>CM033455.1:3831317-5031317 GCA_019425755.1 Amaranthus cruentus
GAGTAGTTGGGAGAAATATTGATGCCATCTCAGCGATGTCCTCTTTCTAAGCATTCTCGTCCACCTTCATCTTTAATGAACTTCACTGTCCCCAGGTCCTTCTTTTGCCTAGATCTTGCTTTTGCCAACTTATAAATCTACTTCTCCCCCTCTTTGGTCTCAAGCTTTTGATACAAGGCTTCAAACGCTTGATCTTTGCCTCGCTATCGCTTTCTTAGCCCGCTTTGCTTCTTTATACCTCTCCTTCTTATGTGTCCTATCCTCCTTCTCGCAAGCCATGAGCTCCTTGAACCTCTTGTTTGTCTCTTTTATTTTCTTGTGTACTTCTTCGGTCCACCACCACGACTCTTTGTACACCTTTGGTTTCCCGTCGACACCCCTAATGCTCTCGTTGCCACCTTTCAATGGTTTCCGCCATGGTCTCCCACATTCGGCCAGTCGTCGATAAACTAGGGTAGCCCACGCTTGATCTTATTTGACACTGAGACCATATCCCCTTAAGCCGCCCCACATGATCGCTTTGCCTAACCTTTTCTTCTTCTCGACAATCTTTCTCCTCATACAAAACACTAGCACTAATAACCTATGTTGAGTGGGCACCCTCGTACTCAGCACAACCTTACAATCCGCATACACGAGCTCCGATCGACCTTCGTACTCAAACAAGAGTCAATTTGGGTGGCATGCCCACCACTCTTGTACGTAATCAAGTGTTCATCCTTCTTTCTAAAGATCGAGTTTGCTATGACCAACTCCTTTGCTAACGCAAACTCAAGCAAGATCTCTCCACTCTCGTTCCTTACATCATAACCAAACCCGCCATGAACTGAGTTATAGTTAGCTGCCTCTTTACCTATGTGTCCATTGAAGTCGCCACCTATAAAAACTTTTTCCTCGGCAGGGATTGTATCTATAAGGTCCCCCAGGTTATCCCAAAACTCACGTTTGACTTCCTCGTCTAGCCCAACTTGCGGTCCATTCGCACTAATGATCGAAAAGACCTCTTCTCCCACCACGATTCGAACTAGCATAATTCTATCATTGCACCTCCTAACTTCTACGACTTGCTTTAGAAGATCATTAGCTACAAGAATACCGACTCCACTACGCTTTCCATCCAAAATTTAATTTCCTAAATTTAATTAATACTATATATAATATCATTACTATTTATCTTTCATAATTTCACATTCATCTTTTTTAGTATGTATGCTTACATCTTTGTTATCTTAATTTTAATTAATAGTGTTTTTTTAGACTTAGAAGGCAAATATATAGAATCAAAAACACTTAGTTTTTTTTTTTCAAAAGAGGTAATTATAGGGAAACTTTAACTCTATTTGTTAAATACAATTTTTGCTATAATTCAAGTTCATTTCAGTTTATTTGATTTTAGAATTTTCATAATTTAACTAGTTTTTGTATAATAAATAATTTGCTAGTATATCAACAATTTGGCCCTTCTATAGCTCGAAATTCTAACTTCGCCCCTGCTTACACATGTTTGGAACAACGGTTGTCCAAAACCATAGCTCATGCATTGGTCGATGCACTGAGCATCTCGTGCACCCGAGTCATCATCATCAATATCATCACCCTATCCAGTGTATCCCGCTTATAGAATTCTCGTTCACGGATTGATTTGTCGTTTTTGGTAAGTATAGGAGAGCAGGTGGAACCTTTATGGACAATGCATCCAATCAATAGCTGTTGCCTCTTGTACATCTTCATTTGGACTATATGAAGTACTTCTATATTTTAATTTTCTAATTAAATTTCAAAAATGAAAAACTTTAATTTCCAATATTGGTTTGTAGTTTGTACTATGAAATTACTCTCACTTTTTATCAATTGGTCTCATTAAACCTTGATTTTTTAATTTTTATCTATATTTAAGTTGTATTTTCATCTCATTCATACATTTATGTCATGTCATTTCCTCACAAAATTTGCTCTTTTCGTTCCTTAAAGTTGTTCCCACAAGGAAATTGACGGAAATTAAGAAAAATATAATTTTTTAGATAGTAAATGTGTTATTTTATTGACTTATAAATTTATTTTAGTAAATTGAATTAATATAAATAGAATCTTTTAAATGGTTAATATATACGAGTCGTCATCATCATCAACCCAATATCCTGCTCGAAAACAGGGCTTGGATAATGTGACGGACAATCCATACCCGTACTCCCTTAAAAAAGAATACTAGAGAAAATCGATCAATTTTTACCCCAGAAAGAGAGCCCTAAGGAAACTAAAAAATGCCTATGAGGAAAACTTAATAGGAGCACAAAGGGAGTATCTATCATGTAATAATAAATGCACATTAAGATAATAGTGGGTCATGACGAACTAAAGAAAATATATAAAAATGTTATTGATTTTTGTTAAAATTATTGATAGTATTTGTTTTTTTGAAAATTAACAGTTTTATTTTAGTAAATTGATTTTACATGAAAAAGAAACTAAAAAATGTGTAAATATTATTGCTTCTATAAATAATTATTAGATGTTTTCTCCTTTTAAGCTTGATAAAATTTTTGAGTGATTGACCTTACTAATTATAATTGATAAAAGAGTCATACAATATTACATTAGAATTAACAAGTAAATACTTATTAGGATTAAATAAAATTTTAAATTAATAGAACTACGATCGCTGTGGATAATATCTGATTTTCATGAGGGGGCTTTCAATCTGATTCTAGCTTAGTTATATATAGAAATGAATTTGATATAATTTTATCGTGGAGTCAAGAATCAATTAATCATCCAATAATAATGATAATTTGAGTGGGAGAGTAAGTGATCATACAAGATCGAATAAATTCTCTTATCAAGATAAGACCGGAATCTGGGTGAGTTAGAACTGTGAAATGCATGACCATTCTCAAAGATTATTAGTATTATTTTGTCAATTCAAACGCGCAGATCAAGAAATAGAATTTGAGAAAACACTATATATAAAAATGGCGGTTAACATGTTGTCAAGTGCTGACATTAAGCAACTTAAAAACTTTTAGAATTACCACATTATCTACGAACAAATGGATTATTGGAGAATGCATTAAAGATTGTCATCCAATTATTTTCTTTATTTTTATTTTTTCTAATTGTAATTCGATTATTACTCGTATGATTCGTATTTTTTATGATATGATCATGTTATTGAAACCCTAAATGGGTGGTACGTAAAGAATCAACAAATGGATAATACTATGAAGTGCTCCTTCTCTACCAATCAGTAAAATCATGCATCAAATGTAATAATTCAATTACTAGTCGTATTATTCATATTTTTGTACGGATCATGTTATTGGGTGTCAGATAGTTATTATCTAAAATTCCGTTAATCACACCTAATTTGCCCTGCAAACATGTATAACTCATGAACCGTCTTTAACTTGCATTTGGCCCGCCCGCCCATCATCCCGGTCTACCTAAGCCATGGCCTAAGGAAAAAACTCTCCCTCCCACCGTCCCACGATTGATCGTGTGAGATTTTATGATGAGACATTTAAGATAAGATTTAAACAAATAAAGACTTGAAACTTTTTCCCCAAAGTCACATTCCCTCCTTGAAATCCGCCAACACTAGAGGTGTTCGTTCGGGTCATCGGGTCAATTTCGAGTCAGGTGTTTCGGGTCGGTTGAAAATCGATTCTTGTGTCCGCATTGAATTTTAAATTATTTTTAATTCGTTTTGAAGTCTGGTTAAGTCGGATTCAATTCCAAAATCGAATTAGTATCGAATTATCGTGTCTGTTTTGAACCCCTCTACCCAACACCAATGTGAAACAAGAAAGAAATAAAAACAACAAAAAAGAATTGGGTGTAGATTCTACACAAGAGAACGGAGGGGCGCAGGCAGGCTTCCTCCATTTTCAGTCTTTACAAAGAAGCTCTGAATTTAACCCACACGATTTGGTTATTTACTTCTTTTCAGGTGATTTTTTTCATTAATTTTCATTTGTGCTGATTAAAATTAGGGTTTCGAATTTTGTTAATGATGCTGTGTAATTGGCTAATTGCTTCTCCATTTTACTCATTTCGGATGCATGTTCTCTCATCCCAGCAAACTTTTGTCTTACAATATTGAAGAAATGTTACATTGGATTCATATTAGGGTTTAATTTTACTTTTGATTATACTTTGTTTCTGATAGTTTTTGAGGAATTAAAATCGGTATATTAAATTTTTGGATCAGTGGTATTTGATACATATCAAACTCAATTAAATCTAGTATCACTGAGTCATACAATTATATTTTGACTTCATTAGAAGTTTCTAGTTTCTACTATTAGGGTGTTTGTCACACAAAATTAGCTTTGGTTTTGGGAACTTAACAATCCAAAGGTGGTTGTGATCCTGTAATGACCATTGGAGAGTGAGTAAAAGTCTCTAAATCTCCTCTATTGTACTAGCATTTTACTTTTAAAGTGTTCAATTTAAGGTTTCAAGCTTGATTCTTTCACCAAAGATTCTGAGGAATTCCAAGATTTGGATAATATCTCTGTTTGTGGCCTGTGGGTCATAACATCATCTTCACATGATGTAGGAAGTAGAAACAATTGTATACATATCCATGATTATGATATCGGGTCGTATAATTGGTCTAGAGATCAAATCGGAGGGCACTACATTGTGTCTTTGACATGAATGGAATGAGCATTCAACCATCGTGTGTTTACTGTACTAAAAACAATATCTAGGTACTCTTGGTCCATGTATTGCACAGTGTAGTTTTTCCGTCATTTTGAACCACAAAGAAAGTTCGAAGGATTGTACGAGTCTACATAACATCAGTCATCGAGTTATAGTCTCGCTGGATATATAACCACTTTTTCTCTCCATGATTCTTGGTTTTTGATCGTTAACTTGATCATAAAGTAGTTTTTAGTGTTTCCCAACTTACTCTATTTTTTGCCTTTTGTCTCGGATGATTCAAATCTCTTCCTAAGAAGCAAAGTTATACATGGCTCAAGTTAGAGACACTTTCATTTCGTGAGTATTTTTCACAAAAGCAGACTTGTAGGGAATTGGTTTGGGATGGCCACAGTATGGCTTTGCATATATTGTGGGCATATCTAATATTCCTCAATGCCTTTGAGATTGCTATTAATCGTGACATTTCCCCTCACTGTCATTATCGGTAACAATCTCTAGGGGTTAGAGGGAGTATTAGTGTACTATCAAGGAAACAATACTACCTTTTTTAAATTTAGGAAATGCTTCATATTTGTACATCTTGAGTTTGTCAACTGATATTATCTATGCTTTGGAAATAAATTAGCGTCATACTTCTTCGTCCAACTCAATTTGCCACATTTCGGTTTTCCATGTGAGATTTTAATCTAAATGTTGCAAAATGAGCGGGGACAGAAGAGTATTTGAAGATTGAACCTATGTGAGAATTTTCTACTTGATGCTTTTAGATAGTGGCATGTAAGCGTCTAAGGCCATCGTTATGACTCTTGTACAGCATTTGTTTTTCGGAGCAAATTATACCTCATACAAAGAATACCATGGGAGGTACAGGTGGACAAAGGCTATCAGGGTTACAGAAGGAAGTCCTGAATCTTTACAGAGGTTTTCTGCGAGCAGCTCGTTCTAAATCACCTGAACATCGTCATCAGATCGAATCAATTGTGTCTGAAGAGTTCCACCGCAATTCCAAGCAAATTGATCGTAAGAATTTTGTTTACATAGAATACTTGCTTCGACTTGGTAAAAAACAGCTTGATCAACTCAAGAGTAGTGATATTGTCAGATTATCATCCATGAAGGTTGGAGGGGATCAGACTAAAGATCCATAGGTTTGAATCGATTTTTTAGATGAATGCTATCCGAACGGCTGAACCCAATAGGCTTTGATAAGTAAGAACCATAAAGCCCTCGAATATTTGGCATGTGTTTGGAGATGTTTTTGACCTCAAAATGCCAGAACGTGCAACTTTGATTGTAAGCAGTTGACAGTACATAAAAGTATAGATCCTTAGTGTCATAAGTGTTTTATTTCCCTCCCCGTTTCCTCTGTCAAGTCAAAATGAGTAACATTGCTGCAGATTCGTCTCACGAAAGAAGGGTGAAAGTTTTGCGTTAGTCTGTTTATTACAATTGCATAATATTTAATGCATCTCTCGAAGAAACCGTCTTTCACAACAATTTGTGATGTTTATTTGAATAGGGAAAGCATGGACAAAGTTTGACTGAAGGTCAACAAAACCTGGGCATGTTTCACGTACTGAAATTTGTGTAAAGCATCGTACGAAGTTAAATTGTTTTTCTAATTATTTTTCATTTAGATATAAACTAGTTAGTCCAAAGACGAGTTTATGAATTTGTTTTATATCTTAATAATAGGATTAACTTGAAATTTGTTCACTTCCTCCGATTATACTTAAAGTCAAAGTGAGTAATTCAGTATCCCGCACAAGTTAAGGTCCAATGGGGAGAAGGATAGCGGGCAAATCATATTCATAGCCCCTCCAATGAGTAGGCAAGGAGAAATGCGCGCATTAGATTATCCAATTATCCCCAAAAATAGGTTCCTCCAACTATACTTAATGGTGTACGATTTGTGCCGTTCCTCCAAATTTCTTGTTTTTCCGCACAAGGTAAGCATTGCTGATTTGCAAGGTGAGGAAGTTGGTGAAGGCAGTGGTTTTGTGTTTTGGGCTCACCCAAAAATTTTAGGAAAATAGCACTTTAATAGTTAATAGTTGGGTTAATAATCAATGTTTCACCCAAGCCTCTCAAATTTTAGAGTCTGCATGAGTGGGTGTGGCCTTGTGGGTGTTCATTGGAACTGTAGGCGGTTAAACATTAGAGATATTACAAATTCTTGTGAGAGACAGTCTTGCAAATAGACCATTTCTAATTTAGGCCGATTTATTATATATTTTTTAAAACGTGGTAAATAGGCATTAAAGATACAATAAGCATTAAGGATAATGTAAGTAGTCATTAACAACACGTCCTTCAAAGAAATGATCTCTCAAGAGACTAGTTGCAGAAATAATAGGTGAGACTTGAGAGGAAAGAAGAATGAATGTAAGGAATTACATCACGCATACCATGCCCTTAACGACCATCTTGTCTAGCCTGATTGAGTCATAAACGGAGTTCGACTTTCTTGTTTGGCCTAATTGAGTCATAAATGAAGTTCGGCAATACTAATAATCAACAGAACAAGACTCGAAAAGAGCGTATCATCATTATAAGCAATCTGCAGAAGGTTACATCAAGCCACGTATAGCAGCTCAGCTATGGATTTTGAATTGCAACAATGAGAAACCTGTGTTACTATGAACGGGAAAAGCATCCTGCACCAAGTTATTCCGATTCTTTCGGGTGACATTTTCAGTTCAGACAGATCGACATGTATTTTTGGCTCCACAAATGAGGAACATAAAGTTGAGAGTTGAGGGCAACCAAAATCACATATATCCTACACAGACGCCATCTCAAACTATCACGAAAGAAACAACTAGACGTTATGAAAATCTCATAAGTGATGTATCCACCGGTAAAAAAATTACATCACCAAGGTGCAAAAATTTATTTATCCTCACAATTAGCCAGAGTTGCATAAAGTAACTAAGATGAAATGTATACTGCATGGAAAATGCTAGTAGGGCATTTTGAAAACTTGTAACGATTGGTACACATGCTACCCATACAATTTTCTCTCGATGTTGTTGCAGTTAAATGCCGACTTGCCATGCTAACATATACGTATCTGTCTGCTTTCGTCTACTAACATATGAAATTCAAGCATCCGATTTAGATGGCTTACGAAGAACGGGTATCTGCAAGTAAAACAACCACATGCTCTTGTCAAGCAAGGTTATAATCACGCAGCCATAAAAAGGAAAAACAAAAAACAAAAAGTAGGCAGCAATTAAGCACTTGAAGATTCAAAATGCTATTCCTATGCTGTAAATTTTAATTATAACTCTCAAACAATAACTCGGATTAACAGCCAGAATTGATCTCTTTCAACCTGAAGATTAATATTATTTGCCCGGTTCACTTAACAAGAACTACTTGTCGGAGAATTATTCGGGCAAGTGATTTTTCATTGAGGCTAAATGAAAAGTTCAGTATGCTTTTCCACCCCTTTTTCGTAGCATAACTAGGTCTTGAGAGATGAAACAATTTCAATAATTGAGTGGCCAAAAAGGTTTGACAGTTTCAATACCTCAATGCCATGGGGGCCAATCCGATTTCTAGAGATGAAATTGAGGATGAGTGTCGCAAATTCATCAGGGACATCCTCCTGCATAAAAAAATAAACAGTTCTTAAATCTATTTCCATAACAGTCAAAACTCAAATCACAAACATTATTAGTATCGGACCTGAATGGCATGCCCGGTGTGCTTGACTACCACCATCTGAAACTTGCCTTGCATTTGACCTATAGTGAGAGTTCTGTAACAAAGAGCATGGAACAGTTTCAGTTATTCACCTCAAAACTTCCATTAGCACACTTAAAAGAACATATTTCTATAATGGTCATTATAGTGTAAATGCTAACGGTTGAGATTGCGGTAACAAACACTGTGATATTTCTGGCATCAATGGTAACCATGTTTCAATCCAAAGTAGAATGAAGAATCGAATGAACTTTGATATGAAAGAATCAGAATATATCCTGAAAAGTTAGAGATCCAAATAATTCCTCACAAGAAACTATACTAAAGTGATTAATTGAGAAGGCATGAATGTGTTACAGATTAGAAACAGAAGGTACTGAAAAGTGGTGTTTCCACTTCTCGTTTTTTAGAATGTATTGAGATGCAACAAAACTTTACTTCATTAGCCATGGCAATCAAGGCTAGGCCATCATGAGAAAGACAGAAAACATCAAGGTGAGTCTTCACCTAGTCAATAAGATAAACCCACCAGAAAGAATATCAAAAACTTAGGTTTTCTTTCGATGCTGCTCATAATTATCTTCTGAAGCAGCAATACTTGCCCCTTTTTCTTCCCAAATTGAGATGCAGCAACAAACAAATTGCATTCAGTTCCATAATTCTTTTCCCTATGTGGAAGACATTCAGAAAAGCTGGATTTTATAGGGTGGGAATTGCAAGCTAGACTAGCTTGAAAACCTCACACAGTTAGAAGACGATAACTCGTTCAAGTTCTAAAGAATTCACATTGAACTTTGATATCTCATTTAAAACATGAATCCTTGGTGAGTAAATAACTGCTTAAAAGAGTATTTCTATCTGTTTCCTCACATTTCAAATATCAAAAAGACAATATAGGAGGAAACAAAATTCATGTTCTTGGTTTCAAATTCAATCTGTTGATTGAAGTACCCAAAGAGTATTGGCAAGTGATATTTAGTGCCTTGCTTTCATAAGTGAACCAACTTTCTTCCCTTGCCAGATAAAAAGAATTTTTGGTCAGAGGAAACAAGAAATTTCAATCCGCCAGAGAAAATTTCCACAATTTACTGTCAAGGAAAGGAAAAAAGCTGGGACAAAGTTTCACTGGCTTAAATAGGAACCCTAGTACCAACAAATGCATCCCTACAATTTATTGAAGCCAAACTTAATCTTTGACCATGTGAAAAACAGAGCCACATTCTATGAGAACCCTCCACAATCACTTGCCATTGGAAAGAAATGCATCGACACTGACTTCAATTCTATCTCCTATTAGCCGACAAAATGGATATAGATCTCATACATAAAGTCTAGGTTGCACCGCATTGGGTACAGGGAAGAAAATGGATACAGGGATAGACAACAGAAAAATATAGCGGGTACAAATGACGATGAAGGGAAGTACCTTGTCAGGGAACATTGTGGGTATGGGGACAGGCATAAATGAAGTACCCATGCTACATAGCATAAAGTTCCCACATAGATGTATATATTAGAAAGATACATAAAAGAGAAACAACGGTGAAGAAATAACAGGATTTTCCTACAGCGATATATGCGTAAAGAAAATCATTTACCGATCCAGGACTAACCTACTCAAAGCTAAGATGTTTTTAGCCTTACTTTCATCTTGAAGATCAAATCGGTTGGTTTTTATTATCTTTCTTCTTTCCTTTTTTTTTTTGTGGAGGTTCTATGCTCCAGATGTTTTCACGTGTCATGACAATAAAATGCGACAAGATGTCTTCTCATCCCAGTCAAGAAAATTTGACATGAGCTTACTTCAATTTAAGCTACTCCTAATGGCACCTTGGAAGAGCAAAGTAGTAAAGGGGAATACATTCTTGAAAATTTTTCCAAAAAAAAACTCTTCTGCCTATCCAATCTCTTGGGAATCTTTGCAATCACTTTGCCACTGAATATCATGCCTAAAACATTCAAAGATCATCCCTAAAGAAGGCTTGAAGAAAATTTAATAGAAAACCTTCTACACACAACCTGCTGAAGGAGCAATATTTCTAAGAGTAAGCAGTTAGCGCAAGCCTAAACTAACAAGTTGTTAGTTCAGTCTCTTACAAGTTCAACATCTTCCCCTGTAAACTGGAAACTGAAATGCAACTAAAATAAATCCTGACAAGCATGCTAACACCAAACTACATATCATAAGTGATATTTTAAAAATAGTCATCACTGAAGTTCAGCTGGAGAAAACCTGTCAAGTCTATCTGTGTCTGCCAATAACAGAAGCTTTGGGACAGGAGATGATAAAAATTTATCTGAAAGGCCTGCATACCTGCAATAGAAATCGGAACACAATATTCAATCATTACCCATATAATCAAATTAAAGAGACAGTGTGCAAAAAAACCTTAAATATTTCAGTTCAATGCTTGAAACTTGGGTGAAAGGATCAATTATATTTAGTAATTAGGAGCAGCAGACAAAAGGCAATCGAGATACAATAGGACTTTCAAAAAGCAAACAAAGAATGATTTTACTTCCTACACAAAGTTATAGCATAGCATGACCTTCAACCTCTCTTGTAAAAGGTGAGCCACATTTTTCAAATCATAATGTCTGCTACTTAGTATCATTCGAATTCAACCTCTTTGCTATCACTAACAAGGGCAAGCTTGCGTGCATTTGACCACCAAATCCTGCCAACGTAGAAGCCTAAGTGGGAGTCATTTACACTGCGTTTGGATAAAGAGTTAAAAGTAATGGAAGAGAAGGGGTAGACAGGGGACGCATAGGAAGGGGAGAAATTAATGATGGAGTACCCCTCATTTGTTTAGAAAAGGAAAGGGAAGGGAAAGTATAAGAAAAGATGGTCAATATACCATCTTCTTTCCAAATCTTGTTATGAGAGATTTGATTGTCAACAAAATTAAGGACTTATGCTCTGTTTGATATGGAGAAAATAGAGTGAAAGGAAGGGAAGAGAAATGGAGGAAAGATATTGCCCTTGTTTATGGATATAAAAGGGAAATAGAGAGAATGAATTTAGGGGGAACTCCTTTATGTTTTATACAAAACAAATCCTTAAAATTGAAAAGATTCTGAAGGAAAACACACCAATCTTCCTTCCTTTTCTCTTCCCTTTCATTCCCTGCCTAAACTGTTATCTAAAATCTTAAACCCTCTAATCCCTCCTCTTAAATTGGTATCCAAACAAAGAAAAATATATCCCTCCAAATTCTTCCCTCCCTTTTTTCTCCAAACATGGTGTTAATGGTATTGGGGTAAATAAATTGTTGGATTTCAAGATTTAACGGTGACATAATTAAAAATGATTAGCACGGCCCCTAAGAATGTGTCAGACATCAATACTCATTAGCTTGAACTAAATGGCGCATAGAAGTTGATGTGACATACAAAGATGGACATGTAATTCGTGAGGTTATGCATCTTGTAACAAGGCTAAGTCATTTAGTTAGAAAGTCTGAACTTATGAATTTAAATATACAACAAATAAAACTTACATTCAAATTAGGACTATAAGAATTTAGGTATTCACAATATAAAAGCATCAAAGTTGATATAACATTATATATAAAAAGCAGCCCAATTCCCAAATATGGAAGCGAATGTGAAAATAGAAGCTAAAACAAAACAAGACCATTTTTCAAAAATTATAAAATTGGATCGACCACTTAAGGTGAGCCCCATCAAAGCCTTTGATCCGATCATTGAAACAGGCTTGACCCTTTATTCTTAAAAACGGAGCTGATGTTTTAAGGCTTGGCTAAATATAGAAAATAACAGCATAACAATAAAAATTTCTCTTTTATTGAATTACTCCTACACAAGACAAACTTGTTCCTTCACTTCTCTTATTTCTCGTGAACAATTACCAATTTCTCTTTTTCCATCCGACAAACTCTTTTCTCACCTCCCCCTCCATTTTTCTCTCTCTTCTCTCCCCTCTCCAAGTCAAATATAGCATTGTTCGTCTATTCTTGGCAGCTTGTAGAGTAACAAAAAAATTATATGATATGAAACAATCGCAATAGTTTGATTCTTTGGTCGTCTATTCATTTCAAAATTATTTCGTGGTCAAACATCAACTTTCCTTCCCTTGCATTTCCTTTGTTTCTCACTTCTATCCCTGTTATTTAACCATTATACTAAACGCATTTATGACTTCCAAGTACCAATATTCTATACACATTGCCTCAACAAAAAAAACATTCAAAAACAAAAATCAATGCGAAACATCATGTGCAAGCAAATCATCCATAATTCCATAAAAGTACCCCCGTCAAACAAAAGTTCACACATTATCATGTGTCTTTAGTTACATTTCTTTAGCTAACCCTGAGAAGTCTACAAAAAAGTCACCTGAAAAAACAGGGGTTGAGATTTTGTAAAAGAGATGAGAGCACTAGTAAGCAAATATACTCCATCTCCATCCCTAAACATACCTTCAGGCTTCATTATTCTGCTTCAGTTCTTAGTTGCGGTTATGTGAGTAAGACAAGGTTCGTATTAAATTTAGAATCATCACAGAAAGAGCACCGCGGAGATAGAAATTGATATGCTACTTCACATAGGATGAAATGCACAAACTATAACAAATGAACTTTGAAACAGGAGGATTTGATATTTCAAGCATAAAAACTCCATACCAGCTTTTCCAGAATTTTTCTGTTTCTTCGAGACCCTCTTGGGCAATGTAACTGCACAGAAGTTCAAGTGCCAAATCAGCAAGTTAGACAACAAAATTTTTAGGCTTATAGCACAAAAAAATCAAACTTCCATACATAAATATTTTAATTCATGTAGCTTATAGACATCAAACAATCTCCTTTCCTTATGTGATATATCTTGTGGTCGCTTGACTAAAGGACTGTTCTAATCATCTTAAACTTTACTTATTTTTATATAATCATATCAAATATATCAAACAAAATAAAGATTCAGACTGGACCTAGCCAAACTCACCAGATCTTATTTCAGACTTGCAAGTTGCAACCATTATTGTGGTTTCTAGCCATTAAGATCTTATATTTTTAAATGAGACCAAACTAGACCAGGATGATCAAGTTCAAGACTAGAGTCCAACTATCAAAGTGAAAACTCATGAAAGACAAAGACCGTCAACCATCAAATCATCGTCAGTAATAATGACTACATCTCTCAATATCATCTCTACCAGGGATTGGAAGCTCTTAAGCTCTCATTTTTTTTCAAGCCAACTGCAAGGGGAATTTTAAGATCAATATAACCACTGAACATTTTTGGGCATTCTGGTATTACCGTGTATAATAAGAGCCACGAAATGAATGCTACTTCAGTTTCATAGAACGGAAATTCAAGTATGAAATTTACTAATTAAAAAATCATGCATTGCGCTCTTTATCAAAGTATCACCCATATCCAGTGTTCATAACTAGGTTGGATCAACGCCAATGAGGTATAAATGACAAGTTCAAGCACTTCAAGAGAAGTCACTGAAAGTATATCACCTCAAATGATGCAGCTTTATAATCTAATTACATATCAGTAGACAGTAAAGGCTGGGTTACTTGAACTCTGATTCACCTCACTGTGATAGATCCTAAAGAACTCAACCCCACAATGATGATTTCGACTTTAGACAGTTTATTTCAGACCAAAATCATGGAACTTTTCATAGAATATACGAGAGTAAATAGGTAATTCATAAAATAACTTTCATAGATCTGTTGATGACCTACGCGAATCATCATACATCTTTTGCATGTTTAAACATAATCAGGTTTTCTGCTATTTTCTTTCAGTTGATCCTCCAAACAAAATCTTTTCAAAAAAAATAAAAAATCCTCCAAACAAGATTGTCCAGATTTAGATCCTACTTAGAACCGATAGTAAGGCAGGATCAGAACAATTATCAGGTGGTAAAGTCCAGATTTAGATCCTACTTAGAACCGATAGTAAGGCAGGATCAGAACAATTATCAGGTGGTAAAATCCTATGTATAGGCTAGAAATAGGAAAAATTAACTAGAATAATCCAACCTATTTGTGATTTTCCTACAATAATTCCACATATTGATTAACCACGAATAATCCCAACTTTAAGGGGTATTTGCTTAGAGCAAACTTGGGTAACCCGATGACCTGCTATAGTGGTAATTCACTGAAAAAGTAAAATGAAAATTAATTTAAAACTAGAGAAAAATTTTAAAATTTTACATAAAAATTCCAAATAATAAAAAAATCATAAATTTTATTTTTTTAACATTTTTTTCGACATTTTATTTTAATTTATCTTTTTTAAAAAAAATATAAAACTTGCTATAACAAGTCATCCGGTAACCGGGTTTACTTTAGGAAAATACCCCTCAAAGTTGGGATTATTCATGGTTAATCAATAGGTGGGATTATTGTAGGATAATCATGAATAGGTTGGATTATTCTAGGTAATTTTTCCCTAGAAATATTACAATAATTTTCCATATAGTAATTTTTTGCAGTAAAAATGATTTTTTTCTATATATTTCAAGTTAGTAAAAAGGTATTACAAAAGACCAATAATTGATTTCAAAAGGGTTAAATCAATAATATAAATGGTTTGCTTGCATTACTATTAGCAGTAGTGATTGTTAATTTAAGACATCATGTTAAATAGTAAAAAACATTTAATAATCAGTTAGTATCTATCAAAATTCAAAGTACTATTGTAGAACCGTAGGATCGTAAAATCCCAACACTCAAAAACTTTGATCCAATTAGGTTCATAAGCTCCTACTCACATCAAATCTCACTTGACATTCTGATAGGTCGAATTTTTTTGAATTGCATGATCATAAGATCAGATCATCATTTCAACAAACATGATTACTACAGTGTAGCATCACAATAACACAGTAAGACATAACTACACCCTAGTAAATAGCATGTAGGCACCTTTTCATTTATTATTGCATACAACTTTTTCTTTCCTTTTTTGAAGCTGATCAATGGAACATGCAATCATTTTTTCTGTTGGAGGAATAGAGAGCAAGGTGACAGAAACTTCTCCAACATACTTACCATTTCTTTGAATCATCATACTTTAATGTGGCAGGGATTGACACACGGGCAGAATCAATATTTCTCAAGGAACCACTTTTGACGCTCCATTCAATCTGAATAGAATAGAGAGACATGAGATGAGAACTAAAACTTAAAAAGCAGAAAAAATGTAACAACAGAATACAAGTATGACACTGCTATTTAATGATATGTAAACATAACCAATCTATGGTTTTTCTTTGATAAGCCATCTAAAAAAATTTTTATAAACTTACTTGTGTTCTGCTCGAAACTTACTAATAATGATAAAAACTAGACCAGTAGCTCAAGGATCAAATCCAGCAGAATGAACTTCAGAAAAAACTCAAAGTTCATTCCTACAACAATTTAGCAAGAATCATTGAAGCAAGTTTTAGCAGATACTAGCTGGTTTTAAATTAGTGCATCACAATCTCTAATGATCTTGTTCATAAGATTTTCTTCATTTCAAAATATGTTGTACTTCTCTCACTTCACTTCCTTTAGCGACAAACACTTCAGCAATAGAAAGAAAATTATATTTCAATGTGAAAGAAATTTCAACATGTTACTGATCTGTTGGGACAAGGCTTTGGCACTGTTTTGTATAATCTATGAGACTTCGTCATTTTATCTAACAATACTTCAACAGAGACATGAGGAATCTTTATCCAAAAAAAAAACATATTTATTCTTAGTAAGTAAAGACTCGCCAAAGATGCCGAAGTATAATACAGTATAAAACACAGATATGTCTCGTTTTTGTATTTATTTTATTATTTCTGAAGGATCCTAAAACAGAATGTGGTACAAGTACACCAAGATTATGTCCATGAAAGATGCTTAGGTAAAATATGCAACTATCCAAGCAACAATATAACAAAGAATAATTGCTATTTCAACCAAATGTCTTTTCAGACGCGATATCACTTCTGTATATTTCTAGTGTCCAAAAGCTTTTATTTAACTTATTACACACCCACTTTAGATGATATTAATGACTTAAAAACCTTCAACGAGTCAGATACTAGATAATAGGGTGGACAAGAGACAGGTGAATATAGATTGGGTGAAGCTTCTTCATAAATGCACTTTACTTTATCTCTATTATCTCATGATAAACCTTACTAAATCAATAAGTATTCGGGTAATTATAAAGACACCAATGTCCACTTGTAGGGACCATAAAAACTACACTGTATTAATATTTATTAGGTCAAGTTTTTAGGTCTATGTGTTACAAAAAAGGGAAGCACTCTAATTTATAAAATGATCTTCTAAGATGGTCAGCTACTTACAGCTTTTTCCACGCTCGAAAAATGCTTCACTCTGCTGGATAAAATTTTTTGCATGTGGATCAATGAAGCCAGGGCTGTTCCCTTGAATGAGGTGATTTTAAGTCAGAAACAAATAACAAATTCAGAGCAAGTCACACAAAAAAGTGTGTCATAACTGTCACACCTCAACAACATCCACAACTACAAGTCCAGCCAAGCTGTGTAATATTCTCTTAGCAGCAATATGCACAGCAACAGAACCTCCCATGCTGTCACAAAATCAATAATCATATCAATGATATTATTATTTATGAAGCATACAAATTCAAATATACCATAAAATTCTGTTCATTAGTTGATGCAAAACCAGGGAGCATGTGTATCAACTAGCAAGCTATCTGATTTCTCAATTCATCTCTGAATCAAAAACAGAATTGCAAAATTTTTAAATAAAATTAAGATTTAAAAATTAAAAAAATTGAAAATTAGAAGGATAGTTGAATTGTAAAAGGGCAAGGGGTGATGTTAAAAGTACTGATAACAAATATTGGCAAGCTACAATCCAAGGCATAAACAGAAAATAAAATGCTGGTTGCAAGACACTTGAAATTCCTAGTTAATTACCTATTTACAAATGAATCTAAGTTACTAATATATTTACAAATTCAAAAGACTAGTCAATGCAATAGGAACCTAGCTTTTACATCAACATTTTACATGACTTTTACATCAAAAGACACAAGATGAAAAGGCCAACCATGCAGTTCTAGAATACCGACAATAATTGTAAATATAAGCAATAAGAAGCTAAGTTCATATTCAAGGGAAAACCTGTGTCCAACGAGTACAATCGCTGGGGGGGAATCTTCATACATTGTCTTTATAACAGCCAAGACATCAGTGCATAAAGTCTGCAGATAAGACATGCAACTTAATACAAGAAAGTTGTGTCATCAAAAGCGAGATATCTCAAATATGGTACTGTCATGCAGAACCATAACTATCATAAGATACTGGAGAGAACATCTTAAGCTTAATCTATCAACCACCTCAATTGACAGGTCCAAATTATTATCCGTAATAGACTTTCCATGACCTCGTAAGTCCATTGACACAACCCGAACTTTATCCTTAATCTTACTTGCTGACAATGCAAATGAAAGCCTGATCAACAAAAAGCAGATATCAGATATGCCAAGTTAAAAAAAACTTTTTTTTATACTAGCCTTAACAAAGAATAACTTGACATGCTAAAAAAGAATAAACAACAATTCCAAATCCTTAATCTAATATATGGGGTCGATAAATGAACCAAAACAAATCAATATATGCTCTGTAGAGGAACTTGTTTTGGGAAAATAAGAAAAATACTTGATTTCTATCTCCAAAAGTTTACATTATACATAAAACAATTTCATGTATGTGATTCAATGAGGAAAATATGTGACACAATAATTTGCTTCAATAAACAGTTAAATAAAGTGTGAACCTAATACAATGAAAAAAGAGAGTTTAATGCTTATTACACCACATATGAAAATTGGGACTCAAAAGTTTGCTGCAAGTTGCAACCAAGGAATTAAAAATCGAAAGTAAAAAAAATATAAGAAAGAGGACCACTAAGAACAAAAGAAAGAAAAGAAAAGGTAGTCTATCGAAGCTATAAAATTCTCACTGTGGTATTATTGCATGGAACAGAGAATATAGGTTTATTCGCCAAATCGTCAATGATAAAGATGATCATCATTGAGGAATGATAAAAACCAGCAGCAAATTGTACAAATTATAGATGGAAAGAACAAAGCCAAGCTATTCTTTGGCGTTTGTGACAAAGGAACAATGATAAGAAGCACATCTATATTTGGCATACACCGTTAGATACAGGGTTTGAATAGTATTACTCTAGCTTAAGGGATAGTACGTAGAAAGAAAAGTGCAGGTGATGCATAAGGCATTAATTGAAACTAGGTGACTATGACACCACTATGTAATTAAAAATAGAAAGAGGGCGACATGAAGGAATTGGCAGTTGTGTTTTTTCACCTGAAGTGTGTCCAGGTTATTCCCATTCTCTTCCCATCCCAACCCCCACCCACCCCACCATAGGCATATTATCTAATAGAAATGAAACTTTGGTCTTCAAAGAATTGATCAGGAAATGGCTTCCTGGAAAAACTCAAATAGAAATATACTTCTATCAGATAATCATCCTATCAAGAGAACATTGCTTGATATGAAAATTTCAGATGATTCATATCTGAATGAACAAATTGCATAAGGATAGTCTAATAGACATGAAACACAACATAAACTATCTTGAGGAGATTTAGCAATCTAATAAATGATTACATTCATTCAAAGGTAAGTCAAATCACTGGACTTTCGGCGATGCATGCCATCAAAACTCAATTCAAATACATAAAACGAATCAACTTGTGTTTTACCCTAGAAGCTGAAACTGAAAGTTATTCAAGATAGACCTTCTCTGGTTATTCTCCTGTTGAACATTGTGAGTTATGACTTCAGAAAATGCAAAATTTGTATTCCAATAATGTATCATGTGAGAAGAATTTATGGTGTTTATAAAATTTCATGAAGAGAAAAAAAAAGAAAAAATAATTAATAATCCCCAAATCCATTTCCAGTACTATAATTCAGTAAGTGACGACATTTATTTATCTAATGGTAGGAAGCGAGAGGAATGAGCACAGCAGATAAACAAGATGAACATGAAATTAAAGTATACAAGTATCTTTTAACAGGACTGTGGCTGTGACACTATGCGCCCAAGTGCAGGTTTAGGCCTGCTATGGAGAAAATTTATCCCTCTATAGTGCCAGCACGATTAGCATAGGACCTTAATGCCAACTAGTCATGGCTTATCAGCAAAATCTCTCGTAGGCAGAGGATTTTGCATATTTTAATCCTAATTAATGTCAAAAAGAAGTTGTCCAAGTTTTTTTCTTGCTTATAATTGAAGGCCCCAACCACAAATGAATACAACATTTAATTGGAATGGAGTAAATTACAAAAATTGATAAATAAAAATCAATTTACACAGAATATAAAGGCATCATGTCATCACGTTGCAAAGAGTCATCAAGATAAGCATTTTACAAAATAAAAGAAATTGAATATACCCAGAGTATCCGCATCCATGCAAACAAAATACAACAGGACCTTCTGAACCAGCTTTGTATACATGAAACACCTGTTATCAAATTAAAAATAGAAAACGTATAAGGGATACAATCAGAAAATAGAAGGCATAAAGAAAAGAGTCAATCCTACATTTTCAGTTTCTGGTATGCAAACATCATCCTCCTGGTCAAAATAACTTGACCAATCTAACGGCGCGTATTTTTGCAAAGAACTCCTGCATTAACATATAGAATATATTTCCAAATATTAGTCCGGTAGAAACAGGCTTGAGAGGAAGAAACACACGAACACAGATTTTCAGATCTTAAAGTGACAATGCTGGTAACTCATGCAGCAACAGCAAAAATGCCAAAGCCTTGATCCTAACAAATGGAATTGGCTCCATGAACCAAATATATCAACGTAAGAGATCGCCGGTATCAAAAAATATACTTAATTCGGCCATGTTACCTATAACTAAGAAAATGAATCCAAAGATCATCCACATATATCTTTCTCCTTCATTTGTTCCTATCTATTGTCATATGCTCTTAGAAATCTTTTTTATGTCATTCTTCGCTCTTATTAGTTATTACCAAGTTAATCTTTAACCTTACTCTTTCCTTTAAAAGCTACTCAAAGTTCTAAGCATCTAGTTTTTTAACTAAAAAATTTTTCAATCCTTTACCTCATGATTAAACCAACATAAACGAGTTTCTCGTATTTGGTCTTCAGTATCTACAACTCAAATACCCTTTTCATTTTGAATTTTATTTAGGGAGTGCCTATTCATTCTTATAAACATATGCATTTTTGCCCTGTACCCCTATCCATCTACAATCTACAACATGTTTTGAAACCCACCTAAAGAACTTTCCTACAAACTTAGTGGCACACCTCACTCTCATCATATTTCAATCAAAACTATGCATTTCTTATACTTTACCTCTTGATAAATATCTCTTGTGAAAATTTCAGCCAATATGCTTGGACACTCATTTAAAATGAGCTCCTTTGTATCCAACTATACAACACATGTTCTAAGATCATTCGTATAAAAACAACCACTTTATATACGTTTGCCTTACTTCAACTAAGAGTGAACCCTTTTGATTTTAACACGTATCTAAACATATATAGATTAACATTAACCTTATCACTAGTTTCCCTCACTCATACGATATCATCAGACATTAAATATGAGCTCAAAGCATAACCTTTAGAACAATTGTGAAAAGAAAAACTTTGATCGCTTCTAGCCTCCTCTTCATGTCATAATATATTAATATTGGTTTGTATTTCTCCATACATATCTTGGTTTATACATATATACTTAAATGCATAAAAGAAAACGTGATTTTGAACACAATTGTGTTAAAGGCAATGATTGTTACAATGATAAGGTGACAAGCTCACATGGTTGTCCAACCAGAAATACTAGCCGAAACCATGAGATGTCCCTAAAATGCAATTTTTTACACCTTTATGAGATGAGGTGTAAATATAGGTTTGATAGATTTTAAAACATTTAGAGCTCAAAGGATACAATAATGATATCATGCGGCCTTGCTTTGTAACTATGCTTACTTCAGTACTTGGCATACCTTTCTTCTGTAAAGCCTACTTGATATACCTTTCTTCGTTAAAGCCCACCAAAGTACTTCTCATAATACTTTATCATAAACCTTCTCCAAATCAATACAAAACATGTGCAAATCTTTTTTCTAAACCTTGCAGTAATCCAATTGTAGCCTCACTAGCTGTCCAAATTGGTTTTGGAAAATACTTGTGCACCTTCTTGTGTTAGTGTTCTATCACCCTCTTCAAAAGCTTCATGGTGTGGCTTATAATTTATTAGCTTAATTTCTTGGTGTTTGAAATAGAAAAATCCTATCTATTCCCCTTTTTTGTATAGTGCTTACTGCTTATCTTCTACGTATCCGGTATTTAATTTTTTTTTGTCATATCGTGTTAAAGAGATTAGGTAACCAATTTAATCTCATGTCCTAAACATTTCTAAACCTCAAAAAGAAGCTTCTTCCACCTCCATTTTATAATTATTTGTCTACTTTGTTCTCTTTCGCTCGTTAACTGATCATATTTGATGCTTTACTTCAATGCATCTCATGGATCTCCCCCAATGTGAAATACTTCAGACTACAATTATAGAAAAACATTTAAGTCACGGATTTTTTTTATTGATCTGCTTATCTATATTGAATACATCAAGCGAAAAACTCTATGGTCAGTATTTGATCCGCATATATCAGTATTGAATACATCAACTGTAAATGTCACTAGTCATTAATTGATCATATTTTATGCTTCAATCTTGATATTCATGTTTCTTGATATATTGATTAAATCAATAATATCATATTTGATGCTTCAATTTTGATATTCATGTTTCATGATCATTGATTAAATCAATAACAATTACTTCTATCAACCTAGAATTCTTCTCAATCACATCATTTCTTGAAAAACTATCAATGTCACCGGAATATTAATGACCTAAAAAGCTTTGGTTAAGTTAACATGAAATTCCACCGCAAATAATAATTATTGCATTCATGGACACGGATAAGCAACAACCGGAAACCTTCCGAAGCATCACAGAATGACATAATCCATCAAAGACGAAAAGTATTTAAACAATTTATAATATAATCAAAATCAAAATAAAACAAAGATATCAAATTCTTTTACTCAATCTGTTTAATAGATAAAAATATCGATGATCATAACAAAATCTAGAAAAAATAGTCGTAAAAGAGGAATAGAGAAATACTCGAGAGGAGGACGAGGAGGAACATTAGAGAAGACCGACTCCGAAGAAGGATGTACAGATTCCTGTTCCGACTGCTCTGATAAAGAAGTGAGATTACCAGAAGTATCCATTCTTCTTCTCAAGTTGATCAGCTGTTGTTTCTTTCAGCTAAGGAGGATTAGAGAAAGAGAGTATAGTTTTCGTAAAATGGATTCGGTCTCTAGTCAGAAAGTCAGAATAGGTTGTAACTTGTAAGGACTAATGAGTCCAAAAAATCATTGGATGTTTGAACATTTATACTAAAACTAGTATACATTTCTGGAGTCAGGGACTTGTTTTGGTTGCGCTCTCCTTTATCCGTGTGAGTTGTCGCCCTCCTCAGATCATGTTTATAGTTTTCTATAAGCTGGATACACCAAGTAGGATGCCGATGTTTGTTTGATAAGTAAGTGTAGTTTACATCAATTTTAATCACTAGTATGTGACGCTATAATAAAGATTCATTATATTTATTATTTTTTTTATTTATTTTGAGTATTTTATTAGTTTTTTTTTTTTGTCCTTTTATGGTTATTTTCATTTAAGTGTGGTTGACTAAGATTTTCTAGTTAATTGATAAGTTCGTGGTAAAAGGTAAATCTGTTTAATGAGCCTCCATAATTTAAGTTGGGTGATTAGTCTTTAGCCTAAACAGTGCGACTAGTCTCCACATCCTAAATCACTGGTTTAGTAACAAAAATTATTTATGTCATGTCAATTTTAAGATTCAAAAAGTCAATTTTAAGACTTAGAAGCAATTACAAAGTATTAAATACCTATTTTAATGAATGAGTCATCACGCTTTATAGTTGGAGTAAGAATTATGAGTTTTGGAATTGTTCTTTTTAAGTCTTGAAATTGGCTTTTGAGATCTTGAAAAATATCATCGATATTAAAGCATTGGAATTGACCTTAAGTCTTGAAATTGGTCTTTAAAAGTTGAAATTGGTGAAATAATAATTACAATTAGATTGGCCTAGTAAGATGCGTTTCACATGTGACACAAATATCCCCCAAGATTTTTTTGAAAATTGTTTGTGGAAGCCGAAACGGATTGTCGGTCATGTTTGGCTTATTAAGCTTGAAAGAGCTAGTGTATTTGGACATTATTTTTTAAAAGTTTATAATATTGTTGGGTTTAGGCTGCTCATAAGCTCGCTTGACTCCTTATTATGGGGGTATTTGGCAAATTAGCTTATTAAGCAATTTTAGCTTATTAAGCAATTTTAGCTTATTTGGATATAAATAGAGGGTTTGGTGGTCAAACCAGCTAAAGATAGTGTTTGGTGAATTAGCTGGTTGAAACAGCTTATTGATACGAATAAGCTGTTTTTGAACAAGCTGCTTATAGCAGTGGGTTCAAAATCAGCTGGTCAAACCAGTTAATAAAATCAACTGGTCAAATCAGCCACTATAATCCGCTATCAGCTATTTGCCAAACACCCTCTATATATATGAAACATTGCATAGAATAATCTAATATTTGTCTAAATTTTCTACGATAATCCCAAGTATTGATTAACCATGAATAATCTCATGTATTGATACTTGTTTCTAGTCGCATTATTGTATGTTGAAGCAATATGTTGTAGCAGATTAGTTTATGACCGTTAGTTATAATCCAATGAAAAATTCACCATTAAAATCTATTGTGTAAGAGCTCAAAATTTCCAATTCCCATTTCTTCATTTGTATTTTTTTGCTTTTCCTTGAGTCTTTATTAAACGACTAGAAGGATGCAGATTAAGTAGACTTTTGAACAGAGGTATTCCTATGACAAAGAAGATAAACCTTGAGTTTAGCATTTCCCGTAGGAAAGAATAATATTAGAATAATATTAGTAGAATATTAGTAGAATATTTTATTTTATATTTTATATTATTCCGATTTAGTTTCCAATATTTTAATATTCTGTAATATTTCGTTTCCTTAGTTTAGTTCTAATCTCTTGTATAAACAGAGGTAGTACCTCTTATTATTATTAATACAAATCAAGTATTCACCGGATTAAACCCAAACCAAATTCCGCATTATGATTTTCTACATTTCCTTCCATTTAAATGGTAAAAATGGGGGGAAAAAGAGGATGAATACAATTATTATACTTCCTTAAGTTTTCTATTATCTTTAATAACTTAAGGAAGCACATGAGTGAGAGAAAGTCTTGGTAAATAACGGTTATTTGTGAGATTAATAAATCACTCTTATGTGGTAAGATGTGATTGGAGGAGAGTTTTGTTATTTTTTTTTTTTGATTTTTTTTATTTTAATAAGATTTTTTTTGTCTTTTTATGGTAATTTACAAATTACGATTATTGATTAAGAATTTTTGCATGAGTGAAGAGGATATAATTGAAGAGGATGAATGAGAAGGAAAATGTGGATGAATGAGGGTACTTCAGTAATTTAACATTAATTCTTAAAAAAATTTAACAAAAAAACATCTAATTTTAAGTAATAATGTTACTACTCAAGTAAGTACAATAATACGATGTTACATTGTGGAATTTTTTTTAAGAATTGTCACCATTGACGTTTCTTAAAACTAAGTGTTTTCATATTTAATATCCCTGTAATTTCTAATTAAATATTTATATTTATTATTTATTGATGGTTCAAAAAAAGTGTGTATTAAGTTTTCATGGAGATAATTCAATTTCTAGGTATTGACAATCATAAAACATTGATTATCATCCTCAATATATTGACAATCATAAAACCAAGATGATAATAAGAACAAGAGCAAATTAAATCTAAAAAAGAATTCACAAAATGCTTTGCTATAACTTTATGGCCAATATAAATTTACGCTAATTTAAATTACTAAATAAGTATATAAACTAAAAATAAATATAAGTTTGAAAAGATTTAAAATAAAAAATAGGAAAAATTGACATTAATAATTCAACCTTTCACTCATTCGCCTATGAATAATCGCACCTTTTGATTATTTTCTAATAATCCAACCTTTGTGATACATTTGCCTACAACATACCTTATTACTAATAATGGGTAATAATATGGTATGTTGCTGGCAAACTAAAATAAAGGTTGGATTATTCAGAGCGAACTAAGGGCAAATGTTGAATTATTAGAAAATAATCAAAAGGTTGAATTATTCACAGTGGATTAACAAAAGGTTGGATTATTAATATCAATTTTTCCTAAAAAAAAAATAAAGTGAAAGGTCACTTATGCTTTGTCAAAGGTAAAATCACGTCAAATAAATCATTTTTGGTCAAAGGCATTATACATTTATACTCTAGCAACTTAGTTAAGTTGCATGACTACCAAAAAAAACTTTGTCGGCTATAATTTATAAAAGCCTTACAATTTGCGACTATTTTTAACAAATGATCATGTAATAAAATAAGATGTTGTTTCGTTACAAATGATTGTCTTACAATGCAATAAAATAGTGAATGAGTTCCTTATTTATAAGATTGGTTATTATTTGTTTGAAAGGGAGCGAGTCCCTTATTAATGATAGTGTTTATTGTTAGTTTGAATAGTGAATGGTTTCCTTGGTTGATGAGTTTGACTTACTTAAGTTTGAATGAGAATGAGTCGCTTAGTGATGGAGTAAGAAAGCTGTTAATTGTAGGGTATGCTTGTATTTGGTGTAAATATTTAAGGGAGTAAAAAAGTCAAACTAATGAAATGAAAGCAAATAGAGATGCATTTGAAGTAGTTGAGATAATTGTGAAGAAGGTAAAATGAGTATAAAATAAAAATAATGAAGGAAAAAGAAGATAATTTCCCCTATTATGGAGGTAATACATTCCCCCACCCTCCCCTAAGATAAATATTTACCCCACCAAATTGAGAGCTCCCTTCATTTTTCATTACTTTGCAACAATTCTTCCACCTCTACAACAATCAAATTTCACTAATTTCTCATTTATCAACTTCATTTTATTACTTTGACTTTTTTTACTCCCTTAAATATTTACACCAATACAAGCATGTCCGTAATGGGAATAAGTTCCTTAATGATGGAGTAAGAAAGTTGTTGGTTGTAATGGGAATAAGTCCCTTAATGATGGAGTAAGAAAGTTACTGGTTGTAATGAAAATGAGTCCCTTATTGATAAGATAGCATAATTGTTCGGTTTTTGTGGCTCCCCTGGTTAGGGTACCCCAGTGGATTTAGTTCCCGGAGGCATGGATCACCAGTATATGGTCGCTGTACGGGGGTATGTTCATACTCTACCATTGGGCGCCGGTATGGCCCGTCACGGCCCTTGGTAGAGGTGTTGCCATGTGGGTCTTGCAAACCCAATATGGTGACCTCTAGTCACATACGTTTAGGTATGCTGGCTCCGCTGGTTTGGTACCCCAGTGGTTTAGTTCCCGGAGGCATGGATCATTTATATATGGTCGTTGTACGGGGGTATGATCATACTTTACCATTGGGCGCCGGTATGGCCCGTCACCGCCCTTTGGTTGAGGTGTTGCCATTTGGGTATGGTGGCCTCTACTCTCTCTCTCTCTCTCTCTCTCTCTCACACACACACACATATATATATACTTGAAAGTGGTTAAGCTTAGGGATGGCAATGGATCTTGGATCCGACCCGAATTTATTTTTGCGGGTCTGGGTCTTAAAATTTTACACCCGTTGGATCCGGGTCGGGTCTGGATCCTTTTGAAATTGACGGATCCGGATCCAGGTCCAATCAAATACCCGGACCCGTGGATCTTTGAGACCCGTTTTTATTTTGATCCCTACAAACACCATTCAAGATGACTCTCTTCAATAATTTGTCCAATTTTAATATACTGTAATTCTTTTTATTTTGTTGCTTTGATTATTTCTTTTGATTAGAGTAAACTAATTATCATTGAATCCATTAAACAATATAACGCATATGAAAATGCATGAGCAACAGGGGTGAAGCCAAGATTTTGAATTAGGGGGGGCCAAATTGTCGATATACTATTTTTTTTTACTATATAAAAACTAGAAGTGTTAGAATCAGACACGATGACTCGAAATTTACACGACCTCGTAACCGAATGCAATTTGATTCGACTTTAAAAGTTTACAATTATGTAAAACAATATGGACATGAAATACGATTTCAAGCCCACCCAAAACACCTAATTCGAATTCAACAATGACCCGAACGAATATCATTAGATACTAGTTAAGCTATAAAAATATTAAATCATATAGACTTAAATAAACTTGAATCATTGCAAAAATTATATTTAATAATAAACAGAGTTGAATCTTCCCTATAATTATTATTTTTGAAAAAACTAAGTGTTTTTGACTCTATATATTTGCCTAATAATTCTCCAAAAAAAACACAATTAAAATTAAGATAGAAAAATATAAACACACACTAAAAAGTATGAATGTTAAATTATAAAAAATAATTAGTAATGACATTATAGTATAAATCTATTAATCTATAAAAAAATAATTGTTTTAATGAGATTTGATCCTTTAACCTTGGATTATAAATGTATTACTCCAACCATTAAGTTATAGTAATTTTTGCTATATTTTACTCTCTTTAAACTATATATATCATAATAGTAAGGGGGGTCAAAACCAAAATTACAAAGATTCGCATTTTCGGCAAGGGGGGCCGGGCCTCCGCTGGCCCCCATGTGGCTTCGCCCTTGATGAGCAATTAATTCATTATTAGTGTTGTGGATATTCTGGCTGCAATTGTTTTAGTTCATGGTTGGAGCTATCAAGTGAATTTTTTTTGGTTTATCTTATTTGAGCTAACATGTAATTTTGATGATAGATAATATATATATATATATATATATATATATATATATATATATATATATATATATATATATATATATATATATATATATATATTCTTTTATATCATTAGTCAATCAATATATATAATTCAATCGCAATTTCAATACGATGCAAAATTTAATAAAACACGCAAAAATAAGTCGGACCCGTATCCGATACTGGATCCGCAGTATCCATGGATCCGGGTCTGGGTCCTCAAAATTTAGACCCGCGGATCCGAATTTGGGTCTTACTTGTGAAAACGAATCTGGATCCGGGTCCATCTAGACCCGGTCCAAATCCGACCCGTTGTCATCCCTAGTTAAGCTCTTGGTTCATGTGATACCGAAAATTTATGAAATCGAAAAGAAATAAAGAAGATAGAAATGACAGTGAGAAGTAGGAGATGATGTTTAGTGGTTATGGTTGGCACTTGGAGTGTTGTGAAATCACCCTCATATTATGACATACTTTATTGATGCTAATTATACCTTATTATCATATGATATTAGTTATTGACGTGTACTGTTTGTTTTCATTGTTGATGGCTCGTCTTTGATGGCCCTGCTATGACACGTTGGTCTATGATCTTACGTTGAGTAGCGGGGACGTCATAGATAGACATAAGGTGATGAAGCTTCTATGCATTGCATACGGGGGGAATGAGTGAGAATCTTAAAGTGTGCGATGTTACATTTATTTTTTTTGACGCTAGATGTAGTTCTTTGTATTTAAATTTGTTTATGTTTTTGGCTTGAGGCACATGTCCTCGTTTTTGTATAAGTTATCTCCGCTGCGTGGTTTATAAATTGTAGGGTTTTAAAGAGTCAAGTCAGTTTAAAACGCAAGCGTTGACATCAAAACCACGATCTATGTTTGGCATGTTGATTGAGAAGCCAACGATGAATCATTCCGCCGTGATATAGTTTTAATAAGCCGTTGATGCCTTTGCTTTATTAGATTCTAAATAACTTTTGTTTTTCTACAAAAGGCGCACAATTTTAGGTTAGATGCTGCCGAAATTTTCATTCACCTCTTTAGAGTTTACCTTTAACGTTTATCTATATTCTTTTTTTTTTCTTTTTATGTAACAACCGAATTTTCTTTCCGTCACAATTTTGGTTTCGTTTAAGGGGTCGGAAATTCAGGGGTGTTACAATGATTTGACGAAATTCTATTGAGTACTTATTGCTAAAGTGTTTTAATGAATGTCAACTAATTATAATTGTATGTTATGGTAACATTTATTTATTTATTATCGTAAAATGACTTAAATACCGCGTTGACCTTGACTTGTTGTCAAGGGGCTTAAATTACCTACCTGCCCATGCTTGCCCACCAAGTAACACCAATTGTAACCCTAACTGTCAATCAGCCCACTACTCACCACTACCCTCCATGATGCCCATGTTTCATACGTTGAATTACTCCGTCCACCCTTATGCAAATCCTATAAATATTTTCTGAATAACTCATTTAACTCTAAGCTTTTATTTGCCTAAAGTTACTTTGCCAAAATTCACATTTAACTTACCTAACTACATATTCCTCCCATCTTCAAATCTCATGATAATCATTAATATTGCATTCATTATATTATCCTTTCTTGATTCATGTCTCCATAATTGACTTGAGCGTTGAAGGGGCTTTTCGGGAGATCATCCCCAAGACAAGGCTATTGTGGTACATAAATTGCAGTTACTTCTACAGAAGGACTATGTCACACTTTCAGATCATTCAAATAAGAGTCTTTTGCATTTCTAGTTTTATTGGCGAAAAATTGTACAATAATTCTCTTTGAAAGTTTATTTTTTCCTCTTATTAGAACATATGTTCCCATTGTGCATTTTTTACTCATCTCTCATTATTTATAACTTTTATCCCTTTGAGGATTGAATATAGAATTGATTATCATCATAACTCATATGTCTATAACATTATTCATAATAAAAATATGATAAACTTCATTTTGTAAAAAATGGATTATTAATTACAAATCGATACTAATTTGAATTAGTATTTTTCATTAGATATATGATAGGTTGAAAGACTGAAAAAATTAAATAAAAATTATCATGACCTAATCTAAAAAAAATGATATCTTCAAAAAAAATCTAAAGAAAATGATACTTACTCCAAATCTCCGACTAAAACAAAATTTAATTATTTAAATCAACGAGTTTCTTTAATTTTATAAGTTGAAACTTGATTTCCTCATTCATCCCTACATTTATTTAATTAATTTAATTTAATTTATTATTCAACATTTTTTTTACTAATAAATACAAAAAAAAGTCAAAATCCCGCCAATAGTTTCCAGTCTCCCGCCAATAATTTCCGAAAAATAAGGAAATACTAACAACGGCGTCGTTTAATCACCGCCAAGATTTACTAGTGGCATTTTTCGTAATTTCGCAAAACAACATACCCTATTTCTTAATCTTATTCATCTTTCTTTATAAATACCCCTATTTCTATGTATTATTTCGATAATTTCCCATTTAATTTTCTCTCTCCTCTCATTTCATCTCTCGTCTTCTTCCATTCCTCAAAATCTTACTCAATCTCTTCCAATCTCTTCTACAAATCTTTCTAGCTTCATGAATTTCTCCTCTTTTCAATTCAATACCTAATTTTTGAACTAATTTCTGTGAATTTGTACCAGTTAAGCAAGATTTCAACTCGAAGTTATTCAATTAAAGTTACATCTCCTTCAAATTAAAAAAACCCTAACCCTAATTCTGGAATAATCGCGATGGCGACTGCAAATGGGAAGCCGTCGAGTAATCCATATCAAATCAATTTAGAAACGTTTTCCAAGAGATTGAAGGCTTTGTATGATAACTGGAAGGAGAATAAATCAGATTTATGGGGCGATTCAGATGCATTAGCGATTGCGACACCGCCGCCTTCTGATGATTTGCGATACTTGAAATCTTCGGCGCTTAATATTTGGCTTTTAGGGTATGAATTTCCTGAAACTATTATGCTTTTTACTAAGAAACAAATTCATTTTCTTTGTAGTCAGAAGAAAGCTTCCTTGCTTGAGGTTATCAAAAAGTCGGCCAAAGAGGCTGTAGGTGTCGATGTTTTGATGCATGTTAAGGGGAAAAATGAAGATGGTTCGTCCCAAATGGAGACCATTTTGAAGAGTGTACGTTCATCTGGGGATGATCAAATAGTTGGTTACTTATCAAAGGAAGCTCCTGAAGGGAAATTGCTAGAGTTGTGGGGAGAGAAGTTGTCGAATTCTGGGTTGAAGTTGAGTGATGTTACGAATGGATTATCGGATTTATTTTCTGTTAAGGATAGTGGAGAAATGGTGAATGTGAAGAAGGCGGCTTTCTTGTCGAGTTCAGTGATGAAGAGTCATGTTGTTCCTAAGTTGGAACAGGTTATTGACGAGGAGAAAACAGTGGCGCATTCTGCATTGATGGATGATGCTGAAAAGGCAATTTTAGATCCTGCTAGGGTTAAGGTTAAGTTGAAGGCGGAGAATGTTGATATTTGTTACCCGCCAATTATTCAGAGTGGTGGCAAGTTTGATTTGCGGCCGAGCGCGTCCAGTAATGATGACCCTCTATATTACGAGCCAGCTAGTGCCATTATTTGTGCTGTTGGATCGAGGTATAATAGTTATTGTTCGAATGTAGCTAGGACAATTTTGATTGATGCTAATCCAAATCAGAGTAAAGCATATGAGGTTTTGCTTAAGGCTCAGGAAGCTGCCATTAGCGCTCTGAAGGCAGGCAATAAAGCTAGTGGTGTTTACCAGGCTGCTCTTGCAGTGGTTGAAAAAGAGGCGCCTGATTTGGTGAAAAATTTAACCAAGTCAGCAGGTACTGGTATCGGCCTTGAATTTCGGGAGTCGGGTTTGAGTTTGAATGCCAAGAATGACAAGGTGTTGAAACCAGGGATGGTTTTCAATGTTTCTATTGGGTTTCAGAACATGAAAACTGATGCTAGTAATCCGAAAAGCCAGAATTTTGCTCTGCTTTTGGCCGATACTGTAATTATTGGGGAGAAAGGCCCAGAAGTCACGACTTCGCTGAGTTCCAAGGCACTGAAGGATATTGCTTACTCTTTCAATGAAGAAGAGGAGGAAGAAGAGCCTGCTAAGGTGATATCTTTAACTGAAGTTTACTTATTTGATGGACTTATTTAGTGCTCTGATGCTCTGTGTCTCTGATTGCTCGTTAATTCTTTCACAATATTGCTAGCGTATGTGTTCACTAACTGAGTTGTGCATTAAAAATTTCCCCTCAGTAGGTGACATAAAAGAAAGCAAGGTACATTTAAGTGAAATTTTAGGTAGAAATATTAGAAATTGCTTTGGCTGATATTCTGTGGTAGACTTTTTTTTTTTTTTTCAATTGTTATTATTATCATTCCTTCATGATGTTTGTACAGGACAGATTTAGTTTGTTGACTATGTAACTTCTACAAATGAAAAGTTTCTTTTCCCTTGTTACTATATTACATCTAAATGAATAAGAAGCGTTGTCTTTGAATGATCTGTGAGAAATAGAAAGGTGAGATTTTTATAAGCCCATCGCCCAAAGGCGGGATTTTTAATTTCAGTTTTTCCTATGATATATTGCTCCTTTTTAACATTCCATTATCCTAGTGCCATTAATTAACCCCGAAGATAAGGGGTTTAATAATGCATAGTTTCAAAATTTCCGATGATGTCCCAATAAGAGTTGCAAAATGGCTTCCACGTTTTGCGCACCTTTCTGTCACAATAAGCATAAAAGCCTCCCAATATGCCCGCCGTATTCTGCCGTGAGATATTTTGCATTATGGATCTCCACATTCAATAATGAATAGACTTTCCAAAATTGACACTTGAAACTTGATTGTAATCATCTACGAACCTGAATAACAAACCATGATTTAATGGCCATTTTGGTATACTTTGCTTTAGTCTTTTATAATCTAAAGCAAAAGAACAATGATTGCTCATTTGCTTCTCGAGAAGCTATGCATTAATGAAGCAATTAATTTGCATTCTCTTGAAGAAGCGGCTTTTCCCTTTTTTTCATCGTCACATGACTTCACTACATTATGATTTTGCGATCTGCACAAAGGGTTTCTGGCTTTCTGCATTGCTTCGAATCACTGCTTAGAAAAATCCGTTAGAGGCACTTTAATATCTTTCTAGGGTGGATTTTAATATGCTCATTTTTCTTTCTTCTGTGTTCTACAAATTTTAAATAAATGGTTTCTAGGGAGTAAAAGTTTTGTATAAACTTGGTTCACAATAATTTAGTGTGCATCAATGTAATAATAGCAAGTATTTCCCACTGATTGTACTTGATTGTACTTGTTAAAGTATGAATACTTACTATTTTAATATCTTTTAAGGTTGGTGCGTAGTAAAATAGAGTGTGGACCATGTCCATACAAGACTTTCTCTTGTAGGGAGCTGGAGGCCACTTTTGATGGGTGGCATATAATTGCCTTCTTGAGACGTTTCTTCTTTCATGATTTTCTTATCAACAGCTTTTGTCTGCTGCAGGCTAAACGCAAGGTCAGTGAGGCTGAAGCTATTCCGACAAAAACTACTCTTCGATCGGATCACGGAGAGATTAACCGAGAAGAGCTTCGGAGACAGCACCAAGCTGAACTTGCTCGTCAAAAGAATGAAGAAACTGCTCGCAGACTTGCTGGTGTTGGTGCAGGGGCAGGAGATAGCCGTTCGATGTCAAGATCTTCAACGGAGTTGGTAGCTTACAAGAATGTGAATGATCTCCCACCTCCGAAGGGCGAAATGATGATTCAAGTTGATGCGAAGAATGAGGCTATTTTGTTGCCCATCTACGGAAGCATGGTTCCTTTCCACATTGCCACTGTGAAAACTATAACCAGCCAGTCAGACACCAATCGCAATAGTTATATCAGGATAATATTCAATGTCCCAGGCACACCATTCAGTCCACATGATGCAAATTCCTTGAAGAATCAGGGTGCCATATATGTGAAAGAAGTATCATTCCGCTCAAAAGACCCCAGGCATGTGAATGAAGTTGTTGCTGCCATAAAGACTCTTCGACGACAGGTTGCTGCTAGGGAGTCTGAGAGGGCCGAGAGAGCTACCTTGGTTACTCAGGAGAAACTTATAGTTGCTACAAACAGATCAAAACCAATAAGACTTACAGATCTATGGGTCCGTCCTGTTTTTGGTGGCCGAGGAAGAAAGCTACCTGGTACTTTAGAAGCACATGTGAATGGATTTCGCTTTTCTACCTCCAGGCCAGATGAGCGTGTTGATATTATGTTTGGTAACATTAAACACGCATTTTTCCAGCCTGCAGAAAATGAAATGATAACTCTTCTTCATTTCCACCTCCACAATCACATTATGGTGGGCAACAAAAAGACCAAGGATGTCCAGTTTTACGTCGAAGTGATGGATGTGGTCCAGACCTTGGGTGGTGGGAGAAGATCGGCCTATGATCCTGATGAGATTGAAGAGGAGCATCGTGAAAGAGAAAGAAAAAACAAAATTAACATGGATTTCCAAAATTTTGTCACCAGAGTCAATGAACTTTGGGGAATGCCACAGTTCAAGGATCTTGACCTGGAGTTTGATATGCCTTTGAGGGAACTTGGCTTCCATGGTGTTCCTTACAAAGCTTCTGCTTTTATTGTTCCCACTTCCAGCTGTCTTGTTGAGCTGATTGAGACACCGTTCCTTGTGATTACCCTGAGTGAGATTGAGATAGTAAACTTGGAAAGAGTTGGCTTTGGGCAGAAGAATTTTGATATGACAATTGTATTCAAGGATTTCAAAAAAGATGTGTTTCGAATCGATTCTATCCCCACCACTTCTTTGGAGAGCATCAAAGAATGGCTAGACACCACTGATATCAAATATTACGAGAGTAGATTGAATTTGCACTGGCGTGCCATTTTAAAGACAATCACCGATGATCCAACAAAGTTCATAGAAGATGGAGGTTGGGAGTTCTTAAACATGGATGCTAGTGATTCAGAAACTGACGAGGAGGAGTCTGATAAAGGTTACGAGCCATCTGATGTAGAGGCAGAATCAGAGTCGGAAGATGAGGACTCTGACAGTGAATCCTTGGTGGAGTCTGATGAGGACGAAGAGGAAGAGGATGAAGAGGAAGTCGAAGAAGAAGAAGAGGGCAAGACTTGGGAAGAGCTGGAGAGAGAAGCAAGCAATGCAGACCGTGAAAGGGGAGATGAATCCGACAGTGAAGATGAGAGACGTAAAAGGAAGATGAAGGCTTTTGGGAAGTCTCGAGCTGGTCCCAGTAGCAGCATGCCTAAGCGTCCCAAGGGAAGACGTTAGATGGATTTGCAGATCCTTTGTGCCAGTAAGGTCAGTTTTACGTTAGTGGTTACGGGTCCTAGATAGGTGCTTCATTTGGATTCTGTCTCTATAGGTCTGTCTTGTCCTCTTAGTTGCTTTTGTTTCAATTATGATTTTGTGGGGCATTGTAGAACACCCCTTCAAGAAATGAAAAACTGTAAAATGATGGATTTAGCTTTGGAATCAAGCATCATTTTTAGCTTACGTATTGCCCGTTAAGTAGCTAATTTAGTAGCTTCTGTGAACCGCAATGCAAATGACCAAAGCTTTGTAGAAACACCATTGAAGCTTTTGCGACGAAGATCAAAAAACTTTCATGCTCAATGTATCAAGATGCCCTGAATCATGTTCGAGATTGTTATGATGATTCGACTGTGGGAGAATCGGAGCACTTGGTACAATCATCAATGGGTATTGAAGAATGTTGAGCTAATTTAGTGATCCACGATGAATCATAGTTTTCTGTTTATTAAACGTAGACAATATCGACCATCGTCTAAGGTGATTGTGGAAAAGAAACAGGCTGGCTAAGATAGCAAAGCCTGTCCATCTAGCGGATTTTTATTTATTTTTCTCTTATTGATGTTAAATCCTAAGGTAAGGTTAAGGTTTAAGACCTTAACGAGAGGATTGCAATTTTAATTCGATTTTTGGATGTATCTTAACACTCTGTTCTGTTTTTAAAAGTATGTCATAATCTTTTCAGCTAGTCTCTTGAGAGAGTGTCTTTTTGAGAGACATGTCTCAAGCTCAACCCATTAAAGATTAATGTCTTACCGTATTCCTAAGGCCTACTTAAACTATTATAATGCTTATTTACTGTATCCTTAACGCTTAATTTTAATATCTTAAATGTCTATTTATATCATTTTTAATATTTACTTACAATATTTTAAAAAATATATAATAGACTGGTCCAATTAGAGATGGACTCTCAAAGAGACCATCTCACAAGAATTTGTGTAATCATTTCAATCTATTTGTAGGTGTGGCCTTAAGTTTGTTAGTACTTGTGCCGTTAATCTTCCCTAAAATCTATTCCTTTGAAAAACTACTTTTATGAGTGACTGTTTCTCGTGATAGTGAGACGAGCTCAAAATAAGTAGCTCGTAAGCTTATTATGTGTCATTATTTGCATTGTTGTGTTATTTAACCCGTGAATTTGTGTTCTTTGAATAAATATCCCCTTTCTATATAATTCATAACAAATTAAACCAATAGGTTGCAATAGATTTTATACAGATATTGAGGATGTAAGTAGCTATTTTCGTGGATGGCTGTTCAAAAAGCGAAGAATATTGTAAACCATTGGAGGCTTGAATTTGATCATTAATTTTGCCGATATTAAATGGATCAAGACTCTATAATGTCAATAGTGCGCACATTCCACTTTGCTCCCTCGATGAAAGGGCTATCTTCGAAATACTTGATTAATGACTATTGCAATTACGCAATGGTCATATAGTGTGCATCTTGTTGAGCAAAGAAGTAATAAGGATGACAATGTGATCTAGACTTTGTTGCTTTTGATCTTTAGAATGCAATGACCATGAATCATCTTCCTCTGTAAAATTTCAGAGAATTTCAACTGGGTATAAGAGTATGAATGGATGCAACTCAACTTTTGGAACAAAAATTATAAACGGGTTGAGACGGACCAGATGGACTCAGCCCATTTGAGCATAGCCGAGCACCACCCATACTACATGTATACATATGAACAACCAAAAACTTGTTTCCAACAAAATCTAAAAGCAACATAAACGATTGTTTGGTTTAACTAACCATAAACGCAACACCCGAATTCTCCTATGTAAAATGCAGCAAAGTTGGTGTATTATAAAAAAAAATTCGAAAATTTGCCTGTATAAATAGCAAAAAGAAATGAGGTAGTACAGAACTTATAAGTAATAACCTTTATCTTTCTCCTGTACAATTTCAACCTTCATAACAATCAGGAATATCCTACAACCCCATTGATCATTTTACGATTATCTTCGCCTATTCTTTTTGGGCTATCTCGAGTAAAAGTTTGTGAAGCGATTGAGGTTTCGAGAAGAAAGGGCAGTGATCGCTACCTTTAATCTTGTAGACTCCTTCCGGTGGGTTTTCTCTAACTAGCTTTTCTTGGATGTCCGGTGAAAGTGCCCGATCATCTAGTGTTTGAATGTAGTAACGCCGAACAGAACCATACTTCTCGGGTGATAACACAAGCTTCTCCATTATCGGCCCTACAGGGACTGGTCTCATCGAGACCATTGCCAATGCGATATCCTGAAATAACGAATATCCTTAGAATCATTTCCAATGTAAGGATACATGTATGATGTAGCCTCATCTATGAATTTTATTCTATTACATTGAATTGTGAGGATGCATATTTGCTACCAGGTGTCGAGAAAACATCATATTTGTTATTAATTGCCAACAAGGGTCAGGTTTGCGTAAATTCGAACCCAATGAAAAGCCAATTAATGGCATTAGCAGAGTGGAATGCCACTTAATTAGAATCGTAAATTCGTAAGATTCTACCAACTTACGATTCTACCTATCATTCAGATCGCTCGCTTGTTTCTGGATCGTAAAATCATAGAATCGTAGATCAGAATCGTGATTTTAATAAAATTGGATATCTGGATTCTGGGTAATGGAATGTTGTATAAAAGATGAGACACCGAACGACACTAGGCTGTCTTGATAAACGGAAGATAATCAGGAAGGACAACTAGAAGGCTTACCTTAAGAGGGCTCTGGTTAAAATATAAAGCCTTCATGTGCTGCTTCTCCAACATGAACGCTGTTGGAGGATTATCAGTGCCGTTTCCATGAATTAAGAATTGCGATTCCTTCATAAAATCTTCTGAAGAACCAAGCTGCAGAAATCACACCATTAAGTACTAATGCAGGTAGGACAACAATCTTTTGAGCTTGCAGTCAAAACAACGTTAAGCGATAAAATGAGGTTAAAGAAATTTTATATTACAATTTTAAAACTTATGACTACGGATCAACAATTTCGGTATATCTAACTTTATCAGTAGGATCAAAGATCCTACGATTAGATTCTACCAATTTGATCCTGCCCCTCGTCAATCTCAAACAGTATATCTTGATACCTCACACTCCTCTTGAAAGAAGTTGTTCATTGCCATACAAAAAATGCTTGTTTCACTTCCAAGTTTTTACCTGTTCATTAAAAACATCAAATGGCCTCTGTCCACTGCACACCATCGTGCCAGAGACAAAAACTGCCTTGGAAATCTTCGATGGAAAGTGCTCCATAGCATACGAAAGAGATGCACCGCCACATCCATGGCCAACCAATATAACCTAGCGTAAAATTCAAATGTTAGAACATTACCTGAAAACGGGCCCACAAAGTTGTCGAAAAATCAAGCAAATTTGTCCATGGCATCTAAGATCTAACCTTTTCATCTTCTGGAAGATTCTCTATATATGTGATGAGTGGCTTGGAATAATCAACCAGCGTAGCAACGGAATTTGTATCCTTAGTATCTATACCAGATCCACTAAGATCTAAAGCAACAGGAAGCAATCCAGATTCTTCCAACAAAGCAATGCTTTTGTACCAACACCATGCACCGAAGCCTTCACCATGGACTAGAACAATTCGGTGTCCTTTTAGACTTTCCAAGAAATCAGGAGCCTGAGGAAAAAACCCCCCAAAATTGATCTCATAAAAGCTAAGATAGGCCATGGTGTTATGACTGTTATCCAAATGCATTCATCGAAAATATAATCTTAACATGAATCAAGGAGTAAAGTCTTGTAGGTTAATATAACCATAGTAGTAAAACATAAAAAAGGTTAGAGTTTTTTCATCTTTATGCATACGAGAAGCGAGAAACATTGATTTAGTACTTCGGATCATGTTTCATACAATTTGTTCAAAACACAGTAAGAGGCGGCATAGTTTTGCGTGCTGTGCTTCAATGATCAAGATCAAGATGCTAGTGCAACAATTTTAATTCGGCTTAATTTAGCACAGTGCAGCTGCCACATCATTAGAATAACAACTCGATACCATCTATGAGCCAAGGGTCTCTCTAGCTGCAAGCCAGTTCAACAAGCCAAAAGCTTCCTCAATAAACAGTTCCACTAAGAATAAAAACGTACACAATTCACTAAAACTACTGCTAGTAGTCCCTCCATCCCTTATAATTTGTTAAAAGTTACAACATTCCCAAAAGACCTCTACAAACCAAGGGTCTCTCTGGTTGCAACCATAAGGGTACGATGATTCCCACAAAAGCTCTCACTCCGATTTTTGGGCCGTAACAAATTCAGTTGGACATAGGGTATACTATCATACTAAAGAGTTAACATTCCGAAATTCTTTTGCGTGTATGGGGCATAGTTTTGCGTGTAGTGCTTCAAGGATCAAGCCAAAACATTAAGGGTCGCTCCCTCCGTTCAACAAGCCAAAAGCTTGCTCAATACACAGTTACAATAAGAATACAAATATACACAATTCAGTGAACCTACTGCTAGATGTAATCCTTCCGTCCCTTTTATTTTGTTACAACATTCCCAAAAGACCTTCTATAAGCCAAGGCCCAAGGGTCGCTCTGGCCGCTATCATAGTGCAAAAACAAGGCCGCATCCATACTGTGAAATTTCCGTATTGACCTCAAAACTATTTTGCGACCGTGACCTAAACCGTATTTTTGCAGTACCTCCTTATATGTATGTCTTGATAAGGGTACTAAGATTCCAAAAAGCTCTCACTCCGATTTTCGGGCCATAACAAATTCAGGTTGACATAGGATATACCATCATATTAAAGGGTTAACATACTGAAATCTATTCTCTATCAAGTAGAGTAAACTAATAAACTCCAACTCTATGGTTTGTGGGCATCATTATATACTCAAAATTATGTTAAAAAATCAACTTTAATACAGCAAGAGACTGCAAATCACAAAAAGTAAACAAAAAGCAATCAACCAGACCCATCTTTTACAAGATCCAGATTCAAATACCCAAAAACACAATTGAATCATCTACTTTTTACAATCACCTTTTAAGCATAATGATGAGTAAACCTAAAAAAATCCCAAACAATAATTATATTAAACTGAATCAAATACTTTTCAAAACTTAATTAATTTATTAATTGTATTGAATATACTTGACTTTTTCCACAAATTACCAAAAAGATCTCATTCCAACGAGTAAGATTATAAAAACAAAGAGTAAAAAGAAACCTGTTTAGAATTAGAAAAAGGGTCAGAAAGTGTGCGGCGGCGAGAAGTAGAACCAATTCTACGAGACATGGAAGCTCCTTCATATCTCTGAGACAATTGATGTTGATGAATCGCCATTGATAAAGCTCTTCTATGTAAAGCAACTTCTTCATCTTCCAATAATTTCCTTTGAGACCTTCCAATTCTCTTACTTTTTGATCCAGTAACTTTAGTATCTTTCTTCGACATACAAATAAATCGATTACCCATATTTCCAAATTGGATTTAGAACAAAACCCAATTGTTTGTTTAGGTTTTTCAATTAAATTAACAAATGGGTAAAGAATTTTCCGGCGGATAAGCAGCGTGTTTGACTTGGATTTGAGTTGGCATTCTATAAAACCTACTACAAATTCAATTAATTTGTTTAGTAGAAGTATCTTTTTTGATGAGTATATAAGACAAGTGACAAATAATGAATGAATAATGGAGAAAGAGAGTAGGTGGTGAGGAAAAAGAGAGTTTTTAATGAAGAGAGAGAAGGTTGAAGAAGGTGTTGTAAAATGTCATAAAAAAGCGTTAAAAACTGATTGAAATAAGCGACGTTATTTAATGCACTTCTCTTCTATCTTCTCAACTACTCCAATGGGAGTATACATTAGTGTTACAGGTATTAGTAATACACAAATTCTTACTTGAGACTGTATTTTGTAGAAACGACTCTCAAAAGGTCAGCCCAATTCTAAATATATATTTTTACGACCCTAAATATAGATTTGGGCGGGACTTTTGAGAGTCGTCTTTACAAAAGACGGTTTCTCAAGAGAGCACCTGTTAGTAATATTTAGGAAAAATTTTCTAGAATAAACCTTATTTGTGATTTTCCTATAATAATCCCATCAATTGATTAATCATGAATAATCCCAACTTTGAGAGGTATTTTCCTAGGGTAAACCCGGTGACCGGATGACTTGCTATAGCAAGTTTTATTTTTTTTATAAAAAAAGATAAATTAAAGTGAAATGTCAAAAAAAAAATTTTTATAATTTAGAATTTTTTTATGTAAATTTCAAATTTTTTTACTAATTTAAAATTAATTGTCAATTTACTTTTTTGGTGAATTACCTATTATAGCAGGTCATCGGGTTACATATGTTTACTCTAGGCAAATACTCCTTAAAGTTGGGACTATTCATGGTTAATCAATAGGTGGGATTATTGTAGGAAAATCATGAATATGTTGGATTATTCTAGGTAAATTTTCCTAATATTTATCGTTCAAATTTACTTTTTTCGTTCTATTATACTGGCTACATTTTACTTTTTACGCATTCCAATGCGTTATTTTGTTTAATTATATGTTATATTATACAAATTCAAAAATTATAAAAAGTTAATATTATGAAAGTATGCGATCAGACGATTCAAACAATATCCCACTTGACTATATTTTTACTTACACATTAGTCGCAATATATAAAATTAGCTTGAACGATGAATAGTGCGTATAATCGAAATGTAGGAGAGTATTTCAGAACGGAGAAAATACTTTGAATGATTTGTAAGGAAAATATAGTTAAACAAAGTCTTATTTGAATTGTCTAATTTCATGCATTTTCTAACAATTAAAATGCGTAAAAAGTTATATTTAGTGACAATTCCCTAGAATTGTTTTTTTAGCACCTGTATTGATTGTTTTTCGTCTTATCTGTATTTTATTTTTAATTTATAAGTCAAAAAATAGTCAAAAAGATTTTGTTTGATTTGTCTCAATAAAAGAATTATCAATAACAAATTTTTATATTTTTATTATGTGTAATTAAATAATTTGCGAATTACAGTCTTAATATCCATTTTTTGCGAATTACAAACACTAAAATATCAAAGTCTACAGCGTTCAGGCCATATTACAGAATTCGATCACTTAACCTAAAATTGCGACCACTAAAATGGTTAGGATTATATGAACGAGCCTGAACGCTATAGACTTTGATACTTTAATGGTTGTAATTGGCAAAAAAAAATAATGTAATTGAAACCTAAAGTCATAATTTGCAAATTCTTCTTAAAATTATTAATGTTGAATCGGTGAATTTGAAAGTGCAAAAAGAAATATGAAAATGCAGTAAAATGACAGTTGGTTAGTATTCATAGGACCAGCTTGATATAAAAAGCAATACATAAACATAGTATATGATGTTGACATAAATAATGATTTGTTAAAACTTCTGCTTAGAAAGTGTTGCTCTTATTAAAAATTGTTTTTCGATGAGGTGCCCTTAAAACAAAAAGCTCATATATACTAAAAACAATTGTATTAACTGGGATATACAATTCACGTATAAGAAATTTCTCACGGTAAAACCGTCTGACAGTGAGACTGTCTCATGGTAAAACTAACTATTTAGGCCTTTACGTCTTTACGGCTTTACTAGGCGTAATCCATCTCGAGGTCCTAGTGGTCACCAGTTAGACGAAGGTCTGCTTTCTAATACTTGCTACGTTATTTCTTACTTAACCATAGTTGACTCCACTATTATTAAGCAAATTGACTTTTATATGGTCGGTAATCTATAAATTTAAACAGTCATACGAAATCATGTTTGAATAATCTTGATTCAACATTCATTAATTTTTAGTTTTCATAATTTTTCAACTAATCTTATGAGAGACCGTCTCTCAAAAAGACGATCTTGGAACAAGAAACTCAAATTCTTATTTTCTATTTAATTTAGACTAATAGCGCTATGTAGCCCATATACCTAATGCGTCTCTCGGAGAGACCGTCTCTCACAATTTGTGCAATTTTTTAATATGCATAATTAAACAAATTAACGATTAAATTCGTATATTAAAAATGTAAAAAGACAAATGATACAAGTAAATACGAAACTAAAGGTAAACCACTTACATAACATAAATAAACAATTAGATCTTTAAAATATACACAAAGTTGGTGAAATAGAAACAATTATAAAGACATATTTAAGACTCTAAACTCATAAGTAAAACCTTATAAGTTTGGGTGCATAGTCTAAATTAATTGGGCCCATTTCAATCCGACTCAAAACCTAACCATCCCTCATCCTTAGAACATGTATGATACATAGTGTAAAAAATAATAACAATAATGATATATAATACAAAATTATTAGGATAATCAAGAGATTCCAAGTGTAAAGATTCATGATCATACTTATTCAATTTTAAAATGTTCATTTCTTTCATAAAACGGCAAGATACCTCTCTGTCCGTTTAAATTTGCTACTGAAAAATATTTTTCCTTACAAAATATAACTTTTAGTAGCAAACTCAAAAAAATATAACTTTTAGTAGCAAACTCAAAAAAGACAACGGTAAAACAATACAAGAAATTGGATAGAATCATTGAAGATGTTGTAAATGAAACCTCTTTTCTTGATGATTAACAACAACCGAACATGACACTTAAAAAACATGATTAATAAACCCTGTATTTGAACTATAGCTGCTTTGTCAACACAAGCATAACCATTAACCAATAACCTATGCTAACATCCATTGAGTAAGCTTAAAGTAGCAGCATTTGCATAATATTTTCACCACCCAAAAGGCGTAAATACAAGTTTTAAAAGCACCAACACAAAACACCAAAACGAAATCCTACCAGGATGTCGAACTGGAAGACCATTTGCTGCACACCTTAATGTCGGGATTCCAGATTATATACAGTATTAACCAGTCAATCTTTACTCGTCAAAGACCATGCTCTATACAATCCGAGCAGGTGTCACTGTCGGTCATGATTGTGGTTCAACACAATATCTGGAGTACCTCCACACTAGCGGAAACCTGCAACAGAGAGGTCTACAATAATGTGCCGCCTAACAGCCGACATTTTGATATTAAGGTTTATTCTCAAATATTTGATCATCTCATTTTGCAAGGAGTTCTGCATCTCCAACCGAGCGGCAACCAACCCCTTCTTTGAAGTACCCAAAAACAGTTGAAGTCCTCTTCAAACTACTATTCTAGAAGACCTCTTCCGGTGATTGATAGACACAGCTCTCACAGCCAAAATGCCATCAGTTCCAACAGCTAGCCAGACTATTCACAAAAGATGATAATCCCTATTCCACCAGGACCTCGTCACATTAATCAGTAGGGTAATTGTAAAACCCTGAAAATCAAAATGAATATTATCAGTGCAAATAAGCTGAAACTGATGTAATGCAGCCAAAGACTGTAGTATTCATCGTGTAAGTCAAGATGCTTTGATTCTAATTTAGAATTTTATTTCATGAAAAACCACAACATAGGAGCGAGCTTTCACAGCTTTCATGAACCAAACAAACAGTTTTTTTCCAAAAATAAAGAAGCGCTCCGATGGATGAAATTTTATTGGAAAGTAAGCTTACTTAAATGGTAATACATGAACTGATGAGTAATAACGAAACCAAGGGTCTACAATTGTTTGATTCAAAGCAGAATGTACTGAAAAGACATTTAATACGATGTACATCACAAGGAATCTAATTTCAGATCTGCTTTTCAAACTATGCAAAACATTAAACTGTCTCCAACTTCAGTATACTTACAAATTGTTATCCACTCCCCCAATTAGCAACAAGAGATACATGCATCATGGAAGACCATTTTTGTGTATAATTTTACATTTTTCAAAATAAACAAGGGCCATGGGACAATCCGTACCTTTGTTTACCATGTAATTGTATACTCTCTTAGTTGCTGAGAAATAAGTTTCCATACATGAGTTTTCCAATTCCCAAAAGGTTTTATCTAGAAAATATTGATTCACAATGTTTTGCTTGTTACAGAAATTTGAAGACTAGTCCAAAACATAAAATGTGTTTTCTGAATCTGAACCATTTGGAAACAGTGTTTTTATGCAAAATACTCTGAGAACGAATATATTTTTAGCATTCAAATGCTTTTGGATATTAGAACAATACGACACGTGAATTGGTAACCGATAATTCAATATGATGGACTCACCATGCAGAAGCATGCTCACGAGCCTGAGGCTGACTTCTGCACCCACACTTGCTTCTGCATAAAAAACAACCCATTCAAAATGAAAGGAATGTATGTTAAATAAAATGTAATACTAAATAATACTTTCACCAGAGGCAAATGAAACAGCCACAAAACAGAGAGGGAGAAAGAGAGGATCTTTCGGGAGATTAGGATAAAAGAATAAATAATTGAAACATAAATAGAGAACCTCATGAAGACCATGACTAACTGCAGCTCTTTTGGGAGGGCCATCGTCCTTGACACTATGTGCAGGATTACGGCGACCAAAACTCCTATAGGAACCTGACAAATTTATTCAGAACTTATATTAAAAGACAGGATTTGCTCAATGTAAAGTTTCCATCATCCCGAGCAATGTAAAATTCATAATGTGTAATAATCGGAAAAAAAGACAGAAGCCAAAACAAACTAACCGTTTTCTGAATATGAGTTGTTGCGGCCACCTGCAGAAGATGTGACTTCCACATTACGGCTAGAAGCATCATATTTTGATTCTCCACGTTTACCTGAAAATATAAAGATGTAAAGTAACACCTTCAATAAATACCCATTAATACAATAAATGTAGTGGATGAAACCATGAAAATCGACAAGCTCTAGCCATCACAGATTAACTTGATGTTCTTGTCCAGGTACCAAATTATTTCAATTCTCAGTAATGACTATCATACATATTGCACATAATTATACTAAAAATGGAGGACCAATTTTCATTTGGGTGAGAGATTTTCTATATTACTCTTAACATCAGTCTTCGTTAAATTCCTTTTCACTATCATTTCTATAGTAGACTCTTACAACAGTTCTTCCTTTCCCCATTAATTGCTTCTACATCAGTTCATACAAAAAATCATTAAAAGTTTTAAAAGGCTAGGGTACTTGGTCCAAGATTTGGATCCATCCAGTCATAAAGACAGATAAGTAACAGAAAGTAGAAATGCGTTCATAATACCTTCAAAAGAATCTAAATTACTTTGATTCTCATCGACAGTATGAGAAGAATCAGATCGACGAGGAGTCCAGACACCACGATCAAGTCTCTCCCTACTCCTTGTGCGTCTGTCTTGTTTCTCACGACCGGCATTAAAACCATGGAGTTCCCTTCCAGAAGATTTTTCCTCCAATGACCTCTTTCCCACATATTCTGAACCAGAAGGTGACTGTTCAACTGCAAAAGCTGGACCTCCTGCTTTCATATTAGACGGTCTTGGTGGTCGTCTTGTCCTCTCTGCATTGGAGCCCTGCACTTTCTGCTCTGCCTGAACAGATGAGGATGACGGACTAGAACGAGGTTCCTTGCTCAATAATATGCTTCTAAAAATTCTTCCAGTAGCATCAGGCCTCTGATTCGATTTCGAAGCAACTGAAGAAGATGAAGCTTCGGCAGGTGAAGTGACAATCTTGGGCAGTGTTGTGCCTTCAGAAGCCTATTATATCAAAAAGGTTAGTTAAATCCCCACATTAGGCTAGATAACTTACAGAGGACAGAGCTCTTGAAGATCACCAGTAATTCTTCAAAACAATAAATTTCTAAGTAGCAATTAAATCTCAGAACAACTCATGAACTTCCTCTGTTCCTCAAAGTTTGAAAGTTGCAAAAACCATCTCAAGGAAATTCATACTCCATCTTACAAAATGCCATGTGATTTGACAATAATTTTAAGTCACAAATTTCAAAAATTTCAAAACATATAGGGAGCCAAGAAAAACATAATTATGACGGGCTGCAAAGCAACAAAAAGATCATAAAATGTTGTAAGATAAAACAGCCTAGGCATATTGAAGATACAAAATATGAGAAGCAAGTCCAAATGCAAAATGTTAAATTAGGAACACACAACCGAAACAAAAATAATACAGAAATCTGTCATTCTGGCTGATCGATGATGCAAACTTGATAGCAATACTTTAAATTTGATTCAGAAGAAAATAAAACCTACCAGAAATAGAGAGATGATGCAGGACAGAGTTTCTATACACCTGTCTGTCATTCTATATGATGCAAGACAATTTTACTGATTATCTCTAATTATTTTGAAATATATTTCTTAAAAAGAAGTTGCGGTCAAATGTTTCATTAAGTTGACAACAAAAGTCGACCAGGAATCAAGGATTCCTAATAAAGACGAGCATAGTAAAAAGGGGCAAAGTCGTATTAAGTAAAGTTGCCACCTAAGTTACATTGTTACTTGAACTCTTCGTTTCAACTCTTGAGTCGGATCCTACACACGCTGACATTGGTATAACACCTCAACACTTCAATATGGACAAAAATCATGGTAGTTTTTCACAAATATCAGTATTTGATGATTGAACTCAACAAGTCCAAGACAAGTGCCTGAGTTTGAGTGAATGACAACTCTATCAAAATAAGAGCGCTCTTCCGACACCATTGTAAAAATTGAAACTAAAGACCACAAATGGCCTGTATCATATCATAGACAATATGATACTCCCTCCTATTCAAGGTATTAGTCCCATTTGACTTTTGACACTATTCATCAAGCACTCTTAATTTGTATTTTACTCTTAATTTGTATTTTATTCTTAATTTATAAGTTATAATATTACCAAGTGAGGTCTTGTTTGATTCATTTGAATGCAAAGATCATTAATATCAACTTTTTACAATTTTTAATTATACACAATTGCATTGGCAAATGTGCCCGGTCAAATGGGACTATTAAGATGAATAAGAGGGAGTATAAAATACCTAAATAAGAATGAGACAATCAACTACCACATTCAAAATCTTTTCATTAAACAATGTATGTAAACTTATAAAATTGTGTATACAACCAATACGGCTATTAAAACTGATGTTGCAATCTACTCTTTCAATTAATTATTGATACGGCTGAATATTAGAATAGGTAAGAGAAATAGAATGATGGAACCGCAATGAATTTGTGTAATCTGAAATGAAGTTTCAGACAAACTCAGCTATGCGATTGTCTTTTACTTGCTAAATTTTACTGTTAGATAAAAGAAAAATACTAGTCCGAGAAATTGAGAATCGATGCCAAATATAATAAAAGGAATATGTAGTCACTAGAAAAGGAGATGAGTAGCCATGTATATGCATAATATGATACAAGTTTATCAATATTCAATTAAATTAAGACCCCGTAAACACAAGAGTCACGAATATAGTAAAGCAAAACGTAGGTATGCACTAAAAACTTTATTTATACACATTAAATGCATATCAACTATCCTCAAATGGCAGCAACTAATGCTTACCTTAAAATTTTACAATACATATTCCTATTTATTCTATATATGCCGGAGATGAACAATTTAGTATAACAGCATTCTAATCCAGATTTCTAATAAGTTCACTTCCCATGTAAACATGTCAACACGGACAGGCACAAAATCCATATCTGCTTAAAAATATGGGCAGGGTCCAAGATATCAGTCTAAGACTATTTCAAATCACCTCCGATAAAAGGGTTAAAGGTTTCTTTGCCGGAGCTATAGAAACTTGCTTATTTAGGAAAGTTAGAAGAAACAACACTATGGAAGTTAAAATATCTTCCAAGTTTCAAGCTAGGAAGAAGTAACGGAAATAAAGATCTTCAAGTGAATAAGGGTAAAAAGATCTAAGAACATTAGATAACAATTTTTTAAAAAAAAATCCATCCTCAAAGAATCTGAAAATTTATAGTACTTCGGTTTCGAGTTAAAATGGACTTAGTGAAATGACTTTTAAACATGTGCATTATACTTATGGGAAGTTGCAAAGGACATTAGTTCATCATAAACAATTTTGATGCTATTACAAGAGAAATGATATGTACATTCAACCCCCCAAGCCACAACGCATTGAGAATCCAGACAATAATATTTAGCTTCATAGGTTGGACCTATCACTTGCTTCTAAAAGAAATAGAAAATTCCAAAGCCTAGAGCATAAGCCAACAACCAAAGAGTATTAGAAGAAAACTAAGTATTTTTGGCAATGTAGTGAATAATATGGTTGAGCTCGGAAAAGAGAAGTTATTCTGTGCACCATGGAGCAGAAATCCGCTAACTAAAACCACTCTCTAGAGCATCTTCTTCCAAATTTAAAAGAGAATTACCCATTTGTGGGAGTGTGGCCTCTAAAGGGTAATGCAGATTTAAAGAGTTTCAAACGGAGTATATTATAGAGATTGGTTTTAAAGTTTCATTGCTTGCTTCCAACCTTGCTGCTTATTCCTATTTCTCTAAATATCTTTTTTGATTGACTCAAAAATGGAATATAATAATATTTAAGACCTAAATCAAAATTAGAAACCACCTGTTATCTAAAATCTTTATCATAAAGTTATCGCCTTACAACCAATTAATGAAGTCCCAAAACTAAAGAGTATATTAAGCTGAAAATGAGGCATGGACAGCCAAACTAGCACACGTATCTGACGGCCAAACATAAGGTCAAATGACAATTAATTCTGATCTAGTTCAACAAAGGGAGGATTGAAAAGTCTTTAATTTTCTTTCAAAATACAAAACAGAAAACAATGAAGTCCTCCGACAAAAACAGATGATGCACAAGTAACTCCTAAATTCATATTACATTACACATCCATCTACAGAAAGTCGGGAACCGAAAAGCTACCAAGAGCAAGTTTCAATCAATATGATATGCTAGAGCAGCCTAATCTGGAAGCTTAATAACAGTTGGGCAGAAACCTTATAAAATTTGATCATTTCACCTGGACGCGACATGATCACCAGCAAGGCACCAACCACTACCATCAAGCACAATTTTTCTAGTACAGGAACCCTTTTGCCTCCCATAAGTTACTCTATATCGGATTACCTATCGTGACAACATCCTACAGCTTTTCCCATCGAGCACAAGGGCAGCAGAACCAGATAAAAGCATTTCATCACCCTAATGTCATTAAAAGGCTACCACCTATACAGGGTTTAGGAACATTAAATGAAAGCAACCTTACCCTTGTAACAACAAAGTGGTTGCTTCTGATTAACCTGTGATAGCAAACATCATTGCAACTTCACATAAATAAGAAAGGGAGATTATTTATAATATTTAGTGCATCATATTTCTTAAGTCTGTTATTATCTAAAATAAAAATCTTTGCTACATCTCAACAAAAAGTAGTTTCTCCTACATTATGTCTGAAAATAGAAGCAACTTTGTGCCGCATTCAGCAGCAACCTGCAATTTATTTAAAAAAATCCACCCCTGCCCACCAGAAGAAAGGAAAAAACACAGACAACAGATGGAAAAAAAAAAGAGATTAAAAATCCAAAAGACAAAAGAACCATGCAATTAATGCCAATACTCTCAGAACAAATAAATGAAGACATAGCTTTACCCAGGTGAGCAAAAGTGATTTTGACAACTGATTGTATGTCATTTAAAAAAAGAGACAAAAGTCAAATTGTTCCTTGCCTGAGAAATCTCTTGCTCTTTCCCTTTCAAAAGCAGAATCCTTTTCTTTGGTATATCATACGAACCACCTCCTATTGATTCACAATGACCAATCAGAGCTAAAATAAGCAAAATTCAATCTAGATGGTAGAATATTATAATCTTAGATTTACACATTACATGGCAAGATACTACCCAACAAAGCAATAGAATTATATGTTAAACTAAGAAGGACAAAAAATAGACATCGGGTTTCTTGAAACTAACACAAGAAAGGGGGCAAAGATGTGAGTTATGTCATTAATGTGAAGAAATTGAAAAATATAATAACAAGATTAAGGAAAAATAAGTTCCTACAACATGCAATGTCTTCATCATTAAAAAAAGTCCTTAATCTAAAAATTATACCTATAACCACATCATTAACCACAATTGAGGTTGATTGTATTTGAATTGGGTTAAAATACCATGTATTCCTCTCATATGCGTGGTAGCAAATGGCTATGGTGTTTGTAACACAGGTCAACCTCAAACAACCTAAAGATCCAAGGTCATGTGACTATTTCAAATACATATATAGATAGATAGATAGATCGATAGATAGAGACACACACACACACACAAGTGTAGAGAGAGAGATAGGACTCCAACATCTATCTCAATTCTTTATTTTGAATTTACACATTGTTTTGCACATCGATCTCAACCTACAAATCTTTGCAATGCTCATTTTTCTTTTTTGAAATGTTTGTCATGCCCATTTCTAATATAATTCTCATGCTCAATATTCCAATCCATTTAGTAGCACAAAATATCAACTACCCTTCTACCAATGCGCTCCAATGTGATGCAATGTGACCTTGTTTTTACACTATGAGCGAAAATGTCCAATAATACAACAATTAACAAGGTAGAACCCATGAGACCAAAGAAATTTAACTTTTACAATCAAGGGTCAATGAAATTCAACCTCCTAGTTTCATAAGGATAAGGTTGCGTAAATGTGAACTTCCACACAAGCCTTGGCGAGAACTAAGTTAGTGGATAGGGGTAATCAGTCCACAACCATCAATGTCTCACCCCACGAACAATCTTAAGCATCCACACAAATTCATTAACACAATGCAATATAATATGTTCAACAAAGAATAATTATCACCACTAGGAAAGTAAATACCAAAAATTGTCGAGACCAAAGTCAATTTTAACTCACTAAATTGCACAAAAAGTTTCCAATTCTAAAGGAATCTACTTTACCTACATATGATGCTAGTTACTACATGCTAATGGACTATGTAATAGTACAAGTCAAGATGCATACCAGTTTCATTCTCTGGTACTTCCTTTTTTCTTGAAGCCTCATATTCGTTCTCTCTCTGAGACACGAGAATATATGTTGATTTGTCTTTCCCATTTGTGCTCTTCCCATTGTTTTTCAAGATATACTACAAATACGATAAAATCAAGAAACAAAATCTTTTTAAACTCCACCTGAGTTTGATTAGTAGTACGCAAGTGAACAACCTTGAAAGAAAATTTCAAAGCAGTTCACTTTCATCGCAAATACAAGCTAAACAAATAAGATATAAAATCATGTAAGTCTAACGACTAAGCAATGTCAATCCCATTTCTTGATGGAAAAAAAAGAGAATACGAATTAGAAGCTAGAAATGGTATTGAAAAGGTTCAAATAGTTTTGTAACCCTTGGAAGATAGATAACTTGATTCTATTCAAATGGCTAAGGAATGGTTGAATTTTAATATTTTCAAATAAATAAATAACACTTCCAATTTTAAAAGCTTGAATTGTTCCTACTTTGTGCAAATCTAATACACTACTTTCATCCTTAATATCATTAAATTAGAGTTTGCATCGATAAGGATCTTGAACTATATTTTTCATTATGTATTGGCTAAAAATATAAAACGAGATTGAAAAAGAATAGAGCACAACATTGCAACCTCTAAAAAAAGGTAATAAGAGACTTCAACAATGAAGTATTAAAATTAAAGGCCCATTAAAAATCAGAAGTAGCATGACAACCAAAACAATTTGAGGAATCATAGTAACATTTTCAAAGACAAAAGTAGGAAAAGGCTGGCAGCCTAACAGGGCGGAAGGCTGAGCAATCATATTTGGAAAGAAACAGCAATTAAAGTGGGCTTGTATATAAGAACCATTATATAAAGAGCCACAAGAGAAGAAAAGGTCATAATTAGTAGATATAAAAGAATTCAGCACAAGAAAAAGAGGGGAAAATAAACTATGAAATAGGAAACAGAGAAAAGGAGAACCGTTACAAAGAATTCTTGCTGTAGTACAGGCAAAACCTCCCTCTTGGGTACCTCAAAGAAGTTCCACTTTCACAAACCTTGTGAAAGCTCACAAACACTAGCATATAACAGTAATTCATAATCTAAATGTAGAACGTCCACAATTCTGCAATATAGGGAAAACTTAATAATAACTTATAAAAGTTATTCCAATTTCTAGCATTTAGACATGTCAGAGTATCAGTCACCGGCCCAAAGGATAGAACACATCAAGGTTGCATCTATATTCTAAAATCTTCTTACGGACAAAGGATACAAGCTGTCAAAAAAGCACCAAAAGAAGCTCATAGTGCCAATATGTCAAACATACAATTTAAAATTTAAATGCATTTATACATATTCCTAACTTAACTAGCGAAGGTTGCTTTTATTCTCATTTCCATGCATTCTAAGTAATTTTTGTCGCATTTTTCCTCCATTTCTTTTAAATCCTTCTCTACTCCACTATTCTTGGTTCTTTCTCATGTTTCCAGAAGGTGTATGCATGTCAAGGCTTTGAAGGTTTCATGAGTTATGTGTGTATGTATGATATGTATGTATCTATAAGGTGTGACATTCCAAAAACATTCCATGGCTCTAACTAAATTAAATATTTGCCCTAATCCCATAGAGTTATTGAAGCTACATTTCAATCTTATTCTTTTCTTTCCCCAAATCAAAAGACTAAGGTAAACCCGTTAATCCACAAGTATAAATAACTAAAAATGCATGTCCCAAGACAAGGATCAAGTTGCAGGGAACTTTTGAGGAGAATTTTAACAAAACTGAACCATTACCAAGGTCCAAAACTAATATACTGGGAATATTTAAAAAAAATAAAAACACCTTTTTCTTTTCAGAGTTTTGCTTGCTTGAACGAGACTTCCCTGCAGCTAACCCAAACCTTCCACCACTCTTTCCATCAGACCCTAAATGCTGTCACCAGTAATACCAATCAATTAGAAATGAAAAGGGAATGCAAGGAGTATCACCACAAAAAAACTAAAAAGAAGGAATAAAATAACATGGGAAAGAAATAACATCAAGAACAATAAATGGAGTTTCAAATGGCATAAGCATAACTAGTTATGTAATGCGTCCTTGTGTATTTTTAGATACTATTTCCCATCATTGTTGCCATTTCATGATGAAAAATACAAGGAAATCAACCTCACATACCACTTAAGACAACAATCTCACATATGCAACACTAACTTTTAAAAAAATTCCATGATAATTCTGAGGAAAGAGCTTAATTATCCCAGAAAGTATCAACCTGGCTTATCTAGAGAAAAGGGTATATTGCTCTACTAAGTAACTACGACTATCATTGGAGCAGCGCAGTTTAGTGACCAAAAAAGCATTCAAACAAGGGTACAAGTTTTGAAATAAATATACGACAAAGATGATGATATTCATTTATTAAAAGTTAAAATCATAGATTATCAAGAGGCTCGCCAACTTGAACGTGACCTTCTCAATATTCCCAATGAGTAGATAGAGTATATTGAAAAACTAAAAACCTGGTGGCCACTCTTTGAAGCTCTCCTTTTTCGCACATATTCCATGAGCGGTGTAACAATAGGTGCTTCTTGGACACCTATAGAAAAAGAAAAAATAGTCAGCAATAGGCCACAAAAACAAACTTCTACAATCAACATAAGGAGACAAAAGATGAGCTTCTCCTAACCAACTCGCTCAGCTTCTTTTCTTTCCAGTTGTACATCAGCACTAGGAAGATTCTCAACAGGTTTGGAAATCTGCTCAAGGAACTCCACATATTCGGGATCTATTCTCAGCAAAAAAACATAGAAGAGATATTAATTAGCTTAATTTCCAAAACAATATTAATCATGTATGAAGTATAATCCATTAATCAGGTCATCAGTCTGAACTCTTCTAACCTTTGTATATAGTCCCTTCTCGACCATCTTTCTTGGCATTAGGCTTAGGAACACGTTGAGAAGGAGCATACTCTACAATTGCTTTATATTGTGTCCCTAAAGCAGCAATTCCATTCATTCACCACTACAACATAAAAACCAAAAAGAAGCACAAGTATAATCCGTTGAGCATATGAAAAGTAAAGTTACCCTTTTCATTGACAAATACATGGCCATTAAAGAACTCAGCGAACTCGAAAACATCATCAGGACTATTGAAGTTCACATATACCCGTGCATACCTCTGGTTCTTGTGACTGCAATTAAGAATCCCATTATCTCAAGTTGAAACCAAATCAAGGAAGCAATACTATTAATAAAAATAAGATATTTGGAAAAACCCAGAAGGCACACATTTCGTAAAAACCCACAATGCAGTCTCCATATCCACAAAAATCAAAATAAATTGGTACCAAATCAAGAACAATTATGCTCCAAAATATACAATCACCGAAAACATTAATAGTGAAAACAAATTTTAAGCAAGGGTTCAAATTAAACATATTCCTGAAAATCAAATTCATTCCTAAAAACAAAAATACACAGAAAAATGAACCAAAGAGGGGAAAAGAAACAAACCTGGACTTGCCGCAGCGAAAAGAGGACCAATTGTAGCGAGAAGAGAAACGGCCATCGATTTGGTCGAAAAAGGAAGACTGAGAAAGAGAAGGGGGCAAGTGCCTTACAACTACTTTGGTTCGATTCAACGGTTCCTTCATCTGATTCTCCAAAACCCCTTTTCAAATCCAATACCAAAGTACAAAAAAAACCCTAATTTTTTGCAAATATTCCCTTAGCGATCGAAAACAGTTGAATTTCTTCAATTAAAAGAGAATGCGTGGACGGAAACAGAAGGAGAAATCAATCGCCCAAGGAATTGTGCCCTAATTTGTGATTATCGAAGGAAGAACGATCTCTCTGTCGCTCTCAAAGGAATTGGGTTTGGTTTGTGTCAATGTCAGAATAGGGAAAAACCAGAAAGGGAAAAGAAGAAAGACTCGCGATTCATTTCATCATCAAAACATCGTACACAATTCCAATCGTAACGGGGAACTCTGGAAATTGGACAATACTATATACTCATGTCAACCTTTGGTTCAAAGAGTTGTTCATGGGCGAGCTTGGGCGGGTAGCGGGCCAGATAGCATTTAAAAATTATTATAAATAATTATTCACAAATTCTTGTGAGAGACGTTCTCTTTGAGAGACCATCTCTAAATGGGTTGACCCATCAGGGAAAATGTAGAGTAAATATAGGTAATAAGCTTTAATGGATCGGGCCTGAGAGACGTCTCTCAGAAAGACGGTCTCTTAGGAGACTGACTGATAATTATTTACAAAAGTTTGGATGAGATCGTTGCAAGTTATGACGAAGTGTGGGCTGGGCTATTTCACACATGTGTAAGGTGTAATAACTTTTTAATTTTCTCGACATTTATCAATTTTTACCTTAAAGGAATCAATTTCGAAAATACAAATTCTTGTGAGAGACGGTCTCTTTGAAAGACCATCTCTTATTGGATTGACCCATTAAAAAAATGTGAAGTAAGAGTAGAAAGTAATCTTTGATGGAATGGGCCTGAGAGACGTCTCTCAGAAAGACGGTCTCTCAGGAGACTAGTTGTTTCGAAAATTGATACCTTTAAGAGCAAAATTCAAAAAATGTCCAAAAAATGAAAAAACATGTCCAAGTTGTTACACGCGCGAATTGGGTCGGCTCAAATTGACGGTCTCATTATAAGTTCATCTCGTCCAAGCACAACTGATAATTAATTATACGTGGTTATCCAAAGACCATAAGAAGTGATCACTAGTAATTATTATAAATAATTATTCACAAAAATTTGGATGAGACCATCGCAAGTTAAGACGAAGTGTGGACAGGGCCATTTCACGCGCGTGTAAGGTGTAACAATATTTTATTTTTCTGCGCATTTATCAATTTTGACCTTAAAGGATTGAGTTTCGAAAATTGATACCTTTAAGGTCAATATTGAAAAATGTCCGGAAAACGAAAAAAATGCCCAAGTTGTTACACACGCGAATTGAGCCGGTCCAAATTGGTGGTCACATTATGAGGTCGTCTTGTCCAAGACCAGCTGGTAATTGTTTATATGTGTTTATCCGAAGACCATGAGAAATAATTGCTTTAAAATTATTAGTGATCACTTTAAAATTAGCACTCTAAAATTTTACAAGTGCTTAATTATAATTGGTCAATCTAAAGTGTCACTTTACGATTGGAAATGATCACTTTAACCATATAACTAATCACTTTAACCATATAACTAATCACTTTAAAACTACAAGTCATTACTTTTATCACTTCAAAATTGTAGGTGATTACTCTAAAACTGTATGTGTGCATTGGATCATCCTAATAAAGATGTTCTTACGGTCATACCGTCTCATTTGAGAGTTTGGAATATTGATTGTTTTTCTTTTTTTTGAAAAATGATAGTTTTTAATATTATAGCTTTATTTATATAGTATTATTCAATAAATAGATAGCTTTATTTATATATATATATATATATATATATATATATATATATATATATATATCAGTATTCTCGAGAGACCGCTATAGATGACGCCTCTAAGAAATTCCAACATATCTCCTTTTAACTTACAAAACAACCAATTAGTTTTTTAATTTATAAATTGTCACCCAAAACTTGAAACGCCTCATTGTATAGATGGTCTCAAGTAAGAATTTATATATATATATATATATATATATATATATATATATATATATATATATATATATATATATATATATATATATATATATATATATATATATATATATATATAATAACACTAGTATGTTATATACTATACAATAAAAGAAATAAAAAAAAAAAGAAAGTATAATATAGTGATTTTAACAATTCACAATTTTTTTTGTTTTATATATTGACTTTAGAATTTGTTAAGCACTTTAGTTAGATACTGTAATATCCGAGATATTTTAGAAAAAAAAAATTAATAAAAAAAATAATAATAAAAATAAAAATAGAAATTAAATTATATAATAAGATAGAAAATAAAAAGCCAAAAATTTAGGAGTAGTTTTAACAAAAAAATAATAATAAGAATTGTATTTTAAAAAAAAAAAATTTACACGGTTACTAAAAAAATATATATATATTAACTTCCTTCCTCCATTCTTAAAATAACTACCCATTTAACTGTATCATCCTTCCCATTTTTCTCCATTCTTATTAACCTCCATCATTTTATACTTATAAATTATTATATTTCACCAAATTAGTTTTTTTCTTTACACCTATTATCAATTCATTTTTCTCCTTTATAGTATTTTCAATCTTTAGATATCCTACATACAAATTCTAAACAACAATTATAATTCAAATGTCAAGTTTGTAAAGAAAGTTTGATAGGAGCATACATTTATGTTCTAGGGCTCTTTTCACAAGGTAATTCTCGATGTCCATCTATTTAGGATTATCCTGTTAGTATTATGTGCTAAGTGATAGTAACTTTTAAAATTTGTTTCTTATTTTTGATAAAACTTGTATTATTATTTTAATGGCAAAATTTAATACGGTTTAAATTTGAAAGAAAATTATTTATGATTTTATTATTTTATGGAAGTTATACTATTATTTTAATAATGGTTTTAAAAGACGATTTGAGTCGAAAGAGAAATTTATGATCATTTTACATAAAATGTATAATGTAATGTTTTATGTGCTCAGCTACTAATTATTAAATATATTAAATCAAGAAAGTGTAACGATGAATGAAGCTCTTATATTTGTTGTGATCCAAGTATAAGAGTGATGAATGTGCTCCTGTCGTTAGTATAGTACGCAAGTTATTATTATTATTTTGATGCTCGATACGATTTTTGGTCTTCCTTCTATTTGTTGGATCCAAGTAGGGTGTACATTGTAAGTTCCTCGAGACTACTACTGGCCTGATGAATTATTTGGGGTGACGACACTCTTGATGAAGTAGGTATAGGGGTAAAGCCCTCTCCATGGCGTCTCGCTCCTCAAATTAAAATTGATATATGTGTTGTCATCATTAAATATCAAATTAATTAATTGGCTTATGTGTTATTATATTTATATTCATAAAATCGACCTTTAACTCAACTTTATATTACTTTAATTTCTACAACTATTTTCAACTCAATTATAGTTTGTTTTCTTAAATTATTTCAACTAAAATTGTTTTACGGGATGGAGTTGGAATTACTCAGTTTTCCTGATTTTTGAGAGTTTTTCCCTTGTTTTCTTGTATTCTTATTTTTGCAGGTTATCAATTGCGTGGGGATCTTAGAGTGAGGTTCACCTAGAAAATTAGTTTATTAGTAGTCACGTCTCAGTTATGGTTCACTTCCAGTTGTAAAAATTGTATTGCATAGAATCATTTTATATAGTTGTTTAGCCTTATATTTATTTCTTATCAGGGATAGATGTGGCGGTAACGCTTCTGTGATTAGGCTTTGGTTTATATTTTCCTTAAAAATCCTTATTAAAATTTGGCCCAATTATGGGGTGTTACAGATACAAAACAAAGGGTTTCCCGATAAATTTAGAATATATCATCAAATTAGGTGTAAATTTATGTTTATTTTCAAGAGAAAAAGTTATTGAGTTACTTAACTAATGTTCTCATTTGAGTTTTTCAAGCTTTCAAGTTTGTACCTAAACCTTCCTTATTAACTTGTCATCAATAATTAAGCAGCAGCATCATCGTAAAGAAATTATAATCAAGGTTCGAGGGAGAGAAGGAAGGCGACAACCCATAATTATAAAGGGTCCCTTGGCTCAAGAAAGATCATCAAAAACAAAGGATACTGCTAGGAGTGTTCACCGGTCCAAACCCAGACCGGAATCTCAAATATTCTAAGACGGGAGACCGGACCGGTTCACCCGGATTTCTTCCGGTCCGGGTTTGGACCGGTTAGACCGGAATTAATTTTTGAGACCAAAAATAAAGTAAAAAATGGAATATTTTAAAGTAATTTAGCAAATTAATTATTATAAAATTAAAAAATTATTTTGTGTTGAAAATAAAATATTTTAAGCCCTTTAAAATAAATATATACATAATAATCGTAAATATTACTCCTCTTCCAAATCACTTTTATGACATCCGGTCCAACCCGGATTTTTCCGGGTTTAGACCGAATTGGACCGGAAACCCAGAATTGGAAAAAAGTAAGACTCGGAGACCGGACCGGATGCACCCGGCCCGGTCTTATTTTGCACACCCCTAGATACTGCAACGAATTGGGTGAAACTGATCTAAAAGCTTGTATCTTACCACACAAGCTTGGTCTTTAATCATAAGATTAAAAATATATAAAATGCATATGAATAAAATGAAAATAACTACGTAAAAACGAGTAAAAAAATGATATGTAAAAGACAAACGCAAAGAACAAGAACACCAACAGATAAGTGAGAGATTATCAATACTCTAATACAAGAATAAGGCGCCTCCAACCACCCATGTCCCTGGTTAGGTCTTTAGAGATGTGTAAGTCATGCAATTCATTTTTTATTTGTTCCTCCCACGTCCTTATATGTCTTCCTCAACTTCTCTTACCTTCATGAGTAAAAAAAGTGATCACTTTGATGCTTTCGATTCCTCATCTCCAGGGCAGCAAAAGTCTTTCTCTGCACATGCCCAAATCATTTAAATCTCCTCTCACGTATCTTTGCAGAAATAGGGGCAACTCATGGATCATGTTATCCATCATTGTGTGATCACACATCCATCTTAGATACGTATTTTTATATATTCTATCTTATATTCAAAAGTCTTCTTTACGGGCCAACATTTTTTCCCGTACAACATAGCAGGTTTGATTGCACCTTGGTGAAATTTGTTATCTTTTAACCTACTTGAAAACTTCCTATCACATAGCACTCCAATAGTTGCTCGCCATTTAGTCAACCCGCTTATATTCCATGTGTTACATATCTATCAATACTTTGAACAATCGATTCCAAATACTTGAACTTAGTAGTACTTATAACAACTTCATCAATTTAAAAACACATGTTTATATTTTTTCATGATTTTTAATTGTAGTAAATGCTTTATAGAGGTTTTAGTTAGAATTTTAAGCACGTTTTAATTAGAATTTAAGCACCTTTTAATGGTTGGAATCATATTTTTAGTAGCTTTTGTTGCAATCTTGATGGTTTGTGAATTGTGACTAAGAGTGAAACATCCTATTTTGCAACAAATTAATATATTGTATGGGGAGATTTTGAGTTATTGAGGATGTTGATATTGATTTAGACGTGTTTCGATTATTAGTCTTAATGCTTAATTTATTAAGTAATTGTTCATCAATAATCAATTATTAGTCGATTCAATTGGCTTATTTGACCAGCTATTAGCCTATTATCAAAACAATTATTTACAAACGAAAAGTAAATTTTAAACAGTCGTTTTAGATTTACCATTTGGTTTGATTTTGTAATTCGAGAATGTCTAGAGAAACCCTACAGATTAACAAAAGGGAAATATTAATCTTTCTTGTAGGAGGTAAAAATCAAGCTTTGGCATAAGAATAATAAAAGGGAAAACACTCAACCATTAGACTAACTCATAAATCTCGATAGTGTGTGAAGTTTTAAACTTTCACCATACGTGGGTTATAAGAACTCTAATCAAGCACATTTGGGCATGTTGATATATAATTTTTAAATTTTAACGGTTCATTTGATTATTCATATTGATCTATTAGAATGATTATTGATATTAATCTACTAGAGCGATAAAGAAAACTCTGTGTAATGTAATTAGGAAATCTACTTAACAAGATTGATAGCAAATGTCCTATGATTGTCCTATTCTAACAATTTATAATCCCTCCTAAATTTATTCTCATTCATTGCCAATCAAAAACATTTAGATGGTATAAGGTTATAAAATCGTAAAGAAAACACATATTTGAGGACGAAAGCTTTATTACCTTGAAAATTGTTTTAAAAAAGAAAATAAGATGCAACCACATAAAAAACATAATCAAATGAGATTGTGTTTGATACAGCTAATCGCATATTTTCATAATATTAACATATTATACTTTTCAATTATATGCACTTAAATATATTATAAATAAAAATCGTGCATTTAATAAAATAAAAACACATTAACAAATAAATACTAGAGGAAGTATGTCATTACTAAATACTACTATTTTTTTCTATTTAAAATCTCACTTTTTTATGTAAATGAAATTTAAGAGTTTTTATATCTCGTTCCTTATGAAAATTATCTTAAACATATATAAAACCCCTTAAATTATCCCAAACTGCAATCTTTACCCCCAAAAGGCCTATTTAGCACAAAGAAGTTGTAGTGTTAGATGTTAGCGATCTAAGTAACTATCAAATGTCTAATTATGTAAATAAAGTATAAACTGTTATAAAAATATAGATAATATTAGATAATTAAATTCCACTTAAAAACTACTTTTCTTAAATATAGTTTCGTTAAACAACTTACGCCGATTAAAACTGATACGCTGTTTACCAACCACACCCTACTTTCACTTAAAAAAACAAATATTCTTATTTTTAGAAACAAACTTTAGTTGATTAACTTTACTTCCACTCAATCACAAGACTGAAAAATTCCACCCTCTAAAAAAGCCTAATTGGAAGGATAGACTAATTCTTAACTCATCTTTAGGGTTTTGTTGCTTACATTTTCTCTTTATTTCTGGTAAATTTTACTTCCTCTTGTTCATCAATCTCCCATTTCCAAATTCCCCTTCTCTTATTTTTGCTGCTGATTACTAATTCCTCTTGATCTACACAATTATTTATCATCTGAATTTGTCAATCTTTTTTCTGCATAATTCATTTCATGGGTATAATTCAATCAGTCATTTCATTGATGATTTCAGTTACTATAATTTCGTTTTAAATTTAGGTTTCTAATTCTTGATGGGTTTATTTTGTTTAATTTTTATATATTTTTTCTAATGATTGACTTGATTAGTGAGAGAATATTTTTAATTGGGTATTTTGTTTGGTACTGATCAAAGCTTAATTTACTGTTCCTGATCAATAATCACTTAATATTAACAGTATTTTGCTTCAATTATGTTTGATTTGTGTAATCTGATTGTGAATAGAAAAGTAAATTTCAATGATGAATGCGAAATTTTTGAAAATTTTGAAAATCGATATCTAGCGATAGAATTGACATTGTTTTTCTGGGTGCTGATTGTTTTAAAATTAGGGTTTGCAGATATATTGATTGATAGAATGGGTGGAAGTTCGATTGAGGATGATTGGGACTTTCCTGTGCTATCAAATGGTGCTCGAACAATTGTTTTGGTTGGACGTACTGGTAATGGAAAAAGTGCAACTGGGAATAGTATTATTGGAAGAAAGGTTTTTAAATCTAAAGCCAGTTCTTCTGGGGTCACAAGCACATCTGAACTTCAAACTACCATGCTTAATGATGGACAAGTTATCAATGTAATTGACACCCCCGGTATGAACAAATTTATTCTTATAAAAGCTTATTCACAAATTCTTGTACGAGACGGATTCACCGTGAGATGTGCCCCATACTTTGGAATTTTATTTTGTGTGTGTTCTTGTCAATTTCGTTAATGGAGTGTTTGTTTGAAGGTGATACTCGAGTTGAGGAGCTCCTTTTAATCACGACCTTTTTGTAATGAGGTATTGATCGGCCTTCTTTCCACCTTCCCGGACCCTGTCTTGGGTGGGACTCATTGGGATGATGATGATAATGGGTGTTTGTTTGAAAGGACGTAGAAGGTGAGATTTGGTATTGAAGGTGCCAAGTCCGGTTTCCCTCGAACAAACACCCCTAAAGGCTGATTTTGGACCTTCTAAATTACACATCAACTCTCGTAGATTCTCAAATGAGACGGTCTTATGATAAGACTATGCTTATTGGACTTAGTAACTGACCTCGTGTACATTTAGCGTCTTAAAGTGATTGCCTGTAATCTTAATTGATCCCTTATAATTTTAAAATTGTTACTTTTTATAGTTTTAAAAGTGATCACAAACTTAAAGTGATCATTTATCCTTTTAAATTGATCACTCTGAAAAATGGGTAAATTATATAGGCTTGCCTGACGGTGAGACAACCTCATACAAGATCAGTCGTGATTTTATAGTTTATTAGTTTTTATTTTCAGTTTTTCTTTTTTTTTTTGAAAAATTTGGATAAGGTTTTCTATTTTTGGGTAGTAATTGTGGACAAAGTGAATTATAGAATAGCATTTCTCTTGAATCTCTTGAGTACTCAATAAGGGTGTCACGCCCATGAGGATGTTTGATAAGTTTCTTTGTCCCACAAGTATACATGAAGCAAAATAACTCAAATTAGCAGTTCTCATAAAAAAGATGACATATTTGTGCTTTGTCAAATTAGTTTCCTTATTTTTGTAGAAGTTTTGCCAAAGAAATTTTCTTCTATGGTTTGATAGGCATTATTTATAAAAATGTGATACACACCAAGGTGTGTTTTTGGGAAACTAGCCATGCTAAAACACATTGCAATTATTTTGGATATTTTCTTAATTTTTTGTAAAATTTTGTGTTTGGTTCCTGGGCCGCCTTATGATTCTCCTTTCGTGTCTTGTGCGCCTTGAGACCGTGGCTCTTAGACTATGCTTTGCCCGAAATTGAAAAAGCCTTTTTTTCTCATGTCTAATGCGCCCACGCTTAGGTGCACCCAACCACACTTTTATAAGAAAAAGTAATGGACTATTTAGTAATTTGCTTTTCTTATTTATGTGAAGTTTCAAGGGTCAATAAGGAAAAAATCTCTTTGTTATTACAAGGGTAAGATTGTGTATATCCGATGCTTCACATACCCGACTCTAACCGTTTGGCATTGGGGTAATTAATATTGTTCTTGTTTTATCTTTCGATATATCCTTTTTGGCGTGTTTAATTCTACATATTGTGTTTTCGGAAATATCCAAAAAATGAGCTGTTTTCTTTTACAATTTTAATATTTGTTAGATTTGTAACTTATCTTTATACTGGACATGTGTTTTATGCGCTCACTCTTCTTGTGAATTTTAGGACTCTTTGACTTTAATGTTAGTTCTGACGTTATTGGCAAAGAGATTGTGAAATGTATTGATTTGGCTAAAGATGGTATACATGCCATACTTCTTGTGTACTCTGTGAGAACTCGCTTCTCCAAGGAAGAGGAAGCAGCACTGAAAAGCTTGCAAACATTCTTTGGACCCAAAATTACCGATTACATGATAGTGGTTTTTACGGGAGGTGATGAGCTTGAAGCTGATGGTGAAACTCTCGAAGAATATCTGGGTCGTGAGTGTCCAGAGCCTCTAAAGGTGATTTTTATTTGCATTTGATATTACTTTACATACTATACAACAAATTAAACTTATGAATTATTTTCTATTCAATATTGATTCTATTGCGTGTAATAATATCCATAATCGCTTTACCCTTAGTTGCTAATTGATGGAAGTATCAAAAATTACTTCTGGTGGATGGGGAGAACTCATGGAGAAAAAGGGAGTTATAGTCGTTATGGGGATGAGATTTGTTAATTTGACTCCCTTATTTTATAACCATGAACCGTTAGCAGACTTTATGTGGCGATGAAACATGATGTGCTTAGTATATCCATGCCTTAAAACTAAGGAGGTTGAGATTTCCCAAGGCTAGAGCCTAATGAGTAAACTTTCATCTATCAAAATAATTTTTCTTCGGTTTATTCAATCACAAACTATTGTATGAAACGGTCTCACTGAAAGACGCCTTATACATGGGTTTAGCCCATCTAATATATATTATGACAATGTGAACTTCTTGTTTGAGGTCGTCTCACCAAGAGACGATCTCTCACAAGAGTAGCTTTTATTCAAAAGACTTGTTTTTCTGCAATGGTGCACTTATTTTTTTTACTCCATATTTATGATTCATAAGATGTGATCATGTGAATGGCAGATAAATGGATGTTATGGTCCTCTCTGTTTTACTTAATATCATTTATGCGACCGTTAGCTAATCTAAAAGTCCGATTGATTTGCAGAATGCTTCTCGTTCCAATGCGGTTGTAATGCATTTTTTTTTTATTTTGTGGGATTTGCAGAATATTCTTCAAGTTTCCAAGAATCGTTATGTTCTGTTTGATAATAGAACACAAAGTAATGCCAAAAAGGGGGAACAATTACAGCAGCTTCTTGACCTTGTTGACATGGTGATAGTAGAGAATGGAGGAAAACCTTACACCGATGATTTATTTAAGGAACTAAAGGCGAGTATTCGTACTAACTTCGTTATCTACTTTTTTTTCGGTTTAAAGTGATACTAACCTTTTTACTGCTTCAATTTATCGTACAGAAACGATCTATTAAACTCCAACAACAGGAAAAGGATGTTGATGCTTTAGAAGGTTACGATAAGAAAGAGATAACGGTATTGAAGCAACAAATGCATTTAGCATCCGAGGAACAACTTAAGCGCATTACTGAGATGGTTCGATTTCTTTCTCTATAACTGCTTGTTATCGATTTGATTGTATGTTCTGTGACATGATCTTTCGATTTTGCTCCTCAATTCCCACCCAAGGCATATTAAGTGTTTTCAAAACCCAAACGCAATGTGCCTTGGTGTAATTACTAATTTTCACTCTCACTAAACAAAAAGGCTACGTTACTCGGACTCTTCATTTTACTTCACGTACCCTTGTCCGATTCTTGATACTCGGACATTGGTATGGCACTTACACTTCATTTCGAGACGTAAAATTGAATATTTAGACGTATTCGACACTTGAACACGTACCAGTATCTAGCATCAGTATCCAAGTCCAAGTAGCATAGCAAAAGGGTTATAAATTTTGACAACTAACCTAATTCCTATAATAGACTATTATCTTAAGTCAAAACATGTTTCCACTCGGTATTTACTGTATTTTTCATCCTAATTTCTAATACCTTATCCGCGTTAGCTAATTCATCTGTTCTAGTATCTTCATCTATGTGACTGCATCACTGCCGACTATAGATGATGAGTTTATTACTAGTTCCGAGACTGATAATATCGAATCTTCTAAGATCTGTTTTTTGATTTTGGGTTTATAGACGTTTTATTTTTGATGAATATGTTCACGATAAAAAAGTTATTACTTCCTGTTGGATGTGATTCTTGCACTCGTTTATAACTGTCAAATGTTGATTGAATATAAACCGAAATTGGGGATTTCGCGATTAAGGGAGGCTTGCAAAATGGCTGCTAGTTGAATAAATTTCAGAGCATATCGAGTAGGTATCTCGATATTCATCTTGCCTATAGACTCCGCTCCATAAAACGCACACAAGAAAACTTCAGATTCATGTGTGTTGTTTCGTTCTCTCGTGTAGGTTGAAATGAAGCTGAAAGAGACTACTCAACGATTGGAACAACAATTGGCTATGGAGCAGGCTGCAAGGTTAAAGGCCGAGGAAAAAGCCTTAGCCGCACAAGCAAAATCAAATGATGAGATTCGTAAGCTTCGAGAGAATTTAGCAAAAGCAACAAAGGAGACCGAAGAACTCCGGAAGCAAGCTGCTAATGGCAAATGTGCCATTCTTTAAATTTAATTTACGATTAAAAGATTTTTAGTTATTTTTAAATGAGGCAATATAACATTATATGAATTATCTTTTACGAATGTTTGCGCTTTATTTATGTATATTAATATAATTGACTAAAATCTTTTTAGTATTGCAATTTTTTATCAGTTGAGTGAAGAATCTGGTAATTGTTATATTTTATTTTTGTGTTGAATTATTTTTTATTAATTATATAAACTTTATCTATTTCGTTTTAAAGTTTTCAACTTTGATTTATCTTTTAAAGATCTCAACTTTAAGCTGCATTTAATTTTAAATATATTCTAGGTTTCGTAACCTGAAACTAATTTTTCTACCCACCCATGGCCTCTTCACCATTTTTATTTTTTTTCAGCTATTTTTGATTTTTCATTTTATTTCTTCCATTTTATCATTACAAATATTTAATTAATTGGAATTCAATTATACAAATACATTATTTTTTATGGGGAGAGAGAAAATAAAGAGGAAGAATTTTTTTTAATGGTAGATCAAAAAAAGAAAGTGGAAGGAAGAAAACTAAAGAGGGAATAAGTTATTTTTGTTAATATTTTGATTATAAAATAAATGTAAATTACAAAAAATTGTGCTCTTTTTGAATGTTTTTTCGTAAGCTAATTAATTTGTAGTTTTAATAAAGATGACACTATTGGAGCTTGTTAGCAAAGATGACTTGTTGGCTAAGTTAAAGGTCAAAAGATCTTTAAAAGCAAATGCAACTTAAAGTTAAATTTTCCTTTAAATTTAAATTTTCCTTAATTATATAGACATTAAAAAATAAGGTTGAAACTTTAAAAAAAGAACGAAATTAAAAAATTCATTCCTTTAAAATTAAATTTTCCTTAATTATATAGACATTGAAATTTCTAACAGGGATAATTGTGACTTGCAATCAACAAAATGCATGCTAAGCTATACTATAACTTTTTTTTTTATATTTTTTTTTTTTATGAATTTGCTACTTAGGGTGATGTTTTTCTAAATTATATATCACCTTCAATAGCAAATGATTTTGTTAGAAATTGTATTATTATAATGGAAGTCCATTTTCATACATATTATTTAAGTGATGGTGCCATAAATTGCATTATTTTGATTTTTATATCAGAAAAATTTGCGAATTATAGTCTTAAAGGTTAAACGCTTTTTTGAATAGTACCTCAATGTTTATTATTTGCGAGTTACAACCACTAAAGTATCAAAGTTTACAGGTTTACGCCAAAACACAGAACTCCAACCACTTAACCAAAAATTTTGATCCCCAAAATGGTTGAAATTTACTATTTAGGCCTGAACCTATAACTTGAATACTTTAGTGGTTGTAATTCAAAAAAAGTAAACATTGAAACTGTAATTGTCAAAAGAGCTAAACATGCATTAAGGGCATAAAGCTATAATTCGCAAATTATTCTTAATATTATCAATATAATTTTTTAATATTTTTATCTCATGTTATGTTATTAATTGTTTTTAAAATCTTTTACTATATTTTGTTAAAGCAGTTACAATTGTTAGTTTTTGTCAATGTACAAGTAATCTCCCTCGTTTATCATCATGTTCAACCTCGTATTATCATACTCCCTCCTATTCACCTTAAGTGTCTCATTTCTTTATTGGGTCAAGTCACCCTAAATGTCTCATTTCTATTTTGGGTATGTTAACTTTACCAATTTATCCCTATTAAACTTAACTTTTTTACACCTTTATATCTACTAACCCCACTTTTAAAAATTCAATAACAACATTTTTTTCTTACACATGTGGTCCCATTTGACTCTCCTTAAAATCCGTAAAAAGTCAAATGGGACTCCTATGGTGAATAAGAGGGAGTAATTCATAACTCAATGTTTTTTTGTTTTTGTTTTTGTTTTTTTTCTTTTTGCTCTTGCGGTGTAAGTATTCTAATAACAAAATAAGTAATTTTATTATTTTAACTATATGCGACAACTTTTTATATTTATTGTGAACTGTGAGACAAAATCATGCATCAATATTGTTGATGCTTTTAGATCGTTGCTTTACATATTTTAAAAGTATTAAGCTATATTTGGACAATAACACTATCTTTGGATAGCAAATTAGGAGAGAAAAGAAAGGAAAAAAAGGGGAAGGAATGGAGGGGAAATACTCCATTGTTTGTAGAGGAAGGAAGAGAAGGGGAAAGAAAGGAATTTTATTTTCCTTCCAAATCTTTCCTTTTATGAAGAAGTTTGGATGTTAACAAAATGAAGGGACTTAATCCCTCCAAATCTTCTCCCTCTTTTTTTGCTATCCAAACAAGAAATTCTTCGTCCCTTTATATCCTTCTTTTCTTTTCCCTCTCCCTCAATCCAAACAAGGCCTAAATTAGGGGAGAAACAAAACGAAAAGGGGATTATTTTCCTTTCAAATATTTCTTCTCATGAATAGATAATTTAATGTTAACAAAATTAAGGAACTATTAAGTAATTAAACGAGTATAGAAACTTGTGCATGCACCATATCATTAGTGTAAAAGTATTTATAAATATAAATTTTTAATAGAGATACAATTATATGTTATCAACATAAAATTATAATATTTCTCATAACTCATAACTTGTAAATTATAAATTTTAAATAGAGATGCAATTTTAAATAGCTTATTTATTGGAGTAGAAATCAGAGAGAAAATAAGAATGTGGACTTCTTGTTTTGAAATCGTCTTTTCGAGAGACGGTCTCTCACAAGAGTAGTTGTTATCAAAATGATAATTTTCATGGGTATCTATTTATTTTTTATAATAAAATACTCCCTCCGTTCCATTTGACTAGTCCCATTTGACTAGTCACGGATTTTAAGGTAGTAGTGGGGTCCATTTAAAAGGTGGTAGTTGGGTATTTTAATTGATTAAATTAATTGTAAAGATGGTGTGGAGTATTGGGAATTGGAAAAGTGGGGGTATTTAGGTAAGAAAAGGATAGCCAAAAAAGGAAATGGGACAAGTAGTATGGAATTGCCAAAAAAGGAAATGGGACAAGTAAACTGGAACGGAGGGAGTAAAATACATAATATCTTCTCGTTAGAGACAATAAAATGTGCTACACTTTTAATCTAAATATCTTTGATTATATATTTATATATCACAAAAGCTTCCTATTTGTAGGGTGAATATTAAGACATGTAATTAAATCCCATCTGAGTAAAACTTTTATATACTAAATGTAAATTTTTGAACAGTAATTAGTTGAAGATGAAAGTATTGAAAATTGAGAAATATACTGATATAATGATATTAATCTATTTTCAGTTAACAAATACATTTCCCCCACTTTAATGTTAGTTATAAAATTCATTATTCAATTTAAGAAATTTAAAATAAAGAGTTTACATGACAATAATTATTGCATGACGGAACCATTAAGGGCAAACATAAACTTTTAAAAAATAATTTTTTAAAAAAAATTAGAGTGTCCATGATCATATCATAAAAGCAAATATTATAAAATTTACGAGCATAACTATAATCAAAATAAGCTCATATTAAATTTATTCATTTTTTATAAATAGGTTTAATTAAATAGTTAAAAACAAAACAAAACAAAATAATAATTATTAACAAAAATGATTATCAACGTTAAGAATATAAATAAAAATTTTTAGATAGGTAAACACCAAACTACACCACATATTCAAATATTTATTTACACTAATTAATAAATTATTTGAAAAAAAATAATTTACTTTATACTAAAACTAGTATAAGTTAATTTGTATTTTAATGTCCACTAGGGTCACAAGCTAAAACTCTCATTATTTATCTAAATAGTGGGGGAAAGGTTTTAAAATGTTGAATGAAAATCAAAAACTCCGGAAGTAAGTTACTATATGCGATATCTATTTGTTGGATATGGCATGCATTTGAACGATTATTAAACATGTCGGATCGAATAAAGCAATTATAAAGTTTCTTTTGACAAGGAATGTGCTCAAATGTCTTTATATATATTGATATATGTAAATAACAAAGTTTTTTTAATATTGAAATATAATTTTGTTATCAACTGAGATAGTTATATTGAAATCTACTTTATTTTATTTTTATTTCCTATTATATTTTAACAATCGTATAACATTAAAATCTAAAATCACAAAAATGTACCTAAAGATGAGTTTGCTATTAAGAGTATATAAATCACATTTGATAATTAGTGATCTTGTAAGAAATTATATATTTATAACACTACAAAAAAATTGCAAACTTGCCACCAAAACCCACCGACTACTCACTTTTAGTCGGAAAATTCCGACTACTTTTCCGACTAACCCATGTTAGTCGGAAATTCCGACTAAATGTGTTTTTGGTCGTAATTTCAAATTTAAAAAAAAAAAAAAATAGCATTAATTATCACCGACCAAATACCGACCAACTTTTAGTCGGTAAATTTTCCAACCACTTTCCGACTAAAAGGTGGTCGGTGATAATTTTCTTTTTTTGATTTTTTTGGTTCACCAAATATAGATATAAGACTAAGACTAATAATACTATAATATGAGTAATATATTAATACTACATTAATATGAGTAATACTATATGACTAATAATACATTATTACGACTTATTATAAACTAACAAAACTAATAAGATATTAATACTACCCTAATAAGGCTAATAGTATGAGTAATAATAATAATACACTATTACAACTAATAATAATAATACGACTAATACTATACTAATACAACTAATACTATACTAATGATATACTAAAACGGGTTATAATAATAATAATAATAATAATAATAATAATAATAATAATAATAATAATAATAATAATAATAATAATAATAAGTGAAAGGAGTGTTATTATGTTATAAATTCATTAACATAGCTTTGAGTATCAATAGTTATCACTTGGCTTACTGGTTGGAGCATTGGCCTCATATCCACCAGGTCAGGGGTTTGATTCTTCCCGGTGTTTGCAAGCTGTGCCCACGTGGGCGCCACGTGGGTATGACGTGGCATTATTATTTAAGTTTTTTTTTTCAACCAACTAGCTGGTCGCAAATTGGTCGAAATTTTTTTTTTATTCATTTTGGGTTGAATTCTTAAATAGTGCTTGGCGACTAAATTCCGCCTATATGGGTAGTCGGAAATTTCCGACCAAATGGGTAGTCGGAAATTTCCGACTATTTTCCTACTAAAATGACTTACCGACCAATCTGAGCCGGCTAACCCTGAAAAGTCGGAATTTAGTCGGTATAGCTCTATACCGACTAAAATCCGACTATTTCGGGTAGTCGGAAACTTGCATTTTTTTTGTAGTGTAATACAAGTCCATTTTTATATTTTTGATCAAAATTTTTACTATATATCTTAGAGTTACTCTATAATTCATTACATTGCTGATTTTACGAAAATAATTCCAATTTTTGATTACTATGAATAATCCTAATAATTAGAGTGTTGCTAAAAATGATCAGAGTAACCTCTGACCTATACAACAAGATATTTTGCTTAAAAAATAAAAAAATAAATACGAAATTAAATTTAAAAAAATACGAAAAATATAAAATATAAAACAAAAATCCAGTAAGTTTAAGTTTTTGATTTTAACTTTTAATTTTTAATAATTTTATTTTTTTTATGTTATTCTTTCTTTTTTATAGTAATTAATTAACCTAAAAAAACCGATCACCAAAATATTCCTGGGTAGATGACTCTAAAATTGGAATTATTTATAATTAATCAAAATTTGAAATTATTAAAAAATTAATAAAATATTAAATTATTCGAATATTTTTTTCTATATAGTATTAGAGCCATCACAAATATTATTATTAAGGCACTAATTTTTCCCTTCGTATCATCATATAAATCATATCTCAACGTTTTTATTTCTATAATAGTGACCTTAATTAGGGTATGAGTATTACAAATACAATGATAATATGTGTTTTACACAAATTCTTACTATTTGATGATAAGTTTTCATGCAACATAAAGAACCATTAATTTAGTGGACAACATAAATTTTTAAAAAAATAAAAATATAAGAAAATCACGTCCTAAAAGCAATAAGCATATTTTAAATTGACTGGTTTTTAACAAATGTTTTAATTAATAAATAAGAAATAAATAAAACAATATAGTATTAGAGAAAAATAATAAAATTTATGATTTTATAATATTATTCTCATAATATATTTATTAATTTTTAAATAAAATATATAACTATCAATAAAAATGGTTATTAGTTCTAAAGAAGTTAAATGAAAAAATTGTCGATTGCTAAACATCAAACTATACCATCTCTTACAATATTTAACTATACCAAAAAATAATAAATAAATAAAAAATTATACCAATTCATATCAAATTGAAACCAATTATAAAACTATTCTTGGATTTATATATTTTTGATATTTATAAAATACAAATTAATTGTCATTAATTAAATTTAAAAGATACAAATAAATTATTGCCATTAGTTTAATTTTCAAGATACGAAAATTAATTTCATATAAAATAAAGATGCATGCTCCTTCTGTTCATAACATTTCACAACTAATGTAAAATAGTTGAAATCTAGAGCAAAGAAAAATCAGATTGGACAATTAAAGACAACAAGCGAAGATAGAAATGATTAGCCAAGATGAAAAAAGGATATACATTTATAACTGAGATTAAAAGAATGAGAATGCGACAAAAAAGGGGACAAAATCAATTGGACAATTTAAATTGAATCATCATCATTATCATCATACCTAAATATTTCGTTCAGCGTAGAGTCTCGGTGAGGTTAATTGATAAACAATTCATACCCGTACTTCCTTTAAGGAAGGACTAGAGGAAAGTGGGTGAGGTAATTGAGAGTAAAATGAATAATTTTTTAAGAGTATTTCTCTCTAATAAACTATTCTCTAATTAACCATTCTAAGATTGTAAATAATAATTACTTCAAAATTATAAACACTTATTTTAAAATAATAAATTTAATTTTAATTAACTCATTAAAAATAATTGTCTAATTTAAGAATTTGAGTTGTAATTTTTGGTTGAAAGCCAAATTTTCACATTTTCAAATTTTTTTTTGGTTGAAAAAAGTAAATTTCTACATTCCATATGGAGACCCCATTCCCAAGGGTGGATCTACCCTTCAATTACATCACAAAATTCACCATTCTATTCACTTTCCTCCATTGTTTCCCTCCCAAGCTCACATCTCATTCATCCTTTAAATCCCACCATTTTCTCCAAATATTCTCATTCTCTCCCTCCATTCTATACCCTCTCTTCAATCAAACCTAAAACCCATTTCAAATCCCCATTCATTTTTGATCAACAATGTCTTCATCAGATCACACAGAAACACCCCAAAATGGATCAAACCCACCAACAAAAGTTGCCTTAATCACAGGAATCACAGGTCAAGATGGATCATACTTAACTGAATTTCTGCTCTCAAAAAACTACACTGTTCATGGCTTAATCCGTCGATCATCGAATTTCAATACACAAAGAATCAATCATATCTATATAGACCCACACAATTCCCACAAAGCTAGAATGAAACTTCATTATGCGGATCTTACTGATGCATCTTCTCTTCGCCGTTGGATTGATACCATTTCTCCTGATGAGATTTACAATCTTGCAGCACAATCTCATGTTGCTGTTTCATTTGAGATCCCTGATTATACTGCTGATGTTGTTGCTACTGGTGCTCTTCGGTTACTTGAAGCGGTTAGATCTCATATTGCTGAAACGGGTCGGACCCATATTAAGTATTATCAAGCTGGGTCTTCTGAGATGTTCGGATCTACTCCTCCACCTCAGAAAGAGGATACTCCGTTTCACCCTAGATCACCTTATGCTGTTGCTAAATGTGCTGCTCATTGGTATACCGTCAATTATCGTGAAGCTTATGGTAAATTTTTTCAAATTTTCTTTGCCTTTTAAAAACATTTTGATCTCTTTTGATTGGTTTAGTTGTTTTTAATGCAATGCAATGCAATGGAAATGTAGATTAAGGAGGAAGTATTAATGGGTTTGTGTTTGATCTTTGATCATTGTGGTTGTATTTTGTTTTGTTTTCTTCTTTTTTTCAAAAGGTTTTGATCTATGTTGATGGGTTTCTTTTTGTTTTTTGATCAATTTGGTTGTTTATATTGTTATGTAATTTAAAAAAGTATTGATCTATCTTTATGTGTTGGGTCTTGGGATTCTTGTAATGTATGGAAATGGGGATGTATATTGTAATTTGTGAATGAGTATACCTTAGACTTTTGTGTTTGATTGATTATGTTGGATATTAGTTAGCTTTTGTTTACTTGATTGATTGTGTAAAATGCTAATGGAGAAGAGAATGGAATTCCTTATAATGTTGGATTAGTAAATGTATTTTTATAAGATTCATCAATTTGTTGTGATTAATGTATGAAAATAGAGATTAGAGATGTAAATGAGGATAGGTTAATGGGTTTTTTTTTGTGTTTGATTGTTTAGTTTGGAAATGATTGAGCTTTTGTTTGATTGATTGTTCATAAAGAATGTGACTTGATGATGTAAAATGTTCATGGGGAAATTGGATGTGATTTCTTACCTTTTGCGTTCTGTATGGTGTACATGTTACATGTATACTCAGATTCAAGACGATAAGGGTGTTTGGCAAATACCTGATAGCTGGTAGCTAATAACTGATTATAGTGGCTGATTTGACCAGCTAATTTTATTAACTGGTTTGACCAGCTGATTTTGAACCTGCTGCTATAAGTAGCTTGTTCAAAAACAACTTATTCGTATCAATAAGTTGTTTCAACCAGCTAATTCACCAAACACTATCTTTAGCTGTTTTGACCACCCAACCCTCTATTTATATTCAAATAAGCTCAAATTGCTCAATAAGCTAATTTGCTAAACACCCCCAATGTATTTTGGTGTTTTTGGATATGATTCACTAATCTCCTCGTGAATTGCGAATAAAAAAAGGGAAATGGTCTGTTTTGGGCTATCTTAGGGTCATTGAGCGAATCGCGAATTCAAAAGGTAAATTAATTGGCGAATTATATTACACTGATTTTGAGTAGTTAATAAGTACATGTGTGTCAGTGATTTTTTCTTCTCTTTGATGTAGAACTGGGATATCGCTTCATTTGATTATCAGGATTATTGTCGGTTTTGATTCATTTGTTAGATGTTGTGTGATTGTTGATATGTTGTCGGATGACAATGAATATTTTTAGAGCATTTTTAATTATATGGGCTCGTCTCATGGTGAGACAACCTCATATAAGACTTGCTCATAAAAAATTAAGTAAAAAAATTAAGTACAATAATTTTTAGCAGTTAGATTTGTATTAGATCTTCAGGTTTGAATTATTGGAGTGAAGGATATGGAGCTCTACTACAACTATAGTGATTGTTGCAAGTTATGCTTGTTCTATCAAAATGCTGTTGGCTGCAACTCCCGAGTCGTTTTAGTTTGTACTTTGTTGTAATCGACTAATCGCAAATGGGCTGTATCTTTCTGTAGGTATATTTGCTTGCAATGGTATCTTATTCAACCATGAATCACCGCGAAGGGGAGAGAACTTTGTGACCCGTAAGATCACACGTGCAGTCGGCAGGATCAAGATTGGGCTTCAGAGCAAGCTCTTCCTGGGCAATTTACAAGCATCAAGGGATTGGGGATTTGCAGGAGACTACGTGGAAGCAATGTGGTTGATGCTTCAACAGGAGAAACCCGATGATTATGTTGTAGCCACCGAGGAGTCTCATAGTGTCGAGGAGTTCTTGGAAGTTGCCTTTGGGTACGTTGGACTCAACTGGCGTGATCATGTAGTGATCGACAAACGGTACTTCAGGCCAGCAGAGGTCGACAATCTGAAGGGAGATGCCAGTAGGGCGAAGGAAGTGTTGGGTTGGAAGCCTAAAGTCGGTTTCGAGCAATTGGTGAAAATGATGGTTGATGAAGACATAGAGTTGGCTAAAAGGGAGAAAGTGCTCGTCGATGCCGGTTACATGGATGCTCAACAACAACCATGAGCCAATTATTCCATACCATTTGATTTGATTCTCAATGTTCTAGATTAATCTTTTGTGAGCTAGTTATATACAGACCAGAACAGATCGGAACAGATAAGATCTTCAGATAATTTAGGGTTTGCAATTAAGTTATTGATTCATAATTTGTTGGTTTCAATCAAAAAGTCCAGTTTTGGGATTTCTTTAGTGGGGCCACATTAAGATCCCATGTTTCCTCCCATTGTATGTCGGTGGGATACTTGTTTGTCATAGTCTATAAGTTGTCTTTTACTTGGCAATTTGCCATTTAATTCTTCCTTTTTTTACATCAATCAGCAAGATCTTCTCTTCATTGTCTTTTCTTTTTTGAAGATTAGTGTGGTTGTAATTTATAATTCCAGCTGTTTATTACTTCATCTGGGAACTGAGATTCCTCTGGATCATTAATAATTTTTTGATTATGAAATACTCAATACCATGTGGTAGTAGTTATTATCTTTGACTATTTGGAAAAGAGTTTCTTTGTATTCCTGGTGATATAAAGGTGTACATTTTAAGTGTTCGAACATATTTTGGGTATGATATTTTGGGTCGAGTTAATTATAGTTTTTATATATATGTTAATATTTTGACAATTTTCTTTAAATGTTGTATGTGGGTTATTTAGAATCGAGTTGAGATTTACTTGGTTTCGATTAACGAGGTTAAATTTGAGGTACTGAGGTTGTCTGTATCACTCTTGTCTTTCTCCTTTTTTGCCTTGTCTATTAAAAGATGTCTTATGGGCGCACATTCACACATTTACAAATCGATTGTTAGTCGGTATTAAACGGTGGAAAAAATGACTATTAAAAGTTATTGTAATTTTGATGAGAATATCTTGACAAATTTAATGGTTATGTTTGTTTTGCTTTAGTAAATATATCATTTTCTTTACAACATTCGCTAGAAAATTATGCATAAGTTTCATTATTATGAAAACATGAGCATATCATGAAAATTTATTGTTTCTATTACCATCATTCAGTACTGATAAACAGAGGTAAGGGGTTGTTGGAGTCATAAAAGCTCTAAAGATGGGTGTTGTCACAAACATGGAAGGATTTTTCGGAAAGAGAAAATATTTACAGAGCTTTCTTATTGAATATATTGTAATCACATTGATGAAAAGCATGAAAGAGCAGAACATAACTTTTCTTATTGATTTTCTTGAATGTTAATTTATACATAAATAAAACATAATACAAATTCGTCGTGATTTCTAAAGTCCCAATTCCAAGACAATGAAGATGCAGCGAGTCGTCACTTTTGAATTGGATTCAAATGGATCCAACTAGGGACTAAAACTTTTAAACTCAAACCCAAACCCTTTAGGTCTTGTTTGTCTAGAATTAGAATTTTAGTCCAACACTTTCTTTTTATTTCTAAAAATATAAATGTAATTTTCCTCAACTCATAAAATTACTTAAACATTTTCTAACTTAAAATTTTTAACAATTTTAACTAATAAGGATTTCTTAATACAAATACAACACCCACAACTCAAGTTATAACTATGAAACATTGTAACCTTTAAAGATCTTTAAACGAAATATTTATCAAGTCTTTCGGTCTACAAATACAAAGACCACACTTCAAGTTATTTATCGACAAAGTTTCAAAACAAGCAATTTTAAAAAATAATAAAGTTCCAAATCACTCAAACAAAAAAATTAACACAAATTTTTATTTGAGACCGTCTATTAAAAAAAACTGATTAGTGATTTTGTAAGTTAAAAAGGAGATATGAGATGGGCTTTTAAGAGACGTCTATACTATAGACGATCTTTCAAGAGAGGACCTGAAAAATTAATACCTTGAATGTGAGCCAAGAGGGCCCAAACTTTACAGACCCTACCCTTAGGTTCGAGAGAGAAATTGAAAAGAATGAGCAAAAAAATAAAAAAAAATCAATAAATAGAAACTTTTTGAAACTATTTCCCAAAATAAGCAGTTTTTACCCAAAGCTGAGGTTTGGACCGGTTCGCTGTTACTAACAGCGAACAAAGGGTTGTTTTCTATAAAATGTGAAGTGAGTATGTTCGCTGTTAGTAACAGCGAACAAAGGGATTTCAGTTTTCAATGTGTTCGCTGTTAGTAACAGCGAACAAAGCTTTGACTTTTTTTGACTTTTTTTTTCTTCTTGATTAAAAGAGGCCAAGTAGTTTTTAAAATATAGCCGTTGTATATAGCCGTTGAGTGAAGTTCTATAAATACCATTATCCATTCAATTGTATACATCCTATTCTCTTTGAAGTAAGATTGAGGTATGTTAAGTGTAAATTATGTTTGTCTATTTTGTTAAAGCATGTTTATAATATTTATATTATGTGCTTCATTAACGTTTAATTAATGTTTATATGTAGATTAAGTTATATATCGCAAAACATCATTCACTCAATGGAAGAATTATGTCATTGTGGTTATGAAGTTGAATATGGTTCCGATTGGAGCGATTTTGATCCTGGACGTCAATATGTTGCATGTCCATTATTCGAAGATGAAAATTTGAGATGCACGTACTTTAGGTGGGTTGATCCAGAGGGTACCGATTGGCAAAAAGCAATCATTATTAAGCTAGATAAGGAGAATGAAAAGCTTAAAAATGAAATAGATAACTTGAAAAGAGAAGCAACGGATAAGGCGCATAGAAGTGAAGAAACCAAGAGGATATTGAAAAAGTTTATTAAGCCTACTTAAGTTGTTGTAATGGTTATATGTAATGAATGAACGTTGTATTGGTAATCATTATTAATGAAACAATGTTGAATTATCGGTTTCGAAGTTATCATCTTTGAGTCATTCAAAATAGGATAAAAACGATAATTATATATACATACATCATAAAATATGTACAAATGTCAAAATATCTAAATACTACAAATGTTCGTTATCCTAGAAAGTTCAATGTACTACAAAATATATACTAATCGTCTTCCTCTTCCTGCACCATCTCCAACTGTGATGGCTGCTTACGCCTTTTTCGATAGTAGGAGGCGGTCGTGTGTCGCTCGGGGAGAGGAGGTGATCGGTATTGCGATGACCCACCCTGAGAGGACCCTGTACCATACAACGGGTAGGATAGGTCCACCTCCTCCAAATGAACTTCCTGAGGTGGAGACGAGGGTTGGACCTCATGTGTAGTAGGTGGAGTCTCTTCAGCCACTTCCGGTATGAAGTGCTGGAACTGAGTGCCATACAGCATGCCATGCGCAATATCTCGTACGGGCTGCTCATGGGAAGACTGGATCACCGCTGCCGCACCTTGTGCCTGCAATCAAACATTTAGTAAAGTTAATACAATATTATGAATGTTGTATTTGAGGTTAATTAAACATCTAAGAATACTTACAAATTGAGTCATGACTGGCGCGGCAGGAGCATAATGTGACGCTCCTATTAAACCTCGTGGTGTCATCCATCGCCGAGTGATGGAGAGGTACCAAGGCATGTAATCAGCACTGGTAGATGCGGCAGCGACATCGATCGGCGCACCCTGAGCTAGGAGGTCCAGCCTGTGATTCCAACGGGCGATGTGGTGCCCATTGATCGCACTCCAATCCTTGGGAGCTGTACCCTTACGAGAGGATTGATGTAACTCGAGCTCAGTGTCGCAAGGAGGCGGGATGACTTGTACCATCCCGAATTGGCGCATTACGCGCTCGGGGAGATGTACTTCGACAATGTCGAAGCATATGAGCGGCACAGAGGCCCTCCACACCCCTGTGTGTATCCCGGAGTGCTGAGGCAAGGCAGCATACGCCTCAGCGGGATACGGGTCCCAATGAAACTAGAAGGTATTTAGATGTCAGTATTAAGAAAACTAGTAGTTATTTAGTAGTTATAAAAATATAACTAATAACCTGGTCAGCGCGTAAAAGATCCAGCTGATCTCGATAGAAGCCGACACCTGATCCAGTATGCGTCCTAGTGCGTCGGGCAAACGACCACCTTGATCCATATGGGAGATCCTGGTCTGGAGTAGGTGGTGGAGCAACAGCACCACGGCCAACCATTCTCAATGGTTGCCCAATGAGAATGTGCTCATACGCCCAGAGCTGTGTAATGTTTTTATAAGTTAGTAAAAGTTGAGGTACATGAACATATAAAGATATAAAAAATTAAACTAATTAAATTACCTGGAGAATAATCAACGGACCAGATATCTCCTTAACATTTTTCTTGGAGGCAGCGCATAACCTCCTATATAAGTAAGCTAGGGCCCCAGATCCCCAACTGTAATCCGCAATGCGCTCCCATGGCGCATCAAGTAGCGTCAAGTACAATATCTGTACCTGGCTACTAGTCTTGTCGGCGAACAAGACGGCTCCAAGCAAGTATAACAGATACGCCTTTGCGTATCTCTCAATAGTGGCCTCGTCAGCACCTTCAGGAAGGTTAGAGAACGTATGGGCCAACCAAGTGCACTTCAAACCGCTCCCTCTAACTGCGTCATTTGGGGGTCGCACCCCTAGTACACGCTCTACTATAGTAGGCCAACTAGAAAGCTGGCGTCCGCATGTCTATCAGAGATAATACACAATCCCGTCTTCTGTGTTACATGCTTACGGATACACGCCATAAACCAAGACCACGCAGATACACATTCTTTCTCAACCAAGGCAAATGCAAGTGGAAATATACCCTTATCACCATCTTGTGCTATCGCAGTCAATAAGGTATGACGGTACTTACCATACAAGTGTGTACCATCGATGGCAATCAAAGGTTTACAAAACTTAAATCCCTCTATACTAGGTCTAAAGGCCCAAAACACACGTTGAAAGGTCCTAGTATTAGGACGTACATACACACCCACGTCATTATCTTCTTTAAAGAACCACTCAACTACTGTGCCCGGGTTACATTGCTGCAAGGCTTGAAAAAAACGTGGAAGAAGGGAATAGGAATCCTCCCATGTACCATAAATGGACAAAAGGGCTTGTTGCTTAGCACACCATGCTAGCTTGTAAGTGACATCTATACCAAATCGATCTTTCACCATCTGCCGCACAACAGACACCCTGATTGAAGGGTCTTTGGAAACACAATTCCTAATCACATTATTAATCACAGAGGACGTCAAATGAATATGTCCAGCGCTCGCGGTGTCACTAGTCAACACACAATTCCCATGCTTCCCATTGTATTTTGAAATAAACCATGAGGTAGAATAGGGATTTACCCTAGCCCTTAATTTCCAAGAACATCCCCTCTTACACTTCAATGATAAAGAAGTTTGATTAGAAGTCTCTGTTCTATACTCTACATTCCTACGAATATGATAGACTCTAACAGCTTCTAACAACATTTCTTGTGGGGTCAATTCCAATCTTAGAACATACAAGACGCTTAAAGTCATTGAAACCCATGTTCGAGTTGCACGCAAACAATTTACTTTTACCCCCAAGATACATAACCTTGCTACCACTTGTACGAATTTCACCATTCCAAAAACATGCAATAATCACACGAAATGAAGCCATTTTTCTACATAGATACATGCAAATCAACATAATGTAATTCAATAATTCAAATTTAATACATATCCTAAAATATAATCAATTAACTAATCAAATTCAGTATACAAAATTAACCACATACATCATCATAACCAAAATCAATATAATCACCATCAACTAAGTTAAAGACAATGAACTATAATCAAAAAGTAAAAACTAACTAAAAAATTACCTTAAACAGCTAAATTTGATATACAAGACTAAGCAATCCAACAAGAGATGCCTACATTTGAAACAAATACACAATATCACATAAAACCCTAAATTTCATTTAACCTAACCAAAAAACGAAAAAATTTATACCTTATACAAGTCGAATTAAGTGCAAAACCACTTAACTAGTGTTTGATTAGAAGATGAGAAGCTAAATTGAAGGTTTGAAGGAGTAGTAATGGCGGAAAATCAAAGAGGGATGCAAGAAAACTTCAACTGAAATGGGGAAATGAGGAAGAAAAGGGAAAGCAGTGATTTTAAACGCGCATTTGTTCGCTGTTACTAACAGCGAACACACTGAATTCCTTTGTTCGCTGTTAGTAACAGCGAACAGATTAAAAAACCGCCTCTTTGTTCGCTGTTAATAACAGCGAACACATCCAAACCTTAGCTTTGGGCGAAAACTGCTTATTTTGGGAAATAGTTTCAAATAGTTTTTACTCATGGATTTTTTTTTATTTTTTTGCTTAATCATTTCATTTTTTTGGTTCGAGATAGGTGAATCTAAAACACTTAAAGTTAAGGTCATGTCAAATCTAGACCCTTAATATCCAACACCCATGTCCATTCTTAATCTCAGCTTCTAGCGGAATACTTAAGCATACACAACATCTAGCTGAAAGCAATGTAAAATACTAAAGCGTAAACAACGATAATTTTTCCCATTTAAAAATATAATCCAAGTAAATTCATAACGAGCTCGAAATTCTGTTCTTGGCAAGATCCCGCAAAACCATTCGAAAACAAAAGATCATGTAGAAAACTAGCAAAAAATAGTCATCGACTCTGCCAATTTAATCAAAAGGCAACACATAATAAATACCGAAACTACATGACTCGCTCAATCATCTAAACAGACTATTGAATCACTTGAAACATTTGGCATCAAGTAGAGGTTCTCCCTCAAAAGGTTCAGCGTCTTCAATCATTTGACTGACGCGTTCCTTCTGGGCCTCATCGCTGAGGTCTACCTTCCTCCATTCGTAGAGCTCCATATCGTAGCACTCATCCAACACAAATTGAGGGATTTCTTGACCACGGAAAAGCCACAAACCTTTCACTTTGAATGGTGGTTCTGCACCAATTACAAGCATCTTCCCAAATGCGTACTTACGAGCAAGATCCATTCTTTGTAGGAATCCGCTAACTTTGTTCATTGTAACAAAAGACACGGTGTTCTCTTCATTATACTTGTAATCGCAGAACCACAGAGAGTAACCCTCTGGGTCATACATGTCCCAAAATCCTGCAAAAAGCAATTAGCTTATAAGTCAAGTAATCATGCATAACACAATTCATATCAAATACAAGTGTCCCTATGCTTGAGACCAAAGGTCCAAATGTATTATGGTCTATTACTCTGAATTCCACTATTTGACAATACAAGCATGAAAACTCTTTCCCAATTATGAGAATTTAAATGAGTATCAACTTTGATGTAATACTTTGGATAAATTGTCCAAAATAATCCAACCTTTCACTCATACGCTATAAATAATCACACCTATTGATTATTTTTTAGTAATCTCATCTTTAATACGTATTTGTTCCCAGATGCCTGGTGTGATGGTGGTTCAGATAAATGGTGGTTCAGATACATAGCAAAAAGTTGGATTATTGGATAATAATCCAAAGGTGGAATCATTTGCAAAGAATGAGTGAAAGGTTGGATTACTTTCGACAGCATTGAGAACTTGAGATGTTAATAGTAAAAATACTAGATATGGAAAGATAAACATATTGGAAGGCAGACTTGACATCCACTTACACTAAAATTAAGTTGAACCATCAAACAAAAGTGTTTCCCATACTACTTACAAAGTAAAATTCAAAGTTTTCTTTGTTTAAAGATTATAAAGATCAGGATCCTAATTTACAAACTCAATGTGTAAATGAAGAACAATGCTAAATAGATAGTACTTCTATAATTTAGGACAAAGGCAAGAAACTTTTAAAAGCCCCAGGCAGCTACCAGACAACCACAAGCTAGTGCTTCTAATTTTGAGTGCAAGTCGTCATATATCAACCCTCTACACCCAACGGAAAAAACAGGAAAAAGATGGGGATGTAGAACTGAAACAGCCTATTAAAACCGAAATGCTTTCACATAAGTTTCTCAACTCAGCATAAAAGTCATGCAATGGCTATACAAAAGGTCACAAAAACTTCACATCGCTATCTAAATGAACAAACAACTAAATTTGTCACCAACACCAATCAAGGCAAACATGCATAGAAAAGAAAAGGGAAATATAATATAGTAAGAAATGGTATCAAGGGATAAACATAATAAGGTTTATAACACGATAGATGTCAAAATCAACAATACCTTTAATTGCCACTTCACGGAAATTAGTTTTGGTGTTAGAGTAAAGTCTCTTCCACTCATCAAGAATCATCTTACTAGGAGGAAGAAGATCAAGTGGATTCTTTGCCTTTGGCTTGGGTGCCTCTTCCTCCTCTGCCGGTGCTGCAGGTGCCTCTACTTTAGGTTTGGGTGCCTCCTTCTTAACCTCCTTCTTGACCTCCGGCTTTGCAGGCTGAACAGGCTTTTTAGCAACAGCTGGAACAGAATCAGCTTGCTTTACTTCACCCAAAACCTTCTTGAAAATTGGTTGATTAACCATAGTCCAGAAGTATCTTTCAACATGAGGAAACTCAGAAGTGAAGCTCTTAGTTAAGATTCGGCTGAATCCATAATACAAATTACAGGTCATGATGATATCAGCCAATGTGACACCGTGACCAACAAGATAGGTATTGGTAGCAAGATGTGTGCTTAATGCTTCCAAAGACCTTTTCAAAGAAGCAATGGCAGCTTCTTCGGCCTTCAAGATAAAAGAGATACAACATTAGCAACTTCAACAACCTTTTGATCTTGCAAAACAGCAAAAGACCAGTAATTATAACTTACCGGAGGAAGATATACACCCCAACCTAATCTTGGATACAGCCAACGACCAATATGTACATCAATCTCAAGGGAAGCAAAATCAATCCATTGCTCAACATGAGCCTAACAAAACGGATACAAAGAAAACAAAAAATATATAAGTGAATATAGTCATGCCACGACACATTCAAATTTAAAGGAAAAAACATTTATCAAATTAAACTTAAATCTTACAAGTTCAATTGGAGAAGAGCCCAAAAGAGGATTATCAGCCGTCAATCGCGTGACTATAAATATGAAGAATAATCAGTAATCAAGAGCAATTACATATAAAATGCAATTTGAAATGCCATAAGTGAAAAACAACTAACCATATCTTGCAATGGCATTACTCTCAAAAATAGGACCATCAGGAGTCTCCAAAACAGGCACCTGAAGACAGGAATTTCGCTAATTAAAACAAAACACGTTTACAAAAAACAATTACATTTAAATAAGACCTAGAAACTACCTTTCCAATTGGGTTCATCTTAAGAAACTCAGGGGATTTGTTGGTTACACCCATTTGAAAATCCTTGACAACCTCCACTTTTACACAGCTATATTCTGCCGCAATAAGTGCCTTAAAGGCATTCTTGTTTGGCAATCCTGAATGTAAAACCTATAAGAAAACATCATCAGTGTTTCTGCATCAGTGTAAAGGACAACATCCAAAATTCTAAGCGCCAAACAAATGATCTAGATGTCAAGTAAATATCATTCTTTTATTTCACAGCACCGATCTACACCAGTGTAGCATCATTCGCTTCTTGAATTTGCGATTCGCTCAAATGCCGAAGAATAGCCCAAACCCGACTACAATTTGTTTTTTCGATTCGCAAGAAGATAAATCATGTGATGCTAATCTAACCCAATAAAATCAAAAGTTGCAGATAGTATGTTTAAACAATTGTATCATCTGTTACTAATGCAAATAAAGAAAATCTATGGGTGGTTCAACTACAACAACAATTAGCATGTTGCATTCCAAATGTATAATTTTACACAAACGGAAAATAATCAAAGTTATACGATACAGTTATAATAACACAAGCAATCAAATCCTGAAAATGAGATCGATCAACGAAAATCCATCATTCAAACAAAAAACAAATTAAAACACAAATAAATACAAAATCAGGAAGATGTCAAACATAAAATGAATCTCAAATCCAGTTTCTACATCACTTCCAAAAGTTTAATTTGAGATTTAAACTTTGCAATAATAGATTGAAAAACAACAACTAAATCAACAAAAACAGATCCAAAAACGATAATAAAAATGAGCGTATAAAATAAAATTTACGTAAAAGATCATAATTGATCATCATTCATAAGTATCAATGAAGAACGGATAGCATACCAGAGCCATGATATAGGACTGAAACTGCGTCACCCTGTAATAGAATGGATCTGAACAAGAGCAATAAGAGAAGATGAATATCAATGGAGATTAAATTCTTTGAATAAAAATGGAGGAAAAAAGGCAGAGAAGAGGAGGAAATACCAGAGGCCTAAGCAGAATCAGTTATTAAAGGAGTGGAAATGGTGATGAGAGGCCAGAGAATAAGAAAGGGGCTGCGGCTGAGAGGTTTTAGGGAGTTGGAATTTAGGGTTTGTTATGCAGAACGCCAGAACGGTATATTCCTTTTCCAAGAGAGTTTTGAGTTTTAATTTTGGCATTATTATTTGTCGCCACCTTTTTCATAAAATCGCCACCTCTAATTTTAAATAAATAAATAAATAAATAAATAAATAACTGAATATATAAATAAATATTTTCTTAATAATTTTAACATCTCTCTAAAAATCTATAAAAAAAACGCTCTGAACGAAAACAAGCTAAATTTAGTAATCGAACAATAATGGCGAACCAAAACGAACAAAATTACGATTCGGTAAGTTAATTAATCGTTTCGAAATTGAATAAAAACAAAAAAAAAATTTGAAAAAATCCAAAAAAAACGAACCAAAACGAACAAAATTACGATTCGGTTTAATTTATTTATAATATGTTTATGTTAATATTATTTAATTTATTTATAATATGTTTATGTTAATATTATTTAATTTATTTATAATATGTTAATATTATTAATTATGTTGATGTTAATTTATTTAAAATATTTAATATTATTAATTATGTTGATGTTAATTTATTTAAATTTGAAATAAGAGTGTGTCGGGGAAAGAGGCAGACATAATCACCCGTTCTTTGTATATAGAGAAGGCCAAGTAAGAACAAATAGGCTGAATGCAGATATTAGGCAACATATAAGGAATCTCCGACCAGCGGCATCTGACCAGCGTTTATAATGACGCCGATTAGGGAGAACTTTCCTGATTATTTTCCTAGCATGAGTCAAATCTATAACATTAGACAAGCATTAAGGAGAGAAGAGATGGATGGTAGAACTCCTCTTCAGCATTGTCTGTATTTGGCCACAGAGAAGAATTATATTGTATGGACAGATTTGGATAGCGACCGGCAGTTCACCAGGCTATTAATTGCTAACCCTATATCTATCAAGATGATACGTACGTGGCCCTATGTTGTGTTGAGAGACACAACGTACAAGACGAATAAGGCAAAGTGGCCCCTTTGCGAAATAATAGGAATGACGCCAACCAATCACAACTTTTTGGTTGCATTCTGTCTTATGCGAGATGAGGCGGCCGTGTCTTATTCTTGGGTGCTGGAGAGGTTGCGGGATATATATGGTACCGTTCAGATGCCTAATGTTATCGTCACGGATAGAGACGAGGGTTTGTCTGCAGCTATTCGTGATGTCTACCCAGGTAAATAGAAACATGTTTATCTTTTTATTTGTATACCAAGTATATGTTTATTGTTTTAATTATGATTTTTTGTTTAATGTAGATGTACGTCATTTACTTTGTGTATGGCATATTGGAAATGATGTGGACAATATGGTAGACAAACTTTGCGGTGGTAAGAAAAACGCACAGGGGCAACTGTTTAGACAAGGAAAATGGAACCAACTGGTTAACAGTCTAACGTACGAAGAATTTGAGAGCAGGTGGAATGAGATTGTAGTCAGGTGGTCGAAAAGGAATAGAAGGGTGGTGCGTTATTTAGCTGGGACATGGATTCCTCATAAGGAAAAATTTGTGCGTGCCTGGACGAATGACTGCATGCATTTTGGCAACCTTACTACTAGTAGAGTTGAAAGCCAGCACTCATCATTCAAGTATTATCTTGGTAGCGGCAACAACTCATTCGATACACTGTTCAAAAAGGCACACGCACAGATGACTAATCAGCAAGCCAGAATAAGACAAGCGCTTCAGGAATCCATGACTTCGATTGCCCGAACATCTAGACTTCGCGCGTTTGAACGCTATCTGAGAAAAGTTTCCGTTATACCTTAGAAATACTTTCGATGGGTGGAGCCCGGATGATAGAGTTGGGGGATTATGTTTTTGATAAATGCGGTTGTGTTCTTCAGCATACCCATGGTATACCACTCCCGTGTTTCTTTTTGGTATTAGAATCTGGTGTACTTCACCAACCGATATAAACATCTTTTGGAGAACTTTGAGATGCAGCAGGAGGAGCAGAACAACGAAGAAGTTCGCGATGCAAATGCATATGACAAAGACTACTTCCAAGGCTTGGTCGATGAAGTGTTAAAGGCAAATACACCTCGATGATATCAAAGCAAGTGATACCCCCGATGAACGTGGTGCGTGGGTGCGCATTCAGTAAAGACCTTGGGTCATTACTGTAGGGAGTCCACTCAACCTGCATAAGACATTACGCTATAAACAACATAATATAAAATAACGATAACAAGCGTAAAGATGTGTTAAGTCTATGCGAAACACTTGCCTCATCGGAGAGTCCGTTATGCCTCAGCTATTCTCTTGTCGCTTAGCTCCACGGTTTGGCTTTTGGGGGACCACATCATCACGTCTTGTTACGGATATCTGCTGGCGAGGATGGAGCCTTGAGGGCGGAAGTACTAGTAAATCCATGTATGCGTAGGCGTCCGGACAACCATGATAGTCGGCATCCGGCCCTGCGGCCCGTGCCAATTGGCGATAAAGATGCATGCGTAAGCGGCACCCGAAGCAATCTCACCTACGATCGTGTGCGGCATAATGAGTGCGGTCTCATCATTACGGTCTTATCGACCGGCGGCGTCGAGCGGCTACGGCTATAGTAGGCGTGTTGCGTCTCAAAGGCGGGAGCGGTGGCACGGCTCCAACAACTCAGTGCGTTAATCTTGCCGTTACGAAGGACCCCTTTCTCCGCGGCTCGAGCCACGGGTCCCCAAATAGCGGCGGGCCACTTCCATTGGCATCGGCGGATCGTGGAAAGCACCATCAAGTAAGCCACAAAATGCGTTGCGTCGTGCAACATAATAATCATCGCCCGTGGCATGTGGAAGGTGTTAGTATCCGGTGCCACCTCTCCACAAAGGCAGTATCGAGAACCTTTCGATGTCTTTGGTGCACGGCGTAAGGGAAAGCGCCCGCTCGATGAGTGGTAGAATCGTCTGACTCGTCGGCAGTATCTGCGTCGATGATAGAGTCGATCGTCTTCTTCCTAAGGCGACTCTAAAATAGGAGGTTATGCTCAACCCCTCGAAAATAACCACCGCTACGTGCCCCGTAGGCGGGAATCGGCAGTATCGGCCAGGGCCCCGGTGGGTTCTCTAATCACCGTTAGGATCATGAGCGTGGCGCCTCGCCTCGTGGAGCGCATCCCAACATGGCCTACGGCGATCGAAGGTCGGCCGCGCTATGGTCTTCTCTTAAAGCGACCTGCGGCTCCCCGTCGGGGCCCACTTTCGCGATGCGCCCAGCGACTCCTCTCACTGCGCGTACTCGGAACTTCGGTATCGATTAAATGCGAGTCAAATGTATGCCTTCTGCGGCTTCGCTGCTTGGTCAAGTGCCAAATGCAGCCTTGGTGTAGCGTACTACGTCGTTGGACAGCTATATCGGCCAGCCTCTTCTGCGTAGCCCTCCTAGCTGAGAATCGTGTAACCCTCTATAGTCCCCAGTAAAGATAAGTCTAAGCGTATTCCACTCGGCATGCCTCTCAAAATACCCCTTCCCCTCTACCGTGATTTCCAGCCATTTACTACAATTTTTATAATTTAATTAATTATTATAACCTATAATAACATATTTTAAAACAAATTAAATTAAACTCATAAACAAATTAATTAATTAAATTTATTAATTTAATTAAAATTATTATAATAACATTATTAAATTATAAACAAATAAACAATAACATATAATAATAAAATTTAATAATAACATATAATAAAATTTATAATAACATATAATAAAAAAATAAAAAAAACAAAACCGTACAAAAAAAAATAAATAAAAAATAAAAAAAGGGAAAATCGCACAAAAAGTGCGATCACAATCGCACAAAACGTGCGATTGTACCATGGATTGTACCATGGTACAATCGCACGTTTTGTGCGATTTTGCCATGGTACAATCGCACGTTTTGTGCGATTTTGCCATGGTGTGATCGCACGTTTTGTGCGATTTTCCCTGTTTTTTTAAATTTTTTTTTGAATTTTAAATTGAGATTGAGTTTAGAATTATCTCATTTTTTCGATAACGATTCCGAATCCAAAGCTTTAGCCCGACAAATTTTTGAAAGAATTTTGTGAGTTTTAGAGTGATAATTTGTGAGTTTTAGAGTGATAAAAGTGTTAAAGTGAAAGATTCGATTGTTTTTAATACTCGTTTCAAGTCCAATGGCATTTTCGTAATTTTAAATTTTTTTTAATTAATAAAAAATAGGGGGTGGCGATTTTATTAAAAGGGTGGCGACAAATAAAAATTGGGTTAATTTGTTTATTCATAAATATTTTTGAAATTCGTATGCTAACATTAAGTACTTCCTCTGGTTTGATTTACTTGCTACCATTGCATGGGCACAAAGATTAAGAAGTTAGTGTGCAATGATGAGCAATGGGTGGAAAGTTGCTTTTTTGGAATTTTTTAATATTATTTGTTGAAAAATAAAAAAGAAAAATAAGAGTAATTAGATATAGAGTAGGATAAAAATAGGAGTAGATATAACTTTAAATGATTGGTTTTTTACTAAAAAGGAAATGTAGCAAGTAATATGAAATTTCCCAAAATGGAAAATGTAGCGAGTATTATAAAACGGAGGAAGTACTCATTTTGACTTTATTTTGATATATATGGTCAATTAGGATGATCACAACGATTGGTTTTTTTAAAAAATTAACATTATGTTGGTAAAAACTAGATTAAGTTAACAAAAAAAAAATTTCTAACCACGTGGAAACGTTGTTAGGTGAAGGTCACCACGTGAATTAAAAAAAAAGTTTGTTTACATCCGAGGAGAGGCTCGCATCTGATTAGCTAGTTGGTGAGGTAATAGCTTACCAAGGCGACATGCTTTAAGTCACTTAAGTCAAGCAATGACCAATCACTAACGCTATTTGGTGCACACGATGAATTAAAGCGTAGGTTTGCGTCATTGCAAAGGTATCCATTAGCAATAGTATCAACTTGCATAAATCCAAATTTATGTGGGTCATTTATATTATAGGAAAAATTACTTAGAATAATCCAAACTATTTATGATTTTCCTACAATAATCCCACCTATTGATTAACCATGAATAATTCCAACTTTAAGGGGCATTTTCCAATAGTAAATCCGGTGACCAGATGAATAGTTGGGATTATTCATGGTTAAAAAAATAAAACTTGATATAACAAGTCATCGGGTCACCGGGTTTACTCTACCATATTTGAATTTGGGGGAATATGATTTGGGTAGAAGATGGGAATTGGGGTTTATGTTTTGGGAGAAAATGCTAAAACTGATGGCATTTGAAATGGTGCATCACATTAATAGGCGTACAACAGCGCTAAAGCTTCAAAATTAACGTTTGCTAACATTCTTATGTGCAAAAAGTTCACGGTAGAACATTTGGTAAACCTTAAAGTTACCATGTGAATTTTTTTAAAATTTTACTTACCACATGAAAAATCCAAAATCTGAATTACCACGTAAAATTTCCCAAAAATTAATTCAATTACAAACTTATAATAATAGTCAAAATCTCAATATATCTTAATTGTCATATAATCGTTAAAATAGACTATAAATCGTCATCAATGAGATTTGCATGGCATTTCAAATTTTGTTTGCACACACCTACCTCTATTTTTTTAGTCAATCAATTTGAGCCTATGATTCCTATAAATACTTGCATCTTTTGCTAACGAGTAATGAACTTAGCTTTATTATTTGTTGATAAAAATGTCTTCAGATTCAGGAATTACTCCTCTCTTGAAACCCTACCAAATGGGCAAATTTCATCTCTACCATAGGTTTGCACTCTTAAATCTTTTTCATTTTGTATACTTTTTAAGCTAGAAATTGAGGGGGGAAACTAAGCACAACAAGCAATTGTTATAATGTCTTTGATAAAATTTAGAAAATGTGCCTGAGCAAACCAAACAAGGAGGAGAAAAAGTAGTTCACTCATAAACTTAAAGAAGGTTCACTACTAAAATAAATTGGTAATAGTAGGAGTTACTCCTTGAGTCTATAAAGTGATGCATACTCTTCTCTTTCTTCGACGTGGGACAACTTACATGTAAGTAACACATGGGCACTTCAACAGTCTTGAGCAGACAAAATGATAGTGAAAAAGAAGAGGAAATAGGATTTTTTGATGGGTACTTCATTTTTTTATTTGGGTAGGCAAGAAATCTCTAAAAGGGGAGGAGATAATAAATCTTATCGGAGGTGGTAAGAATCGAATTTTTGTAACATGAGTAGATTAACCTGAGATTCTCATGGGGGTAAGTGTTTTGATGGGTATCTTTGGATATACTAGTTCAATCATCAAATTGCATCCTTAAATTTTAAACACCTTTAATGGGATTTGCTCATACAAATCCCCATAAGCACTCTTAGCTCTCTTGTCTTTGAGCTCCCTCTCAAGTGTTTAGGCTCTCAATATTAGTAGCTTAAATCATCCAACTTGAGCTACCCTCGCTTCATAATAGTGGAGAATCAATTGGTGCTATACTCTAAACTCTTACGGGGCGTTTGGTTTGTGGTATTAAGTAGTGGTGACAAAGAATGAGTTTTAGATTTGATTTTCATAAAATGTGTTGTTATTCACATGGTAGTGGAGCTCCCAACTTCCCACCATCAAATATATGTGTTTCTTATACTACTTTTCAAGAAGTAATTGATGAGAATGAATTTTGTTGAAGAAAATAAATGGTAAGAGTAGGACATGCTTAGATGCTTGATGATAAACAATGTTTAGTAGTTATTCTAGCTAAATTTAAGTAAATTTTCATTACCATTCCAAACAGTGGTGGAACTAGAGGGTTTTTGGGTCGGTCACGACCCCATTAAAAACACCTTGATCAACTATAGTCTGGCTTTTAGCCCACCCTCACCTTAAGTTCTGGCTTTGCTATTGATTTCCATCATTTAATTTAATATTAATAACCAAACAAGTGGACAATTCACCACCCTCTTGTTTTGATCTCCAAGCCTCTTCTTATAGGAGTTAGGACCACTAAGCACAAAGCCTCAAAGAGACCATTCCTCGAGTTCTCCAAAAGTCGAAACACATTAAAATTTAAAAACCCGATGTTCTAACAAATTGATGCTCGTCCATGAAAATATTATTTCAGTCCGTCGTTTACCAAAAATACATTGTTTGGGCAAGACTACCATTAGAAGCTTCTTTTCGTGCTTGTTTCAATGACCTACTTGCCCAAAAAGGAGTTTTGCTTGGTCATTTATCACTCAAAAACGTTTCAATGCCCGTCTGGACATCTTCTATGCTCGTCTAAACATCTTTATGCTCATTCGAGCATGCAACCAAACTTGATTAGCCTTCTTTGTCCATCTTCGGTTGTTCGAGCAAAGTCCATGCTCATATTCACATTCTTTAAAATGCATTTTGTAGTTGGTAATTATGCTATCAAAAGTGAAATTATGCAAAACATGTTACATGCTTTACTAAAATGCCATGATCATGTTGTTTCCTATTCAGGGTTGTTTTAGCACCATTGACCCGACAAAGGTCTTATGGAAATGTTCCTCAACCCCATGCAATTTTATATTACTCTCAACGAGCTACAAAAGGAGGTTTGCTCATTTCTGAAGCAACTGGAGTATCTGATACCGCTCAAGGGTATGAATATGTTGAAGTTTGAATCACCCACCTTTAGCTTCACTCTTTTTAGTGACAATTGACATTACTATATATGTTTGTGCAGGTACCCGGACACACCTGGTATATGGACACAAGAACAAGTTGAAGCATGGAAACCTATTGTTGATGCTGTCCATGCCAAAGGTGGATTATTTTTCTGTCAGATATGGCATGTTGGTCGGGTTTCCAATGAAGGTAACAAAAGGGAATCCTTATCTCTAATACTTTTTCATTTTATCTGAATTGTATGTATAACATTGTAAGCAAATGTTGATTTTTATGTGGTGGTTAATATTTTGGGATTAAGGATCTGTTATTGTTGCTATTGTTGGTTGATAATTGTTAGCCGTTGAGGGAGTGAAAAGAACAGGAAAACTGAGATTGGTGACTTTGATAACTTGTGTTGTTTACTTGTATTTCACTTCATATTGGTGAACTGAAATTTCTAGGGTACTTGTGGGCTCGGGCCACCATACCCAAGCGTTGACTTGCATACACACTTGATGAGGTTCACTCTTTCACAAAACCACGGGGTATTAGGTGGATCATCCATCAAGCATTATATGCAAGTCCACAAACCACTATTTTAATGATGTGAGATCTTCCCTACATGTGAAGTCGTTTCTACAAATGAACTGTAGAGGTTATTTATAAACAGTCTTAATTGTGAAAATTATGTCTTTCCTAGAACAGAGTGTTTTCAATGCTTAAATTTTCTATTTATAATGGTGTATGTAGTTAGTTTGGTCCAGTATGCATGAAAGCACTAAGCTAGTTATTTAAGAGTAACTCTTAAAAGGAAATCTTGGAGATGGGAGTTGAATGTGGTAAACAACTACATCTTCATTCCCAATGGGCTAATCGTTTCAGATTATAATGGACTATAAGAATGTAGCTTATTAAATCAAGTGCCTTTTTTTTATGTGAAATTGCACATGAGTAGAGTGACTACGAAGGGTAAATCGAAAACCAACCTCTTTTAATGTGTACATCCAATCCCACAAAACCCGCTTAAGTGGGTGTCACGTATGGTATTTGGGTAAAGCAAATATTGATCTAATGTTTACGGGATTACGAGCTAAAGGAAAGAAATTCAATTTTCAAAAATGAATTTGTTCTGGCCTTTGGCAACTGCAATCCTGTGTTCCTGCGCCTTTTTTTGCTTTTGTTTTCAATGGATTTGCTAACCCGAGTTACATGCTGCAACAGGTTTCCAACCGAATGGCCAAGCTCCGATTTCGTGCACCGAAAAGTCTCTTGTACCTCAAGTTCGAGCAAATGGCATTGATACTGCACAGTTCTCACCCCCAAGGAGGCTAAGAACAGATGAGATACCTTTAGTTGTTAATGATTTCAGACTTGCAGCTAAGAATGCCATAGAAGCTGGTAAGTTTATGCTGGAACTGCAAATTATTTTCTAGGGACTTGTTACATGCTTGTTTTAATCATGATGTTGGCTTTTACTGTGAGCTTTACCATGGTAGTTTGTGTGAAGCCCCTCATCTCATTTTTATCTCCCTAGTCCACATATTAATGGTGTGGTAGTTATTGGCGTGCAGGGCAAAAACAAGAATATACAATAATTTTTTAAGCCCTATCTGTTTATTTAGCATTATTTCGCAACCTTGGAGCCAAAAAAACAAGTACTTTGATAAATTTGTTATTTGACTTGTACACAACAAGACCTGCATAAGAAGAGAGTTGCCTGCATACAAACTCAATGATATTTCATCCTAAAACCAATAATAGGAGGAGTAGTCCAGCAGGGTTATATGTGGGACAATCTTTCTATAATTCTTCGGTGTGGGATCACATGTGGATTATGTTTTCCAACATACTTCACCTAAAGGAAAGTTAATGTAAGCAACATAGATTAATAGTTGAGGCTCCTTAATTTATAGGCTCTTGTGTGCTCGGGCACCTTGCGGATGCCCAGGACCATCGTTTTTGGTTGGTTTTTATCAACTTTACGTTTTCAGCATATATCAATTGACATTTATATGATGGTAGAGAACAAGTCGATGAATTTACTAAAGCAAACTCTGCTCTATCAAAATATGAAGTTATGAGTTATGAGTTGAGGGTTTTTTGACTGCGCATCTCTCTTTACTCCCTTCTTGGGGGAATGGGTATGATTTGTCCGCATCTTTCAAGAAAAAGAAAAACCCACACCCAAACCCTGCCTTGTGTGGGATACTGGAAGTGTACTTAGTTATCTAACATCATTAAAATGTTGTTAAAAAGGATTTGATGGCGTTGAAATCCATGGAGCTCACGGCTACCTCATCGACCAATTTATGAAAGACCAAGTTAATGATCGAACAGATCATTATGGTGGATCTCTAGAGAACCGTTGCAGATTTGCTCTTGAAGTAGTGGAAGCTGTTGCAAATGAGGTTGGTGCCGATAGAGTTGGGTTTCGGATCTCTCCATTCGCCAATTACATGGAAGCTGGAGACTCGAATCCTGAAGCATTAGGCCTTTATATGGCCCAATCCTTAAGCAAGTACGGAATACTATATTGCCACGCAGTCGAACCTAGAATGATAACAGTCGGAGAGAAGAAGGAATGTCCTCATAGTTTACTTCCCATGAGAAAAGCTTTCAATGGTACTTTCATAGTTGCCGGAGGTTATGATAGAGATGATGGAAATAGGGCTATTGCAAAGGGTTATGCCGATCTTGTTGCTTACGGACGCTTATTTCTCGCTAATCCCGATTTACCTAGAAGATTTGAACTTAATGCTTCTCTAAATAAGTACAACAGAGATACCTTTTACATTTCTGATCCTATTGTTGGCTACACTGATTATGCATTCCTTGAAGATGTACAGTAGTCCTGATAAATTTGTTTTCAGGCTTGTAATACACAAGACCCAAACAAGAGTAAAGTTGACTGCACATAAATCCAATGAAGTTCTATCCTAAAACTAATTGGTGTGAAGACTACTAGCTCATCAAGTTTATGTCAATCAACCTCTTTCTAATATTCTATCTGAGATTACGTCTAGGTTATTTTTTCAATAATGTAGTGTAATTTAATTACCATAAGATAGTTTCATAAGGAATAAAAACTTGCTTTTCTAGGTCATAATGAGCTATAGAGTTCAAATTGTTGTGTGTTTGTCAATAATAAGGGAGCACAATGTTTATTTGATCAGGAAATATATAAAGTGTATCTACATTTGCTACATATAAGGTCACTTTGAGAAACCTTCTGCAAGAAACATCATGGGTTACACTCCATTTGTGCAATCCATAACGCGTTTTTAATATCTTTTAGACAGCGAGCCATAATGTAAACCTATGCTCGGGAATTGAGGTAGCAGAAAAACCCTAATATGTCACCCCATACTTGGTCTTTCAAGTAAATGATTGAACCGTTTTTTTGGTTTGTGCTAGTGTACGTGGAATCAACTCGGTGTATGTAGACTGATTGGAAAGACTACGATTTAAGCCTTAATTGGTAATATATGAATAGATTATAGATCATCTAATACTTTGAAGTATCATTTTCCAAGTTACGCATCAAAGGTTGAAATCCGATTATCACCTTATAATTCATATTGTAATATACGTGACCCTGATGTTGAGTGATAGATAATTATAGTCCGAACACATTTTACCTTTTGTTTTGCCTCACAAAGCAAACAATACACCTTCTTTATAAAATAGGGATCAGTCAAATAGAAGGAATCTGCTTTGCCAAAAGAGTGCCCTTTTTATGACAAATTACTACTCCCACTCTGTTCTTTTAAGTTCTTCCACCTTACTATAACGGGTAGTTTCAATAGTTCTTCCACTTTAGAATACTTTCTATTTTTGGAAAGTTTTCATCCCACTTTTACCCCTTAAAACTCCACTTTCTTACTTCACACTACTATTTAATTATTTTCTCTCTCATACTTCCATTACAATCATTACTTCACACTACTATTTAATTATTTTTTCTCTCATAATTTCAATACAATCATTACTTCACACTACTATTTAAGTATTTGTGAAAAACCTAAAGTGGAACATCAAAAAAGAACGGAGGGAGTATAAGCCTAAGAGACCAGCTAGCAGTTTGCTACAATAAAACACAGGAAGGCAACTATCCGTATTTGGGAAGAGCAATAAGAACTAGACTAAAACAACAGATAATGATATCTACAATCAAGATTCAAGAGTATGTTTTTGGAACAATGGTGTAGACATGGTATCATAAGCCATCGTGATAAGAGGTCACGGGGTTTAAATCTCAACCACCCCTCAAATTCAAGTGGAATATTTTGTTAAATGTATGAGGAGGACCTATGTTGCATCTACACTTCTTGGCCAAAGAGCTCTCGCGTGAGGGGACGTGTTAGAGCATATTATATACTAGATAATTCCCGTGCGATGCACGATTTTTTTCATTTTATTGTTTTTTATAATATTTAAAAATAAAGAAAGTAAATTATAAATTTATCCATTTTCATTGAATTTATAATTGTATATAATAGCCAATATTTGATTCAATTTTAATTTTACAAATACAATTAATATAAAGTTTTGTACGATGTTAAATAATGTTATTTTGATATTAATTTAATATTTACTAAGTAAGCATAACAAGGTATGTTTAAAATAAATTTTAATATTTAATTTATAAATTATTTTGAACATATATTACAATATTAAATCAAATGAAATAATTTAAATAATAATACAAATATAAAATTAAAAATAACTTGCCCTGTATGAGACCATCTCAATATTGAGACTTGAGAAAGATCCATGTAATTAGTTCAATTATCTTATTGAAAAGTATAAGATTGTAAATGACATTTTAAAATTAATAAAAGGTTAAATACCCATTGTTGTCATTTGTGAATTAGATACATTAATTTGATTATTGAAAGGTAGATTATATTAACCGATTTCATTAATGCATTTACATATATTGATTATATAAACCAATTTCCAATGTGTTGATATATATATTAATATAAGGTTTAATCAACATATTAGGATGACATCATCATCCTTCATTGGAGGGAAATTTTTAATCCACAAAGTGACACCTCTTTAGTTTTGGGTTAGATATGATGTAAGCGTGTTTTGTTTTAGTTATAGGTATAGATTTTGAGATTTCAACCATAAGTTTAAGCTTTTAATTGAGTTGGTTCCTTAACAAATTTGACAATTTTTTTATACTAAAAACTCACTTTCATGATCAATATGAATATTGCTTGATGCGGTGAAAACTATAAACTTGGGTTATATTCACCTTCTGGCCTCTGGGTACATATTTCAGTGACATTTTTATAACTGCAAGTTTGAAATAAGTCAATTTCAAATATAGATTTTCAACCGATATACCCAATTAAGTCATATTAACATAGACGAATTTGAGGCTTTCACTCCATTTATGTTGTATACAAACCCGAATCTGATATGATCTGAACTGATATATTAGAGACAAGTTACACGTGGAACTCCATCCATACATGGTGGCGGCTACCACCAATGAGCATTTTGGTTTAGGAGTAAGAGTAGCTTTTCTTCAAGTTAGTGGGTTATTGATTGGGACCTGATACTCTGCACTCTACCCCACTATAAACCTTATCAACCGCTCATTGGTATGAATGACTTTAGATGCTTTTCTTATTCCAATGATCCGTCCCTACTTGTTTTTTAAAAAACTTTGTTTATCGTCAAAAGACCAACTCAATCAAAAACTTAAGGTGATGCTGGAGGCCTCATAATATATTATATATTCTAACACGCCCCCTCACATAAGAGCCCTTTGGGTTTGAAGTGTGGATGCGACACAGGTCCTCCTCATACCTGGCGCTGAATATTCCACTTTAAATGAGGGGTGGTTGAGATTCGAACCTGTGATCTCTTATTTCACTGACTTATGATACCATGTCAAGAGACCAACTCAACTAAAAGCTTAAACTGATGGTTGAGGCCCCATGATATATTATATACTCTAACATTTATTCACCGGATAAATTACCCACTTAAAATATTATCGAGGATGTAAATATTACATATATTTATTATTTACTAGGTACCTTTCATAAGAATATTTAACTATATATGAAATCAGTTATTAATTATTATTTCACAAGATAAACTATATAATGAGTAGATGTAGCTAAGCTCTGGCGTGTCGTTTTCCTTTACCCAAACATTTAGTATGATCATGGAAAAGAACTATTTATCTATCATTATGCTTCTTTAATCATATTATCTTCTATTTATTCTTTCACAATCTAGTGAAGCCACCAAACTCTTGTTTTATCTTGTGTTTTATATTGTGAAATGGAATATTAAACTAATTACAATGGTTATTCGATAAATATGTTGTTAGCTGGAATTGTTATCTGATTTGATTACTTTAGAATTTAAAATATCGGTAAATAAACAAAGAAATATATAATAAGCAAGATAATAAGGGGAAATAAAAGTATGTGAAAATCTCAAACAAAGAAAAACATATCATATTTAGTCAACAAATTCAAAATATTATATCATCAAGCATGCTGTAAGAATAGAATCTTTTGTTGCATTTTCATTGGATGAGACACATATTAATAAATAAAACAGAAGAATGATAGTCAAGTTGGTTCAGAGTTTTTGATTTACTTACATATTAGTATCTTAATTTGAGAGTCAATAAATACACACTAATCTAACTTAATAGGGGCAAGCATCAACAATGGTGATATTTTCAAGATATACTAGATTATTATATATGAAGTACAAGATTACATCTGGAATATTTGTTGAAAATATGGCATAATATTAGCTTCCAATGCAGAGATTATGGACAATATTTGCTAAATCAAGCCTTAAATTCCTATAATTTGACATTAAAAATGTGAAAAATTATATTAATATATTGACAAACGTGCAGAAGTAGATGAGATACTTCCAATGAATTGAAAGAAGTATGAAAAAGATATTTGGGAGGGCAACACCTCCATTAAGTAGAGGTGTTCATTTGAGTTATGATCAGTCGATATTTGGTCGATTGAAATCGAATCTTGTATCTATATTAGTTTTTACATTCATTTTAAAGACGGGTCAAATCAATTTCAATTATAAGATCAAATAAATATCAAATTGTCGTATGCTTACTTTTGATTCGAATTGTGATGGAAAGAATATTAGTTTGGTATTATGGTGCTTTAACAACAATCAACACTTTCTTTTGGCATTTTTTACAAAACTAGGGAAGTGAAAAGCTGTCCCAAAAAGGTAACAAAACACTAAAAAATGTTACTCCCCCGTACATGTGTTAAGAGTATATATAACATATTCTGCGGCCCCAATCATAAGCTTAAGCTTTTGGTTGAGATGGTTCCTTATCATGGTATCAGAGCCAACGTGATAAGAGGTCACGGGTTCGAATTTCAACCACCCCTCATTTAAAGTGTAATATTTAGCGCCAGGTATGAGGAGGGCATGTACTGCAGCCACACTTTCAGCCCAATGGGCTCTCATGTGAAGAGACGTGTTAGAGTATATAACATATCTTGAGCCTCAACCATAAGCTTAAGCTTTTAGTTGAGTTGATTTCTTGACAACATGTACCAGTTGTTTGTGTGTGGACTTAGTACACGTAAAAATAATCAAAATAACGTACAGTAATATTCTAAGCCAGTAAGGATTTAAAAATATAAATAAATAAAGTGGAGAGTGAAGAGTGAAGAGTGAAGAGTGAAGAGTGTAGACTAGTCAAAAGACAACGAAATATTATGTATTAAATATATATTAAAATTATATTACATGTACTACTATATAACATTAACTGAAATAATAAGCTGGAAAGTATGTGATTACTGTCTAAAATTCGCAAGCCCACTGAATAAATTGATTATTCATTCCAATCAAAGCATCAGATTAAAAGTTAATCCAGCTCAGAAAACCACTTAATAGTGATAACAATTAATAAAAGTTCAATAAAAATATATAAATAAATATTTGGATTACAGGATAGGCTAAGGGAAGGAAATGATTATATGAGATTTGATCTTTTAACTTTACTTGGAAAAGAAGTTGTTTATTTGTTCTAACTAAGATAAGATCTGATTTTCACAAAATATTCGTTTGTGGTCAGCAAAAACTTTATCTTTATATATGTACAAAACCAACTTAAATGCCTTTTTCATTGTCCGGAATCCAATTCAACAATTGATATTAATAAAATTTACATTAAGAAGAATCTGTTGGAAAAAATAACCCAAATGTAATCCGACATCGAATAATTAAAAAGATGTTGACTAACATGTAAGTTTAATGGGGACTACTTTTTCTACAACTAATTGGTTTAAGGATGTACGTTAACTTATAGATTAAGAATAAAATACAAAGTGAGAGTGATAAATTGTAACGGGCACTAAAAAAATTTGGAGATTACTACGTTAATTCAATATTGATAAGATTTTTAATCAAATGACTCGGGTTATACTTCCTCTGTTCCATTATACTTGCTACTGTCATAGGACAGACCTTAGATATTTTAGGGCCCTGGGCGAAATAGCACATTGGAGCTATTTTCCTTTGCAATTTATAACCTATATAGATCATTCTAAAACCATTAATTTTTCTTTTTTTGACATGGGGTCCTGGCGACGGCCCCTCTTGCAGTGATAGTGACATTTCTCTACTAAACATGTCACCATCAATAGCAAGTATTTCAGAACGAAAAAATCAGTTAATGTAATTTAACATTCCCCACCTAGATTCCCTTGGTAACTATTCACTAAGTATAACAAATATTATAATTAGATGATCATTAGATGTATAAAAGAGGTTTCATTTTAGTAGCAAAGAAGGAGCAAAGGCTTCATTTTCAGAGGCTAACACCCATAATCATTCAAGGCAGCAACCTCGAAGCTAGTTCAAACTAGTGGGGGGTTGTTTGTTGTTACGTGTTTCGCTAATTTCTCTCACAAATTTAAATTCAAAATATAATTTTTTAATCTCAAATTCGAGATTATTTTGAAAGATTGAATTAGTCGATCAAGCTAATAATTAATCGATAAGTAAATCAATCAATCAATCAATCATCGATGGCACGAGGAAAGGTGCAGCTGAAGAGGATAGAGAACCCGGTGCACAGGCAAGTAACGTTTTGTAAGAGACGTGCAGGGTTACTTAAGAAGGCTAAGGAGCTATCAGTGCTTTGTGATGCTGAGATTGGTGTTTTTATTTTCTCTCCTCAAGGCAAGCTCTATGAACTTGCAACTAAAGGGTATGTATGTCTTAAATTTTTTTTTTTTTTTTTTTTAATTTTCTCTCCTCCGACCTTGACTTTAGATGCGGGATATTGGGCTGATGACTATGACGATCATGTTTTATCCCAAGATATAGAAAAAAAGATTTTGAGCTACTTTGTAGTTTCGAGATTTAAAATTAATTAATTAATTAGGGAATAAATTGAAATAATATGAACTAAGTTTTATGTTTTTCTACTAAATACTTATTTATTATTTTTTTAAAATTATTTTTATAGGCCGTATACACTGGATATGATTATGATGATGATGATGACTTATTTTTTTTATTAAAGGATAGATCGAGGAAAATGGGCAGGTTAGGTGAGAATCGAACTCATGATTTTTTTGAATAGTCGTACTTGCTTTCTAACCTAAACGAGACCTAAATTTATCTAGTGGAGGAGAGGTATGGCCTATAGCTCAGAGGTTTAGAGCACGTGGCTACAAACCACGGTGTCGTGGGTTTGAATCCCCCCTTGCCCACAACTGACCACAAAGGGAAGGACTTGTCCCCTTGAGAATAGGAAAATCATGATCGGGATAGAAAACTCAAAAGTTATAGAACTTGGGTGTGTCTTTTGTCGAAGTGAAATGGGTCGTACTTTTTATGTGTTATTGGGATTGAAATGAACTTATACTTACATATATATGCTAGACTAACAACATATATTTTTTTGTCCAACAAAAATATAAATACTTATCATAATAGTGTTTAAAGTAAAATTTTAATACTTGAAATTTTCTATATGAAATTTTTTTCAATAATTATGTTATATGTTTTTCTTTTAAATATATACTTGTTTATATAACTTTTACTATATACTTCTAAAAATATTTAAGGTGAGACAATGACTAGATGTTTGTATAAATAAAATGATATTGGATCAATTTATGAACAAAGAAAAGTAAACTATTACTTCTATAGATTTATGAACACAATATTTTACCAAAGTAATTATTTTTCACAAATTCTTACTTGAAACCGTTTCTTGTAAAGACGACTTTTAAAAGCCCAGTCTAATTCTAAATATATATTGTTACAACTCTAAATATAGATTTGGGCTAGACTTTTAAGAGTCGTCTTTACAAAAGACGGTCTCCCAAGAGAACACCTGATTATTTTTTCCTTTTTCTTTTTTTTGATTCATTTTGTAGATCTCATATACCAATAGTCACAAGCGGATCTTCTATTAGGCTTAAAGGGTCCAACCCTTACGAAAACGTTTGGATCAATACATAAAGCTAAAATTTTATATATCTTTTCAAATAAAAAGACGTGGCTTAATCGTTAAGTGTATAATTTTCGAATAAAATATTACGTACGAGTGAAATACTTAAAAAATACTAAGATCATTCTTTTTGAACATCTATGATTATGTATAATAGACCATCACAAATGATAGTATCCTTCTAAATTCTGAATAACTTTGAAAAAAATCTCGTAAATAGGCCATCACAAAATTCTAGCCTTAATATCAAAAGTCAAAAATGCTTTTCTTGTCTAGCGTCACTACTCGCGTCAACCATATATAATTATCTCTAAGTATACTTCTTGCTCGTTCGAGCAACAATTTCAAAGCGGCTCAGCGTCAATTTTAAAGTTTAAGTTTTTTTATAATAGTATAGGTGAAATTAATTTAATCAATTTTTTTATTACATGTATAGTTGTATTAAAGTTTTTTTTTTCCTAAGATTGTAACTAATTTAGAAAATGAATAGAACCATGCCAGGTCTAATTGACAGGTACATGAAGTGCACAAGGAATTTTCATCAGGCTGAATCTGATCAAATGGCCATTGAAAAGCGTATTTTGGTATGTCACGTTTTTATACTTCTCCACTTTTTTTGATTTAGTTTTTTAAATTTTGGATTTGAATAATGTTAAAATGGCAACGACAAAAGGTGACGACCACCTGTTCATCGCCAATGGAAACGAAAAAAGTCATCGCCCATATTGATTTGAATTCATTGCATTGACTTAGTTGTTAAAAACTTTTCTTTTTAACCTTATGATTAGGGTCACATCCACCAAAAAATCGTTTACTGATATCTAGTCAAATTCAAACAACGTTTTGTTGGATTAAAACATTTTGAAAATAGAAAAAAATGTGCATAGTAAGTTCAAACGGGAATTAATGCTATCACATACAAAAATTTCTACCAAGTACCAACTTAATCAACACATATTAGTAATTATAGTTATATGACTTAATATTAAACTTTAATGTTATTAGTTAAAAGCATTGCTAAGCGTTGTGTCCGTCATTGCTTATAACATGCGTTTAATTCTTATCACCTATAGAAAGAACGGTTTTCGTGAAATTCAACTTGGCCGAAGCTTATTTTTTACTTTTTAACATTTTTATGATTTGTACAGGAATCCAAGGATGAAGTCAACATGATGATGCAAGAAATCAAGTTATTAGGAGAAGGACTCAGGTATCATATCACCAAATACTTTTTTGTTCATAAAAAAATTCATTGATCCCAGGGAAAATTGCACCTAATACTCCCTCCAACTCAATTTAATTGTCCCATTTGAGTTGGGCGCAGATATTAAGAGTGAGATGGGGTCCACCAAAAAGTTGGTAGTTGGGTATTTTAATTGATTAAATTAATTGTAAAGGTGGTAGTTGGGTATTAGGAATTGGAAAAGTAGGGGTATTAGGGTAAAAAATATAGACAAAAAAGGAAATATGACAATTGAAGATATGATTCTACGATTTAACGATTTAAAATAAGCGACTGATTCAAATTGTAGATATGATTTTAATGTTGGTGAAATCGTACGATTCTACTTAACTTAAGAATTTAGGTAGCAGGATCATAACACGATTCTACGATCCTACTCTCCGATCCTACAAGGGTAGTTTTATTAAACAACACAAATTATAGTGAATGAAGTCGATCATTGTGAGTAAAGTCTAGCTATCAGGTGATTCCAAATATGTATAAGATATATTTTTAAGTGTACAAACAACATCAAATTAATGTGCTCAAATGTTAGTTGACATGAATTGTACATGACTATATGTATATTTTAAATAAATTGTCAAAGAATCAACTCAATCAAAAGCTTAAGCTGGTAGTTAAGGCCCCGGAATATGTTATATACTTTAACACGCCCCCTCACACGAGGGCCCACTGGACTAGAAGTATGGATGCAGCACAAAATCTCCTCATACCTGGTGCCAAATAATTCATTTTTAATGAGGGGTGTTTGAGATTCGAACACGTGACCTCTTGTCACGTTGGCTCTGATACCATGTCAAGGAACCAACTCAACCAAAAGCTCAAGCTGATAGTTGAGGCCCCATGATATGTTATATACTCTAACAAAAATGAGTAATTACATTTGCAGGTCCATATTTGGAGGAGAAGGTGCAATGACATTGGATGAATTGCATGCAATGGAGAAGCATCTAGAGTCTTGGATTTACCAGATTCGCACTACTAAGGTGCTTCTTGTTTAAGCTTTATTAATAATAAGAAATTATGAATGTTACCTCTGAATTTTGTTACTTTATAAATGGTACTCTTTAAGGTTTTTTATTATTAATAGTACCCTTATATTATTAGGCGACTTACAACCGTAACTTTTTTAAACTTTTTCCGTCCAAAACCGTTAACTTTCTTTTATGTTCTACATTTAAAATTAAAAGAAAAAGGAAAAGGTTAACAGTTTTGGACGATTTTAGACAAAAAATTTTTTATAAAGGTTATGGTTGTAAGTTGCTCAATAATACGAGGATATCATTGATAATAAAATAAACTTAGGAGTACCATTGATAAAGTGCTGAGTTAATAATATCCCTTAATTAATTCACAATTTTAAAACAATATTTATTTTATATTTTTGAATTCTTTTAATTTTATCATTAATCAACTCTTATTTTGATCATATTATGTTATGTAATGGCAGATGAATATAATGTTCCAGGAGATCCAAGTTTTAAAGACCAAGGTAAGTTAAATGCTTTACTTGATATATCCTTTTCATATTTTTAGTGCTTGTTTAAGATTACTAGCTCCCATTCATGGAACAATAACTTAAGAGTCAATGTAGTAACAAAAACAAAGAAAAAGATGTGTGAAATCGGATATATTTAGTAAATGACGGTTGGTTAAAGTTATATGCTGAACAATCGTTGGAAGTATCCAACTAAATGCATTGATAATTTAAAAACGTGTTTGGTAGAAATTCCACAGTGGAAAGTACTGACCAATAAGTCAGCCAGTTGTACGAAGATATTTGATAAAAAATAATTGTTGACTTTTTGTTGTTTGTTCAAAGAAAAATTGATAAAATAAAAAATTAATCAAAAAGTTATTCCTAGTAGAGGGAGAGTTATGGGAGGGAGGCTTAGACGCAGGGCGCTATAATGTGGCTTAGGCAGGGGATCAGGGGTTAGGGGAGGAAGGTTGTGGTTGTGATTGTGGTTCAGACGAAACAAGGACAAATGTCAATTGAAGGGGGCGAGGGGAGAAGGTTCAAGTGAGAGTGTGGTTTTTGAATTATGAAAGAAATTAGAAGTTCAAAGTACAAGAATAACTCAAATAAATCGTCAAAGCAATCTGTTTAAAAGGTTACATACCACAAAATCACGAGAGTTTTTCTTAAGTAAAAATAGAAAGTTTTTAAAAGTCAACCACCGACCTATACACAAAATTTTCAAATTAAAATTTTCTTCTTTCATCCATAATAGACTAGACAAAGGAATTAGTATTATTAGTTTCTTAAAAATTTGTTATCACTACAAAACAATAACAAAAAGGCGACAACACTTTTCATCACCAAACCATCGCTATTTGGTCAAAAAGTAGACCTAGCAACAGGGGGCGATAACCTTTAGGGTGGACGCCAATTTGATAGTCGCTAAACGTGAAACGGACGCCAGTTCCTCGCCAGAACATGAAAATAGAATTATGAAAATATTTTAACGTCATTTAATTTGGCTTGTTAGGAGGGTGTCCTTACAGCTGAAAACAAGCATCTTCAACAAAAGGTAGCTAATTATGATTTGTGAGCACCATTTTAGGTTTTTCTATTGGTTAAATTTATTTTCATTAAATTTTAATAATTTGTTAATTATTCTCTTGCAGCAGATTGAAGAACATTATGGAACTTTTAACATTGAACCACTAACAACTAACATCCCATACCCACCAATTATACCAAATGAAATATATCAATACTAACATTAAGTATTGATGTGGTTAATTACAACATATTAGCTAAAAATAAAAATAAAATTTCACTCAATATTGTATGGATTTTAATTATGTGTGCTTATTAATTCCGCTACGTAACTTTATATCGTGTTGTGCTTTGTAGTCGCTTGTACAATTTTAAAGATAATATATATTTATCTATTTTACTTTTTTCGTGTTTGTTTCATTTAGAGTGATAATCACGATTAAGTTTGTCTGATGCAATCAGCTGGTTAAAAAGTGATTTAATAGGAAAATTTCACGTGGTAATTAACCCTGAGATTTTGGGTTTTTCATGTGGTAACTAAAACTTTTAAAAAATTCACGTGGTAACCTTGAGAGTTACCAAATTATTTCACCGTGATCTTTTTGCATATATAAAACGTTAGCAAACGTTTTTTTACTTTTGTTGTATATGTTTAATTTAGAGTAATAATTACGATTAAGTTTATGTTTGATGCAATCAGCTAGTTAAAAGTGATTTAATATTATATTCTAGCAAACCAAAATTAACTAATTACTACCATGGACTTTCAAATGCTTTCAATAAAACCAAAATACTTATTTTATAAACTTTATTGTTTGAACTAGTTTAAAAATTTTAAGTGTTTATTTGAACTTTATTGTATGAATATAAATTTTTGAATTTTTATTATTTTTAGAAATTAATGCTTTAAAAATTACATGTATGTTATCAACACTTAAACAACTAGTCTCCTGATAGACCGTCTTTCTGAAAGACGTCTTTCAGGCCCAACTCATTAAAGCTTAATATCTACTTTTACTTTACATTTTTCTTTATAGACCAGTTCAATTAGAGATGGTCTCTCACAAGAATTTGTGACACTTAAAAAAACATGTGCGTCACATAGGTATATTTAGTTAGAATATGGATCAAAGGAAAAAAAAATTACTAATGACACTTATGCTACAAGTATAAATAATTTAATTCATTTAATTATTGTATGTTACAAGTTTAATTTCTAATGTAAAGAAAAAAACCAAAAATTTCAAAAATATTTTTCAATTAGCATTTTACTAGCTTAACGTTCTATGCAAATACATAGCTATCGTTAATTTAATCATTACTATTAGGGGTGTTCATAATAACCCACTCCGAAAATTCCGATCCGGATAATCCGGTTTCTAAAATCGGGTAATTTACCCGGTTTTCGCAAACCGGATAATTCGGGTCGGGTACCCGGTTTTAAACCCGGATACCGAATTCGGATCCGGGTCACGACTTTTTGGAAACTGGGTATCCGGTATCCGGTTTTATTTAATTATTATTATTTTTTTCCTTTTTTTCGTAAATAAAAAGATCATGATATCTCTCAAGCTAACCTTAGATTGAATATTTTTGGAGAGTTAGTATTTGAATTTTATAATTTTTCTTACTTAAACCCATGAACAATAATGTTATTCTTTCATTTTCTTAATTAATCTTTCATGACTAATTAAGTTAAAGATTTTTAGAGGGGTTGTATTTGAATTTTATATAAAAAAATATTTTAAGTAAAAATAGAGATAAACAAACATATGGTTGAACGACAAAACGACAAAAAAATAAAAAATAAAAAACATTTTAACAAAACCGGGTATACGGATTCCGGGTACCCGGTTTAAACCGGGCCGAAACCGGATCGCAATTTTAGGTACCCGAAAAAGCGGTTACCCGGATTTCCGGATCCGGGTCGACCCGGTACCCGATTTTGAACACCCCTACTTACTATTATCATCTTATAAAAAATTTATTGATTTAATTATTGTACACTACAACATAATTTGCTTTTAGTATGATATATTTAGCTACATTTAATTTAAATGTCGTTACTTCAAATTTTTAATAGTATATAGAGAAGATTTAGTGACATTTATTAGACCCTTTAGCAACATAATTAAAAATCACATTAAAGTCTTTTGCGATATAAGATCTAGTGACATTTGTCATAAATGCCATTATAGACTATATTAACAACTAGATAGTCCACGTGCGATGCACGGTTTTATTAAATTTTTCGACATAAATTACATTAATTTATATAAAGTATTACAACTATTAATAACACATTTCAAAATCAAAATTAACACAAAATATGTAAAATTATTTTATAAAAGTTTAAACGAAAAGAAAGTTTTTGTCATGAAAAATATGATTGACCTACATAAAAATAGCCACAACCTGAATGATATTAGAACTAAGCATTATATTACATGTAACCAATTGTATAAATAACAAAAAAAATTCTAAATAATACACTATCTTAAAATATCCAATACACTAAATAATATTCATTTAATAAATAAATTTAAAAAGATTTTATAAATAATTGAAAAAAATAATATATATGATTTTCCAATACATTAAATGATGTGAGTAACAAAGTCAAAGATAAAAAAATTAGTAATAAAAACAATGACATCATCATTGAGTGTTGGAGGGAAAATTTTTAATGAGGTGTGACACGTAAGCATTTTTAGATAGTGATGATGTCAGCAGTGTTTTGTTTTAGTAATAGTTATAGATTACATATGCCACCAAAGACCAAATAAAGTATCACTAAATCATCTTATAGTGGAACTTAAAATAAAAACCAATAATTATTATAATAAAAATATAAATCAATTGCATTTTTTTAATGCCACTAAATCCAATGTCGCGAAAAGTAAAATTTGTTGTAATAGTAATATATAACTTTTGCATATATGTCACTTGAATATTAAATCTGAATAAATATTTATGATGAAAAATATCTTTATGTTTATGATGTAGAATATCTTGATTAATATTAATGAAAACAAATATTTGATACTATTTTTTTTTTGTTAAAAATTTGTATATTAAAAACAATTATACATTTTCTACTTTATTTTTAGAACATTTGGAAGGAAAAGATTAATTAATGTAGAAGTGATATGACATATGTGTACTTAAAAAGCTTAATACATTCAAAGCTCATTTGTTTGTCATTGACAATTTCAATTTCAATGTGAATTGCTGATTTTTAGGAATTTATTTCCTTTGTTAAATTTTTTAGAACTTACAAAAGTTGTTTTTTGACAAAAAGAAAATCTACGGCTAGACCGTTTTGACGTATTTCAAGCTTAACCCATCAAAGATTAATGTCTACTTATTGTATTCTTAATGTTTACTTGCTGCTAGTGATGGCCACGGTCCGGGTTGGCCCGGTCCCGAACCGGTCCCGAACCGCTTGAAACCGGACGAACGGACGTTAGCGACAGTTCGAACCGGTCCCAACCAAAACCGTGGACCCGTCGGAAAAAATTGCCAAACCCGTGGAACCGCCGGAAAACCGCAAGAACGGACCAAAGAACGTGGACCGGTTCACCCGGTCCCAACCGCTTCAACCCGCCAACGGTTCCAAGCGACTCGGAACAGTGAACGGACCGGTCCGGTTGAACGCCAACGGTTCCATGGAACCGGAACCGGAACCGGACCCGGAACCGTACGGTTCCAACGGCCCAACGGTTCTTTGGAACCGGTCAAACTAGCCGTTTTTTGGTCAAAGTAGCCGTTACAATTTTTTCTATAAATACCCATCACTTTCAAACATTCCAATTCACAACTCATCTCTTCTCCTACTCTCTCTACTTACTCTCTACTTAATTACTTAATTACTAATTATTCTCTTAATTACATAATTAGTTTTCTAATTATTTCTTAATTATTTCTTAATTAGTTCTTAATTATTATTTCTTAATTAGTCTTCTAATTAGTTCTTAATTATTTCTTAATTATTTCTTAATTACATAAATATTATCATGTCTTCATTCTTGAAAAAAGCCACTAAAAAAGTCACTAAAGTGGCAAAATCTTTGGGGGGTTCTTCTTCTAGCTCCGCCTCCAAAAGAAAGGCAACTTCAACTCCATCGATATCAACAACACCTTCGGTTAGTAATTACGAACCGACTTATCCGAGGTACGAGCCATACTGACAGATTTACATGAGTATGCGAACATGTTGAAAGAGAAATAGAAATTGAAGATGAAGAAGAAGCACAACAACAAGAAGAAGAAGAAGAACAAGAACCAACAACCCCTATCGAGATACTTAGATCTCGACAATCATCAACAAGATTAGCTGAAGAAGCACAACAACAACAAAGACAAGCTCGTGGTAAACGAGTCAATTTCCAAAGTATTGGGTTTGTTTTCTCATTTTTATTCTTCAATTTAATTGAATTTTAAATTATTATTTATTTTAATAATGTTTTTATATTTATATTTAGATGAAAATGAACCAGTAAGACAACCTTTTCCGGCAATGCCACCTCCTAGTGGTAGAGCTACGTCACATGTTTGGTCGTATTTTACAAAAGTACCAACCGACGACCCGGATGTTTTCTTATGCACTTGTCAAGTTTGTGAAAGTCAAGGAGTAAAGCCCTTAGTTTCTTACAATTTTACCAAAGGTAAATACTTTTTAAGTTTTTATACATGATATTTATATTTTGTACATCAAAAATGTTAGAATGTATTAAATATTCATTTATTGTGTTTTGTGAATACGTGTTAGGTGGTGGTACGGGATCCTTCAACAAACATTTGGCGAAAAAACATGGAATCACAAAAGAAACGCATGCAGCAAGCGGCAGCGGGACAACAAGCGGAAGCGGACAACAACAATGGGCAACGGACTTCCCCGGCGGACCCGGAGGTACGCCTTTTAAATACAATCGTAATGATATGATTGATGAATTTTCGAAATATGTAATTGGTGATGAGTTGCCTTTTAACCACGGTGAAAGCCAGAGATACGAATATTTTAATAGAAAATGTTTACAACCACATGTTTACAACATTTGGTCACTCCCCCACATTTAGAGCCTTATATGTGTGTAATGCACATTGGATAGACGTAATTGGTGTATTCAAAAGAATAATTGCATTTGAGTTAATGCCCGAAAACATACTGTGAAAACTTAAAATATAGACTAATAGAAATATGTAGAGAATGGAACTTACTAGATAAGATATTTAGTTGTTCTACCGATAATGCATTCGCAAATATTAAATGCATCGAACTTTTATATAATGAACCCGCTTTTACTTGTATCCTAGGAGGTAGTTTGTTACATATACGTTGTTGTGCTCATATTGTTAATTTGTCTTGTCAAGTAGGTATTAAAAACCTAAGTGATTTATTAGGTCCCATTAGAAACATAGTGAAATGGCTTAGATTAGGACAAGTAAAACGAAGATATAAACAGTTATGTGACCAATATGAACTAAAAAGTATATTGGGCTTTAGACACTCCACACGTGGGGTTCGACCCATGAGTTATTAAAGAAGGCGATTGCTTATCGTCAGGTTATAACTCAATTGTATAGTGAGTTTACGGATAGCCGTATAAGTGATGATAGTTGGGAACTAGCGATAGGCGTACAAAAAATATTAGAAGCGTATGACCACGCAACTAAGATTTTTTTTTATATGTTTACAACCAAACATTCACTTAGTGATAAGTGAATGTGTTACTATTTTTTATCATCTTCTTACATATTCTCATGATGATACTAACGTTTATTTAAAGCCGATTCTTGCAGAAATGATGGACAAGTGGAAGGCATATTTTACTGATTTCCCTTATATTTATGGTATTGCGACAATATTAGATCCGTGTTTTAGGACGGAAGCCCTAAGTAAAATTATAGGATTTTACTACAACGCATTAGATCGCCCGCCTACTGATGTACATAATTATGTAGGAAATTGTAAAAAGCTTTTAGCGGACCTTTACGATCATTATTCTAGATTATATAACCCGAAGTGCGATACGTCTAGGCGTGCTAGCGTCTCGACACGTCCCGATTATTATAATCCCATAATAGCTAACATAATAAGTCGAGATGATAGTTTTGTAGGATCATCTTCTTCCGGTTCATATTTAGAATTAGATAGTTATCTAAAACATCACTTTGAAATCGACCAAAGTAATTATGATATTTTAGAATGGTGGAAAGAAAAATCAATAAAATACCAATATTATCGAGAATTGCAAAGGATATCCTTGCAATTCCGCTTCTATGTAGCTTGAGTCGCTTTTAGTGCGGTAAAAGAGTTTTGGACGAAAAGAGATCCGCTCTTGCTCCACATAGTATTCAAATATGTGTTTGCAAAAAAGATTGGGATCAAGCGGAGGTCCGAATGCAAGGAATCAAGAACGATGACGATCAAGAGGAAGATGATCCATGGATGATGATGGATACGTCTGCATCATCGTCGGGAGGAGAGTCGGAGGAACGTCTGCATCATCGTCGGGAGGAGAGTCGTTAGTATTTCTTCGGATACTAGGTTCAAGTCCATTCTCTCCCCTTTTTTATTATTCATCTTTATCGTTGATTCGTTTCTTATTAATTTATTTTTGTTTTTTAGTAAATATTTTAACGATTACAAGAATTGAATTTCGATAATAATCAAGTAATCGACGAAGTCGAAGGTACGTCCGCATTATTATAGTATTTTTATATTAAAATTAAAGGAAAAATAAGAATGGAACCGATGGTCCGACCCACCCGACCCGGGTATTGGAACCGCCGGAACCACCACATGAACCGCCAAGGAACCGTTTGGAACCGTCCGGAACGAACGGAACGGAAGCGTTGTCGGTTCAAATGGAACGAACGGGTGGAAGCCGGACGGATGGAACGGACGACGAGCCTAACCGGACCGTGGCCATCATTACTTGCTGCCTACTTTTATCTTATATGTCTACTTATATCATTCTTAATGCCTACTTACAATAATTAAAAAATGATTTCTCAAGGAGACCGTTTCTTAGAATTTCGAATAACCATTAGGTATGTATGATAAGTTAATTCCTATAAAGTGTGACAAATTCTAAATGAGTAAATTCCTATGGTTATATAGTTCTTTTTGTAAGCAAACGTCAAAACATCAAATTCCTATGGTTATATAGTTTTCATCCCACTTTTACCCCTTAAAATCCCACTTTTCTTACTTTATAGTACTATTTAATTATTTTCTCTCTCATACTTCCAATACAATTATTACTTTACACTACTATTTAATTATTTTTTACTCATACTTTCAATACAATCATTACTTTCCACTATTATATACAAAAATTCCTAATCAATAACCGTGATTTGTAAATCACCACAAAAACACAAAAAGAATAATATTAATATTAAAATAAACAAAATTAAAAAAGATAAATTAAAATAACAAAACACTCATCCTATCACATCCTACCACATGAAGGTGATTTATTAAGCTCACAAATAACCGTTATTTACTAAGACTTTCTCCTACTATATAATTAAAATAATACCCACCACCACAAAAGATTTCATCTTTCTTAATATTTGTGAAAAATCCAAAGTGGAACATCAAAAAGAACGGAGGAAGTATTTATTTTTAATTTTTAATTTACAAAGATGCTTTGAAAATTGTTATAAGCAATATGTCAGTTTATTTTACAAATATAAGATAAATTTATTTAAAAATAAATATTTTGAATGAAAATAAATTTATTTTTAGATATAAACAAATATTGGAATTATTATTAAAAATTTACCCTACACAAAATAGTCAAATGACCATCTTTCTGAGAGACATCTCTCAGATCCAATCCATTAAAGCTTATTACCTACATTTTCTCTAATGGGTCAATCCAATTAGAGATGGTCTCTCACAAGAATTTGTGATTCTTGTGAGAGACATTATCTTTAACAACCAACTCTAATTGGGTCGGCCCATTATATATTTTTTAAACACATAAATTTGTGTGAGACCGCCTCACTTGTCAGACGCATCTTATTGAGCCGACTCAATTGTACTTTTTTTTTTGCCAATTTTAAAAATTAAAATGTCAATTTCAAGAGTTAAAAAACATTGAAATTGACTTTTAAGTCTTAAAATAGGATTTTTAAGTTTTGAAATTTTCCTTTTAAGTCTTGAAATTAGTATGTTAGAATTTTTTTAAAAAATTATTGGGCCTGAGCTAGTTGCACGGCTAAGGCCGTCTTATCGGAGAGTTACTATTTTTTAAAATATTATGAGTATACAATTAAAATCATGTAAATAGACATTTAAAATATTGAAAGATACGAAATAAAGATAATGTAAATTGACATTAAAATACAATAAGTATTACTCCTAATATTTAATGCAATGAATTTGAAATATATTACTCAAAGAGACTGTCTATCAAGTATCAAGAGATCAGTTATTTTAAGGTTGGTCTTTTGTACAAAGAAAGGAAAATTTCTTTCATTACATAACTTTGGTCAAGCAAAACGCCCTCAGGCTTCAAGAGTGCAGACCAGGCCGGAAGGAGCGCCATAGCCAAAAAACCTAACTCTCGTCCTTTCGCCATCTCCACTTTTTGATAACTCGAGTTCTCTGCTTCAACCAGAGCTTCAACAATGGCGAGAAATGAAGAGAAGGCTCAATCAATGCTCAATCGCTTCATTACTATGAAGCAAGAAGAGAAAAAGAAACCTAAGGAACGCCGTCCTTACTTAGCTTCTGAGTGTCGCGACCTAGCCGAAGCCGACAAATGGAGGCAGCAAATCATGCGAGAAATCGGCCGAAAAGTCGCCGAAATCCAAAACGAAGGTCTGGGTGAACACCGACTTCGTGATCTCAACGACGAAATCAATAAACTAATTCGAGAGAAAACGCATTGGGAACGTCGAATTATTGAACTCGGTGGTCCAAATTACACTAAACAATCGGCAAAAATGACCGATTTAGATGGGAATATCGTCGATGTACCAAACCCTAGCGGTCGAGGTCCAGGTTACCGTTACTTTGGAGCAGCGAAGAAGCTTCCTGGAGTTCGTGAATTGTTCGAGAAGCCTCCCGAATTGAGGAAGAGAAGAACTAGGTATGATATTTACAAAAGAATTGATGCTAGTTATTATGGATACAGAGATGATGAAGATGGAGTTTTGGAGAAATTGGAGGGACCTGCTGAGGTAGCCATGAGGGAAATGGCGTTGGAGGAGTGGAATCTGATGGAGGAGATTAAGAGGGAGGCGAAAAAGGCGGTCAAGAGCGGCGAGGTGGTCAATGTGAAGGAGATACTGTTTGAAGAGGAAGAGGACGTTGTGGAGGAAGAGAGGAAAGAGAAGGAGAGGGAAGAAGAACAAGCAAGGAAGACAGAGTTTGTTGTTCATGTGCCATTGCCAGATGAGAAAGAGATCGAAAGGATGATTGTGGAGAAGAAGAAGATGGAGTTGTTGAGTAAGTATACTAGTGATAATTTGTTGGAGGAGCAGACTGAAGCTAAAGCTATGTTGAATATCAAGAGATAAAAGATGAAATATTTTGTAAGTTGTTTTCTTTAAATTTTGTGTTACTTTTATGTTTAGAGTTGATTCAATGTTAGGATGTTATCAATACTAGAGATGAACAGTTGCTAGTTTGAGATATGAATCTGCTTTTCTTAAGATGGTTTATGTTGTTTATGTTTTTATTTGGTTGCAAATGTCAATTTCTTATTGAATTATGCAAACTTTGCTGAATTTTTGAGTTTTACATTAGCTGATAGTTAATATGAAGGAGAACTCAACATCAATGGGGTGTTTGGTTTGAAGGAAAATGATTTCCTCTAGAAAACAACATTCATGAAAACTACTTTATAATGGAAAATGCAAATGGTGATTGATTGTCTTTTGTTTGGTTTGAGGAAAAAACTATTAACCTAAGAAGAAAGAAATGAAGATGTTTAGAAATGTTTATGAAGGGATGAAAAATACTTTACTATTCCATTTTTCCATTTGAAATCTTTTTTGTCAATTTAAACAATGAAAAAATTGGGGAAATTTTTTCCCTCGAACCAAACACCCCCCTAGATGATGATTACTCTATGTTAATTTTGAAGTTCTGAATATGAAGTAGAATGTTTCGAATGTGGATTTGTTGAATGTTGATAGGTTTGCGGAGTTGCAATTGCTGTATGCTACATCTACCACAGTAATGCATAGATGATTTTTACTTTAGTATGAACAAGCATTCTAACATACAACATTTGAGGGTTTTAGTCTATGTTGATGGACCTTTTGAAGGTGTATACTGGACAATGTTGAATGTATGTTATGTAAAGCATCATAGAATAGTTTTGTTAATCTCAAGGGGAGTGTCCGACTTGGGGTGTGCTGCTGTCCTTTATTAGTATCCGAAGTTGGAGCATTACAGAATTGGAACTTGAACCTTTTCATTTCTTTTGGCTTTCTATTTGACCGTTTTAGTCTGTTTCTTTCTCCTACAACATGTTTTTAATTGGCTATTCTTTGTTCTCTCTTTAATTTTGAAGTAGGTTAGAGAATCCCTATATGTAAGTGGGAGAGGGGATTAAATCCTTCATGTACGTAGTAAAAATCAAACCTCTGTCACAAGGGGCGAAAGGGAAAGTTCTCAACTATAATTTTCTTTGGTTATTCCTAGGATTGTATCACTGTTGGATTCTGTGAATTTTCGGTTGGACGGCCAAGTTTGTTTGTCTACTATAGTACCAGTGGAACCTAGGGTTTGCTTTATTTTACCTAACCCAAGCTCCCAATTGCTGTTTAAAACTTAGTTCAGACTTTTACCTAACCCAAGCTCCCAATTGCTGTTTAAAATTAGTTCAGGCTTTAAGGGCTTAGACTGTCTAAACTGAACTTCGAAGTGGGGCAATGCGTATCCGAATCCTTTCTTTCTTCCTCTGAGATTTTCTGATGCTCTTCATCTCCAATTATCATCTTACCAGCATGTCTTAAATTGAATTGATTGAGGAGTCCTTGGACTCTCGTTTTCTCCTTGGCCTGTGACGCGGTCCTTGGCAGAGAAATCACAGCTAAGAACAGAAGTACGTCTTTCTTCTATTGCGACGCCTGGAAATAACAAGACATCTTGTATAAAACATAGGCTGAAATTATTTCCAATTATTGGTAGTGCACCTCAACACTTTAAGCCATTTAAAGTTACTAACCTTTTAAATCTTTTCTTGGATATTCGACCATCGAGCAATGAATAAGGTTAGTTTTTGCATAGCCAAAAAGTATGTCTTTCGCTTCCCTACTAAAGTCATTCAACATCTTTTTTTTAATGTTCCTTGAAGCCTGTTTCTAAACAGTTGGTGCCCATGTCAATTCTAGGCAGATTTTATAGTGTACACATCATTGAGCTCAACAAAATGATTGATGTTCATGCCTTTAAATTTGATAGAGGTAGGGTTTTATTGGAGCTCTTCTACTTCTTTTCACGTCATATCCATTATATCCCGCTCATAGATGCTATGATCATCATCTGGCAGGGACGAGAGACGGCAGACCATAACCTTATTAAAAGGAGCCAATTCGAGAAAGACACTCAAAAGAAAACAATAGATAAGCACGACTAATATACGTATAAAGGATTAAACAATGTTGCTTAAAACATTCACACGCTTGTTTTACCCGTTCTTGAAAATTCCATGAATTCTAGCAGTAAAAAAGTCTCTAGACTATGTATTAACGTGCTACTTATAATTAATGAAGTTCTTCTGTAATGTGATTTGAGCTAATTTGTAAATCCGTCTTAATGGATATCAGGTGTAATTGTAAATAAGTCAAATTTAAAACTTGGGTTAAAGTCATATAAGCCTTCTCTCGACATTTAGAGACCAACATTCTACCACAAGTATTGAACTAGGATTTCAAATTTTATACTACTTAGTTCAATCTTGAGGTTTATAAGAGGTGTTGGACTTGCTCGAATTTGATGTTTTGAGTTGGGTAATTTTTGAATTTTATTGTTAACTTTTAAATTTTGTTTGTCTGTAAACATGTTTTTGATTTTTTAGTCAGAGTAGATTTGTTGATAAATTTACAAAGAAACTAAGAAATAATTAAAACTTTATAGTTTTTGCTCAGTTGACATCTGAGATTGTAGGTTGGATCAAAAGTTAATTTTCCTTGTATATATTTTTTAGTCATTTTCAAAGTAAAACAACAATTATCCTTCATTTAATATCTATAATTTATTTAATTAATTATTCGCAGAATACCGATATCTTATAGTTTGTTACTTTTTTACCCTTATCGTGTGAAAATGTTTTGTAAAATGTTGGGTGAATTTCAAAAGGCTTCAAATCCTATCTTAAAAATATTGTGCAATGATTCAGGTGAGCAAGAAACACTAGCTGAGCAAGAAAAGAAGATTGTTTAATTTGATGTTTATCAAGCACACTTGAATCGCAGGATCGCAATCGCACTGAATATACATGATTCTTTATACCCGATTCTACGTTAGATTAACTCTGCAATAATTCAACGACTTATTTGTAATGATCTAAATTGTAAAATCGTATGATTCCATTTAGAATTGTGATTCTAGTCACATTTGGACTTTTTAAAAAAAAATCATACATTGTTCAAAAATCATCTTCTATTATTATGTGTTTGCTAAGGAAAGAAAATGATTAGGTGAAAATCGAATTTATAATCATTTGTGTATATGATAAATAATTTTATTAGTATGCGTGAATTATGATTTAATATCTTTAATTTTTGGATGCAAAGGACGATATCTAATACTATCAGATAGAATATCTTTAACTATTGTTATATATTAAAGAAAAAACTATTAAAATGTTATTTAATGCTACATTTTACAATTAAGAAATCATATTGACGTCATTTAACCAAATAGATTGGGATTATTTTTGAGGTGTATTGGAAATGGATTTATGACATCATTATTTTGGGAAAAAGTAGGAGAACTTGAAATTTTTTTGGGATATTTTGATTAATTTTAATTTAAAAATTATCTTTTTAAAATTAATTACTTCATCCATTCCATAGCATTAATTGATTATTATTTTCATTTCAATATACTCACATCTAAGAATTAATGAAAATCCTTTTATTTTGTCCCATATACTTGAAATGTGAAAAATTGATCAGTAGATGAATACTCTTTTTAGGATACAAATGTTGTGAGCATTAAAGATTATAAAGTTCATCAAAAATAGTAAGTTACAGTATACCCACCCCAAAAAAAGACATCCAAGACCAAGGATTAACTGTTACAACACCAGACACCCGAAATCAGAGTCATAGTCATAGTCAACAACCCAGTATTTCCACACAAAGCCAGGGTCCGGGGGAAAGATAGTGAACCCGTACCACTCCAAAGAGAGGGCAAAGAGGAATGCACACCGCCAAATAAAAAACCTGCTAAAAATTCTGCAAACTCACCAACTAAGGCTACTATTACGATCCTACAAACCAGCAACACAAACAGAAGAAGCTGTACATGTCTCAAAAGGGTTGAAGAATCGGCACAAAGTTCCTTTTCCTTCCCCGAACTGAAAACTGCAAACAAAGAAAAGATGCGAGCGCCCAGGAACATGAGCACACCAACGATCTATTTATCTTTTTTCTGTATGTTAGATTTCAACTTGATACAAATCCTTGAAATTAGGTAATCGATTTCTTTCTCTTTCTTCTCGTAGATGTAAAATGCGACAAAGGGTGTTACCGTTGCTACAATGAAACCATGAGTGTAACTGTAAGTTAGCTGGATAAAAATGTTGCAGGACAGTATAGAGAGCACTCGAGAGTCGTGAGTGTAGATATAAACAAAGTATTAACTGAGGGTTAATAAGAAACACACCAGCCAAAAATAGCTTCTGGAAAGAGATGAATCCCAATAAACTGATGATGATAAGTGTGATGATAACCTGTTCCATTCATAGGAAATAGGAATCATTAGAAAGCCCCCAAGTCGTTCTTTCAACAAAAGTATTAGCGAGCTACTCTTGTGAGAGACCGAGTGTCGGTGAGACAGCCTCGAAAAAGGAGTCAATATTCTCATAATATGTATTAGATAAGGCTATATAACCCACGTATAAGGCATGTCTCTCGGTGAGACCGTATTCTACAACAATGTGTTAATTTAGCGCTAATAGCCATAGCTACAATACAAACCAGTGAAGAACTGAGAATAATTCATGTCTTTGTTGCATGGTGTATAAGCTAAAATCGTCAAACCATAAAAGGCAAATCATTACCTTTAGAAACAACATCCAGTCATCGCCCCTGCAAAGTGTTTTGAGGATACCAACTAAAGTATTCCACTGTGAGGCAACCGAAAGAGCAGCTCTTCGCGAATTGTCCTCTGAGCAATGTAAAGCTGAAACAGGAACTTTCTCAATAGTACATCCAAACCTGCATACAAGAAAATTTCTTTTTATCAACTAAAGGTTCTTTAATTCATCTCTAAACATTTCGAAATTATTGATTAAAGGTTTGAATACATTCCATATTTGATTTGAACTTGAGCTTAGGATGAAAAAAAAATCATTTCCACATGTAATTAGACCTAAGCCAGTCCAAACCAACTTGTCCAGATACTGCTATTGATGTAGAGCCAGCATTCATCACGTCAAATAGCAAGTTTTCTTCTTTCTTTCTATTTTTTAATCGTCGAAGTTGGGGGAGGGGGTAGGGAGAGACAAATCGGGAGAGGGAAAAAAGGAAACATGGAGCAAGCAGTGAAAAAAAAAATGTACATTCTTTCAGGCAAATTGGCATGAATGTACAGGAAAATTGCTGCCAACAGGATAAGCTTGGCAATTGATGCAACAATGGTGTATCCTGATGCAATCAAATTGTAGTAAAACGCAAGAAAAACTAGCATGGCGGCTAGACTTTGCTTCTTGTCCTTCCATAAGAGTATATCAGCAACTGCAAGAGGCCAAGTACTGATTATTGTCAATAACATGGTCTTCTGTCAGAATATAAATCATTAGTTTCAAATAATGATGAGGATTCAAAGTTTCAGAACATACATACTAACAATACATACAAATATTAACACAAAATTTTCCCTAAAAGTTTGCTTCTCCAACTTTTTATTTCTATCTTCCCTGTGAAATAAGATTCTTTTTTTGACTTATTTGTATGTTGTTTTACTAATAGAAATTCTCTCAACTAAACCATCTGAACTATTCAGAACTTGATGTATCTATGAAATGAACAAGTGTGGCCATTGTTAGACTATGGGTGAACTAATCTGGACTGACTCACAGTAACACTTATGCCTTGCTTGCAGAGTTCAAAACTCCAGCAAACATTTTACTTCCACTCTGCTCGATTGCCGCATCTTGTAAAGTTCCCCTATCCACAGCACCTTTAGTGAGAAGGCTGAGAAGATTGACAGTCCTTTTTTCTTAAATTAAATTGCAACTATATGTGGAACTTTTCTCTTCATCAAACTTATGCGCATTTCTTTATAATGAACTGATTGTGCACATTTCTTTTATTTAGCACTCCCCGCGTTCCTTAAAATTATTCAAAATACTGGTGAAATGTGACCACAAGCAGAGAGTTTTGTGTGGGAGAGGGGGTGAAAGAAAACTCGAAAAGTAGAGTAGAAAAATATTTTACAAAAAGAGGAATGAAGTAAAAGAAAGGGAATAAACTTGGGTATTTTAAAAGCACACATTTGTAGAATATAGACATTTATTTCAATAAAGCATACACTTTTATACATGAATTTCAGTCGAAAACAGCACTTTATACATGCTTCACTCAAAAACCTTACCCATGTACAAACAAAGAGGTCGTAGGTGAGTGATTATTGATAGCAAACTTCATTTGCAACATCACATAAAAAAGTTCACATCATTAAGAAGCCATTATACTACAGATCATTATGATCCGAATAAAAGAACTACACAATAATTCAAAAAAATATGTCTCCCTTGACTTCTCATATAGTCTTCTATTAAGTGCTTGATTTTCCTAACAAGGTAAACTGTGAGTCACCGAAGCCCAAACAAATGGTGGATTTTTCTTTAACTTATCAATACTTCTCCCATACCTCTTAGTTTTGACGAAAGTGTATCGCACTAAGGTGTAAGGGGCTGTGGCTTACAAGCACCTTTGAACACCTTTTGGAAAAAGCGCAGCCAAAAAAGCATTGTACTTTCTCAGAATATTTTGATTTTTTTAACAAGCATCCCTACGTAATATGATTCGCCTAGAGTACCTGAGTACGGAAGTATTTCTTTGGCGCCAAGGCGCGTCCCATGAAGTTTTTTTTATAGTAAGTTATACCTTTACTTCGATCTTTTAGTTTATGTCCACACTACATTGCAGTGTTTAATTAATGCATCTATATTATTTGATACGTATTATAGTATTTGGAGATCTAACATCGATGGAAAAGGTAATGGAACTAGTGTAACATGATTCGCTAATTTCCTAGAAAATCACAAATCGAAAAAGAAAGTTATGGTCGGTTTTAGACTATTTTTGAGTCATTTTGAGCGAGTTGCGAATTCAAAAAGCAAATTAGCTTGCGAGTTATGTTAGACTGAATGGAACACAATCCAATATTTATTTTTGTTTGGCCATTAAGGGGCCACTATGTTTTTGACAAAGCTCTTTCAGCTCATGCTAAGCTCGTTCTATGATATTAGTGTGTTACAAACTAGACAATCTGATTTTTGAAGTTTCCAAAAACATCACATGACTGCGGGCCAATACAAGTTGATTCCATGGAGATCTACACCATGAAACAGACAAAAGAAATGGGAAAAATACAGATCTTCTATCCCCAAGTATACATCACTTAACTTCAATAATGAGCTCCGCAATAATTTCGTCGTCATTTACTTCTCAATGTTCACAAGGTTGTGTTTGTGAAATTGTAGTGATTTCAATTCCATGCTTTCCATTGTAGAAATTCAAATCTTAACTTTCACATTCAAATATTCAATTCTATAGCTTGGGAAAAATTAGGTATTTATCTCCATAATTCGACAAACATTATCAAAAGGACCTTTCTCCTCTCGCCACCACCATTGATGCCTTTTCTCTCCCACAATCTCAACCTCATTCCCTCTTTATATTCACTAACAATATCCCTAAATTAACTAACAAGTGAATGATTGAACCTCAGGAATTGTAACTGACAAGTGTTTAAACGGTCAATTGAGAATTTGATTAGTCTTCATCCTTTTTAACTGGATGCAAATTCAACAGTTTTTCAAACAGATTATTTGAGCAAAAGTTGGAATAGAAAATGAATTCCAAGCTCTCAAAACAGACCATAAAGATATCCTGTAGTCAGACAAACCCAAGGTTTCGCAAGCAACGCAAACAGTCTGCTCCAACAGTACCTCACCTCAAAACCATGACCATAAGCATACAACCACGAGTCCACAACTTACTAATAACTCAACAAATAGACAAATATCAAGAAACATAGTACATTTTTAAGCGAACTAGTAGTCTTTCTTCCTAAACAAAGCCAATATTCACATGTAAGCCCTTCATTTCACAGATACTTTCACAGAATCTTTGCCTCAATATAAGAAATGCAACAAGAATAATTAAATGCTACTATGTTTTTAACTAATATCACAATATAATAAGAAAATGCACAGAAGCACAAAGGCAAAATACAGGTTTACAAGAGGAAAGAATAATTAATTACCTCTTCCACCTCCAAGATTTTTATGCACTTTAGATGGACCATCTCTTTTAGGCTGGTGTTCGGCTCTCAGGTGTGAGTAGGACTCAATTGTTCTCTCAAGGCCCTCCTAAAACATCAAAAACGAGCAAATCTTACAGTTCTAATATCCATCAGTTCAAGGGTTAGTGAATCAAATTAGAATCTCAAGTCCCAAAAAAAATTCCTGGAAGACTACAATGGCACAAAAATGTATGCAAGGTAATGTAGATCTATAAAGGAATATAATTATCAAAGGGCTGCACACTAGCTACACACTTCATGGGAGATGAATCAAGGATGTAGGACAGATATGGGCATGCCATTATAGTGACTTAAAAAAAGGACATGCTTTGTTGCAAAATAACCCACATGTGAGCCCACATCGAGGAATTAGAGAGAGATTGACTAACATTAAGCCTGATGGGCTACTCCCAATTTATTGTAGGATCGACTCTTCTCTTATGTGAGTCTTGTTGTGTGCAAGTCCAATAACAAATTTATCATGATCCTCTCAACTTAATCGTACTAAATTGAGCTGAACTTATTAGAAGGTATTGATTAGTTAAGATGTGAAAATGAGAGTGAATGTGATGAAAAAATCAATTGAACTCAAGCGTACTTGATAGAACTCAAAATTTATGTTGGGGAAAACAGCCTACAAAGTCCTCGTCAATCTTCAATGGATTTGGATGCATTTATTACACAATGTAAGGATATGAGCTTATGGCATGTTTGCACAAGCCTTGCTTTCATATCATCCTACTTTTGGCCACATAATTGCTCCATTTCATATAAAGTACAAAATCAAAATTGCTTGGATGGGCTGGGATGATAAGAAAAAAATAAAAAAATAAATTGCGAGTATAATATGAAAAAATCATGCACACATTTAGATAATCTTTCCATCTTATCCACACATTTCTCTCACTTCCCCATAAATGACACTTTTTCATCCACTATTATCCACTTTCTTTATTTGCTCTAACTTTTGTCCTTGAAGCATATGCTACGTGACAGAGGGAGTAATACTTGGGTCTATCAAAGAAACAAATTGGACATATAGTTCAAGCTACACTACTATGGGCCCAAAGCCCAATTTCTAACATGAAATCCTGAAGAGTGCATCAGTGGAAACTGAAAAGAAAAGAGGACAAAAATATTGTTTAAGATAGTACACGAAGGAAGTAAAAATTAAATAAAAAAAGGTCTCCTGACTTCTAGCAACACACATATGAGACGAAGACAAACAAAAGAGATGCCAGAGAAGAATAAACACAGGAAATTCAATCAGATGAAAAGGTAGATGCATTAGCTGTCTCTCTGTCTCTCTCTCTCTCTCTCCTGTGATCTACCGTACCCAACCACCACCACAGTAGCAGCCATAGGTCCTACACCAGTATTCTCGTCATACCGGTTGGATACCCGTGCACAATACAAATTATTGCCCATAGTATTTGTCACAGATACAGTGTTTACTCCATTAGGAACAGGAAAAATCAAAAAATGTCGGAAACTTGTGATTATGTTTCAGATAGTTGTATGAAGAACAAGGCATCAGATGATATAAAGTTTAGAAGAAATATAAACAGTGGGTTTGCTCCTAAGGAAGCATGGCCAAGTTCTCAGTTCTCCAAAAGTTTAACTTTATATTTCTTTTAAAGTTCTCAATTCTCAGTTCTCCTGACTTCTAATTAAACGCAGAAATTTCAACATTTCAATATCTGATAATAGATTCAAAGAGAGGCCCCTTTTTCTCAAAAAAGAAGAAAAAATTATTAGTGAAGGAGCCTCAGTAATACAAATTGGGGTACCATTTTATTAATGCAGGAGCCTCAATAGTATATTATAACCATTCTCTAGATTTTCACAAAATATTAGAATAAAAATAAAAATAAATACATAGAACTGTTGAATGATGACAATGTGGAAGAAAATCTAACCACAAAACACAAAACACATCTCAGAAAAATTCTTCCTTGTTTTCTACTTTGCTAGAGGAAGCAAATACTTCTATTTAGTAATTTATCGCTAAGAATTAAATTGAAAATTTTTGTAGCTTCAGATTTTCAAGATTAAAGGATCGCAAAAGCATCTAGAGGCATAGGATCACACAAGATTTAGAAAGTCTACAGTTAGCTACTTATAGATGCACAACAATGAATTAAGGGATATTGAGGAACCTGAAGTGACACAATGGGTGTATAGCCTAAAAGATCCTTTGCTTTCGAGCAACTAAAAGTTCTATTGCATGAAAGAAGTCTGATCCGTGAAGGTGTCAACTGTGGAACCTTCATGCCATAAGGGGCCAATAATTTATAGATGAACTCTACTAAGTGTGCAATAGGCATCATAACCCATGCAGGAATCTTTATTCTTGGCCTGAAAAAAAAGTAAAACTAATAAGAGACAGCAAAATAAATTCCACAAAGAAAGGCTTCAAGCAGTAACCACAGAACTTCACGCTTAAGGATCAATTTGTATTGAGAAATATAACATACATAAGGATCAAATTGTCTATGCTTGTTTCGAAAACAGGTGCACAGAAGTTAACGCTTAATTTCAAAATTTGTTAGTTCTCACTAGTCACGCAATAACAATTTTTTAACATTTTATCGTTTACTAGTTTGTTGGAAAAGGGGAAGGGAATGCAGAATGAAGAATGCATTCTCATTATATACAATTTCCATATTACGTTTCCAACAAAAATTTTGCTGGTGAGTGGTGTCTCTCAAGATACCTTTCCGTGGAATTCCGCCATTTAAAACCAGCTTAACTTTAACCTGAACTTGTACATTTTCATCACCAAAGGAAATGAGAACTTTCCCTTCTGACAAACTCCATGCAAGATACTCCATACATCAGCATATGTGATGAATGGAGGAAAAGTCAACACAACCAATGGCGACAATAGAGAAACAAAAGAAGTTGAATACAAATCAAAAGTAACAACAGAGATACCTTTCATAGCCCAGACCCTCGAGTATGTGAGACATAAACTCCCAAAATTTGATAGGCTCCATATTTGTAATGAAATATGCCTGCAAAGCAATGGTAACACTGAACCATTCAAAAACATAATGCCAGAAAGGATTAGGCTTTAGTTACTGTAATAAGACAACCGCAGACATAAGAAGAAAAATTAAAATAACCAAAAAGAAAGGATAGACAATCAAAGATTCTCATCATAATTGATGATCTGATTTCTAAAAGAAAATAAATATACCAGGCACAATCCACTTAAACATTCAATTGCAAGCAAATGACAACATGGAACTTTATACCATTTTCAGAAATAAAATCTAGGAGTAACAAAAATCTGGAGATGAATTTCATCCTTTGTTGGAAATGTTCAAAATCTACAGCTTCTAGAATCAAACAGTACAGATATACACCAGAAAATTGTAATTAGTTATTAAGTTATTACTTGGAGTTGGTTCTCTAAAAGAGACTCTAAACTAGAGTATGGGTAGAAGCAAAGAATAATGGTAATAGAGAACTTAAACACAATATACCTGCCCTGAAGCCTTCTCTGCAACTGTCCCCTTAGATGCTAGAGCACGTTCAGCACATATGTGTGCATGAGCGACATTGACAACATAGGTGAAATCATACATGTTGTTTCCATCTCCAATGATAAACTGTTTATTTTGACCATACAAAAAAAAAATCAACAGTGGTTACTGGTTAGTTGCTAGTTACAGTAAAGAACACATCTTTAATGAAAAAGCAAATTTCTCTTTGCATTAAAAGTCACATAATAATAGTTAATGTTCAAAACAAGTTCTATCAAATCCCTTCCCAATCCCCACCCAAGTACTTGATCTTTTTTCACCAATAGCATCAGATATCACAAATGACTTTTTAATGTAAAATTTATATGTATGCTTTTTTATGAAAATAAGTTTTTCCTGTGATTTAAAGGTAAAGATCATTTTTCCCTGTTGCTAATCAGATTCGAGCTGGAGTTCCAATTAAGACTATTAAAGGACAAAGATTACCAGCTCGCCATTTGGTAAAAGCCAAGTGTTTGCATATAGCAATGTCAGTCGAAATATCTATGCTACTGCATCAACTAATATGACCCAGTACATTATGGCCATTATGTGCATTGATGCTACCGGAATAATTATCCAGTCGCCACAGATATTTTGACGCAAAATTGTTCTTAGAATTGTGTGTGTCTATTCCCAGGCACCGTTAACAATTCCCCTTGTTTGACAGATAGAAACACAAATGTACCTTAGAGTTGCCGGCCCGTTTTCAATAGTACGTGAAGAAACAAGAAGTATGTTTGACGTGTGCGTCTCAAAAGACACGAGTATAAAAGTATTTCACATGTAACTCACCCTCAAGTCAAAATAATATGTTAAAGATGAAACGCAAATGTACCTTAGATTTGCCAGCCCTTGCAGCATCAACTAAAGATGGAACTAGTAACTTATCACCAGGGCCAAAGATACTGCTTGGACGTATGCAGCAAGTGAGAAGTCCCTTCTCACCATTTGCCTTCAATACCAATGCTTCTCCTTCAGCTTTGGTGGCTGAATAAAAATCATTATGCTAAGAGAACCAATGAGAGTACTGAATGAGTCAATGACTGAAACATAGACTAGGAGAAAGTTACAACTCAATTAACTAGAAGGTTATATACAGCAACATTCCCAAATTATATCATTGATTTATAAATCTCCATTATCCAGCATTATTAGCAGTAGCATTATAGCCTACCATCAAAACATTGACAAAAGAGGTTGTAAGCACTGCAAGCATGTTACATCAAACATGTGCTCATTGATTTCAACAAGGATCAATCGAGAAATCATACACTGATACACATTATGACTACTATACTTCAGCAAAAGAACAAAATATTACATGTGAAAAAAAAATTTAATAATAAACAGTAAAAAACAGAATCATGAAAGTAACAAATTCAACTCTCCGATTCCTGTTAGCAATGATGATTCTTGCTTCTAAGGTGTATAAATCTTTTAACAGATGATTTATGAAGCTTTCTTCCCTAATTACTGCCCCCAAAAAACATTATTCATAAAATGGATGGTAAATGAACACAATTATCCTTTTTTTTTTTTGAAAATATTCATTTTTTCCTTTTAGCCACATAAATAAAATGCACAGAGGCTGGCTGTTATGGGAAAAAAAGAAAAAAAAAAACCAACTCCCACTCCCAGCTCAGTTGTACTATTTTTGCTGAAGATCAACGCATGTTAACAACCCAGTCCTGAGCCCTTACAGTGAAACCGAGATTGAACATAGATCAAAATTCCAATGCGCAATGTAAAACATTTTCATCCACTTCTCACTTTTATCAGCAAGGACAAGATAAAAACCAACAAATCATTGAACATATTTTCGCAAGGATACATTTTCCGAAAAAACATGATATGGAAAAATAAGAAAAAATGTAAATGGAAGGAAACAATAAATCGAGTTACAAAGAATATTTGCAACTCAAACAAAAATTTTGTTTTTTTTTTCCTTTTTTTTGCCATTAAAATGTAAAATGTTTATATAGAAAAAGTTGCTCTATGCAGTTGCTACATACCTCAAGTGGATATGGTAGAGATTCATCCCCATCAAAAATTCCATGAATTCCATCAAAAACTACACTAGGAGAGCTAGTATAAATTAATCTCTTTACTTGTAACTCAATGCATGCCTCGATCACATTCTTTGTCCCTGCCAAGCGGAAAAACAGGTGAAGAAAAAAACTATATAAGAGATAATATAACAGCTATGCAGCTATGTCTTATTTGAATACTTCCATTAGAAATTAAACAAGCTCACCTTCAACATTTACAGATCGTTGTATACTGTAATTGTTAATAGATGAATCTGGAGCAGCCATGTGAAACACAACCTCAGCTCCTTGACAAGCTGAATAATAAACATTGGTCATCCAGCTTTAGTCTCATTGCTAAGTAATTGCTGATAAAGTAAAATGAAATCTTCATCTGATCTAAGCATCCCGATAAAGGTGATATAACAGGAACAGGGGGGAAGAGAGAAAGACAGCAAATAACCTTTAAGTACTTGAGCCTTATCTCTGAGATCTGTAGATACATATTGAACACGGCCAGAATTTAAAGCTTTGCCAAGGGTTCCCTCCTCCTCATAAGGTTCAAGCTTTATAGAGGGGCCCAAATCAGCTATTCTGACACAGAACATTTCGTAACGGATTAGTATTTCCACCAAATGCCTTGCTGCAAAGCCTCTTCCTCCAGTAACCACACACCATCTCTCTTGGCTTGACATCAGAAATTCAACTACACACCTTAATGGTTCAAAACATTCGCATAACAGAGTCAGGAAATTCAATACTACAGTTAGAGGATCAAAAAAAAACTTCATTAACCATCAATTAACAAGCTATAAATACTAAATAACTGGAAATTCCATAATCAAAGTGCGTAGTCAGCAGAAAACCAAATAAATTAGGAATGGGAATGTGCAAAGACAATAGAAAACCCAATAAATTAACTATCTATAATCCATAAAAAAAAAATAAAAAAAATAAAAAAAAAAAAAAACATTGCTATCAAAACTAATGGTTACCTGTACAGACCTTTACACTTCATGACCACATCATAAATTCGCAATACCCTCAAAAATTGCCATCGTAACTCTCCATAAAATAGAGAAGTGATAGTCCCATGAATATCCCAAAATTCCCACATACATATATATACAAATATCTCTTTACTCTGCTTTCTCCTCTCTAAATCTTCTACTACTTTTCACTCGTTTTTTTTTAAATTGCTTTCAATGACCTTTCCCTCTTAGTTTTTAAGTTCTCCTTGCTAACAATGTAAGAGCGGAGAACACTACCATTACAACATACAAGGTATCCAACAAAATACTGTAATACATGGCCCCTCGAACTGCCGGTGACTACTCATGAAGACTGTAAACTGGCCCGACAGACCAACACAAGTCTTTCCAGCGCACTTTGGTTTCACTCGTGCGCACCTAGGAAAACTTCCCAGGAGGTCATCCATCTTAAGATTGCTCCTCACCAAGCACGCTTAACCGTGGAGTTCTTAGCAAACGGGATCCCATGAAAAGAAGATGCAACTTGTTGTTTGACTAATCTATCAATCCTTTTTAAAGCTAAATCTAGGGTATTACAAATACTCACTCCGTTCCCATGTGTATGCTACAACACACGCTTTTGGGTTGACTTTCGGCCTTTTGCTTTTTATTTGGTGAAAATGCCAAAAACTTGTTGGGTGAATGTCTTTTCAGCTAGTTTAGAAGCGCAAAAATGAAAGGCTAATTTGGTTGGCTTTTTTCATTGGCTTTTGGCTTGTTGGCAATAAACACTATCAAACAATATGTTATGGTTGTTGAAACTCAACAACCATGTAAATGGGAAAAAGATGGAGAAGATAAGAATTTTTAGGGAGGAGAAGAAATCTAGAAGAGGAGAAGTTTTATTTCATTTTTATTTGATTTACTCTAATACAACATTATATCCCTTTTATACTACTATGACTCACTAATTACAATTTTAATACCAAATATACCTATAACACAATACATAATTTTCACTTAGCTTACAAGCCAACACTGTGAGCTGGTCAAAAAAGGCAACTAGAGCAGCCAACAACCATTTTTCTTACACCCCTAAGAATGGGTGGATGAAATTAAACAAAAAATAAATGTGTAGATGAAATTAATGAAAGTGGTGGAGAGATTTTCATAAAAGAAAATTGTGGCGGGACGGACCAAAACAGAAACCATGGCATTCTCACAGGGGCGGAGGAGTATCACATTGTGCCGATAGCCATCAAATTCACAAGTCACCAAACAACCCATACAGCCTATGTATGACAAATTCTACAGCATGTAAACCCAATTCACAAATTCGCTAATTTACTGCTCTAATTATTTTTAAAAAAAGAACATTTTCTATCATCTTACTGTTTTTTTTTTTGAAAAAGAATTTATCATGGTTTTCCCTTTCCTCTTTACCTCAAATCAATAATTAGTTTGTGCATTTCAAAATTGCAACAGCTAATTCTATAGTAGAATTAATATATCATCAATAGTCCAAATGCCATTATATTATAATCTCAAATCTGAATTTGAAGACCCGATTGATCCCGAATGTCCTTTATACTCCCAAATTCAGCGAATTGCCATGCCAATACATCAAAATGCCAATCAAACATCAAGGAAAAAAACTCTAATAGTGCTATAATTTGATATTGTAAAACTCAAAAACAAATATTAAAAAATTAAAACACGAAATTAGATAAGAATTCAGATCTTAAGATATTTACCAGAGAAAAGGAAAAAGTGATCAAATTCGAAATGGAAGTCCGATGGGCAGTGTTCCTGGATCGTGAATGCTTGTCTTGCTGGGTTGACTGTTTGGCGCTTTTCTACAACGTAAAAGTTCCTTCAATTTTTATTGAAGAAAGAACAATTATAACTTACAGTGTCTAATGGTACACTCTGACGGCACCCTCTAATGGGCACGAGTTGTCGTCTATCTAACTATAGTCTGTCTATGAGGAATGCAATGTGTGATGATGATGGCATTGTCTAATGGAAGCAAATTAGCTAACCGACTTAAAAAGGGTTTATTCCGATATTCAATTTGTTTTAGGTTAAAATTAAAACTTGTTCAAAACATTTTCGATTCAATATTTTATTTAGCCTTGTAAGTTGCAATTGACCTCAATTTGATTCGATATAAAAATGGATTAATAATTATGAAAAGCCTAATATAGACATAAGATCTGATTTTGAATTAGATAGAAAAATCTAACTCAAAATTGATTTGATGATCCAAACGAACACATTATTACGAATTTGTTTTTAAGTCGGGTTAAAGTCAAATCAGTTATAAAAGATCGAATCAAATCTATTAGAACGAGATACTCTTGTGAAAAATCGTCTCTCGAAGAGACGACCTCATACATAGTGCTCATAATCTCATAATATGTATTAAATGGGCAATTTAACCAGCATATCTCATGACGAGACCGTCATATATAATAACAATTTGTGATTTTGAGAACCTCTATAAGCCACGAGGAAATTGAAATGTAAGAACCATTTATAGATGATTCATGAATCAATCATTAATGCACCCTTTGTTAGAAAATAATTTGTGTTTAAGGCATATTTTTGCTACACAAATACTTTTTCCGTTTCATAATATTTGCTATTAATAGTGACATTTTCCTATACAACATATCACGTTCAGTACGGAGGAAGTAATTGAGAATCAATGCCCCCACTCATTGCAATTTGCACATTGCTACCTCTTTCTTATTAGGAGTGTCATCTAGATCTAATTCGAATTTGTAGATTTAGATATATGGTCTAAGATGAATCCTCTTACAAAAATGCAAATTTGGGTTGAATCTTAAAGTACTAATTAAACGCGTGGCTCAATGGATAAAGCATCTATACGTGGAGCAGAAGGTTTGAGGTTCGACCCCTATTCAATGCAGGTATCAATTGGGGGGTTTTCTTGACCACGCATCTCTTTTTACTCTCTCCTTGGGGAACATATATGATTTGTCCGCATCTTTCAGAAAAAAAAAGAACTCCACCCAGACCCTACCTTGTGCAGAATACTAGGATTGGCCTAACTTTACCTATATAAATCTATTTTTATGTTATATTTTATTGTTTTATCATGATAAATCATTGATATATGATGATTAATACTTAATTATTTTCTTAATTATTTGTCTATTTTTTTATGTTGAGCTTCATTGTGTCACACTCAGTTTCTAGTCTCCCCTCCATAACTTATACCATAGTCATAACTATACAACATCTTTCAAAGCTTTAATCTTCATCATTTTGTTCTATTTGTATTCTCTTCATCTAACATCATAAAAATGGTGGCTCTTCACATATTTAGGATCCCATCAAATCCTCCTCATATGCTCTACCAACCCACCTATATTCCATCTCAAAAATGAAAAAAAAAATTCAAGAAAAAAAAAACAATTTTTAATTCTAAACTATTATTCTAATTGTAATTTTTAAAAATTCTATACCTTTCACCAATTTCTGAAATTTATCTCTTTCCCCTGATTTTCTTTTCTTTTAACTCACAAATTAACTATTTAATTTTTTAAAATATAGATTAGACTGAGAGACGAGAAGATTAAAATGACAACGAGAATCAAACCCATGGCCTAAGAGATTATAAAACTCAATTTTTAAATAATTAATTATTTAATTAATTTCTTTTTATTCTATTTTAAGACATTTCTTTTAATAGTTTTGCAATCATGGGGATTTCCTTAGAATTTTGAGTTCATATTCTTGAATAATTTATTCTATTCATGAGGTCTTAGGAAGCTCCAATCAGGGTCTCCTAGACCAGAAATTGTTCTATAATAAAAAGATTTTTTTTGGGTTCATCAAATTATTCTTGTATTTGTTGGATTTCTGGTCTGGGTTTCCTCTGAATTAATTAATTAATTATTCCCCCCTTTGATTTATTCAAATTTGATTTATTTGTTTGTTTTTTCTCCTTGTACCAAATCTAAAACAGAATACAATTTCAACTTTCCAATCAATAATCCTTGCATTTCCCAACTTGGAATTATTTCTTTCAATTTCTTTTGATCATCTTTGTATTTTTTCTAACAATAACCCATTTGATTTTTTTTAATTCATTTGATTATTTCATTCTTTAGTTTAACCATCTGGGTTGCATTTGCATTTGGCTTTGACTTTAAATTTCTCAATCAGAAATTCATCCTATACTGCCATATTGGCAATTCAAATTCTTTCATTCATTAATTGTTGGTTGGGATTGTTGGAATCTTTTGTTGTTAGGAGAATTCAATAGATAAACCTGATAGAATTTGATGCATTGTCGTTGGTTTTGTTGTTTTGACCAAATTAAAGGGTGCCCATATTGGTTTAAAGGCCATTAAAGGGTGTAATTTAATGCTTTTAATGCTACAATTTATGCACATAAACTGTTTGTAGAAAGGTGGCTTGAAGAGGAAGATTATTTGTAGTATGGGCTGTATTTGTTCTAAGGAACCATCTTTAAACAAATATGGTAATGATGATCAAAGGGAGGTGAATAAGTCTCAAGTACATTTGCTTCCCCCAACAAGAAGAGATGATGGTGAAGGGTCAACAAGGAGTAGACCCCCATCAAGAGTACCTTCTGCAACCAATCATTCAGGTTCTCTGAGTGGTTCTAGCAGAGCACCATCAAAGGTCAATTCAGGTTCTCTTGCAAATGGGTATTCAAATTCTCTTTCTAATAAACAAATGGATGATCATCAAGGGGAGAAAACCAAGACAATTATTGTGGAAAGACCTTCATCAAAAGGGTCTCATCATAGAAGGGCAACTGTGGATTTGGGGATTAATGGAGGTCAAAAGCCCATGTCTAGGATAACTAGTATGCCTCGAGGCCCTCATGGCGAGCAGGTTGTTGCTGGATGGCCGTCTTGGTTGAGCTCTGTCGCCGCTGAAGCCATCCAAGGGTGGGTGCCTAGAAGGGCAGATTCATTTGAGAAGTTGGATAAAGTCAGTTGGTTCTCGTTTCCTTTCTGGTTTTGTTTGTTGATTTTTGTATGTAGTGATCATATCATCATGACTATTCATCATAGCATTTTTTGGTTTTTGGGATTTTGTTGACTACAATTTCATTTTGCAATCTTTGAGAGCTTTCCACACCCATTGACTTGCACCTATTCTTATATTGCATCATCCTTTTCAAGTGTTCTATTTGTCATTCTCAAGACTGTGATAGGGTTTTGTGCTATGTGTCTCATATATTCTTCTTTGTGATCATTCTCTGGTGATACTCCCATAGTATGTGGTTACTTTCGAAAATAACAGTTCTTTTTGAGAATTCGACTCTAGATTTAACGACAATATGTGTAGGAGTTGTCGTCTGCCTTCCCTCCCCAGACCCTGATCATAGTTCCTATGAGCGGGATACACCGGGTATGATGATTATGATGATGATGTGCGCTATAAAACGTATATGCCCGCGTATGTATGTTTTAGAAGTTAAGGCTTCTTCATTCAAAAGTTTAAAAAATGTTGCAGGGTGAAGTGCTAGTGATCTTCCTTTTTGTATGGTTGCATAATTGCTTACTATATGTAGGGGATTAGATAATTTGGATAACAAGAGTGAAGATTGACATGAAATTGAGATATGCTAGAGCATATGACAATAAATAGGAAAGAAGGGAGGATAAGAATATATGTGCATGATCATTGGCGTTGATATTCTTAGTTGTAGATTAGTAATAGACATGGTCGAATAAAGTATATTTGTTGTTAGCGACAATCTCTCATGCTGATATGTTTTGGTTTAGCCAAACCCATATCGTTAGGGCTTTAGGCTTAGGCATGTTGTGGCAATGTTGTATTTTTAAGCGTTTGGATTGCGTACTTCATTGACTAAATCGTAGGAATTGAAATTTTAGTTCTTGTGCACAGATTGGACAAGGAACTTACAGCAGTGTGTACAAGGCCAGGGACCTTGAAACGGGGAAAATTGTCGCAATGAAGAAAGTAAGATTTGTAAACATGGATCCGGAAAGTGTTCGCTTCATGGCTAGGGAAATACTTATACTACGCAAATTGGACCATCCAAACATCATAAAGCTTGAAGGTCTTGTTACTTCAAGGATGTCAGGAAGCTTGTACCTTGTGTTTGAGTACATGGAGCATGATCTAGCTGGACTTTTAGCAAGACCGGGAAATAAGTTCACCGAATCACAGGTATTACCTCTCTTCTTAGCAATGGTACTACTACTTACGGCCTGTTTGGTTGTTGGTACTAAACGGTGGTAATCTGACTGATTTGTTGTGTAATGTTCATGAAATGCATCATGTCATTCCCATGGTAATAGAACTTTTATCATAATTTTGTTTTTCATCATTTTCCATTACTACTTAATATTGGTGGTAATGCATTAGAATAAACTTTGTGAAGAAAGTGAGATGATTTAAACAAAACAAGCACCGTCATTAAAATTGTCAACATATTTTCCTACAAAAATTACATTAATTTTTCATTACCAAACTCACCATTCAATACTGACTACCAAACGAGCCAGTGGTATTTTTTTACCTACCGATTATTCATTTTCTCATTTTCTAATAGTTTGCTTTTCTTCTTCCCTTAATGATGGTATTCTTTCAGATAAAATGCTACATGCAACAACTTCTCTCAGGACTAGTGCATTGTCATAGTCGCGGAGTCCTTCACAGAGACATCAAAGGTTCCAACCTTTTAATTAACAACGATGGTGTGCTCAGAATCGGAGATTTTGGTTTGGCAACATCCTTCAAGCCCGGCCAAAAGCAGCCGTTAACAAGTCGAGTTGTAACTTTATGGTATAGAGCACCTGAACTTTTGCTGGGTTCAACCGAGTATGGAATCGCAGTAGATATGTGGAGTGTGGGTTGCATAGTTGCAGAACTTTTTGCTGGGAAGCCCATTATGCCCGGAAGAACAGAGGTGAAGTAAACTGAGACTTGCTTATTAAATTGTTAATATTGGAGATTCTAGAATTAGACCAGTATATGCAGTGAGATGGTCAAAATTACCATATTTCTCACTCAAAATCTTTCTGTTAGAGTATATAACATATTCTGAGGCCTCAACCATCAGCTTAAGCTTTTGATGAGTTGGTTCCTTGACATGGTATCAAAAGCCAGCATGATAAGAAGTCAAGAGTTCGAATCTCAATCACCGCTCACTTAAAGTGCAATATTCAGCGTCAGGTATAAGGAGGGGGGCGTGTTAAGAGTATATAATAGGCCTCAACCATCAGCTTAAGCTTTTGGTTGAGTTGGTTCCTTAACACTCACTCATGTAAGTAAATTATAATTTCGTGATGCTATGTTTGAATATGTTCTAATCGTTGTTCATGGATCATTTGCAAACTTTAGGTTGAACAAATGCACAAGATTTTCAAGCTTTGTGGTTCACCATCTGAATCTTACTGGAAGATAACAAAATTTCCGCATGCAACTAGTTTTAAACCTTCACAACCTTATAAGCGTCGTCTCATGGAAACATTCAAAGACTTTCCTTCCTCTGCTTTAGCACTTGTGGATGCCCTTCTTTCCATTGAGCCAGAGAAAAGAGGAACTGCCTCATCTGCATTGAAGAGCGAGGTAATTGATATCAGTTTTTGGTGCTTTCATTTTCTGTTTTTAACGAATGCAGATGAAAGAAATTCGATTTTCTGATCTTGTGGTTTCTTGTTGACTATCTTAACCATACAGATCCTTGATTGAGTTGTTATCAAATAACATACAGCTTTTATTATTAGGAAGTACTCAATGAGCGATATACGAGAAGCCATTTACATATCAATGCAAAATTCATTGCAAAACTGGTCGTAACCTCCTTATCTCTTTTGATAATTAAGGGTATGGTCTATGAGCGGGATATATTGGGTATGATGATGATGATGAAACAAAACAAGTTATCATAATAGACCCGCTTACACAATTGAATATGGAATTTATTAAGTCCAACCATTAATGTAAGTGGCCTTGCCTCTATGTTGCTTTGACCCTGCAACTGTATCGAATAATGGCAGTGATACTTTAAAATAAGCAACTAAACCCGTTTATTAGCATGTTATTGTTTGTTCTAATGTCCGAGTTTTATCTTACACGACTTCTTTCATCCAGTTCTTCACAACATATCCACCTCCTTGTGATCCATCGAGCTTGCCAAAATATCCCGCCACTAAGGAATACGATATAAAGCTGAGAGATGAGGAGGCCCGAAGGTATGTATTCGCATTCCGTTAAAAGATACCTTTTCCTATTAATATCATGTTTCTAAGTGTTGAACTGAACTAGACCTTTTGAAATACAATTAATGACATCTAATATCCACAAAAAAAATAAAAAATAAAAAAAATAAAAAAAAATGTAATTGTGCCTTCTCCAATTTTAGACCATTATGCGAGAGATATTGTAACAATTGGAATTTGTGGGATTTCCTTGAGGCCTTTTGTAATATTTATTGCTATTTATAGTCTAATTAATGGATAATAATACACATCTTACACATTATCTTATTCCAGAAAGAAGGCGGAGGCTGTAAAAGGACGAAGGCCCGAGTCAGTTAGGAGAGGTCAACGGGAATCCAAGCCGACCCCAGAGTATGATGCCGATGGAGATGTCTCTTTACAGGTACATTTTCGTTCCTCAACCATTTTATGACGCTAATTTCATGTGCATTTATTTACTCCACAACACTTAATAACAGGGTCAAAAGGGTTCGAGAAATTACAATCCTCAAGTAAATGGTGTAACTGCCTATACAGTTGACGCACAAAGGCGAAACACAGGCAATGGACTGTCACACTGTACTACAATGGTTCACCCAAGCTCCATTGGAACCTCATGGAATAAGAAAGCAAAGGATGAGAATGATTTTCACCATGCCCCCGGAAAGACTCGTAGCTCTTACAAAAATGGGCCTGAATCGAGGTCTCTAAAACCTGTTATGGCTCCAGCAGAATCAGACTTGTCAAATATGTCTTACGGAAGGGATGATTGGGCTTCTTCCAAAGAAAATGTAAGTAACCTCCAACGCAAAGTTTACCCGTCTTTAGATATCCAAGTCTTTTACGTTCTTCTATTCTTCTAGCTCGTTATGGGGTGAATCCAGGATACTAATATAGAGTTAGTCGAACACTCACTCACCTATGCATATGTTGTCAACCAACACTACTATTCTTTTATGGTACTAGTATACGTTACTTTCAATCAAATGAGCTTAGGCATGATCTAGGCTACGGCCTAGCTGCCTAGGCATGCTCGGGCCTAAATTCTCCCCTTTGCTCGATTATATACGTCCATTTTCATTTTTTATTGATCAGCAATATGGTCGTGTCTCATTCATATCGTTTTCTTATTTTTCATCAAAAGGGTTACATGCCTAAGAAGAACAGGATCCATTACTCCGGACCACTTATTCCTCCTGGGAAAAATCTTGAAGATATGCTTAAAGAACATGAGAAGCTAATTCAACAGGCTGTTAGGAAATCACGCATGGAGAAATCCAAAAACTCGCACCAAGTATGATTTAGAGGAGGTTCGATAGCTACTTCATGAAGGAAAACATCGGCTGGGTAACTTGTAAACAACCGAAAAAGTCTCTCCTTGTTAGTTTTTGGTACCGAACTATCGTGGCAGATCCTATGGGACCCTAAAGGAGCTCAAGACGGCTTTTGACGAAGATATTTACGCTTTAAATACATCGACTAACCAATATTGAAACAAAGCACCATTGCAGAAAACATGGCTGAAATTTTGCTTTGCCTGGTTTGCTAAAGTATATGGAATGGGAGACTTTATTTGTAAATCAAAAGAGTAAATGTAGAGTGGTAAACCCAAGTCTATACATGTAATTACAATGCAGAGTGCTGATCTTATATGTCCATATTTACCTTCATGGCCATTATTTATGCTTGTTTCTTGTATTTGCTGTATATCGTATCGTCTTGGCACATTATTAAAAGGTTGGAAATATTAACCCATTTACATGAGTTTATGCTTTCATGTGATTTATTTACTGTATTATCAATTTTTTATTCAATTCGAAACAATTCAAAGTTCAATTGATACAGTTGGTTATAATCCAAAGCTTTTAACAATGATGTGAAAATGATCCGATTTGAAAATATCGACCATATCTTTAAATTTGGTATCACTTTTGAGTTGAACTGCTATATTCTGGGACAACTTTTATGTTTTAGGTTAATATTTTCTCGTTCAGTTAAAGTCATTGGGTCGACTCAGATACAGTTTAACGGAAAATGATTGAAGTCAAGTATACAATCAAGAATCTTTGGTAAAACTACATCATATGCTTGAACTGTTAAGTGAGAAGTGTTTAAAAAAAAGTGAATAAAGTTATAATTACCGGATCCATGATACCTAGCTATACGACGCCCTAACACGAGACTAATTTGCAGCACACGACGTGAAGATAACCGTAAATTTGGTCGCAGTACAATAGCAGTAGATAATGTACATACTCAACATGGAACCGAAAACCATGTCCATGAAATGAAGGTTCTTATCATACTGCAGTTCACATTATAGACGTATAAGTATCTGCAAGAAGTCGAACAAGATGTAATCTACAACTCTAATAGATATACTCCCATCTATGTACATTTTGTTAACATACACACAACTTTTAACTCAATCCAGCAGCTCCGATAGCCGTAAACAAGAAAGCACATCTACATATCTTTCTTTGGCTTTCGACTGAGCTCTGAGTACTGACCGCCCATAAGTTGCAAAATCTCTTCCCATAAACCTTGCGATGAATCGCCCAATAATAAGTTAGTACTGCATGCAGCAACATGCCAATAATTGGAAACAATTTCTTCCCGTAATTGATCTAGTTGCCACCCAGCATAACCAACAAAGAATCGGAAATCCTCAGACTTAAGAACACCTTTCTTAACTAAGCTCATTGCTTCGTCCAAGCTGTTTCGAGAGCCAAAACATAGGCCAGGGATAACCTCTTCAAATTCAGGAAGCTTAGGTTTTCCCCCGGTTTTTAACAAAAACATGCTTGCTTCAAGAGGCCCTCCATAATGCAATGAACAGTCTGCAAAGGTGGTTGCCAGTTCGAGATTATGGGGCTTCATCTGCTTGATCTTTTTATGATGAGGTCGGTTTAATATCACTCCGAAAGGGCCCTGGTCAGGATGTCTAGTCCCAGTTCTAAGTAGGAGAACCACAGTTCTCTCAAAAGTACGGACACCATCTAGCTTTTCAGTAGCAACAAGAACAGAGCCTGCCTCTGGCAATGAAATCGGATGAGCCCATTTCACTCCTAGTGGTTTTGATTCCATTTGTGACCTGTCCTGATCATGGTTTTTGGAATTGATAGATTCTACCTGTTAAAGTTTTAGCTAAGTGTTTAGGCATGTAGACACAAACATAACTTGCATTAGGGAAAAGTGCATGAATTCAATATTTCTAAGACAACCATCTCAAAACATCGGGTATATTCACCTGCTCACGAGCGAAGAGGGTTGCTCGGAATTCTCTCCAGTCCTGGGTTACATGATGAGGCTTTTGACTCGCATTGTCGTTAGATTTCTTCCCATCAGAAGAGTTATTTCTTTTAGGACCATTGCCCCCTGAGTTTGAATGACCACCATTCCCTACATTTTACATTCATATTGTCAGGTAATACCTAAGATTGTGCTTGATTCTTCTCTAGCATTCTGGTTTCACTTGTAACTTAATCACACAATTTGCAATGTCCAGGAAGTTATGGTGCCGCCAAATTATTGAGCAAGTCAATAATTTCTTTTAGGACCATCTGCAAGGTCCACTAGTATTCCCCGGAGATCAAATTCCAACACAAGATCAGGTTCTTACAAAGCTTTTCTGTGAAAATATTGGTCAAAGAGCCCCTACCATTTCACTTCATAGTTATCATCAGCGACTAGCAGCAAATCCAGGATGACAAGTCACAAAGTAAGTCTATTCTACAAAAGACGCAGGCAACTATCACTCAAGAAAATTGTCAACCGACTATCAAAATGATGACAAAATGGGTAGTACTACTGATAGATCTGACTTGCAGGAACTGTTGACAAAGGAAGCTTGTGTAATGTAACAACCAAAACTATAGGTGATGAGTGCTGATTAGTATAACGCTAATTCCCTATGCCCTCAAACTGTTACGGCTTTAGAGAGGCTACAAATTGAGCACACATATGGAAGGCGCAAAAGAGCATTAGCCGTGGTTCACAACTCTGAGAAATCTTAAAATAGGTGAAAATCATTTGGTGTTTTATCGAAGTGGAGTGCAAGCAACCCGAGTCAAATACTTATTGACCAGAAGAAATGATACTAGAAGTTGCATAAACAATGAATTCAACTGACACAAACTCATCATCCTTGATGTTCTTATGCAATCAAACTCACACGAGAATAAAATTCAAGGACAAGAAAGAATCGAATGGTGGAACCTCAAAGAAGGAAATGCAATAATATTATCAAATTTGGACACGTGAGGAGGATGTCGTTCAATTTGGACAAAGATGAAACATTGTATCACTCATACAACCAAGGATATTCTAGCATGAATAAAAGGTGGTATAATAGTGATAAGGGACACAATATGGTGGCACGAGGAAGTCTCGGTTGCAATAACACAAAATTAGTGAATGTTATTTAGCTTTAGGAATGATGAAAAGTTGAAAACATGGCAAAATATAAGGATGCCAAAACCAAGAAAAAACAAGGGCCACGGGGAACATGAGTAAATTTTTTAGTATGAATAGGTATAAAAGTCGGACACTACACAAGGAGAAAAGACCTTTACAAGATAGTTGATAGGAAACAAGCAATAAGAAAAGAGATGAAGAGTGTGAAGAAAAAATAGCATAACATTAGATCAATGATGAAATGGGAGGAGTTGATGAATAATTTATTGGATGTCAAGAAGGCTGATTGGAGACATTGTGATAAAGCAGTGGAAGAGAACAAAGGATTTATGAGACGAATAAACAAAGTAGAGGTAGAAGAAGCTTTAAGAAAATTAAAGAAAGGAAAGCAGGGGATCCTAATGGTAATCCCCTTGAGGATTGAGCATTTTTGGGTCAGAAAGGATTGGCTTGGTCAACAGACCTTTTTGACAAAATATGGAAAACAAACAAGATGTTTGGAGGATAAGCACTATAGTTGATGAACAAGACTGTTGTAACAATGTACACGGAAATTAACTAATTATATAGAAATCTATCTACTAAAACAAAGTTGACAAAGAAGACTGTTGTAACGATGTACAAAGGAATTAACTAATTAAGCTTATTAGCCACAAAGTGAACCTATGGGAGAGGGTGATATAACACCAATTGAGAAGATGCACTAACATTAACAAAAACTGATTTGATCTTATGCCATGACAATATATCATGAAAGCTATCTATTTGATGCAACAACGAATAGAATACTTACGGGTAAAAAATATAAGGATTTGCACATGTTTTGGAGAAGGTGATTACGGAAATCAAAGAAAATACTTTCGTGGGTAATGACAAAAAAAGTTTTTTTCTATTCAACGTTTCAAGTATCTTGGATCGAATTTTCACAAGAACTAAGATATTGATCAAGATGTTAAGAATAAGATACAATGCATGTGACTCCTATAGAGAGTCGCGATGAAACTATGAGAAGCTAAGAGAACGAGGAAGGCCGGAATTTACCAGAATGAAATGAAGAATTAGGCCTTGCATGAGCTTATGTGGATGAGAATAAATGTGAATGTCATTGGAATTGATGTTCTTAGTAGTCGATTAGTATTAATAGACTGAACAAAGCATGCTCTTTGTTAGCAACGACTTATCACATTAATTTTGTAAAATTCAATAAATAGGTTTGGCATTGTTGTGTTGTTGTTTTCTCAAAGACTCACTACTGAATTGTTTTTTCCTTTACCTTGAGCCCTCATTAAGCATTAGAGCCACTTGATGGCATTAGGAAACTAAAATCTTGCAGTTAAGAGGCACTTAAAGTCCCTTATTTCGATGGGATTAAAAATTTATAGTTCATATGTTTTAGATTAAAATGCAATAGGTTAAAATAGATTATAAAGTCATGTGCACTTTTACGGCCCGTTTGGTAGGTGGTAATAAACAATGGCAATGGGAATGAAAAACTAGTGTAATTTTGGTTGAAAAATCTCTTAGCTACCTTAATTGTCATGCTTGTCCAACTTCAATCATCTCATTTTCTTCATAAAATTCATTCATATGCATTACCATTGGAAGAGGTGGTATTAGGTGGTAATGGAAATTCGTAAACAAAATTTTTTTTTATGATCAAAGCTTCATTACCATGGGAATGATATGAAACATTTAATAAAATTTTACACAATAAATCATTCTCATTACCACTATTTAATACCCCTAACCAAACGAGCCGTTAATTTATGTGAAGATACCAAGAGTCAAGTATATGCAAGTGGTTTAGGGGATGTGTATGATTTGATCTAAAATTTTGAATATCTTCTCTTTAGTTAAAGATCTAATATTATTTTACTTGTTTTGCAAATGGTGAAAATTGTTGTTAGTGGGATAATCATGTACACAGCTGCATTTTTTCATTTGAGCATTCAAATCGGTAACATTTTCAATTAAAATCAACAAAAATTGTTATCTGGCTTAAAGTGGTGGTGAATTGAGACTCTATGTGTAAGTGGATGTGGTCTATCATGGGAGGGGTAGCCGGAGGTAGGTATTTACAGGGAATAGATCAATTAATTTAAAGTAGCTTGAAAAAATCGATAGTGAGAAGAAATTGATGAAAAATGAGGAAAGGAAAGAACATGGAAAGTTCATAGCTGTAAGAAAAGAAAAAAAAAACTGAGTTAATGAGTGCGCCACATGAGAGTCTAAATAGAAGTATAAAATAAATTAATGCAAAAGATCATTTCTAGCAAAGATCAGACTATACTACGCACTATCCAGTGAAAAAATCAAATTCAATGATCATCCACATATATTTTCCTCCTCGTTCATCCTCATCTATTCACACACTTGCAAATCTCACATTTAATTAAATTAGTACAACTCCAACCTTCAATTACATTAACACCCATCTCAAAGCAAGTTATAACTAGAATAGCATACCAATAAAGACGCAAAAATTTGTCGATTCAATCACTACCATAAGTAATATTTCAAAGAGCTTTCTAGTAATAGTTCCCACAGAAACATTATGAACAATCCACTTCCGCCTTTATATCATCTTATCTAAAGACAACACCACCACGCGACTTTATTTTTATCTTTTTCTCACCGCAAATGACACACCCTCATGGGCTCATAGTAATAGTTCCCCTGTAAAAGAAGATTTCAGAATCTTTTTCTTAGTTCTCTTTTTCATCATCAACCCACAATCATCTTTCCTTTCAACTTTTCAATCCCCACAAAATCAAATCTATGCATCTTCCTTAACATTGCTAGAAACTTACCTGAATGTGGTTTTCTTTCAGCTCATGGTAACTCCAACATCAAATTTAAGCTTTTGCAATACCTTAGATTTTAAATGTTATAAGAAACATTGATTTTCCAATTTTCCATCTGCATTCTCGTTTCACCTTCTTCAAAAATTGTCCTCTCCTCCTCCACAAAAGACGAAAAAAAGCTTCCATATTCCTTTTTAGTTTTCTCATAGAAAAAAAAATTAAAGTTGCAACACTGCATATTTGTACCCAATCCTAGTCCTAAATAGATAACCAAAGCATTTACAGCTCAAACATTTCATAACACGTTTATCGATAAGTAAGAAAAAAGTCATCTTAACTAGAACCACCACTCAAGTCTCAAACAATGCCTTCATTTGGGATCATGGAGAGCCAAACTTCATCAACTCACAGATCTATGAAAACAAACACACTAAAGCAACGGGGCAATAATGAAGTAATGATGAACAAAGGTTTAATTTTCTTACCCAATTTGCACTTTGCATAGCTAAGATGCAATAGCTAAGATGTCCCAATAATATACCGTTAACATAGAGGCTAAGATGTTCCACAAGCAACCAACATCCATTTCTATCCAATCTAAAAGAATAACTCCTAATTCATTTATTGGTATTAAATGGTGGTAACCAGAATGAGTAGTAATAAGAGATTAATTTAACCCAACCCTTTCATAAGGTAATGTATACGTCCAAATTGTTACCACTCAATTTGCTCATAGAAATCAATTCCCTTTCATTGGTTCTCTCTTTATTTTCATTCTCTTACATCTCTCTGTACCAAACAATTAATAATAACAAGTTAACAACACTTAACATTACTCTTATCTCTCTTTATGCACTCCCTTTCCCTTACATTTCCATTTTTCCTACCAAACGCCCCCTTAGGGTTAATATTGATGAAATGTAAAATGACATTGCCATGGTAACAAAGCTCCCTTGCTTATGTTTTTCTTCAAAATTTTCACTACCGCCTAATACCACCTTAATCAGTGTCAGGCAATTAGTCTAGCTAAAACAGATTATATTTTTAATACCAATCCTATCATATAATCAACACTCAAACAAATGGCCATAAAGATTAATTTGTGCGACAAAATGACTCTATATGAACATAAGCTTGATCATATTCCCACCTATTTGGTGAAATATGCGACCAGGATCATCATTGACCCTTAAAATTTCAGACAAAACCTTTTCTACCAAACATTTTTCTATATAAATAAGAACATAATAAACACAAAACAGTACCAATCTCTTAATCATAAAATATAATTTCTAAGATCAACATGACAACATGTCAACCAGATGGGATCAAGAATCAAGCAGAACTCTCAAAAGGGTTAGAAATTAAGGGGAATAACATGCAAATATCAGAAGGAACTGTAATGGGTCAAAACTTGGTACCTGGAGAAGATGAAAAGTTATCAGGATTCTTCTTGCCCATAGCTTTAATAATGAAGGAATTGTTATTACAGTGGTACCCATTAACATAAGAATTAGAATTCTTGCGCTTGGATACCCTGATCTCAAAATCTTCCACTAGAAACTGTGAATTCCAAGATAAATTGAAGGAACCAAAACCAGATTTCTCCAAGAATGAATTTCGAGCAAGAATGGGAGATGGGTTATTGAATTTGACCCGAACGGAACACAGATCCATATTGTGCGATCGAAAGTATGAAAGATTGAGTTTGTTGGCAAAATTAATTAGTGGGTTAAACCTAATTTGGGTGAAATTAAATCAGTGAAGGAGAGTAGTGAAAAAGATAAAGGAGATCAGAAGAATCTTAAAGCATTAACCAATTGCGTTGAAATCGTGGAGGATTGACGAAAAGGACGAGACCTTGATGCAGATTACAAATAGCTTCTGCGAAAGAATATGCTTTTATCGATTTTTTTTTTCTTTCATAAAAAAAACAATTTTTTGGGATAGTGAAAACTAGATAGTGCCCGTGCGAGCTTTATCAAATTTTTTGTATATGTTAAGAAATTAAAATTTTAAGAAATAAGCTATACATTATAGTTATATTTGGTTTCACTCTAAACGGTTGTATACATTACGTACATTATATCATATTTTGCATTGTGCATAATATAATTATACTTATACTTTTATTTTTTTATTTTGAATAAAAGAGCAAATCATACCTCGAGCGCAATACGAAATTATAAATCTTTTAATTAAAAATAACATACCAATTTTTGCTAACAAAAATAACTACTCCTATCACATTAATTTATAGAAGTATATAATATTACTACTATTAATAACACATTTTAAAATCAAATATAAATACATAAAAATATGTAAAATTATTTTATTAGTTTAAACGACAAAGATAAATTTTCTCATAAAAAATATAAATGACTTATCTAAAAATAGTCACAACCTAAATCGTATTAAAATAAAGCATTGCATTTAAGTAACGAATAGTATGAATAACAAAAACAAATCCTAATAAAAGTATATTATGTTTAACCATCTCAAAATATCCAATGCACTAAATTTTATTCATTTGATAAATAAAAATAAAAGCATTTTATAAATAATTGAAATAAATGAAATATAATTGAAATAAATATAATATAATATAATATAAATAATGCATTAAATGCGATTTGACCTAAAAAGTAAAATAACAATTAATAAGAATAATAATATAGGAGTACTCAAAATAAGAAAATAGTAAGTCAAAGTTAATCATAATATAATGACATCATCATTAATTTTAGAGGGAAAATTTTTAATGTGAAAGCGACACGTAAGCAAATTTAAAAGGCGATGATATCAGCCGTGTTTTGTTTTAGTAATAGTTATAGATTTGAGTTTGTCTAATTTATATCCTCGATTTTTCTCGAGCCACAGGATTCTTTCTGGTCGCACTCTCTTTTATGGGTCGCAATCTTAAAGTATTAAATTTTTCTCGAGCCACAGGATTCATCCGATTACCGAGATTACTCTACAAAAATATACCTTAAAATTGGGATTATTCATGATTAATCAATAGATGGGATTATGGAAGGAAAATCACGAATATGTTGAATTATTCTAGATAATTTTTCCTACGTTAAATTTAAGAGTTTCCAATTATAAGGTTATTTTTAGTGACACTTATTTGCAATTTTGGCTCTTCTAAAATCGTAAATATGGTATAATCAATAGTGTTAGTCATTTAAATCAACAAAAGTCAAAGTTATCAAAATTAACTTTTGATTTGAAAAAGTCAATATTTTAAAAGTCAATATATACTTAGTATTTTACAGATTAGAAAAGTCAATATTAAATTCAATTAAAAGATAAAAGAATGTGCATTTGATAGAGTATTTATTTGAAAAGTTTTCTTTAGAGGGAAAAACTCTCTTGTATACTTGACAGTTGACACGTGTTAGATTCTCTTATTGTATTAGTAGATAGTATGATATGATATGATGATATGGTATGATATGAAGTATGATATGATGATATGACTCCCCAAACTAGATTTTGAGTAAACATCTAGGAAGGTGGATGACCAATATAAATGGCTAAAGGTCTTGTAAATGACATTTAAATTAGATTCACTGCTTGAAACAACACTTGACTTGATGATGGATCAGTTGTTTCAAACAAAGACTTCATCTGAGGTGAGAGAGGCTTATTTTTGGAGATATTTTGGAACAACATCCAACACAATGTCATTTAAAAGTGCTATAACACAGGGATACTAATGATAAAGTGCTATAACATAGGGGTACCGTATCATGGATAATTTTCCTTGCTTTTAAATGACATTTAACGTCAACTTAACGGAAAAAATGTGAACAACGTCACGTTTGTAATTAGCTCAAAAAGGTAGGAGTCATTGGAATTAAAAAAACACAGGGTACCATTGATAAAGTGTTACTCCCTCCGTTCCTTAAAGAAGTTCCCACTTTTCATTTTTGGGTGTTTCAATTGTTGTTCCCATAAGAAATCTTTCCATTTATATCACAAAAATTGGACAAAAATAACCCCACCCATCTTCATTTTAATATTTTTATAATGATTATGGGCCCACATATCTTCCACTAACTCCATTTTAACATTTTTATATTCCCTATGGACCCCACATGTTTCCCACTAACTTTATAAAAATATTTTTTAATTAGTTGTGGTCCCCATATTTTTTCAACTAACTTTCTTTAAATACTTTTTTAATATTTGTGGTCCCCATTTTTCCCCATCAAATTTATTATTCAATAAAATAATATCTCCACTATCTAAAAGATTCCACTTTTCTTAATTCTCGTGAACATTCCCTAGGGCAACATCAATAGGAAACGGAGAGAGTATAACATAAGGTACCAAAATTTACCATATTTTTTGTGAATTAGATTCATATGTACATACTATTATTATAATTAGTGTGTTTATTAAAAGAATCGCATAAGGTATTCTTTATGCCCTTTTGAAATCAACACACATTTCATTTACATTTATACTTTTGATTTTGCTATATTTTTCTAATAATATGGTTTCGTAGTAGTATATTTTAAAATTTATCTAGACATTCATTTTTCTCTTTATCTCATTCTTAAATATATTCAAAATCAACATATTTTTTTGTCTTATACTCCAACTAAAAGTCGTGTAATTATGGCTCTTCCGTCCATTTGAATTACTATAGAATCCCTAATAATCTATATTTTTAACTTTGTTAATTTTTCGGGGATAATTTTGTTGATTACAATTTCCTTTAATGAAAGAAAATATATCTACTTTTTTTAATTACCATCCATACATTTTTTTTTTATCATTTAATACCCTCCATGCAATTTAAATGACCCCAAAATTTCTTAAACTTTGTTTGTGTCAAATATTTTCGCTGCAATATATCAAATAATATAGGAGTATATTAATAATTGGGGAATTTGTCATTAATAATACAAACCTATTTGCAAATCGCTGAAATTAAACCCACCTACAATTTATTTTGAATAAACCCATTTAAGGGGTTCTTTGCTGAGAATAATACGACATATTCGCGATCAGCTAAGAGCCTAAGAATGAACCCTTAGTTACATGTTTAGTAACCCATTAAACTTTAGTTGAGTTTATTCTCACAAAGAAACCCCTTAGATGGATTTATTCAAAAATAAACTATTGATCGATTTATTCTTAGCATTGTGAATATGTTTTATTATTGATGACAAATTTTCCTTAATAATATAATAAACACAAATTCTTAATTGAAACCGTCTATACAATAGACGTCTCAAGTATTAGGGCTAACCCAATTGATAAATTAAAAAAAATACTAATTGGTACTTTTGTAAGTTAAAAGGAAGATATGAGATAAGCTCTTGAGAAACGTCTATACCATAATAAATTAAGAAAATGATCTCACGAATTACGCGTATAAGTGGTCAACGATATCAAGCACAAATAGTCAAATAAAAGAATACGAAAACCTAAAACATGTCGGTGAAATCAAATAGTACAACCATTTTTTAAGGCCTAAACTAAATGCAACGATCATAGATAAATAAAATAAAATTAAAAAAGAGTCATAAATCAATGACTATATATGTATGTTGCATTTATTTAAACTTTTATAAATGAATTAAATCCAATATACTTCATCTGTTCTGATTTACTTGCTATCACTCCATGCACAAAGATTAAGAAATTACTGTGCAATGATGAGCAGTAGGTGAAAATTTGTTTTTTTGAAATTTTTTAATATTATTTGTTGAAAAGTTAAAAAGAAAAATAGGAGTAATTAAATATAGAGTAGGATAAAAATATGAGTAGGTATAACTTTAAATGATTGGTTTTTTACTAAAAAAGAAAATGTAACAAGTAATATGAAATTTCCCAAAATGAAAAATATAGCGAGTATTATGAAACGGAGGAAGTACCTAGAATTATACCAATATTAATTTAATACCTAGGAGTATCAAAATTATTTTATAAATTACGAATTCAAATTGGAACATGATGAAATTTAACTCTAAAAACCATCAACATAAAATCAAATTGAATTTATATTAAACTTTCAAATGAGACGGTCTCACATCGAGATTATATCTATTGAGTTAGCGCAATGTATATATATTTATCACTTATAAGCATAAACCGATCACTTACAATTTTAAGACCATCAATTAGAGAAATAAACTAATTATATAAGTTAGTCGCATGATTAGACGGTCTCATACAAACCTTCCTCGCAAGATCCTATGATTTGACAATGCATTCCTTCATTATTTTATAGAATGAGATTTTTTCTATCAAAAGAGAGCTGATTGCTGATTGATTGATCTGGTTTGATAACATTAGTTTCCTCTCATTTGTAAAATATTGGCATTTTGAATGTCCCAAGACCCTCTTAAAAATGGGAACCACCAACCAGTTTGGGCATGTCACTTCTACACAAAACCTAATTTTAGATACTCTACTTATCATTGAGTAATTTCTATCATTTTATTTGACAGAAATTTAAAATTAATGATAGTAATTTAAATTACTATTAACAAATAAAATAAATATCATTAAATAAAGTAATTAAAATAAAAAAATCAAAATCCTAAAACCTCACATAAGGGTAATTCACAAATATATATTATAAATCATTGTTATAATTTACTTAGACTACTTTTCACTTAATATCCAAACATTGCACCTCTTCCTTTTAATCTATATTACATCTTGTATTATTTGGATATTAATATCATACTCATCAAATATTGCAATTTGCATTAACATATATAGACCGTCTTATGGTGAAACGACCTCAAAACAAAAAGTAAATAAACTCAAAGTTTCTATTATTAGGCTATTTAACCCAAGTGTGAAGCACGTCTCACGGTGAGATCATCTCATACAAGAATTTGTGCAACTCTTTTTATATGCAAAATCCAATCCTACTTTAATTCATAGAGTTTGTTTGGCAAATGAACATTACTTAGTTGAAGCCATTGGCTGGTACAATTCCAACTTAAAATATAAGCTAATTTGCTTTGTTAAACCAGTCGTTATAAAAATATTTGGTACAAAAATAAATATTGATTATTTGTCGACTTGTCGTAAATTAAAAAAATATTAAAAAGTACAGTATTTTGATTTTTTTTAAAAATTATTTTTCTCGGTCAAAAAATCAAAATTAACCAAAATATAATTCGCCAAACATATATGTATTTTTTAATGCTCTTCATTTATCATGGTAAACTTTGTTAATTCAAAATGGGTAATAAATATGTATATATAAAGTATCCTTTATATATACATATTTTATTAATGTAAATTGTTTTATTTCCCCAAGATGAACATAACCGTACATAGTATGTCTACAATATTACTATATTACTAATGGCTGAAACAATTTTCAATATTCCCCTATAAAAAATACTACTTTAAAATTCTTTGATACACAAGAATTTTTAGTATTACTAAATTTATTTTATATATTGCAGTTAAAATTGTTAAAATCGTGATATGTATGTAGGATAAATAAGGGGTAGAATCAAATTGGTGAAATCGGATTATATATAGGATCGTAAGATCCTACATATATGTTTTGATATGCTACGAGATAATAGATTGACAGTCATGTTTGTTCATTTTAATTAATTCATCTTTTAAATTTTGAGTTGTAAATAAAAATTTATTTCACTTTATCTTTTAATCTATAGTAAACAATACTTTTAATAATAATTTATAAACTGCAAATCAATAAGTACATATATTTCCATAATTGTAAGACTATATCTATAACATATCATATGTAAGTAAAAGCTACGAGATAAGATTTTTTAATGATTGAGACTGCTTTTGTAGCTACAATCGTTGTGCTTAGAATCGTGTGCGGATCTTATCACACATATTCTTGATCTTGGTAGAATCGTTTGATCTTATCATTTTTAAGATCTTACTTACGTTCTATATGGCTTGCTTGTTTTTTGAATCGTAAATCATAATCGGGATTCTGATAATTATGACTGTAGCTAAAAGAAAAAACATAGTCAAATGAGATATTGTTTGACGCGTCCAATTGCGTATTTTCATAATACCAAATTTTTATAATTTTTAGTTATTTCTAACTCAAGATATAAACGATTAAAACAACACATTGAATTGCGTATTTATAAAGTGAAATATAACAAGTAAATATAACAGAAAAAGTAACGTATTACGTATAATAATGTGATTACTCCCTCCTTAAGGGAACAAATATGATTTATTCTCATTTTTCAAGAAAAAGAAAACCCCCACCCGAATCCTACCCCTACCCCTACCCCTGCCTTGTGCAAGATTACTGAAAGTGTCCTTTAATATAACAGAAAAAGTAACGTATTACGTATAATAGTGTGATTTGTCCCTCCTTAGGGGAACAAATATAATTTATCCTCATCTTTCAAGAAAAAAATTACCCCACTTAAACCCTACCTTTACCTTGTGCGGGATTACTGAAAGTGTAGTTTAATATATATAACAGAAAAAGTAAGGTATAATAGTGTGAACCTAGGTTTAGGCTTAGTAATGTAACGGTGGCAAATATAGTTGACTGCATTATAAATTTGTAGTTACATAATTGACTATGTATTGTAGCGTAAAGCATGTAATATAATAAGTTATAAGCACAAGCAGAAGCAGAAGAGGGACAGCTACTATTTCTCAAAACCATAGAATATGACAGTGTCGGCTTCTTTGCATTTTGCTTTGGAAAACGTTTATATTGCATGGGGTGGACCAATGTGTCTGTTTAATGCTTGCTGTTATGTCAAGCAATCTAGCTTAATTCTCTATATTTTTTTTAATTTTTTATTTATTTATATACTTTCTCGTCTCTTAGAATTTACCTCATTTAAATATGGTCGTTGATCAGTAAGTACTAGAGGTGTTTGATGAGGTGGGTCATGTCAAATGTTAAACGAGTCGGAGCAGGTCAAACCCGTTTAAATACGACCTACTTTTTAAAAGTTTATAAAAAAGTTTTTTTTATTATTTTTTATATATGACCCGTTAGGTCAATTGAACTATGGATATAACAATATAAAAAAAGTGGTAAAATATTTTTTACAACCAATTTCTATTTATCTGACCCGACCCTCTACACAAAGACCCGTCATGACCCGATCCGTCATTGACCCGATCCGTTGGGTCGATCCGCCCCATTGACACCTCTAGTAAGTACAAAGCGGACTATCACCTAATCTTCAAATGTTTTAGGGTCTAAAATGTACGAAACGATCTGACTCATTTGATAAAAAACGAAGTAAATTTAAAAGGAGGAAGTAATATACTTCCTTCGTTCCATAATACTTGCTACATTTAATTTTTTTTACATAATTCAATCTGATATTTTGTTCATTTATATGTCGAATTATACACATTTAAAAATTATAAAAAGTTTATATTATGAAAGTATGCGATTAGACGATTCAAACAAAATCCCACTTGACTATATTATTACTTACATATTAGCCGCAATATATAAAATAAACTTAAACAATAAATAGTGCAAAAAAAAAGAGTGTAGTAAGTGAACAATTACTTTAAATCATAGCATCATCTCTAGATAGCTCATCGTTTTAGGTATCTAGATTTGGCATTCAGGAATAAACACATGAAATGATCTATACTATGCTATATTATTTTATTCTTTAGTTCATCGTTCACATAGATTACATGCATTTCTTTTCTTTCTATATATTCTAGTTTTCATAGATTATTGAGTATTAGATATGGGTGTTTAGTATCAGCTTGATCTTTTGGTTGAGTTAGTTTGTTGATATTTCAGCATGATAAAATTAAAAGGTCACGAATTCGAATCTCCATCCACCTCTCAGTTTGAAGTGTAATATTTAGTATTATGTATAGGGAGGTGGGACTGTGTTATAATTGTCAAGGAACCAACTCAACCAAAGGCTTAAGCTGATGATTGAGACCCAGAATATGCATGTTATATACTTTAACACGCCCCCTCACACGAGAGCCCATTGGGCTAGAAGTGTGGATGCAGCACAGACCCTCTTCATACCTGGCGCTAAATATTCCACTTTAAATGAGGGGTGGTTAAGATTCGAACCTGTGACCTCTTGTCACGCTAGCTCTGATACCATGTCAAGGAACCATCTTAACCAAAAGCTTAAGCTAATGGTTGATGCCCCAAGATATATTATATACTCTAACAATAATTAACAACACTTTTAACCAAAATGACTTTCACATCAGGAGACGTGATAGATAGCATATATTATAGGGCATCTACCATCGACACTTAGTTAGAGCCATGTATAAAGAAGATATATGTTACATCTACGCTTTTGGCCTAAAAGGCTCTTATGCGATGGACCACGATAAATTATGTAACATATCACTAGGCTTTAACCAATATTGGTTAAACTTTTAATTAAAATTTTTCTTTAACAATGTATACGCCAATATGCATCTTATAGGCTCCACAAATAATGTTGCTACTTGTATTTTCAGAATCGTGCCAATTCTTTTTCTCTTTTCTCTCTCTAAAAAAACCCTAATATAATTAGAATAAATTTTTGTGCTCTCCCTGTAAGACAATTGTTCTATCCATTCATTGGGTTGATTCTACCCATACATTGTGTTTTGAAGTCTCTCCTTGTGAGAGTTTGGAGTTAGAGATTAATGCGATGATGCTGCAGACACCAAAATTGCAATTATCATCAACTACATCAAATTCAATTCTATCTGAAGACTACAACAGATCGAAAGACCCTCTCGTAGAAGGCTGTATCAAACAACGATGTGGAAGAGGATATTCAGAATTGTCAGATCTCATACACAACGATCGTAGTATTGTTAATTTTGAATTATATTTGGTTAAAATTGCTATGTACTTACTAATTTTTATCTCTGATGTAGATGTCGTATGACTCTTTATTAATGAATCAGATATTATTCAAAAAAAAAGAAAAGATAATCCGTATAAATAAGCAAAGGAATTAAGTTTTTATGTAGGTGGTGAAGATTAATCCCAATAACAGGAGGAATTAATTACATATCCTAACACTACAATCAATATTAGCTTTAATTATATTTTTAGCTGAGTTGGTTTCATAACAATGAGTATTGTGGTGGTTAATGAGCAAAGTGTTGGTGGATCTAGTGGCGGTGATGGGTTGTCTCATCTATCCTTGTCCAGGTGCTCTCTTGAGATACCGTCTTTTGTAAAGACGACTCTCAAAAGTCCAGCTTAAATCTATATTTAGAGTTGTAACAATATATATTTAAAATTGAATTGTGCTTTTGAGAGCCGTCTTTACAAAAGACGATCTCGAGTAAGAATTTATGAATTTTTTAGGGATAAAATCCAATGGGGTGTACTGTAAAAATCCGATCCATGGTGTATTGGAAGTTGAAACTCAAACAAAATTTTTGGAAAAGATCAAAAACAATAGAATAATAGTAATGCAGTTCGGCAACATATCACATTCCTAACAATGTTAATAATAATTTAGTAAATTAAAATATTCCATAAAAAATTAATTAAAATAAAAATATAAGAACTCACCATTTTTAAAAGCTAAGTGAGAATCGAACTTACAATTTCATCTAGAAAGTGTTACGTACTATCCAACTGATATAAGAACCAATTCTATTAAAAAAATCCATTGATATATGTTTCTTTATATACTCCCTTCGTTTCTTAAAATTATTTTCATTTGTTATTTTGGATTGTCCTATAAATTATCTTTCTATTTATATTTCAAACAAAATTTAACCATATTCATCCTCATTTTAATATTTTAATAATGCTTGTAGTTCTCATATATATTTCACTAACTTCATTTTAGAATTTTTATATTGTTTATGATCCCCACATATATTCGGCTAACTTGTATTGAAACATTTTTTTAATAATTATGGTCTCCATTTTTTCCACTAACTTTCTTTTAGTATTTTGTTAATGTTTATGATCTTCACTTTCGCCATCAAATTTATTATTTAATAAAATAATATACTCACCTTTTAGAATATTTCATTTTTCATAATTTCGGTAAAAATTTCTTATGAGGATTACTTTAATAAAGAATGCAAATTCTTACTTGAATCCGTCTTTATAAGAGACACGTATCAAATGGGGTGGCCCATTATTAGTTTAGAAAAACAACTATCAGAAAAAAGGCGCGATGTGTAATACTATTTGGAGTTGATGTTATATTCTATTGAAGTTGGTATTATAACCTGTTAGAGTTGATATTATAAACTATTAAAGTTGGTTACTCCAAATAGGTTATAGTACCAATTTTAATAAGTTATAACACACAACTCCAAATACCAACGTTAATAGTTTATAACACCAACTTTAAGAGGTTATAAGTTCAATCGCGCGTCAGTTTTTAATTTTTTTAAATTATTGAACGTCAGCCTGGAGAGCCGTCTTTGTAAAAGACAGTCTCTTAGCTCGGGAGAGGTGTTGAATAAAGAATAGAGGGAATAAATGAATAAATGATAGTAAACCAAGCTAGGGTATTGTGCACTCTCATGTGTATTCTCACATATATCCCATATATAAGTTTATACTATATACTTGTTTAAAAGATTTTCCGATCCCCCACCTCTCAAAAAATTTTATTTTTCTTAGATTTTCATGGAAGATCCATCACCAAACAAAAAAAATAATAACACAGAAAGTGAAAATAGTAGTAATACAAAAGAAGAAAAAAAAAACAATAATAATAGTACAAATAGTGAACCCGTTAGATCAAGATGGACTCCAAAACCGGAGCAAATACTAATACTTGAATCCATTTTCAATAGTGGTATGGTTAATCCACCTAAAGAAGAAACTATCCGAATCCGGAAACTTCTAGAAAAATTTGGTGCTGTTGGTGATGCTAATGTTTTTTATTGGTTTCAAAACCGCCGTTCTCGGTCGCGCCGCCGCCAACGACAACTACAAGCTTCACTTGCCGCCACCGCGGCATCACCACCGCTTGTTCCCCCACCTTTGTTAGGTGGCAGTGGTGGTTGCGGAGGCGGTAGTGGGGTGAATTTATTATATGAGTTAAGTCAAAACCAACAACAAAATTCTAGTGTTACAACAACAATAGGAGGTTGTTCTTCTAGTGTTGGTTGTTTTGCACCTTGTTCTAGTGTTACTAGTATTAGTAATACTAATAGTTTTGGTGATTGTGGTGGTGTTGATGATGTTTTTGGTACTTTTTCTGGGATTATTAATACTACTCATCAATTAGATTGTCATTCACAAGGTTCTAATTTGGATTTTCAATCAGGTAATTTTATATTTATATCTTTATTCAATTACTCGCTATTTAATTATTGATTTGTTCATCTAATCCATGTTTTATGAGATTACTTAAATGAAAACTCTATCACCGACAAGAATAAGGTTGTGTATATTCGTCTTTGAACCATTTAGTACGGTGGGGTGATGGATGTTAGAGAACATTAAGATATTCTAAAGACTTACCATTAGTTTATGCTTTTGGTTTAATTTGTTTATTAACATGGTATCAGAGCACAAATAACCATAGAATGTATTCTTTCACGGAGTATACATTTTTTAATTCTTAATATAAGAAAAAAAATTTAGATAATTAAATAAATTGAATTATAATGTTTAATTTGAATAATTAATAAAATCCTTTTTATTCATTTATTTTTTAAAAAGGTAATTACTTAAAGTTTTGTACAACTCTTTTATTACATGCACAAATTTTTTTCAATTGACCTAAACTGTTAAAATGACAGCAATAAAACCCTTATGCTAGTCTGTTGCTTTCATATTCTCCATCTCTCAATTTGTCAATGAATTAGGGCAAACTTTTAATATCATAATTTATTTCAAAAATTATTCATAATAATATAATCTTTTATTAATTTTCATACAATAATTATAATTTTTAATTAACTATGAATAATATCGATTTAGATTTTTTCCTAAGAATAATATCAATTTTTTATCAACTAATTTACCTTTTTTTGTCATATAATTAACCTCCTATAATTTGGTTTTTAACATATTATGGATATTATGGATACTCTATCGAAACACTTTCTAATTAAGTTGGTATTTTTCATGTTAATCAGAAAATAACATTATTATTAGAAAATTAGCGAAAATTGTATTACTTGCTAATTTTATAAAAATAGAGTTTTTTTTTAATTTATGCGAAAATAGAATAGAGAATCTGATCCTTAAACTCATAAGTACGTAAAATTTTACATTAACACATTTAACTCGATGTCCTTAATTAATTAATTTCTATATTAAATTTAAAGATCGGATATATACAACTTTACCTTTGTAATGCTGACTTGAAAATGCAGGACTTATAACGGTGTTTATAAACGGAGTGGCGACACAAGTTCCAGAAGGAGTATTGGATATGAGAAGTATGTTCGGAGAAGAGGTTATCTTGGTGCATTCTTCAGGTGCGCCTGTTCCCTTCAATGATTTTGGAATTTCACTTCAAAGCTTACAGCATGGCGAAAGCTACTTCCTTGTACGTTTCTCTTCTCCTTTCTCTTTAGATTTTGAGTTTCTATTGCATGTTCTAGCTAGGCTAAGATGAAACCCTACCGCTCCGTTGGGTGGTCAGTATTAATGGGAATTATAATGAAAATTTAGTGTAATTCTGATAAGAATGAGATTGTTAAAGGAATGATCGACACAATAATTATTATACTTGTCAAAATATTTTTCTATCAAAATTACATTAACTTTCCATTACCCATTCCATTTAGTATTAATTACTAAACGGGTCGTTAGAGATGTATTGGCATTTGGTGGTAATTGAAAATTATTTACCGTTTTATCACCATGAGAATGTCATAATACATATCATAAAAATTTACACAATAAATTATTTTTAATGCCACCATTTATTATCATTAAACAAACGGGCCTTACAAAAAAAGGGAGAAGATGAGGAGAGGGTAAATTGATCCTTATTGTAAATGATAGTTAGTGTATAATTCTCAATTAGTCAATCTAATGATTAAATTAGTATTACCTTATTTAAGCATAATACTTAAATAATATGAATTTAATTCTCACCATATACATAAGAATGCTCATTTCAAGTTACTCTTTACAATTTTGGATTTTCTAATCTAGCTATCTTTGATAAAAAAAAAGTTATTCTAGTCGAATTTCATCATTATCATCATATCTAGTGTATCCCGCTCATAAAAAACTATGATCAAGGTCTGAGAGAGAATAACGACGGCAACTCATACACATAGAGAAAAAGTGCGGTCAAAGAGTCCCTCGGCTTTTGATAGTGTTAATTGTACCTATCTTTGTCAATCAAACTATATATAGTTGATTCTAGGAGTTATACTTACATTTGCACTGGATTACTCCCTTTATTTCCTAATGTTCTTCCCATTTAGAATATTCTATTTTGGAGAGAGAAATTTAAATAAGGTTTTTAAAACATATATAGATGATAAAATATATCCATGTGAGATCTCGTTAGATTCGTCTTAATGTATACTTTTTTATTATATATTTTTTGTAGATTTTTATGATGCGTATTAGTTAGAGATATTAAGACTCAAATTTTACTTTGAAAATTGTACAAAAAGTAAATGGAAAAAACATTAGAAAACAGATGAAGTAATGTATTCACCTTTTTCATATTAATAATAATAATAATTTTATGTCATCAATATCATTGAGATTGAATTAGATAATACGTTATAAAATATAGATAATAGAAATAAGTTTTTAAGATAGAGAGAAAATATAAGTTTATGAATGAGATTAAAAGAAAATGAGTGAAACTATTGTTAAAAAAGAATTAAAGAATGCAAAACCAATGAGACAAATTAAATAAAAAGTGGCGTAAATTAAAAGGACAAAAAGAATATCAAATAATTTTTTCCTAAACTATAAATATTAGTGTTAGCTAATTTGTTAGAATCAAGGATTCATATAACTTTTTTTTTATTAAGTTACAGGATAAGCCGAAAAAAGGGTAAATTCGGCGGAAATTAAACTCAAAACCAGTTGGTTAGGAATTTAAGATTCATATAATTACTTATTTAGGTAGGTTTAAGTTTATATAAAGTACATTTCAAAAAAAAAAATATATTTATTAACTGAACTTATTCTTAAAAATTATCTATTATGTGTACTTTTTAATTTTTGATTTTGATTCATATAATAACAAGTTTTTTTTACTAAGCTTATTTATAATGAAGTTAAAAGCAGTTGAATGACTAAGATGAGATTGAATCCAAAGATGGTCTCTTTCTCCTTCTAGCATAACTTGTTACCAAAAACTTTATATATACTCTCAATTGGAAAAAAAAATTTTTTAAAAAAAAGATGAAGTACTAAATAAAAAGATTAAAAAAAAGGATAAACCAAGAAAATATTATTAGATAGAGCAAAGTATATTCTTTTATTAGAACCAGAAAATTATACAGATCACATATAGATTTAACGTAATTCACTGACAATGTGTAAGCTATATCTACGGAAAATAGAATATATTTTATTAATATTTTTTTTGAGTTGATATTTTATTAATATATAAGAAGAAAACCGAATATTGAACATTTTCTTTATAGTTTATATCGGCAAAATTAAAGAAGAAAAAAAATCCCCGCCTATTCTATCCATTAGTCCCATTGATTTTTTTCACTATTCGCTTATCACTTCTAATTTGTATTTTATTCTTAATTTATAAGTTAAAACATAGTCATGTGGAATCTTGTTTGATTCGTCTCAATACAAAGATTATCAATATCTACTTTTTATAATTCTAAATTCTAAATTAAAAACAATTAGAGATAGCAAAGGTTAGAATGTTATCTCGGCAAGTGTAAAAAATCAAATGAGACTAATAGGTTTAATAGGAAATAGTATTAATTAAGAAGATAAAAAGAACACAACTATCAAAGAACCAAATTGTGTGTTGATTATTCCCCAAAAAAGTTTTCATAATTTTTTGTATGTTATATGTATAATTAAAGAATCTTGCCACGTATTTCTTTTGAAATTAACACACATTTTATTTACATTTATACTTTTGAATTATTATATTTTTCTATATGATTTTATATTATTTTTTAAAATTTTATCCATAAACTCATTTTCTCTTCAGCTTATTCTTATGTATACTCAATCAATTTCTTGTTGATTTATTGTGGTATGCCCTTCTGTCCATTTGAAATTACTATACAATCTATTTTAGTTTGTTTCTTTAACTTTTCTACAATTTCTTTTTTTTTTTTAATATTTTCTACAACACAAAATCTTGTGAGAGACGGTCTCTTTGAGAGACCATCTCTAATTGGGTTGGGCCTGAGCGACGTCTCTTACAAAACGGTCTCTCAGGAGACTAACTGTTTCTACAATTCCTCTTATAAAAATATCTCCTTGCCCTCTTCTTAGACCGGACACAACTATGATATGTCTGCTACTCTCCTTCCCTAGAATTCTACTACTTCTTTAAATCTCATAAACATTTTCTTTCTCTTTTAATATCCTCCTACAATTTAAATAACCCCACAAATTCTTAAACTTTATTTAAGTCAAATATTTTCGCTGCAATCTCGTAAAGACAGAGGTAGTAACAAATAAATATATAGTATATCATCATCATCCTACCTAGTGTATCCTGCTCATAGAAAATTATACGCAAGATTTGGGGAGAGAAGTATGGCAACAACATATTCATAAAAGAGAGCGTAGCCAAAAGAAGTCCCCCAACTCAAAACAATTAAGAAAAGTTCTTGCGTTAAAAGAGATAAATAAAATACAATAGATAAAATAAATACGTAAACACGTAGCAGTGGTCAACTCAACGATATCTGGCACAAATAGTCAAATAAAAGAATACGAAAACCTAAAACATGTCGGTGAAATCAAAAAGTACAATCTGTTTTTTTAAGCCTAAACCTAAAACTAATCTTTTATGTATCAATGTGGAGTAAATCATAACATTTGACTATACAAAAGATTTTATATAGAAAATAAAAATATATTAAATTTAAGATTCTTTTTGTTTTTTTATTTTCAAATGTGACATTTGCTTTTTGAGTACTATGCAATTTTATTAAAATAACGTCAGCCCACCAAATGAGACAATAGATGTATTTATACAAATTAAAAATAAGAAATAAATACTACTCCGTTCTCTTTAGATTGCATCAAAGAGAAATTGGTGTATTTTTAAGAAAATGGTAATAAATGAGGAGAGAGAATGAATTGTGTGAATGAAATTAAAAGAGAGTTAAAATGAATGAATGAGATTAAAAGAAAGGGGTGAACCATTGTCCGAAAATAGAAATGATGCAATTTAAGTGAGATGAACCAAAATGGAAAATGATGCAAATTCAATGAGACGGAGGGAGTAGTATTCAAAAAGTAAATAGGCAGGGCCGTATCTGGCCTAGGGCGGGTGGGCCAAAGGCCCAGGGCCCCATATTCTAAAAATTATATAGATTTAAGTCTTTAAATTAAAATATTAATTAAATTTTAAAAAATAAATATGAGAATGCCATAGTAGGAATGAAATATTAATGTCAAAGATAATAAATGTCTAACATTACTCTTTACAATTTCAAGAAAAAAAGTGAAAATTTTATATTTGTTTGGATAACTAGAAAATTTGAAAGATATTTCAAACTAATTAGAAGATTAGGAAGAATTGAAGCATTCTTGATCTTTAAGGGTCCCTATTTTTAATCTCCATATAAGAGCCCCTGTTTTTAATCTCCATATAAGGACTCCTTTTTTTTAATCTTTTTATTTAGTACTTCATCTTTTTTTAAAAAATTTTTTTTTTCCAATTGAGAGTATATATAAAGTTTTTGGTAACAAGTTATGCTAGAAGGAGAAAGAGACCATCTTTGGATTCAATCTCATCTTAGTCATTCAACTGCTTTTAACTTCATTATAAATAAGCTTAGTAAAAAAAACTTATTATATGAATCAAAATCAAAAATTAAAAAGTACACATAATAGATAATTTTTAAGAATAAGTTCAGTTAATAAATATATTTTTTTTTTTGAAATGTACTTTATATAAACTTAAACCTACCTAAATAAGTAATTATATGAATCTTAAATTCCTAACCAACTGGTTTTGAGTTTAATTTCCGCCGAATTTACCCTTTTTTCGGCTTATCCTGTAACTTAATAAAAAAAAGTTATATAAATCCTTGATTCTAACAAATTAGCTACCACTAATATTTATAGTTTAGGAAAAAATTATTTGATACTCTTTTTGTCCTTTTAATTTACGCCACTTTTTATTTAATTTGTCTCATTGGTTTTGCATTCTTTAATTCTTTTTTAACAATAGTTTCACTCATTTTCTTTTAATCTCATTCATAAACTTATATCTTCTCTCTATCTTAAAAACTTATTTCTATTATCTATATTTTATGACGTATTATCTAATTCAATCTCAATGATATTGATGACATAAAATTATTATTATTATTAATATGAAAAAAGGTGAATACATTACTTCATCCGTTTTCTAATATTTTTTCCATTTACTTTTTGTACAGTCTTTTATGTATCAATGTGGAGTAAATCATAACATTTGACTATACAAAAGATTTTATATAGAAAATAAAAATATATTAAATTTAATTTTTTTTTGTTTTTTTTTTCAAATGTCACATTTGCTTTTTGAGTACAATTCACCAATTTTATTAAAATATCGTCAACCCACCAAATGAGACAATAAATGTATTTATACAAATTAAAAATAAAAAATAAATAGTTCCAAAAAGTAAATAGAACACTTGTGTAAAATAAAAGAGAGTATAAAATAAGCTTAAAAATAAATAGAAGTAGTATCACCAAGTCTAATGCAACTTATAGTATTTAGAAGTACTTCTGTATATTTGTAAAGCATAGCTACTCGCATGTTCTTATATTACTAAATCCGTTCCTGTATTATTGTTTGTTATTATTCATTGCCTTTAATTATTTTTAGTTATTTGTACGTATTTTATTTATTCTATTTATAAATTGCAAAGTTTTCTCTTTTTGAAGACCTTTCTCGAGCCAAAGGACTCTTTGACCGCACTCTCCTCTATGGGTATGAGCTGCTGTCGTTCTTCCTTCTCCAAACCCTGATCATAATTTTCTATCAGCGGGATATCATGTTTAGCGGCTAGCATGATGGGGTGACAGCTGATTGATGGATGTGATTAATTTGATTGCATTAATTTGATCTGATTTGTAAAATATTGGCATTTTGCAGGTCCCAAGACTCTCTTAAAAAATGGGAACCTACCAACCAGTTTGGGCATGTCAGTTCTACACAAAACTAAAATTTAGATACTTCATCATTTTCTACACATGTTGTATCATTTGGATAATTAATGTTATACTTATCAAATGCTGCAATTTGCATTAACATCCCACAACTCTTTTTTATATGCATAATCCAATCCTACTTCTTTAATTCTTAATTAATGCATGCCTTGTTTTGCAAATCAATGTTACTTAGTTAAGTCTTTGGCCTATCTAATTACTTATTAGAAAAAAACTACTTCCGTTCCCTAATAAATTTCCCAAAAGGAATATTCACGGGAATTAAGAAAAATAGAATGTATCCACTATCTAAAATATTCCGCTCATTTAGTTAAAACTAACAAGTTATTTCTGAGTTAAATCATTAAGTATAACCTAAACTTAATTAATTTGCTAAGTATTTTTCATAGTAAATACAAAATAAATAACTACAAAACTAAAAAGTTTAAAATTAAGGGCTAAAAAATAAGACGTAGTTAATGTTATATACCTTAAAATGAAAAAAAAACCTATATAGGAGTTAAGTGGATTAAAATCAGGTTGACCTGATCCGTTGCAGGTCAAGACAAGGTTTTGATTTTTGAGCCAATTACTAACTAGGTTAGGTTTGGGTCAAAGGGTTTTTAACCTGTTTACATATGACCCAAACTTAAACCCGATCTAAGTTGTTCTGTTTGACAGGCCTAATGCGTAAACCATGTAATATATAAGCATAAGCAGCATTAGATTATATAATATATTCTGGGGTCTCAACCATAAACTTAAACTTTTGGTTGAGTTCATTTCTTGACTTAGTATCAGAGCCAAGGTGATAAGAGATTACAGGTTCGAATCTCAATCACCTCGAATGGGCTAATATAGACAAGAGAAGAAGGATTCAATCTCGGGTAAGCATTTTTTGTTTAGTCAAACATAATGCTTTCGACCTTATTTGCTCGAGCAAGCATTTTTTGTTTAGTCAAACATAATGCTTTCGACCTTATTTGCTCGAGCAAGCATTTTTTGTTTAGTCAAACATAATTCTTTCGACGTTATTTACTCAAACAAGCATTTTTTGTTTCGTCAAACATAATGCTTTTGATCTTATTTGCTTGGGCAAGCAACATAGAGTTAAATTTGTGTCTTTTCTTGTAAATTCTATTTTTTTATTCATCTTATATCTTAATGATCGATTAGAATAAATTGAACTCATTAGTCTTCAAATTGTGTACCACAAATAAGCCACAAAATTATCCCCTAACCTGGTATTTTCCGTTCTCTACTGTAATTCTTCATTTCATAATACTTGCTACAATTAGTGACATTTTCCTACATAATATGTCACATTCAGTAGCAATTATTATGGAATGGAGGGAGTATATGCAGAGCCGTATCGTAAATTTTAGGCTCCCTGTATAAATTTTATCTTATGAATTTTCTTGCAATTTAAGAAAATCAAATATCAAAATACTATACGATAAAATCTCTCAATTTATCAAACTAATAATATTTGGCTCTTCGTTACTCTCGTATAAAATAGTATACATATTTTTTATGGTAATTAAAACAATTAATCAGATAAGTATAACAATAAATTTTTGGGGACCCTGTGATAATAAGCCCTATGTTATAGATTGTTTTACACATGCTAATCCATGACAATGGAAAAATGCACTAGAACTGGAACAAATTTAACTTTTTGCGACATTGGATTTAGTGACATTAAAAAAATACCACAGATTCATATTTTTACTGTAATAATTATTAGTTTTTATTTTAAGTTCCACTATAAAGTTATTTAGCGACATTTTATTTGGTCTTTAGTGGCATACTTAATTGTCACTATAGTTTATAGTGACATTTGTGAGAAATGTCACTCTATCCTATGTCGCTAAAAGTTTTAGTGTGACTTTTCATTATGCTACTAAAGGGTCTAATAAATGTCATTAAATCATCTATATACACTATAAAAAAATTAAATTAACGACATTTAAATTAAATATCGCTAAATGTATCCCACTAAAAATAAAGAAATAAAGAAATTATGTTGTAGTGATGTAATAATACATCAAGAACACTTTACCACTGATCTTGGACTTATATATCACTCCCACATTTTTATTTCCAATTAAGCAATCTGTTAAAGTGTTAATATTAGTTAGTATAATTGTATAAAAACCTTGACTTATATAAGTATTTGAAAAAGAAACACATTTTCACAATCCAATTCAATAACAATAAGGATAAGATGACCTTTTATCGGTGCAAATACTTCAAATGAGTTATTTTTAGGAGGAGAGATCGTATCTTTCTAAAACGACCTTAAATAAAGAGTTTAAATTCTCATAATATGTACTTCTATAAGATAAACTATTTGTAAAACGATTTTTTATTAGGCGACTTTTTGATCGCACTCTTCTTTATGGATATGAATTATCGTCGTTCTTTTCTCCCAAACCCTAATCATAGTTTTCTATGAGCGAGATACACCGGATATGATGATGATGTATAATACGAGTCGAAATTGAAAACAAATAGTTGGGCAATAAAATGCCAAAAAGGAGAGAGCATTTGTCATAATAGAAAGAGACACGTGTGAGAAAGAAGGTTTGCATGGGAACATTGTGTTGATCATTCATCATCATCTCCCTTCAAATAATACTTTTACTATATCCTTCATTCATTTCTCATTAATATTTTCTTCTTGGTTTTCTTCATATGTTCATGTCTAATTAAATAATTAATTAATTAATTAAATTTTTTATTGATAAAACAAAATAAAAAAAAAAGAAAGAAATGGAATGGGTAAATTCAATATTGAATTTAGTGGTACCTCCGGCAAGTTTAGTAATATTAGCAATGGCATGGCCAACATTGAGTTTCATCAATGCATGTGAATGGATTTATGGGATGTTTTATTTTCAAAATATGGAAGATAAAGTTGTTATTATTACTGGTGCTTCTTCTACCCTTGGGGAGGTAATCTATTCTACTTCTTTCTTGAGTCGGAGGATTCATTTTGACCGCGCTCTCATTTATCATGGTCTGGTTTCTCAGACCCAATCCATCAAAATTTGTTACCTAGATAGATTGTTTGACTGAAATTCAAGAATTTGTGTTCTAAAATTAATTGGGAAATTATGCTACTGAGGTATGCGTTTTTATTAATAGTGTCCACAATTTTCTTTCCAATGGTACCCCTAAGGCTTTGAGGTAATTACAACCGTAACACTTTTAAGATTTTTCTGTTAAAAATCTGTTAATTTTTCGAAATTAATCTAAGTAGAGTTAGTTTCTTTCTTCTTCTCTTTTCCCTTGGTTTGACTAATTAGTTTGACTGAAATTGTTGATGGATTTGACTAATTGAATTATTGAATGATTTGTTAGTGTTAAACTATTTGTTTAAGTTGGTGTAATGAACATGTTTTGTAAAATTAGTTTGTGTTATGAATTTATGATGTTGTTTTGTAAATTTAGTCAAGAAAAAGTGAGTTAAAAAACCCAAAACTATCCAAAAAAAACTAGCCTTTAAAGCTAGCTTTTTCAACCAGTCAATCTAAAAGCATTTTATCGAATGATTACGAGCCAAATTTCGAGTCGGGCCAATACAAGTGAATCATGACTAAATGTTTTGAACGGCAAAGCTCAATTGACATTTGATTTTGAAACAATTTTGTATGATGAACCCTACTCTCGCCACACTACACAGAAAATAACCCATATGTAATCTCTGATCGAAAAACTAGAAAATATTGACTAACATATAAGTTTAATGAACTACTCCTCCTATTACTAATGGTTTTAGAATAGAACATCATCGCCCATAGGATCGGACTTGTATGCAGTCGACTCTATTGCGAGTTTTGTTGTGTGTAAGTGCAATGACAAATTTATTAATATGACTTGGATTCTTACATCCATGTTCGACTTGGCTATTTTATTTAAAATATTTTGTTGGGTGCCCATAAAGGAAAATATAGAATAAGAGTAAGAATTAAACTCTAATGGACTGGGCGTCTCTTAAAAAGGCGGTCTAAGACGGTCTTTCAGGAGACTTGTTGGAGTATTATACCCTCGTCCGGAGAGTCAACAAGTACTTGAAGTTAAATTAAGAGTCTGGATAACAAAGCATGAAACACTTGTAATAAAAACTCATTGTTATTATAGATAGAACATTATTCATTGTACAACATACATTGTTATTAATTTATTATACAAAGAACATTATTCATTATATAACATATACATTGTTACTTTATCTCAGCAAATTGCTTATGAATATGCAAAAAGAGGATCGATCTTAGTGCTAGTAGCACGAAGAGAAACTAGGCTTCATGGAATTGGCGAGAATGCGAGAAGAATGGGTGCGAAGCATGTCATGATTGTGGCCGCTGATGTTGTGAAAGAAGACGAGTGTCGGAGGTTCATCAATGAAACAATAACTTTCTATGGTCGCGGTAATTTTCATAATTCATCATGAGACCATGATTAAAATTACATGTTTTAGGCTATATCCAATTTGTTTAGAAATGAGGATTTCTTTATCATTGAAGATAATTAAAAAAAAGAAAAAAATGATATTAATAATTCAACCTACCCATGCGCGGTGAATACTCTTAAAATTGGATTATTTTGTGATAAACCAACCTTTGCCCTTAGTTTGCTGTCAGCAAACATGCAATGGTTGAATTATTATAAAATAAAAGTTTATGTTGATAATGAGTGTCTACTTATAGAAATGCGATTAGAAGTGTAATTAAGCTTTCTAACTTGAAATGTTCATTCACAGTGGATCATTTAGTGAATGCTACAAGTTTGGGTCACACATTCAACTTTGAAGAAGCTACCGACACGTCTGTATTTCCTCATTTGATGGTGAGGACAAGTTCGTCCGCTTCATTGTCGTTGTTGCTTTTGATTATATATATATGAGGCGATTGAACGTTTTTTTGTAGCATCTAGTGTTGTAGTGATTTTAGTGCATTCCGTTGACAGGATATAAACTTTTGGGGGAATGTTTACCCAACCTATGTAGCTCTTCCTTATCTACGACAAAGCAAAGGCCGAATCGTTGTCAATGCGTCGATTGAAAATTGGTTTCCTTTGCCAAGCATGAGTTTGTACTCGGTAAGTTTTATTCCGTTAGGCATCACGAATGTGTCTTGTTGTGTGAGGTGTTTGGTTGCTAAGGCATTTTCGACGAGATTTTTTACCCGGTAATGGATTTTGCTAACTTATATTCTAGTAGTGATTTAATGGCTAATGTTTAAGTTAATGTTAATCTATCTCTTAACTTTTTCCACTTTATATGTTTTGTGATATATCTTCATCTGTCGATGATTATCCACTAGGCTGCAAAATCTGCGTTAGTGAATTTTTACGAAACGTTGAGACTTGAAGTGAAAGAGGATGTAGGGATAACAATTGCAACCCATGGATGGATCGGGACCGATATTACAAGAGGTAAATCTATGGTAAACAGTGGTCCGGACATGCAATGGAGGGAAGAGCGAGAGGTGAGCCTCGTAGCGTAGCGTTTCCGACTTTCCCACTTAAGCAATCACTTAAAAGAGGTTTCTATAGGCCAACGCAATTCATTCCATTTTGTAGGTACAAATGAGTAACGACAGGGCATTGGCTGAATTTGCAAAGCTAATTGTAGCAGGGGCGTGCCGAGGAGATCCTTATGTTAAGTACCCGAGTTGGTACGATGTGTTCTTGTTATACAGGGGTTTTGCACCCAAAGTTCTCGGCTGGACATACCGCTTGCTATTTGGAGGCGTCGATACAAGCAGGATTTCAGCGCTTACTGGACTAAGTACGCCTTTATTGGAGTCTTCTTCACCGAGAAAACAATCGAGTCCAATGCCAGTTCCAAGGGCCACATATTTGCAACAACATATGAGGGTGGAATAAGGAAGCCTTTAAATCTTCTATTTTAACTTTTGGTAAGGTACGTTGTATTGCTCGTTGCTCGTTAATAGACCGCGTCCAAATCCAGAGATGCATACACAATTTTTTTCTGTTAAAATAGGTGTCGTTTTGGGTGCACGTAATAAGGCGTTTATTACATACATGATTTTTGTATGACGCCACAGTTTTACGCTTTTCATTACGTTTTGGTTGCAATATTTACTGTGATTTTATTTTCAAAATGAATGATATCGAACATCTTACATAGAGAATCACCAATATTTATATATGATGCGAACTTAAGCTGAATCACCTAGTTTTTGCGGATGACTTAGTGGTGTTCTGAAAAGGGGATATGCACTCCATTAAGATCCTTGTCTAAGGTGCGGAGTTGTTCTCTTCGAGTTTTGGTCTTTTTGTTATGCCAATTCACCATAGTGGCTAAGTCGAATATAATCTCAGGTCTCTCGATTTACTCCGGAAAAAAACGATTAAAATATAATGCAAGATGTTTATATCAAATTTGAAGTGTTGTGTTTCGTTTCCATAGGAACAGAGTCGGCCTTGAGAGTTGAGAAATATGGGGCAAAACATTAGTAATGGGCTCTTAATAACTAAATATACAATTAAATATTAAAGCATTATATTTCTAATTTTTTGGATGGGCCCGAAGGCACAAACCCTCTTGCCCCTAATAGGGTCGGCCCTGTATAGGAAGATGATTATAGGTTCTAGACATTACACATAATTGCAGTCGTTTCTTGTAAAACATCAATAATATAAGCTCATACGCATATTTGATCTGAATAAGAAAATGAAACATAAAAACATCGAAGATGAACTTTGCCTATATACGATCATACAACAACAATACGATCAAAGGTAGCCTTGCCTATATATGACGACAAGAAAAAAAAGCATGGAAGCGGACGGACGAGTTAGACGACAGAGAGGTGTGTAAAGAAACATTACCATATAGGCAGCTGCTTATTTGAAAGCATCAGTAGCAGAATAAAGGAAATCCAAGAATCCAGTCCCCTTAAGAAGGCCTTTACCAGTTAGAAGTTCAAAATCTAGTAATAATAAAAATCCGATAACAGCTGCTTTTCCATTTATAATTTCATTCTTCGATGTGAAACCAAATCCTCCTGAACTTTCATCCACCACCATTTTCACCTGCATATCATATAGACCGTTGTGTCATAGTAGAGAACAATGGAGCCAAAGGAACTTAGGTTGATTCAAAAGTTATTTTGACGCGGTATAATAGGCTACATGGTAATGAGTCGTTAAATTATATGTAGTTTTTATTTATGTGAAAGTGTAGATAGCATTTGCTACAAATGGTCAATTAAAAACATCTTTGTCATCACTAACAAAGATAAAGGCTACCACTAGGGGTGTTCAGACGGGTCAGGTCCTCAGTTTGAGCCCTTATCCAGTTCATTTTAAAAGGTTTTGTAAGGTCCGGATTAAAAATGAGCCGGGCAAAAACTACTACAATTAAAACGGAGCGTTCTATAAAATGGCTTAATAAGGATCGAAAACGGGTCTTTGTAAAAGCACAATTGATGGATAATTTTATTATTATAAATGACAATGTCAATGGGGATAACGTTTCAACAATTTAATTATTATAAATTAATCAATGGGGATAATAATAATACTTTCCAGTAATAAAACGGGTCGGGTCGAGCTTAAAGCCCATATAAAGATTATCGGGCCCTTATCCAGCCCAACCCATTGAACACCTCTAGTTGCAAATCTGCAACATTGCGTAGAATCCGATCGTCGAGCTTAAACCCCATATAAAATTTATAAGGCCCTTATCCACTCCGGCTCATTGAACACTCCTAGTTGCAAGTGTGCAACATTGCGTAGAATCCGATCACCTCAAACCCCACTTAAGTCGACCCAATTAATGGAATTGTTGTAAATCATAAAACCATTACTTGTTAAGAAAGTGAGACAATGTTTATGAAAGATAAGGTGATAAAATATGTTGGGTATAGTATGTAAAAATATGGTGTACCTCCTCCACATTGACATCCTCAGCAGTAAAACCAGGTTGAGCCCTGCCACTAAAGAGAATCTCTGCTGATGCGTCCGAATTTGAAATATCCCCCATGCTGATGTAGATATTTTGATCATCTGTTTTTACTGGATACACATACAATGACCTCAGGGCAGGGGTCAGAACTCTCAACACTGGATTGTTTGGATACCATTCCTTGATTTCCCCAGTCCGAAGATCAAATGTACTGTCAGTCGTAGGGCAAACTATGCAGCCATCCTGGCGTAGAAATGGGTGAAAAGAGCGTATAATTTAGAATGTGCGTATGTTTGCACAATACAAGAGAAACGAAAGGACAAATACAAACATTTAATGGTAAAATGAGCTCAATACGCATGCCGATCATTGAGAATGCAAGCTAAGGTACTTGCATATGCAACAGTTCAAGCTAACAAACTCTTGCTATCTATGAACTCCGTTACGTTCTAATTTCGATAGCAACTCTAAAAGCTAGAGCTAAGTCGTTCAATGCCACTAAAAGAGACCCAATAAGTAGAAAGAAAATGCACTCGGCATTTATTTATAACTCATTGCCTCACAACAATCAACATGCTTGCAATTCAGAAAAACATGGTCCGTGCTGATGGGCTAGCCCTATAGAGGGTAAGAGGGGTCTATGCCCCAAGCCCGTCCAAAAGATTACAAAAAAGACGCTTCAATATTTGATAGTTAGAGGCTTATAATAATATATTTAGTAATCAGAGACCCATAATTAACATTTCGCCTCGCGCCTTTCAAACCTAAGGCCGGCTAAGATAGAATGCCAAAAAGAGGTTAGCGTACAAGGTTGCTGTAAAAATGAAGGACTGGGTCACAAAAATATGAACTTGCCACCATGGACAAATAACTATTGCATCTAGAAGTGTTGAGATATTCATTAAGGTCTTATAAAAAGGATAGGATAATAAACCATGCACTTTAAAACCATAAATATATGAGCACTAGGGCGGGCTCCATTTTGGCCTTTATCCGGCTGTTTCTAGAAGGGCTTTGTAAGGGCCGGGCCGAAAATGGGTTATGCTATAATTAAAATGAAGCGGGCTAAAAAAGGCTCAATAAGGGCTGAAAACGAGCTTTTGTAAATAGTATAATTAATGTATAATTTAAATATTATAAATGACAATGTCAATGAAATTATTAATATTTTTTCAATCAAACTATTATAAATGATAATTTAATTGTTATAAATTGATAAATGAGGTTAAAATAATATTTAGTAGTAAAAATGGGCCGGAGCGGGCTTTGAAAGCCCGGCCCATTTAAAGCCCATATTAATTTTAAAGGGTCATTATCCGACCCGACCCATATTTACTTAAGCCCGGTCCGACCCTTATCCGGCCCATTGAACATCTCTAATCAGCACATAATCACATTATTGTCCTAGAAGAAGCTATGTGGAAGCCTTAATCCCAACATATGGGGCACGCTTTATGAACCAAAACAAATCAATATAAAAAAATTTCAGTAGCAAGGATTATATTTCAATTGGCTTATCTAATACATAAATAAATTTCAATCATCCACGCATATTCTCTTCCTCCATTTGTTGCGATTATTGTTAATCATATCCCAATGTAAATTCCAATTTTTTATGGAGTTCCTTATTCAAGTCATCTTTGATCTACATCTTGCTCTTGATTCCTCAATGTTTTGATCTTTCACTTTTCTAACTTGTGTTGTACATATTACAATTAATATCGTTTTTGTACATGAGCAAATCAATTAAAAATTTCTTTCTTTAGTCTTCAATATTTGAACTCTAAATACCTTTTTATATCTACATTTCAAATTATGTCCTTTTGGATATCTCAGCTCTACCATCTTGACATACACATCTCAACTACTCACATTTTCCTACGATAATCTATCCATAAGCTCAAACATTTGAACCCATATAATCATGGAATAAAAACTCCCCCGTTACGTTACGTAACGCCCGTTATATAACCTGTTTCAAAGTTGCCGCGACGTTAAATCCCGTTATATAACGGTTCACGAAATTTCACGGTCAAAACGCCGCGTTGACCGTTATATAACGTGTAACGCCCGTTATTTTACCGTTATAACGATATTTCACCGTTACAAAGTTATTTGTTATCGCATTAAAGTTTTATTAATACCCATTAACTTTAATTATTATGATTACTTAATTTATAGTTACTCATAGTTTTAGTTGATAAACAAAATAATCAACTACTCCCTCCGTTCCTTTTTGTTTTTCCACCTTACTAAAACGGGTAGTTCCATAAGTTTTTCCACTTTAGAATACTTTCCATTTTAGGAAAGTTTTCATCCCACTTTTACCCCTTAAATCCCCACTTTCCTTACTTCACACTACTATTTAATTATTTTCTCTCTCATACTTCCAATACAATCATTACATTACACTATTATTTAATTACTTTTTCTCTCATACTTCCAATACAATTATTATTTCCCATTACAATATAATTAAAATAATACCCATTACCACCAAAGATTCCATTTTTCTTAATCTTGGTGAAAAACCCAAATAGGAACATCAAAAAGGAATGGAGGGAGTAATAACTAATAAACTAATTAATTATGCACTAAAAGAATCAAATATTGCAATTATAATAGCTAGTTGCACATTATTGCATAATAATAGTAGTTCAACAACAAAAATGCAATTATAACTTCAAAATTCCTTATGTGATTTTTTTTTACAAAAATCACGTCGCATCGGCCGCGATTCTCGTTATTTCTCCGTTATAGCCGTTTTTCGTGACATCGCGACCGTTTCCGCAAACACGTGACCGCGATTTTTTTCCATGCATATAATAGAAGGATCAAGAATTCTATTGGCTCTAGCATCAATGAAACAGTAGAAGTTTGTAAAATAAGAACAGAAAAACAGATTTCTAGACTAAGAGTTCCTAAACAAAAGAAAACTGAACTTTTTAATGATTCAGAATCAATCCTCACAATTACCTAATTGGTAGTATCTACATCTTCAACATTTCATCACCTCAATTTAATTAAGTGGCTCCTACTTAGCCCTGGTTTACGGGTTAGATTTACGCAACATTACCCTTCTAAAAACAAAAAAGTTGTTTTCGATTGATTTTAGGCAATTAACATTCTACATCTTCATGTAAATAAAATTGCCCATGACTTATCAGGTTATTGTACTGTAATTTATCATCTCAGTCACAAGCAATGCCCAAAAACTCAAACCAAATATGTTGACTAAAGAGACCAGTGTCACATAATTCGCCAATAGTGAATCGAGAATCAAAAAAACGAATTATGGTCGGTATAGGCTATTTTTGAACCATTTTGATCGGATTGTGAATTCATAAGGCAAACTAACTAGCAACATATGTTTCACCGAAGAAATCGATTCATCATCCATGTTACAAACTAATGAAGTAACACCCCAAAACATAAAACCAAATAATTTGGCAAAAGAACTCGCCTCGGCTCACATTGCAGCTTGGCAACTTCAAGTTCACTAATTCTCTAATGGTTGTTTTCATTTCAACCAACAGACGCTCTAATGAGACTGGCTGTTCAACCAAAACCCATAGGTTCAGTTTTTACCACTTCCTAATAACAACCCAATTCATACTACTACTATCTTTACAACCAAAAACAATCCCAATGATTTGATTCCCAAAAAAGATATACTGCATTCCTAGAAGGCTAGAACCAAATAAGTAGCTAATGTTCCTCCTTTTTTTGCAGTGAATTTACTTTTGAAATTAGTTCTCGTGCAAAAAGGCCGCATCATCATATTACGACTGTATTTTAAAAGTTTTTGAGTTTACCCTAATCGAAATATGGGCCGGTTGTTCGTGAAACCCATTTCGCGACCATTACTGAAACCCTATTTTTGCACCGGTTCCCCTTATTCAGACTACATCAAACAACTTTTGGATCATCAAAACCAACAACAACCCACTAACAAAGCCTAAATTCCAAAAGATTCGCATCGGTTAAACTAATCAATAAAATCAGTATAGTCATTGTATTTTGCATCATCAAAACCAAAAGCTGAAACTAAAATTAAAAAAAAAAAAGAATGAATGAATTGCTAAATGAGCATGAAAAGAGATTCAATCTACAAACCTGTGTAAGTTTAGCATTGAGCAAACCCTCGGAATAAGCACCCTCAGCAGGAGACCTATTCTCAATCGCAATAACCTCATCTTTATACCACAACAACAAAATAGTCTCCCCATCTTGAATAATCACTCTTCTCTCACCCCTAGGCAACGCCGACAACGGCACAACTGGCACCCAATTTTTCCCACCATCATTCGACGCTTGAGATCCTTCCGCCACTGATATTTCCGACGCTTTACACCCAATAGATTTCCTAAACTTGGTTGAATTTCGGAAAGAAATGGAGAATTCGGAGATGGGTAAGTGGGAATTTAGGGTAGGAAATGTTGGGGGAAGAGAAAGGAGAGCGGAGATGGATTTGAAGAAGGTAGTAGTGGCAGCCATGGAAGGGGTGAAGAAGGTTGATGAAGATGAGAAACAGAGGAAGGAGAAGATGGAGGGAACGGAGGAAAGATTGGTTGAAACAGAGAATCCATGGCCACAGGAAGTGGATAACAAACGTTAATTGATTTCGTTTTTCATTACAAACCACATATTAGTGAATCAAAATTGTTTAGAAGTTTTTTTTTTCAACTAAAATAAATTTTCATTTTTATTTAATTTATAACTAGATAATACATGTGCGTTGTATTTTTTTTTCATTATGATTATGATGTAAAAAACAAATAAATTGAATAGGTTCGTCATAATATTACATTAATTTTAAGTAGTTCTAAATACACATAACACATGTTTTCAAAAAAAAATATACATACACATAACACATTTTATTACATTCATACAAACTGGAATTCAAACTTCTTTATAATTATCATTATAATAATTATAAAGTATTGGACCATTGTAAATTGTATCTATAATATAATTAGCATTTTAGTGAACTATTTTTTGAAAGTATATTTAAGAATAGTATAATTAATTTGTGAATGCATGGATGTTTTTTTTAAAATAAATATAAAATTAATGGTGCTTTGTAAATTAAAAATCAAAGATAATAATTTGTGCATCTTTAATACATCCTACTATTTATTACATTGTTTTTCAAATTTTAATAGTATCATACAATACTATAAAAGTGTTAGAAAATAATACTATAAAAGTGTTGAAAAATTCCATATGTCATCTCCTAAGGAGGCATGACAAATATAATAATTTTAGTAGATAGTAGTTGATTATATGAAAATATTTACCTAATTTAGAATCATACATCATACAATACTATAAAAGTGTTGAGAATTATCTCAAAAAAAAAGTGTTGGAAAATTCTATGTGTGATCTCCTAAGGAGGCATGACAAATATAATTATTTAAGTGAATGTTCATACAATACTATAAAAGTGTTGGAAAATTCCATGTGTCATCTCCTACGGAGGCATGACAATTATAATTATTTTAGTGAATGTTCATACAAGACTATAAAAGTGTTGGAAATTTAATGTGTCATCTCATAGGGAGGCATGACAAATATAATTATTTTAGTGGATGATAGTTGATTATATGAAAATATTTAGGAAAATTTGCCAAGAATAATCCCAACTATCATCCGTTGACCAAAAATAATCCCAATTATCGATTATTTTTTAATAATCCTAACTATTCATCAAATTTGCTCAAAACAGTCCCACTCCCTCCATGACCGGCTACAGCAGGTATTTTGTGAATAATTTTTTTTACCTGTTTTTTTAACTTACCTTCGTCAAATAAGATGTACTCTTTCATCTTCAAACTGATTTACCCTTGCAAGTTCAAAAAACCCATTACACTCTCCATCCTCCATTGATGAGCAAGTTCATACCCATCTTCGAACCCTAAACTTATCAAAATTAGCAGGTTTGAATACATAGAAGAAGAGGAATTCATTGAATTTTAAAGGGATGACGCTTTTAGAGGTTTTAGGGTTTGTTAATGGAGGAAGAATGAATGAAGAACAAGATGGAGTATAATGAAGATGAAGGGTACATCTTATTTGATGAAGGTGAGTTAAAAAAAAGGTAAAAAAAAATTAATAACAAAATACCTGCTGCAGCCGGTCATGGAGGGAGTGGGACTGTTTTGAACAAATTCGATGAATAGTTAGGATTATTAAAAAATAATCGATAGTTGGGATTATTTTTGGCCAAAGGGTGATAGTTGAGATTATTCTTGGCAAATTTTTCAAATATTTACCTAATTTAGAATTTTGTTATTTTAAAAATTAGAGCTAAATTAGGTATACTATGGAGTAGAATTTATTATAGAATTTCTATATAACTAATATAAAATTTGATTTATTTTTGATTCAATGAAAAAGTGATATATTCGATAAATAATTAAAAAAATTAACATTTAATTAATTTTTGCTTTAAAAAAGTCATGTATAAGATAAATTTAATCATAATAATATATACTTGCATTATTTTTTGAAGTTATATTTATATATATTTCATACTAATTAATTCGTGCATTGCACGAGTTTCTATACTAGTATGTTATAGTCTCAACTAAAGTTTTTAATGATGGTCAAATTAATTATCTTATAATCATCCTTAACATTTAAGATTCCTATAGTCATTTTTATTCAAGGACATCATCTTTGCTTAAAGAGGAAAACAATTTCATGAGAAGATAACAACGCATCCATTTTTTGAATTGCTTATTTCAGTAGTATATATAAATATATAAATATAGTATAAGATTCGTTCTTAGGTGAAATTATCTTTTGGAGAAATGACTTTCATAGATTCACTACTAACTAAAAAAACAAAAATATCACATAATAAACAATTGAGCTTTTATACGTGTTTATAAACAAAATCCGAATTACTCACCAAACCTCCTTCATGCCATGTTTGGGAACAAGGATTTCATTTAGATATTTGGAATTCGCTCAAATTTATTGTTTTGCAAATCAAAAATTTTCAAATTTGGATTTGAGTCAAATCCACTATGGTTATAAAAGTGGTTAAAAATGAGAATTTGAGAATGACTTCTCAAACCTTATCATGCTCAAATTCTTAATTAATGAATCCATAATTGAAATCTACAATTCAAAATAAAATGGACGTTCTCAAACGCAACCTAATAGAACTATTCTCGATCAAAATTGTTCGTATTCAATCATTTTTTAAAGAAAATATGCTTTAAATGATTAAATCAAATATATTTGATCAAATTATAAGGAATGATTAATATGATTACTTGAATTTGATATGTTTATATTCCAAAATCAATTAACAAAAATTCTCGAATAATGGTATAAAATTTTGATACTTATTGATTGTTGTCGATATTTGAATTGATTTATAATAGATGTTCTGTTAACGTACACGGTATATCTATTGACCAAATGGTAACTGAGTTTGATGATTGTTAAAGCAAGTGTCAATATTCATAACAATGACGTTAACTTTGAACACTTAATCGAACATGTTTTGTCTTGTACTTTGGAAAGGAACAATGAGGATGGGTCGTATGTGAATGGTTTAAGGTTTGGAACGATCGATGATGTGCATAATGTGAGGCAAATGAGGCAAGACATGGAATGAAGATTGCTCGAACAAGACAACATAAAAACAAAGTCAAAAGTAGGCTGGAAAGGTGTGCTCGTTCAAGTACATTGGGCAGTGGGTTTTGAACTGAGTGCTCGTTTGAGCACTTTGCCTAGGATTCTTTTTGGGACCTTTGAGCTATAGTATGGCATTGATATAGCATAGAATTCCTTGTTTAATTACTATGTTTATTTATTGTTGGTTATTGTCATACTTATTATGATGGTTAATGTTAAATGTTTATTATTTGGATTAATGGTGAGTAATAATGTGGTTCTAGAATGATGTATTCTTCTTCTATAAAAAGATACTGCATCATTCATAGAAGAAATCACCACAAACACATTATGTTGAGAGGGCTATTGCATTGTTATAAACTTGAGACTCATCTAACATATCATCAAAATTGTAATGAACAGGTTGTATTATGGTCGTGTTTATGTTTACGCTCAACAATGCTGTGTTATTGGGAGTGTATAGACATAAGTCTTTTGTTGCATAATGTCTTTATTTAGTTAAAATTAAAGGATATCTCTTTTCATATTTCCCCCGTTTTATATTACTTGCACTAAACTAACTTTTGCACTATTCATCATTTGATGATAATTTACATATTTAGGCTATCATACGAGAAAAAACATATTCATGTGAGATTTTGTTTAGTGCAAGTATTATTGAACAAATGAAGTAATTCTTTTGCATTATCCGTCCTAATAATTTTGATAGTAGAATATACTTGAATTTTGACGAATTCAATGAATTGTTTAGAAATTGAACACAATGACTATTATTTTAAATAGTTTTCCCGTTGTGATACACTTTATACATTACGGTTATTGGTTTTATTCATCATTTAAACCTATTTTATATATTGCCGCTAATGTGTAAAGAAATATATTCAAATAAAGAATTCTCATTTGACATTTTGGGGTGTTCCATTTGTTGTGCTAATAAAGAATTCTTTCTATGTATATCACAAATTTTGGACTAAAATAATTTTATTCATCCTTATTTTAATACTCCCTCTAATTCTTTTAAGTTGCCCCATTTAATGAAATGGAACAGTGGTAAAATGGTCATTTTCATAATTAACGGATAATTAAACGTTTTTGGCTTAATAATGTTACGGTGGTTAATTATTCAAGAGTTGAGTGCTATTTTGTGGAAAAAATTATAAGAAATTGCTACCAAACTTGACATGGTATCAGATTTTAGTGAACAAGAGGTCACGGGTTACAGGTCTGTGTCACATCCACACTTCAAGCCCAAAGGGCTCTCGTGTGAGGAGGCGTGTTAAAGTATATAACATATTCTACGGTCTCAACCATGAGCTTAAACTTTTAGTTGAATTGGTTCCTTGACAATTGACACAGGGACTACAAAATTTAAGAGACGGCTTGGGATATTCATGTTAGTAACAAGTTTGATTAAAATAAATTTAGACCTGGGAAAACGGCCGGTGGTCGAACGGGTAACAGGTTGGATTAATTTCGGTCAAGTCATTCTCAGGTCGGGTCATTTTCGGGTCGGGTCACTCCTAGTTCTGGGTCGGTTGGTCGGTCTAACCCAACGGGTTATGACTTATAAAATTTTTATTTTTTTCATCCATTTTTTACTATTTATGAAACTTTTTAAATAAAAAAAAGTTATTTCTCATCCCTCTGACATTAATCCACATACAACTAACACAATATTAAAGCCTTTTGTGATTGAATTCAAGTTATAAGAAACCAGTAATTGCGACGCTCGTGTTCTAAACTTTAAATCTCTATTTATAGTTGGATTTGTGAAATACGTGTAGAGGTGTTCATTCGGGTCATAGGGTTGATTTCGGGTCAGCTATTTCGGGTCGGTTTAAAGTCGGATTTTGTGTTCACATTGGTTTTACATAATTGTAGATCCATTTTTAAGTCGAGTCAAATCGGGTTCGGTTATAAAGTCGGGTGTTTATCGGATCATCGGATCTATTTTTAACACCTCTAAATACATGTCACATTAGAGAAATTAGATGTACAATTTTCAAAAAATAATTGGTATGTTCACAAAAATCTTAGTAAAATCTATTTCAAGTAAACTCTGAAGTCTGGCTGATGGGTCTGGGTCGTATTTCAAGTAATTGTCATTTGTAATGATATTTTGCTTAAAACTTGTTCCTAACATTTAGAATTTCCATTGTTGCTAACATTCTTCTTTTAGTACATAGGTTCACACACACTAAGGCACTAACATAACATTTGCATTCATTATTTGTTCTCATTTTGAACTTAAACACTAAAGGCCTCTTGAAAACAATCAATAACAAAGTTCAATGACCATATAGGGATGGCAATTCGGTCCGAATCCGACTCGATCCGAGGAAAATAATCCGATTCGAGTCCGAAGATAAAGTCATCCAACTCCGACTTTACGATCCGAGTCCGAATTAGAGACGGACCGGAGGAGGACCTTAATAAAAATCCGACCCGACTTCGACCCTGAAGGGAATCCGACTTTAAATTTGACTTTTACACCAATATTTTGTTTCTTTTAAAACTCTAGACGTGACTAATTCAAGTTCTTTCTCATACTAATTGTAATTTTCGCTTTTGAAAACTACTTGGTATTTTTATTTAGATTAATCAATCAAAATACGACAAATTAGATCAAGAGAAATAATATACGCCAAATCAAAATGCGAGAAAATTTTGTTAAATTGTAGTAGTAGGACTATTTCTCTTGTTAAACTTAAATTCAAAGTACTTATTTTTATGTTAAATTGTATTTGAAAAATATATTTTGTTAATTTTGTATGTTATAAAATCATTAGTACAATATCACAACGTTACTGTTTGATAATAATCCGACTCCGCATCTGACTCAGTTGGAGATCCGAGAGTCCGAGTCGGGGCAAACTTGGAGTATGCATAATCCGACTCCGAGTGGAGGTAGACTGAAAAAAAACTCTGACTATTATCCGGAGCAAAGTTGGAGTATGTATAATTCAAGCCGAGTCCGACCCATTGCCATCCCTATGACCATATGTCTTGTACACTAACTATCTGGCAAAACAAAGTTTTATGCCCGATGAAACACACCAGGGTAGGCTATAGTTTCCATGTTTGCAGGCTTGCAGCTATAAATTATATCAGAATACAAGTAATTTAACTAAATATGAAGTATAAAAAACTAAAAGTAATGAAAAGAAAACAGAAATTCGGAATCAAACCAGAACTCTTATCTTTGATATTCCTTTCAGCACTGAAAGAGTGTACTTGCACCCAGAACCTCTTCCGTCACGCGTCCTGTGTGCGTATGTATGAATGAATCAGATAGTTGCACAAAATGCTTGCTGCATGCAAAACACATCAACACAAGCAAAAGTGTTTTGAGGTTAAGGCAACACCCTTGAAGCAATAGTCAGGTCGCATGACTTTATCGGCAGTTTGCCGCATTGAATTTCTCAGCATTCCGTGCGAACCAAAACTGCAGTTCCATGAGAGAAGAAATCAGTTCAATAGGTTGTGTCACACTGCAATCTCATCAGTTTTCAGCAAATACTGTTCTTCCTCAACAGCTCTATGTTTTCTGCAATTGTAGAACCAGCTGTCCCAACAAATCCCAGAGAAGCACAGCTACATATGGTTTCTTCAATATAAAGAAGAACATCAGGCAACTGACGAGAACATTGGGTTTTCTCGATACCATCATAAGAAGCTCCAACCTTAGCTGCAGTTCTTTCCACAAGTTCCTTTCTATCACTCAAGACATGAAGTTTGAACGAGTATGCATTGCGAGACAAGTCTCCCAGATAGCTGCCAGTCCAATTGCTCCTGGGAAGATCAGTCATCACAAAAATATGAAGAGGGAGGGAGCTCTGGTGTTTTAAATCCTCAATTTTCTGGTTAAGCGATGAAAAGGTAGTTTTCCAATGATTTTTGAATTGACCATCTAACAATCTTAGTTGTGCACAAAGAAATGGTGCTCCGATGTTCTTTTGGACAAATTCCTTGCCTGCATTTATGATGTCGGCAACAAATGGCACAGCTTCTACCTTACCTAGCAAGGATTGAATTCGATGATCCCTTGGAGAGTCTTTGATGTCAATGTAAAGCTGTGAATTTTTATAAAAGGAAGAGAATAAGCTTCCAAATGCCAAAAGTATAGACGAATGAGGTTGCGTACCAGGTCCGAGATAATTATACACATCTCGTCGGTGCCTAACATATGAAATCTTCTTTTTCATTTTGAGTTGTTCGTCAGGCTGAAAGGAATCCAAAACCCCATCTGAAGTGTTATTTTGATAGATCCACACAGTAGTTCTGCAATCTAAATCAACTGTGTACAAACACTTGTCTACACTACCCTGAAATCCAGACACAAAGGATCCACATTTCCGCAAGTCATTCAACGAAGACGTCTGTATATTTGGATCATTTGAGCAAAGAGAATTTAAGCCCACACCACACCACAATGACACAAATTTTCGGAAATCTATAACATCAACCATACTAGTAACTGAAGAAAGATCAATAATCTCTGCCATGGAGACATACCTGCAGGTGCATTCAGAGGCATTTAAGAAAAATTACATTTGAACCAGCATACATCTTAGAATTAAATATCCAGATTCATTTCAGTTCTAACACAGATAAATTACAAATTTTCACTATATCATTTAATACCAAATGGACAGTATTGATCTTTCGTCAAACACCAATGCCAGACATGAAACCATTGCCTACAGAAAATATCATGTAAAATCCTGGTTTTTTATTTTTAAGCAAACAGCTAAAAAGTAAAGCTAATCACACAGCTAAAAAAAATCACTTCATTCATCAACTCATAGAAACTCCATCTTTGTGATGATGGAAAGATAACTAGACATAAAATTTTGTTTTGTATTTAAGTACCTTTAATGAACTTGTGCAACAGGCACCTAAACTAAGAATAAACTCTGTTTACAAAAGAGAACCTGATAAATTTATATCCCTAATTATCCGAATTGATGCAAAAGCAGAGCAGTGAGAAAACATTACAACAGCAGGGAGTGACTTTCACACCATCACATATCTTTAACTAAAACTTTAATTTGAAACATAGAAAACACCCGGAAAGAAAAAATATTTGTTTACCCTCAAAGAATTATTGATGGGCTAAAGTTTACATTCCAAAAGAGCAAACTCAATGCAAAAATCAAATACACAAAACGAAAAGCTAATTCTAAACGAAATCTAAAGGTTTTTTTAGAAGCATCACTCATAAGTCATAATGTTTGATTGTCTTGCAATATAATGGATTTCAATTCCAATCATATAATTTGTATCCTTAGATCACACAGATTAAAGTTCGAAGGTGGATTATATTAACCAAAAACTCAAAAGGGTCCCACACATCATACATCAAATAATTTTTTTCCTCCTTAGATATATTTCACCTGTTAGGAAAATGGAATCTGCGGCTTTTTTCCTTTTCTTAGTGAGAAGGGATTTCCTGTTATTTATTTGAGGGGATTGAAAGGGTAGCAACTAGCAATAGTAGGACATAGCATAAAACAAATTGCTCCATCTTCTCTGTTTTCATTTGGTTTGTATTGGGACAAGAAGCAAACATTGAATTTATCAAGAATAATGCAATGTTCCTATCCGTCAATTCCTAAGAAGTGGCCTCCCTTCCTCCCTCCCATTGTTTTTCATTGATGAGAACAGCTTTTCTGCTTTTTGGTATCGACTTTCTGATAGAACAATAAATTAAAAGCCAAAATCTTCATAAATGTCTCATGTTTGTCTTTCTTCTCCACTCTTTTCCCTCTTGTGAAAGTTCTACTATTAGACATGAGGTGATTGGAAATAAAGAGCATTAGCCGCTTGACTTATCTCAAAAAAACAAAAACATAAAGTAAATAGAAGATAGTAGCTTCTGTCATCTGTAGCGCCTTTGACTTGAGTTTCCCACGTTTTTCTTCCCTAATGTTCTCCACTCCAAACCACAAAACAACTTTCATTCCTCTATTATTCAAACGATAAAAAATCTCTCTGCTTCCCTTGCACCACTTCCCCTTTATGCTAAATAGATGCAAGCAATGTGGGTGTTTGGTGAAATGGATCTTTGAGGTCAAAGAGATGATATAGAACATTTTGAAGGTACAGGGGTCAAACAAGCTACTTTAGGTGTTTGATAAAATGGTGGCTTGACAAGCTTAACGGCACACAATCCAAAAGCCAAAAAGCACCAAATATGTACTTTTGGAAGAATAGGTTGGGTTTAACAAACATCCAATGACATGATTGTCACAAAGTTCTCAAAAAATACAAGGATTTCCATCACCATAGAAAATTAAAGCATGTAAGTCATTTAACACAAATTGGATTTCAAATAATAGTTCAATGTTTTCAAACACTTTATATAAACATGTAACAAAATTAGCTTGTCAGTCAGTAAAACACTAAAATCAAGGCTGGTCAAATCCATTGTCTAATCTGCATTTACCTAAAAGGCTAATAATTAAGAGAAAAGCTCTTGCCAAGAGAACATTTTGTTTTGGTTGTGAAACATTCCAAAATGTTAACTTCTCCATGTGCTTCTAAACCATCACCTTCTCCTGGCTCATCACAAACACCACTCCCAAAATGTTAACTTCTCCATGTGCTTCTAAACCATCACCTTCTCCTGGCTCATCACAAACACCACTCCCATCGCCAAAGTCATTTCCACAAATATAATGTGTATTGTGACCAAATCATAATTTTCTTTATCTTTGGCCTAACAATATTTTCAATTGTTTATCATATGTCATAGGTGTTCGCTATCTTTTTTACTTTTTATATTTTGCAATATTCAAAATGCGCAAAGAATGAACCCAAAGGGACAATAATTCAATTGCCTCAATTCGCATGTTTCATTCACTACAAGCAATGAGCATATTAGGAAACACCGTGACTAATCTGATCATCTCCCAAGAAGAAGAAAATTTTCAGACAAGAGATGGGTGTTTTTGGAAGTTTAATGAACACTGGATAATACTTTCACATTGTACTCAGTCATTTTCCTCTTCTAGTCTTCTATGTAACATAAGATAATGTCCTTAGACAAGGACTAAATAATTTTTGTCATGCTTATGGCTACTTGTTCCATAAAGATTATTAGCTCATACTTCTTTTGTTGGACCATGAACATTGTTGTGTTTCTCCATCTGGGTGTTGATTTCTAATGCTATGTCTTAACACTATATGAATTCTTATGCAGAGACTAATTACCCCTTTAATCCAACAGCCACTTTTGATCAGCAATTACATGTTTTGCAGATATAATTTTATCACTTTCTGAACTATATGCGAAAAAAATTCAAATCAATGCAGATATAATATGATCTTAATCTCATTATAGCGATTGACAATGTAAACAACAAACAATGAAGTATCAAATCATTCAACCAAAGAGTTGCATTGGAAAATTGAGATATTTAAATCCACACTAACATACCAGAAGTAGATTTTAATCAATTTCAATAGAAAAGGGGAAAAACAATAAGAACATCCGAAAACAGTGATTATAAATATATATAACATTAAAATAGATGACTAACCTTCCTTGACTATATAAATCAATGGCATGATTCCAAACATCAAGTCTAAGTTGATTAGGAGGCAAAACCCTAAACTTAGGGCAACTACCAAGAACAACAGCATGGTGATCCAAAACAGGAGGAACAATTAAAGTCCGATTTAGAATGGCAGCCATTACAATCGCATTCTTAAACTCTGAAAGCTGATTGCTAAACCCACTATGAGGAGCATACCACAAGAACTTTTGGACGCTTCCAAAAGCAGCGCCACATTGTGTTTGTGGTAATTTGGAGGAGGTAAAAATGGCGGAGTGAGGAAGAATGTTTTGAATGTAGAAGATGAAGAAGAAGAAGAGAAGGAGGAGAGAGAAACAGAAGAGAGATGGCTTTGAAGCTTTGGTGGTCTTCCACCTTGGTCGGATTCCTCCGCCTACGCCATTCATTCTGATTTTGTCGGCACGGCCAAGAGAAAGATATGAAGTCTTCCCTAATGACCAAAGTTGAGGGATGATTATAAATTAATGTCGGTATCTCGCATAAGGCAGGATCAGAGTGAGTGTTTTCTATTTGTTGAAAAATGCCGATAAATCATACTCGTACCTTTAAGGAGTGAGTACAGAAAGATGTGCGCAGTCAAGAAACCCCAATCACAGTTATTTGACAAAATGGTAAATCATTTAGCTTATAGCTGATTATAATGACTGATTTCACCAATTGATTTTATAGGCTAAGATCCTTGATTCAAACCCATTAACTACAAAAATAATAACAACTAGTTTTTTGAGAGACCGTCTTTCTGAGAGACGTCTCTCAGGCCCAATTCATTAAAGCTTATTGCCTACATTTACTCTACATTTTCCCTAATAGATTTACCCAATTAGAGATAGTCTCTCATAGAGACCGTCTCTCACAAGATTTTGCGAAACAAAAATCAAATCTTTAAATTAGGGAAAATGGGTCTTAAATAGTTTTTAAAATGGGTCATGGACTATGGGTTATTGGTTATGTTTGTAATGGTCTTGGATTGGGTATGACTAGGGCTGTAAATTCAGTTACTCGGTCAGGTTTTGGGTCGGGTTTTATCAGGTTCGGATATTCTCAGGTTTCGGTTACTATAACACTTTGATACAGGTCGGTTCAGTTACGGGTCTAATCGAATACAAGTTTATATCGGGTTAACACCACATTGAGTCGGTTTCGGTTTCGGATCAGGTCAATTCGAGTCGACTTTATACCGGGTTAGTTGAATACAGTTCGGATCTGAATCGGTTATACTGCAGGTCGAATCGAGTTCGGTTAGAATATGGGTCGAGTTATTTTTCTTTTAGGTTTGAGTCGGGTTATTTTGGGTTCGGGTTGACTTCAGATCGATTATATCATTCTTAGAGTTGTGCATTCGGTTATTCGCCGGATTCAAGTCGGTTGAAATCCAAATCAGTTCAACTGAACTTTCTAATCGTTTGCGATTGGAGCATTGCGAGTTGCAATAGGTTAATTAAATTGTCAATTAACAGTCAAATTTGGTTCGGTTAAAGTCAGAGTCGATAAGATTTAATGTAAGTCTACATTTATTGTTTAATTTTAGTTAAACTAAACTAATTCATTGATTCAAACTTATTATTAGCTGAACTAAACTTGATGTGACTAAATAAAACTTTTTTTTAGATGAACAAAACTTGATTTTGCTGAAGTAATTTTTTTTTAAATAACTAATTTAATTTGGCTGAATCAAACATTTATTATTGCTAAACTAAACTTGATTCAGCTAAATCAAACTTTTTTACTTGAACTAAACTTGGTTCAGCTGAATCAACTCTATTAAATAACATAAACATGATTTAACTAAAATGAAATTGTTTTTAGCTACACTAAACTTAATTAAGTTGATTTAACAATATCAAACTTATTTTAGCTAACCTGATATAATTAAATCAAACTTTTTTTAGTTAAACCAAGCATAATTAAGTTGCATCAAACTCATTTTTAGCTAATTTAAATTTAATTTAGTTGTATCAAACATTAAATCTACTTTTTTTTTTCATTAAATTATACTTGGTTAAGTGGAATTAAACTTAACTTTAGCTCAATAAAACTTGATTCACCTTAATCAAAATTATCTTTAGCTAAACAAAATTTCATTTAGCTAAATTAAATTTATTATTAGTCAAACTAAACTTGATTCAGTTGAAATAAACTTAATTTTTTGTTGAACTAATTTGATTCAGTTAAATCAACCATTTATTTATGTTAAATTTAACTTAATTCAGCTGAATCAAACTCATTTTTAGCTAAATTATACTAGATTTAGCTTTATCAAACATATTTTTACCTAAACAAAACTTGATTCAATTGTATAAATCTTATTTTTAACATTACTAGTATTATACTTGATATTAGTACGTATTAGTATATATATATAACTATACTTTAAAAAGGTTCAAATGACTATTTATGTAGAACTTTGATTTATTAAAAAAATATTTGAATTGGTATTCTTTATGAATAGGATTGACAAAACTTACACAACATAAATTAGCAATTCTATAACCTAATATTACCTCACTAAATTTTGATTTTTTATATTCTTATTATTTATAAATATCCGTATATATTAATCTATAATACCCAAATTTTTTAATCTCTGTCCCAAAAGCAAATGAGACCATATGACAGGATAATTGTCTAATATAATATTTTTAGACAACGAATATAACAAGACTATTTATAATAATAATAATACTCTTGAATTCTTACAGACTTACGTACCATTATTGCCTTTTGCTTCAAGTTAAACGGTTACAAACCTTCTTCATTCCAACTATACCATATTTCCACAATTTCCACTCCTTAAAAACCACCTCTTGAAAACATTCAAACACAATTGATTGACGGTTGCACATTTTTTCATTTTTACCATTTTCCTCCCTAAAAACCACCTTTCTAAAAATATTCTAACTTTTTTTTTGACCAGTAAAAATATAGTATAATATTAAATTCCTTTTGTTTACAGTCACAAAGAATAAAAATATAAATAGGTCGAGTCAATTGCAATTCGGGTCGATATCAAGACAAGTCATTTGCAAGTTTGTTAATTTCAAGTTGGATGACCGGATAGGTTCAGTTCATTTAGAGTCGGTTCATTTACAAGTCCGATCAATATCGGGTCGTGTTAGTTATGAGTTTTGATTAATTTCGGGTGGAATTATGTCGAGTACCTATCTGGTTAAAGACGGGTTTGAGTTATAATAGGTCGGGTGTAACTCGAGTTCGGTTAACTACATTGTCAGGTTAATATCGGGTACGAGTTATGCTCAAGTCGGGTGACGGTCGATTATGGGTCGTAAATAATCGGGTACATGTCGGGTTACAGGTCCACATCAGGTCGAGTTTCAATCGAATAAGGTCATCACATCTCGGGTCAACTAACGGATCGGATACAGGTCGATTTTGGACATTATTACGGGTCAGGTCTATTTTTTATAGCCCTAGGTATGACTCTAATGGGTAGAAGTTAGAAATGGGTAAAGCCCATGTTAGGTAAAAATGGATCACAAGTCTGGTCATATTTCGGATCACAAATCCTTACTTGAGACCGTCTTTTGTAAAGACGGCTCTCAAAAGCCCAATCTAATTCTAAATATATATTGTTACAACTCTAAATATAGATTTGGGCTGCATTTTTGAGAGTCGTCTTTACAAAAGACGGTCTCTCAAGAGAGCACCTGATCGTATGGGTTCAAGTTTATAGGTTGAACCTCAATTAGATATGGATCTAAATGTCACTCCGATTTGAATATTTTTGAAACAAACATAAAATCAAAAAAATCTTTCTCGAGTTAGGGATTTTTTGGTCGTGCTCTCCTTTATGGGTATGAATTGTCGTCGTCATTTCCTTATGGGTATGAATTACCGCCGTCATACTCTCGAGCCATAGTTTTCTATGGGCAGAATATATTGGGTATCAAGGGCGAAGCCACACCGGGGGCCGGTGAAGGCCCGACCCCTTTGCCGAAAATGTGATCCTTTGTAATTTTGGTTTCGACCCCCCTTACTAATATATTATATAATTTAAAGAGTGTATAATTGTAATAAAAATTACAATAGGTCAATGGTTGAGGTAAAATATTTGTAATTTAAGGTAAAGGATTAAACCCAAATATATGAACTATTATTTTTTAGGAGACTAATAAATTTAATTTACATAAATTCTCATATGAGTCTATCTCACAGTGAGACCATTTTAATTGTCTTGGCCCAATGTACATTTATTTTTAAAGTCATGATTTTTAAGTCTTAAAGTTACACTTATAATTAACCTTACGTGTACAGACTCGTCTCATGGTGAGACGGTCTCATATAAGACGGGCTGATTTAATTTTATACTATAAAGTCATTACTATCTATCTTTCATAATTCACATTCATCCTTTTTAGTGTGTGTCTTTATATTTTTGTTATCTTATTTTAATAGTATTTTGTTTTGTAGACTAAAAAGACAAATATATGAAGTTACAAACACTTAGTTTCTTTTTCAAAAGGGTAATTATAGCGAAGCTTCAATTCTATTTGTAAAATATAATATTTTCTATGATTCAAGTTAATTCATTCTATATGATTCAAATTTTCATAGCTTAACTAGTTTTTATATAATAAATAAGTTGTTAGTATATAGACAATTCGACCCCCTAGCTGTAAATCCTGGCTTCGCCCCTGTTGGGTATGATGATGATAATGATGATTAAAGCCAAGAAAAGGCCATGACCCATCGATGTAAACCAACATTTTACCCTTGGGATTAAAATGGGCTACAAGTCAGGTCGGATCGTTTCTGTTTAGAGTTTGAGTCTATGGGTCAAGTATGAGTTAAATATACATCTAGTAGTTCGGTTCAATATTTCAAAATTTTAGAACTAAACCTATTTTTTTACTGTCCAATACCCCACTTTATGTCATTAGGCATCACAAAATAATATTCATACCTCACCCTTACATTAAATTAAGTCGAGTTTGAGGGTCGAGTTCGGGGCAAGTCCAATTAGTTAAAAACTAGAAGCGTAAGTGATGACCATAATTATTGGTAATTATGTGATTGAAAAAAATTAATTTAAAATAAAAATCTATAACTATTACTAAAACAAAACACTGCTGACATCATCACCTTTTAAAATCGCTTACGTGTCAATCTCTCATTGAAAATTTTCCCTCCAAAATGCATTGATGATGTCATTGCTATTATGATTATCTTTGACTTTACTATTTTCAAATTTTGAGGATAATATTTTTTAGGTCCAATCATTTAATGTATTAGAAAAATATATATTATATTCAATTATAAAATCTTTCAATTTTATTATTATAGGAGTATTATTTAGTGTATTGGATATTTTGAAATAATTAAAGCCTAATATACTTTTATTAGGATTTGTTTTTTTATATATACCCAATTGGTTACATAAATGCGATGCTTAATTCTAATATGATTTATGTTGTGACTACTTCATATAAGTCACTTATATTTTTATGAAAAAATATCTTTTTCGTTTGAACTATTATAAAATGATTTTACATATTTCTTTGTTATAATATATGATTTTAAAATGTCTTATTAATAGTAGTAATATTTAATATAAATTAATGTACTTATTTTTGTTAGCAAAAATTAGCCTGTTATTTTTTATTAAAAAACTTATAATTTCGTATTTTATACTCCATGTACAAACCATTTGCTCTTTAATTCAAAATAAAAATAGAAAAGTATAAATATAATTATATTAAATGTATAATTAATTTTTTTTTATCTTTGTTGTGATTTTTTTTGTCGTGAATTATATTTCACAACCACCTGGACGCATTATACAAAATATGATACAGTGTACGTTACGTATATGTTTAGAGTAAAATGAGATTTGAGTATAAGTATAATGAAAAATTTATTTCTTAAAATTTTAATTTCTTAATTTATAAATAATATATTAGAAAATTTGATAAATCCGTGCATCGCACGGGGATTATCTAGTTATAAAACTATAAAAAATAGTTTTTACTATTCTGTTGGGGCTTTTTAAAATCGATACATATTTAATTTTTATTTATATCAAAGTAGAAAAATCTATGTTTTTTGTATTCAAATTGAAAATTAAGCATAATACCTAAATATATAGTCAAAAGCTTTTTTTTAAAAAGCTTTACCTAAATTTCTTGGACAAAGGTTAGTTACTAAAAATTAATGGTTTAGATAATATTTTTTGCAATATAATAATTATCGTTGGGATAATTAAAAGTGCCTTAAAATGGGGAAATAAAGTCATTTTCGAAGTAAAATTGCACTGCTCTAGGATGATTTAGCATACTCTTACACTAATAAAGCTCATTCATCCCTACTTTAATCCAACTAGGCCACATTAATCAATAATTAATTAACATTAAATTAGTTTAACAATTGAAGGTTCCAATCATTGCTTTCTCGTGTTTCTGCCAAAATATCAGGGTGTTTGGCAAACAACTAATAACAAATTGAAATGATTAATTTGAATACTGATTTGGAAAGATCGGTTGGAGCAGCTTATTGTCAATTAGTTGATTTATAACAACAAATTTTTTTAAATAACTAATTTACCTAACCGTAAGCATTAGCATTTAGATTATTTGACCTCCCAACAATAGAAGGTTTCAATCATTGCTTTCTCGTAGTTCTACCAAAAACATTAGGGTGTTTGATAAATGACTAATAGCTGATTAAAATGATTAATTTGACTAGCTGATATTTGAAATTCTAGTTGAAACATGTTATAATAAATTAGTTGATTCATAACAACAAACAGTTTGAACCAGCTAATTCACGAAAATGTAAGCATTAGAATTTAGATGGTTTGACTACCTAACAATCGAAGGTTCCAACTTCCAATCATTGCTTTCTCGTAGTTCTACCAAAACATCAAGGTGCTTGGCAAACGACTAATTATAGTTGTTTAAAATGATTAATTTAACTAGCTGATTTTAAAAGGCTGGTTGGAACAGCTTATTGTAAATTGGTTAATTCATAACAATAAATTATTTAAACTAGCTAAAATTTCAAATTGTAAGCATTAGAATTTAGATGGTAGTTTAACCACCTGACAATTGTTTATATATAAATAAGCTAAAATCGAGAATCAAATTTAAAGTTAAACTTTGTTGTAAACTCATCATCATCATACCAGTGTTTTTCGCTCATAGACAAACTATGATCAGGGTCTGGGGAAGGAAAATAGACGACAACTCATACTCATATAAGAGAGTGCGGTCAGAGAGTCCTCCGAATCTAATCTTCTAAATGGTATTCAAAGATTAAAAAACTAATTATGATTAAAAAACTCATTCGTGTGGGGATCGAAGCCAGCCATTGCCTTTTTGTGGTTTGAGATCTTGATGATCATAAATCATGATCAAACAATCAAAAGACAGTCAAACACTCAAAGTATCATTAATATAGTCGTCTTTTCATGCTTGCATGCATTAAAAGGCAAATCAACATGTAATCTTGTTTAGATTTTAATTATTTTTAGGTGTATTTTATATAAGCTCACCATGTCCCAATATCTTTTGGACTAATCAAATGCACGTTACATTATAAACCTATTTTTTTTTCCTTTGCAGCTAATTATTTATCTTCAAGCAACAGTACTAGTTAATTTCTCTTTATGTAGGGCTTTTATCTTTTGGGGTAAAATTGATCGTTTTACTCTAGTATTCCTTCTCAAGGGAGTGTGGGTATGAATTTTCCGTCACCAACCCTTACCCAGACCCTATTTTCGAGCGGGATATTGTTGTTGATGATGATGATGACAGTTTTCAAAATAATTTTAATCTTTAATATGTCTAAATATATACATCATAATTTTTTTAAAAAAGAAAAATTGACATTAATAATCCAATCTTTCACTCCTCCGTTATGAGTAATCCTACCTTTTGATTATTTTCTAATAATCCAACCTTTGTGATAAATTTGCCTACAACATACCTTATTTCTAATAATCCAATCTTTCACTCCTCCGCTATGAGTAATCTCACAAAAATATATTTAATCTTTATATTTTTCTCAAAATCTTAGTGAAACTTCTTTTTCTTTAAAGTAGAATATTTCAAGTGCAAATAACATTAAAGAAGAGAGTAATTTACTAACAAAAAAAATATAAAATTGATACTTTGAGCTTGCCACATTTGATCAATTTATTTAGAGTTTTTGATTAAATAAACAAATTCTAAAGGACGAAGAAGTGTATTATTAGTTGGACCATTACTTACTACTTTAGTTAATCTTAATATTTATATAATATAGAGTAATTCTCCACAAAATGACACTTAATTACAAAGTTTTTGAACTCTATAAAATACATAATATTCACTTTTTATTATGACAATTACATATAAATTGACAAATTAAATTATATAATTGTAAAACTTTCGGTTGTATACGACATTAATTTTATTATCGATTTTGAATCTGATTTTTAATTAAATCCACTTATTAGTAGACTATAATATGTAAATCCAGTCATGAGTTTTATATTCAGCCCTTCAATTAGCTAATGGTTGTTATATATTTCCTCCGTTCTGAAATACTTGTTACATTTCGATTTTGGAAACTATTTATCGTTCAAGCTTATGTTATATATTGCAGCTTATATGTAAGTAAAAATATACTCAAGTGGAATCTTGTTTGAATCGTCTAATCGCATACTTCCATAATATTCACTTTTTATAATTTTTAAGTGTATAATTCGACATATAAATGAACAAACACTACAACAAATTTAGCTTTTTGCGACATTGGATTTAGTGACATTAAAAAAATGTCACTAATTCATATTTTTAGTGTAATAATTATTAGTTTTTATTTTAAGTTCCACCATAAAGTGATTTAGCGACACTTAATTTGGTCTTTAGTGACATATGTAATTGTCACTATAGTCTATAGTGGCATTTGTGAGAAATGTCACTAGATCCTATGTCGCTAAAAGCTTTAGTGTGACTTTTTAATATGCCGCTAAAGGCTCTAATAAATGTCACTAAATCCTCTATATACACTATAAGAAATTTGAAATAGCGACATTTAAATTAAATGTCGCTAAATATATCCCACTAAAAGCAAATTATGTTGTAGTGAAAATAACACATTAGATTGCATTAAAAGTCAATTGTAGTAAATATAATACAACTAAGGAAGTATTGTTGAAAATAAAGAGAAGAATGGTAGTTTCTAAAGGATCTTAGATTAGTTAGTGAGTGGGGCCCAGTTGAAAAAGTGATGTATTTAATTAAGTTATAAGTTATTAATTAATAAAAGCAAAAGATGGTTTAATAAGATGATTAGAAGTTGATTGATGTTAAGAGTAAATTAATTAGATCATTAGATGGTAAGCATGCACCCATGCATGTGAAATGAGTAGCTCCAGATATGATTAGCTAGTACTAATACTTGCTTAAGGTAGTACTCCTACCAAGCTTTTGTAAAAGTTTTGAGCTTTTAAATCATGAGACCCACAAACATTTATAGGACTATCTTCCTTCATGTGGTGTATAACACAATATATGCTTTTAACTATCAAATTAAGTTTTTACTTGAATTAATTACTTGATATGGTATCAGAGCTATTGAATTAATTACTTGATATGGTATCAGAGCTAATGTGATAAGGGGCAGTACAAACATTTATAGGGCTACTCGTAAGTTATATCTTCTCATTCTTTATAACATATTATGAGACTTTAACTATCAGCTTAAACTTTTTTATTCTATTTAAAGTGAAAATTACGCTTTAAGTATATGAGGAGGGCACGTGTTGTATTTACACTTCTAATCCAAAAGACTTTCATATGAGGAGGCATATTAAAGTATATAACATATCATTAAACCTCAATCATAAACCTAAATTTTTAGTAGAGTTAATTTCTTGAGATGTGAACAAACTTTGCTTCCATTATTCCTATTTATTCTTAGAAGTAACTCAGGTAAGTAAACGGAACCTCTCTTTATGTTTCTCGAGTGAGTCGGGGGACTCCTTTTGACCTCGTTCTTTTTTATGGGTATGAGTTGTCGCCGTTCTTTCCTCCTCAGACCCTGCCCATAGTTTTTATGAACGGGATACAATAGGAGTTTTTTATGAACGGGATACAATAGGTAGGATGATGATGACTTGTTACCAAACTAACTTCTCAAAATTATTTGGATTTACAAATTTCCCTTTTTTGATATGAGTGACTAGTTTTTGGTCATGATCATTAATTCTCTAATTTCACATAATTATATTGATAACCCACTTTATTATATGTTGGATTATTCACAATTTATATACTAGTAATACCGATTTTGGTGTATTTTTTATTTTATGTTAGTTGTATCAGATTTGCTACATGTTAGTTGTATCAGATTTGCTACATTTTTAACATCTTTTTATCCATCGTAATTATTTTTCTTTAAAAAAAAGATGTTATAATCATCTTAATTATTGAATACATATATCTTGCTAAATCAGTCAAATGAGTTTTTTATTCTTCTACATTTCAGTAAGCAAATCGATATAATTTATAAGAACGTTTTGCACATTTGAATGAGTTTTTCAGAACAGAAATGTCGCTACCCTAGATTATAAAACGTGTATCTTATAAGTCGAAATAAATACTTAGTTATTTGTATATCTTTCCAACATGAAAATTGTGAAAATATTTTTTATGAAAAAATGAGAAGATATTTAACGTCATTTTTATCTAATGTTACAACTTTAATAAATGCAATAACTTTTATGAAACACGTATATTACTAGTCTTTCAAACTAAGTATTAGTTCCCTTATTTTCTTTACACTTAGATGAACCCGACATACCAACTAGTTTTAGAAAATCGCACATTTGGTTTCTCTAATGTGACACGTATCTTACAAATCCAACTATACGTAGAGATTTAAAGTTTAGATAACGAGCGTCGCAATTACTGATTTCTTATAACTTGAATTCAAGGCTTTAATACTATGTTAATTGATATGTGGATTAACGTCATAGGGATGAGAAATAGTTTTTTAATAAAAAAGTTTCATAAATAATAAAATATGAAAAAATCATTTTTTAAATTTTCATAATTCATAATCCGTTGGGTCAAACCGACCTACCCGAAACCGAGAGCGACCCGACCCGAAAATGACCCAACTCGAGACTGACCCGACCCGTAACCCGTCCAACCGACCGTTTTCCCAGGTCTACTTGTGATCTATCGATCGTAAATGATAATATTAGAACATATTTTCTCCGTTGTGAAATACTTGCTACGTTTCGTTTATGGGTACTATTTATAGTTCAAGCTTATTTTATATAATCTTGTTTAAATCGTCTAATCGCATACTTTCATAATAGTAACTGTTTATAATTTTTAGATACGTATAATTCAACACATAAATGGACAAAATAACACATTGAATTGCATGAAAAGTCAAATGTAACGAGCATTATGGAACGGAGCAACTATAACACAACTAACTCCCTTCTTAATTCGTATCTCTTGTCAACGATTTCAAATTTTCACTATTGGTCGACATTAAAAGGATTTAATTAAAAGTGTTTAAATTTCACCATTAATTATCAATTATTAATTTTCTTACAAAAAATTATAAAACATATCAAAAATTCCTTAAAATAAAATATTTTATGAGCCTCTTATGTTTTTTTAATATCTTATAATAATAATAATTATTATTGTACTTAATTTCAAAGGCCTTGGTAATTAAAATCCTAATTTCGCCAATTTTTTAATTTATCATCATCATCATATATAGTGTATCCCGCTTATAAAAAATTATGGTCGGTATTTTGGGAAAGGAAGAGCGACGACAACTTATACCCATAGTAAAAAATGCGGTCAAAGAATATCCCGGCTCGAGAAATATCTTCAAATTTTTAATTAATCAATATCAATACTTGTATAATATAGTAGTCCGTGTGCTACCATAGTAAATTAGAGTAGATTATACAGTCTAGAATAGTATCAACAATAATGTTATCCATTATGCACACACTTGTCTACCGACTTCACATACGACATTGGACCCCTCGTGGGTATCCATACGCGATCTTCTTAAAATTATTTTTTTATTTTAGATTATCATCATCATCATCCTACCCAGTGTATCGTGCTCATAGAAAGCTATGGACAGGGTCTGGAGAGGGAAGGACGGCGACAACTCATACCCATAAAGGAGAGCGCGACCAAAAAAGGAATCCTCCGGCTCGAGAAAGACTAAGAGAAGCCCCTGCGATGTGAAGATAAAAACGTAATAGATACAATAAAACATACTACAATAAAACTAAAGAGAAATGATGCAAAAAAAATTAAAAAAAACTAATAGAAACTAAAACAGCGAGAGAACAGACCCCCAAAAGCACTCAAGAAGAAAACACTAGTCTAAAACAAGGATAAGACGCCTCCAATTACCCTTATCCCTAGTCAGGTCCTTAGAGAGGTTTTGACTTATGCAGGCCTTCCTCGACTCCTCTTACCCTCTACTATGATGCTTTCAACCCTTCTCACAGGGGCGTCGAAAAACTTCTTCTGCACATGCCTAAACCATCTCTTTATTTTAAATTATATAGGAGTATATTTTTTGGTTTTTCGGTTGCTACACTTATTACTTGTATATATGATCTAAAATTCTTAATATTATAAAAATTTACATTAAAATAAATTAAATAAAATTTTAATTAATTATATTTGACATTACACATAAAAAATACATGCTAAAAAATCCATATGAAATACTTAATGTAAAATATGAAATGACTTGGCCAATTAAAGTAACTCAATAGCAAGTTTAATAGGATAGTAAGGTGTTCCTATTAAATTTTTTTATGGTATCTTTTCTAAAATAATAGTGCACACTAATCAAAAACTAGAACAAAGAGAGTAATAAATAAAATTACTATTGAATTTTTTGAGGGTATTTTCTCATATTATAGCAGACCGATCAATAACGTAAAATTACAGTAGCAGACTATATAAAATGGAAAAAAGAGAGTAATAAATAAAATCACTGTTGAATTTTTAACAATATTTTTCTAATATTGTAGAAGACGGATAAAAAACATTAAATCATAGTATGTAGCGTACTATACTGAACAAGAGAGTAATAATAAACAAAATTACTATTGAATTTTCTACGGTACCTATTTTTCGTAGTTCAAAAAAAGATCATATTAGTTACTAAAAAACAACATTACATATGCATCAGACTTTCTAAAAATCAAGTCTAAGCGAAAGTCACTCCAACATGGAAAAAATGGAACAAAGAGAGTAATAAACAAAATTACTATTGAATTTTTTAATAGTATTTTTCTAATACTGTAGCAGACGGATCAAAAACGTAAAATTATAGTATGTAGCATGAAGTACGAAAAAGAACATATTTGTTATTACAAAAATAGCATTACATATACTGATATACATCAAGACATTCTGAAAAACCAGTCTAAGCAAAAGTCACTCCAACATGGGAAAAAATGGAACAAAGAGAGTAATAAACAAAAGTCACTCCAACATGGAGAAAACGTAAAATCATAGTATGTAGCATACGTATTTTTCGAAATTCGAAAAAAGAACATATTTGTTATTACAAAAATAGCATTACATATACATTGGACATTCTAAAAACCTCATCTAAGCATAAGTCACTCCAACATGGAGATGGATAAGTATATGTTTTGTTAATAATTGTATGTAACAAAATTCTAACTAACAAGGAACTATAAATTCATGTATGAGACGGTTTCACCATGAGATATTTTCATATATAGGTTAGGTAAAGAATACTCTCAATATCCCGCACAAGGCAGAGTTCGGATGGGGGTTTTTCATATTCTTGAAAGATGCAGACAAATCATACTACCTGCGCCCAGTAGGGATTGAACCCCTAACCGTCTACTCCACATGCAGATGCTCATCCATTGAGCCACAAACGCTTTTGGTGTTTCATACATAGGTTAAATAACTTGTTGTTTTGAAGTCATCTCACCGTGAGACGGTTTCATACGACAGGAAGAGAAGTAGGTAAATCTTGTTGAGGAAGAGAAATAGAGTTCTTACAATGAGCAATAGCAGCTTGAATAGCAGAGTGCAATTCATCCATAGTACTATCACTTACACTTACACTATTTAGTGGTGTGGCTAATAATACTCCACTATTTGTTGGGGATGTTCTCATTGAAGCTGGTGCTGAATATTCTCCTCTTCTTCCTCTTATAATATTATTATTATTATTATAATTATAATTATTTTGTTTTGGAGTAACTGTTCCTGAAAATGAATATGATTGTGATCTTCCACCACCTCTTATCATCTCCTTTTCTCTCCTTCCTCCTCTTGCTGTTAATAATGGTTTTACCATTTTTATATACCTTTTTACTATTTCACTTACATCAAATTTCACCTGTTCCATAATAAATAAATAAAATTGAATTAGAATTTTACTCCTTTAATAGGGCGCCCGCACTATAATTTTAGGGGACCAGAGCGAAAAATAAATTTTTAGAGTGACTTTAATGCCTGTAATGTGCAAAACAATAAAATAAAGGAAAATCTACCTGAAATAATCCAACTTATTCGTAATTTTCCTACAATAATCTCACCTATTAATTAACCATGAATAATCTCAATTTTACGGGGTATTTGCCTAAAGTAAACTTGGGTAACCCGATGATATGCTATAGTAGGTACTTTACCAAAAAATAAACTGAAAATTTTGAAATTTGAGAAAAAATTTTGAAAAATTATAAAAATTTTTTGAACATTTTTTTTTTATATTCTTTTTCAACACTTTATTTTAATTTATCTTTTTTTTTAAAAAAATAAAACTTGTTATAGCAAGTCATGTGGTCAATGAGTTACATAATTCAGGAAAATAGTTGGGATTATTTATGGTTAATCAATAGGTGAAATTATTGTAGGAAAATCACGAATAAATTGAATTCCCAAAATAAATACTATAATTTGCAAAATAGTTAAACTTTAAAATAGTTATTCCCAAATTGCTTATTATGATTTATTTTTTTGAAATACACATAAATGCTATAATTGCTTATTATGATTAAATACACATAAAATAGAAAGAGTAGAAGAAATAGAGAGTATAGATTACCTTCCTTCTCTTATTATTATTAATATCATCATTCTCCAATTTCTCCTTGTTTTCTAACCCAGAAGAAGTCTTTTTCCATTTGGATAAGCCAAATAAAGAAAAAGACTTAGATTTATAAGTATTACTCATTTTTTGTTCTGCTCTGCATTCATTCAACTGAATATGATCCATTACATCTTTATTAAATGAGATGCAATGATCATCATCATCATCTTCTTCTTCTTCTTCTTCTTCGTCGTTTTCTTCGACTTTTTCAGCTGTTCTGTTGATGGGTTTTTGATGATCATCATCAGGAATTACAGGAAGGGTAAAACTGTCCAAAGAGTGTGTTGATGGGCGATGAGAAAGGAATTGAAGAGGAAGTAAATGACCATGGAAGAATATTTCATCTGCTGGAGATAAATCAATGGCTGTTAATGGAGTTTTTATGGGTAAATTTGATGATGATGATGATGATGGGTTTAATGGGTTTTTTGTAATTGTTGTTGTTGAGGAAGAATGTAAGGAAATGGTGAAGGAGAATTCATGTGAAGGAGAAGATGATGGGGAGATGATTGGTTTAGTTTCTTGTTGTTGTTGATGAGTTTCCATTGAATTTGTACGGATGGGAGGCAATTGTGAATGAGAGTATTGAGAGGAGAAGATGAGGTACGAGAGATAAGTAAGAAATGACTAATGAGATGTTTTTGGAAAACAAAATATACTCTCTTCGTCCCTATGAAATTGCACCTAATTTATATTGGGTGAAATTTAGTGAAAAGTAAAATTTAGCTGGAGGATAAGGCAATAAATAGGTGGATGATAGAAATAAATAATTAAAATGGAGAGAGAAAATAAGTTTGTGGATCAGATTTAAAGAAACAAGTTAAGGTGGGGTCATTGTCAAAAAGAAAAATGTGCAAAATTAGTGGGACAAACAAAAATAGAAAGAGGTGCAAATTAAGAGGAATAGAGAAAGTAATGTTTAATGGGCATGTTGACAAATGACGGTTAGTAAGAGTTGTAACATCCCGGCTTTTCGGATTGTTGGTGACTATTTATGTAGACGGTAGACTATTCTCATTGATTAACTCAAGTCTTTTCAGCGTATTTTGGCCTTATTTATGTGCACCCAGGAAATCTTCTCATGGGGTCACTCATACTAATATTGCTCCCCACCAAGTATTGATTAACTAACTGTGGAATTCTTAGCAAATGAGTAGTCTATCAATCCTTTTCAAAGCTAAATCTGGGGTATCACAGAGTTGTTGGCGAGTTTGATCGACTGAAAGTGTTAATTGATGAGCTAATTGTTTAAGCAAGTTGTTATGAAGATATATATTAAAAATAATTTTTTGCTGTTGGCTGGTTTGATCATCTGAAAGTATTGATTGATTAATCAGATGTTTAAGTTAGTTGTTTAACTAAGTTGTTATGAAGATGTTTTGTAGAAATTATCTGTTAGTTCTTAATTATTTATTAGACAAAAAGTAGGCTAATCTGGTTTGGTAAATGACGGTTAACTTGAGTTGTTAGCTTGACCAACTAAAAGTGTTGGCCGATAAGTCACATGTTTAAAATAGTTGTTTAAGTATGCTATTGTGGAGATGTTTAGTAAAAAGTATTTGTTAGTTATTGCATATTTATTAGAGAAAAAAATAGGCTAAGAGTCAAAAGCTAATTAAAAAATACAAAGATTAGTTTTTTGGTTTTGGCCTTCAAAAGCAATCTTATCAGCAGATTAACAAAACATATATCAAACTCTTTTATTAGCTGATTTACTAACTAAAAAGTCAAAAACCAACAAAAAAAACCAACAAAAGACAAATGTCAAACATCTGAATGTGTTTTATCTGATTAAGAATGGACTCAATAATTATGAAAAAAATGTTATTTTAGTGTGGTATTGTAGGTAAAGTCTTGTTTTTTTAAGAGAGAAAATTGCATAATATTTCTTCTGTTCCATTATACTTGGTACGTTTAACTTTTTACATAATTCAATGCGTCATTTTGATCATATATATATTGAACTATTGACATTCAAAAATTATAAAAAATTAATATTTTGAAAGCATGCAATTAGACGATTCAAACAAGATTTTGCATGACTATATTTTTTTTCTTACACATTAGCCACAATAAATAAAATTGAACGATGAATAGCGGCTAGCATCCATAACAATAATAAAACAAGTATTTCAGAATAGAGGAATTAAGTACATGTATATGAGTAAGTATTAATGTATTCACATTTGAGGTATAGATAGAAAGAAGTCCGCGTACTCTAGTGTGGACAATGCCCATAGATTATCTAAATATAAAAGGACACTTTCAGTATTTCGCACAAGACAGAGTTTGGATGGGGTTTCTTTTCACTATAACATAATTTTCTTTTAATGAGATATATTTAGCGACATTTAAATTAAATATCGCTACTTCAAATTTCTACTAGTGCATATAAAGGCTTTAGTGACATTTATTAGACCCTTTTACATCATAATAAAAAATCACACTAAAACTTTTTGCGACATAGCATCTAGTGACATTTTTCACAAATGTCATAATAGACTATAGTAACAATTACATTTTCCACTAAAAACCAAAATAAGTGTCGCTTAATCACTTTGTAGTGAAACATAAAAAAAACCAATAATTATTACACTAAAAATATAAATTAATGGCATTTATTTAATGTCACAAAGTCTAATGTCGCAAAAAGTTAAATTTGTTGTAGTGTTTCTTGAAAGATGCGGACAAATTATACTCGTTCCCTTAAAGAGGGAGTAAAGAGAGATGCACGCTCCAACTGATGCCTGTGCCTAGTATAGGTCAAATATCTAAATTTTCTGTTCTATATGCAGATGTTCTATCCATTGTGTGGATAATGCCCATAGGTTGTCTAAATGTCTTTCTTTAAATTATATTAGCTGGATATATTAAGAATGGTGGGTCCTTTTTTATGTATCTTTAATACTACTCAACATTGGGGTAGATTATAACATCAATGTATAAACATACTCATTAGTCATTAGGACTATTATTAATAGTATCTCATCGTGCAATAAGATGAACAATTAGATCGGTTCTGGGCAAGTGTTTCAAATCGGGTCAAAATCGAATATAACATTTATATTGGTTTTTTCCATTGTTGTCAATCTATTTTTAAAATCCATTTGATTATCCCAATTCAATCTTTAATTTCTTCTCGTGTTTGTGATGAGTTATGTGATGATGATAGTCCTCTTTATATTTTTAAGAATACCTTGGTTGATTTAATTTATTAATATACTAGATAGAATCTGTGCGATGCATGGCTTTATCAAATTTTCTAATATATTTGTATAAATTAAGAAATTAAAATTTTAAGAAATAAATTTTACATTATATTTATATTTCATTTTATTCTGAACAATTATATACATTACGTACATTGTATCATATTTTGCATAATGCACATAGGTGGTAGTGAAAATTTAATTCACGACAAAATAATCACAACAAAAGATAAAAAATTAATTATACATTAAATATAATTATATTTATACTTTTCTTTTTTTTATTTTGAATAAAAGAGCAAATGGTTTCTACATGGAGTATAAAATACGAAATTATGAGTTTTTTAATAAAAATAAAAACATACTAATTTTTGCTAACAAAAATAATTGTTACATTAATTTAAATTAAATATTACTACTATTAATAACACACTTCAAACTCAAATATTATAACATAGAAATATGTAAAATTATTTCGTAATAGATCAAACGAAAAAGATATTTTTCTCATAAAAAATATAAGTGACTTATATGAAGATAGTCACAGTATAAATCATATTAGAATTAAGCATCGCATTTAAGTAACCAAGAGTATAAATAACAAAAACAAATCCTAATAAAAGTATATTATGTTTTAACCATCTCAAAATATCCAATACACTAAATAATACTTGTTTAATAATAAAAATTGAAAAGATATTATAATTGAAATAAATGAAATATATATAAATTTTTTTAATACATTAAACGATTTGACATAAAAAGTAAAAAAATAATCAATATTACTTATTATACTCAAAATTCGAAATAGTAAAGTCAAAGATAATCATAATAACAATGACATAATCATTGCGTTTTGGAGGGAAAACTTTCAATGAGGGAGTGACACGTAAGCGATTTTAAAAGGGGATGATGTCAGCACTGTTTTGTTTTAGTAATAGTTATATGAAGTATATAGATAGATGAGCTCACCTTTCACTTATAAAAACCATATATTCCCTCCAATTTACCACTAAAGTCCCATTTGATTTAACACTCTATCCAATGCACTTATTCAATCGTTAATATCTCTAATTGTGCATAATTAAAAATTATGGAAAGTTGAAATAAATAATCCTTGCATTGAGACGAATCAAACAAGATCCCACTTGACTATGTTTTAACTTATAGATTAATAATAAAATACAAATTAAGGGTAAGATATGAATGGTGTCAAAAAACAAATGGGAACTTAGTGGTGAATTGGAGGGAGTATAAAATTAGTATTTATAATATTTGATACTAGTGAACAACATTCTTCAATTATTTACTTAAAATAATCCAATATTTTTATGATTTTCCTATATTAATCCCACTTATTAATTAACCATAAATAATCCTAACTTTATGGGGTATTTACCTAGAGCAAACTCAGTTAACCGAAAGACCTGCTTTAGTAACTAGTAAGTTTTTTTTATTAAAAAAAGATAAATTAAAAATAAAACGTCAAAAAAATGTTAATTTTTTAAAGATTTTTTTATGTATATTTTCAAATATTTTCTCTAACTATATTTTAATTTTCAGTTTACTTTTTTGGTAAATTACTTATTATAACAGGTTATCCGATTACCCGTATTTACTCTAGACAAATATCTTATAAAATTGAGATTATTCATAATCAATCAATATATAAATTATTATAAAAAAATTATAAAAATATAAAATCATTCTAGATAATTCTTCCATAGTTAAAAGATTTTTCTTTGCAAGAGGAATCTTTTGAAAGTACTCTATTAGGTAAGTTTAGAGCTGAATAGTGAATAGTCCATTAGTGCCACACTGCCACTACAAGTAGTTTGCACGCAATTTCTTGTATCGGTGGATGTGTTTTTTGTTTTACAATGTCTTTGTCTTCATTTGACCGCATGGGATACAGACCGCTAGTGTACTACTTCCTCAGTTGCAGAGGTGTTCATTCGGTTTATCGGGTTAATTTCGGGTCAGGTATTTCCAGTCGGTTCAAAATTGAGTTTTGTGTTCATATTGGTTTTTACATAATTGTGGATCCGTTTTTTGTCGGGTCAAATCGGGTTCGGTTATAAAGTCGGGTGTCTATCGGGTCATCGGGTCTGTTTTGAACACCTCTACTCCATTCTATATAATACTTGCTACTGAATGTGACATATTATGTGGGAAAATATCACTCTTAATAGCAAATATTATTGAACAGAGAAAGTACAATTCTATACAAGTACAAAGTTACTGCTTCCATCAGTTATACTCATATAGACTTGCATTCAATAAAAAGTGAATATTATGGTAAAAAATAAAGACATCATGAATTATACAGATGAAATTAAAAGATAGTTGTATGAATGAGATTAAAAGATTATGATGGATCATTATCCAACAACAAAATGAGTGGCCTAACTAATACTCCCTCCAATTCACATCTATTGTCCCATTTAATGGGCACAGATATTAAGAGTGGGATGGGGTCCAAAAAAAGATGGTAATTGGGGTATTTTAATTGATTAAATTAATTGTAAATGTGGTACGTAGCTGAGATATTGTAAGTAGTAAAAGTGGGGGTATTTTGGTCACTACTTGTGTGAACATGAGGTATTTAGGTAAAGAAATCATGAGTAAAAATAAAAATGGGACATTTGAGGTTTACTTACCCAATAAAAAATGATACAATAGTTGTGAATCGGAGGGAGTGTGACATTTAATGTAAGATGAGTGGGACAGAGGAAGTTTATAGTAGTAATCTAAATATCTAATGTTCTTTCCACTTAAAATATTTCATTATATATATATAGATAATAAAATATTTTCATGTGAGATTTTATTAGATTTATATTAATATGTACTTTTTTTATTATACATTTATTTATTAGAGATATTGAAACTCTAAAATTGCTTTGAGAATTGTGCAAAATATAAACGGGTAGAACAAAAAAGAACTAGTATATTTGTCCATTTCACATATTTTGCTATATTTTTTATTTTGGTTTGTTCAATGGAATTTGGTATTGTAGTTTACTTTTTGGCTCTTAACGGTCGGTTATTTAAAAAAATTTATGTACAAATTTCTCTTGCTTTTCCATAAATCACATTTCATATCCACTTTTATCTATTGTTTTAATTTGCTCAATTTTATCCTTATAGTAATAAATATTGCAGAATAGAGAAAATATTTCACTGATTTTACTTTCTATATATAACTATTACTAAAACAAAATATTCCTAAAAATTTTCAATGAATCCATCTCTTATAAAGAATTTTCTCTCCAAAATGCTACGACGATTTCTTGTCATTGTCATATTTTGAATCGTTATTATAAATCCTTTAATTAATAACTACTTAAAATGATTTTATTTTTAATTCTATTCATAATTCTTGAAATGTGAAAAATGTTTGGCAATTAATGCACAATATATTTTTTTCTCAATTACCAACTCAATTATCCTTTCAACTAAACTAGATAATAATCGTGCGATGCACAGTTTCATTAAGTTTTTTGAAATATTTGTTTAATTAAAAACTAAAAAATTTATGGCTTTTGTTTTAACCATCTCAAAATATTCTATACTCATTTAATAGATAACATTATAAAAATTTTATAAATAATTGAAAGAAAATAAAATAAAATATAGAGAAATTGTCAATGGTACCCCTGTGTTATAACACTTTATCAATGATACTCATGTGTTTTTTTAATTCCAATGATACCTCTACCTTTTTGAGCTAATTACAAACGTGACATTGTTCACCTTTTTTCCGTTAAGTTGACGTTAAATGTCATTTAAAAGCAAGGAAAAGTATCAATGGTACCCCTGTGTCATAGCACTTTTAAATGACATTTAACGTCAACTTAACGGAAAAAAGGTGAATAATGTCACGTTTGTAATTAGCTCAAAGAGATAGGGGTACCATTAACCTTTTATGTGACTTTTTCTTTAAATTTTATAAACTTTAATTTATAAAGAAATAATGCATGGAAAATAATAAAGAAAAAGTATATATGGGAATTGGTGGCTAATGGGAATGCTAATCCATGGTACAAAAGGCAATATCTAAAATATGATTTGAGATAGATAAGTGCAATGTCTTAAACCATGCATGTTCTATTTGTGCACAAAAAGACAATGAATTATAGATGAGATGAAAACTATGAGGCCTAGAATTTGAGGCCAACCAAACATACCAATATACCATCAAAGTGTAGTAGATTAGATGCTTTACAATAAGGACTAGAGAAACGAGAGTGACTCTTCATAAAGCCTAAGACAAACTTGCTCCAATTTGATCCTCTTTGTGCATATGCATAATGCATTTTGCATATCATACTAACATTCATCTTTTACTTCTACCAAAAGCGCTTGTAGCTCAATTGATAGAACATCAACATGTGAAGCTGAAGATTTGGGGTTCGACTCCCTACTGAACGCAGATATCAACTGGGGGTTTCTTGAAGGAACGGGTATGATTTGTCTTCATCTTTCAGAAAAAACCCCACCCAGACTCTGCCTTGTGCGGGATACTGACGGTGGCGGAGCCACATTGGGTCACCCGGGGTCATGTGCCCCTAGGCGTTTTTTTTAAAAAAATATTTAACATAGACTTTTCTATTGGTAAGAGTAAAAGTGTAAAATTAATATTGAAGTCTTTTGATGATAAATATTCCCTCATTTTAGTAATTTTGCCTTATTTATCTATTTAATCACATTTTTTTTAATTAGGTTAGTTAATTTAATTTGTTCAATTTCTTTTTGTGGTATACTAGTATGTAGTATTTAAAATTTTAGCAAATAAGAGTAAAATAGTTGTTAATTTTGCAAATAAAACTCTGCCAAAATCTCGTCCACTAATTGGTGCCTCTGGGATTTCGAACCCTGAATCCGCCACTGAATACTGACAGCGTTCTTTTCCATTATTCATCTTTTCCTTCTCATTAAACGTCGTGGCGGATCCAAATAGGCATTTGTGCTGTCACATTTCAATGACTTTAATCACTCTTAACATCATTTTTACTGATGCTAATTTAACTATGATGGACTTGGAAAGTAAATATTATCGTGAATAATAATTAATAAATTAATATGCATATAAAATGAATCATTAAACACAAGTGGAGTTTGAAGTACGAATTTAGGTCATTAGAAGTAAAGTAAAGTGGTAGAAAGCAATTTCCATTAAAACACATTCTCGTTTACATTGAGATTATTTAGTGTAATAGGAAATAGTGCTCATATATAGAGATTGATTCTTACAGGAGGGGATCAAAAATTTACATATTCTATAAAGGTACCGTGCAAGTTTATAAATTATAATATTTTTCTAACAGTTTTATATCTATAAACACCTAATAAATACTATATAATTTAATAATAAGACTTCTAATTTTTCAAGGTTCTATGCAATTGAACGTATTGAACATGTTCTGAGCGTCGTATATTGATTAATATGTTTGTTTAGAAAAGAGGTGATGGTAGACCCGGAACACACGTGTAGCAAGTGGGTCCAAGGAGTATAGATGATTTTTGTATGGGTTCAAAAGGTCAACATCTCAATCATGGACTTATTATACTCCCTCCATTATAGTAAACATTTTTTCATTTTGTTTTGAATATTTTATATTTTATATTTTTTTCGTTTCATATTAGTTGCAATATTTGATAAAATGACATTATTTATTCATTACTCTTACTTTCTCATTAGTTTTTAATCCATAAGTTAAAACATAGTCAAGTAAGATTTTGTTTGATTCGTCTCATTGCAAAGATTATTAATATCAAAGTTTTATAATTTTTTATTATACATAATTAAAGATAGGATCATTTACTAACTACAGCCTCTAAGTTTATTCAATTTCAAATAAACAGCCACGAATTTCGTTTATTACCAACTACAGCCTCCAACTTAACAAACATGACATCAAGACAGCCAAAACACCCCATTTTAACCCCATTTTTACCCTTTTTTTTTGCTGCTTTGGCTGTCTCGATGTCATGTTGGTAAGTTGGAGGCTGTAGTTGGTAATAAACAAAATTCGCGGCTGTTATTTGAAATTGAGTAAACTTAGAGGTTGTAATTGGTAAATGATCCTTAAAAATATTAAGAATTGAATTAGTGCATTATATTGCTTGAAAAAAGCAAATGTTGCAAATAAATTGGAACAGAGGAAGTAATTGTTATTTTTAGTTAAAAGAATTTATCTTTTTAACAAGAATAAGGTCGCATAAATTCAGTCTTTTTAAATCTCACTTTAAATGAAAGTCATGACATTGGAAAAATAAAATATTATTTTTGTAAGTGTTCTCAAATGTGCAATATAAAGTGAGAAGAACAGAATGTGATGGAATGTTGTGTTTGCAAATAAAAATTTAAACTCGAGGGACTTAAAAGGAGGGCGAAGAAGAACGAAGATGACTTAAAGGATAAGAGTGAAAAAAAAAATTAAAGATCTAGACTTATAAAATAAAATGGTTGAAAATTAAAATGAACGAAGAAAAACATGTGAACGAACAATGAAAATAATATATTAAAATTCATGTAGTTGACTCGATAAATGTTCAATGTACACCTAGGTTGTAAAAGTAAACATGTTAAGTGCTAGAGATGAGAATTAAGAGAAAGCAATTAAATTAAAAAGGGACCATAATATTCTCAAATGAGACCGTCGTATTCGTATAGTGACACTATTTTATTAGGCTGACCTAATATATACTTACTGTTTAGAATGATTATCTATAATTTTAAAGTGTTCACTTACAAAGGTATTAGTTTTTATAATTTTAGAGTGATCACTTACAATTTTAAAGTGATGAATTAGAGAAATGAGCATTTAGCCAACATTTTGCCACTCATCTAAGTAAAGGTAAAGGATACTCCTAGTATACCGCATAAAGCAGAGTCCGGGTGAAGGGTTTTCTTTTTCCTGAAAAATGCGGTCAAATCATACTCGTTTTCCCAATAAGAAAGTAAAGAGAGATGACTGCAGTCAAAAAACCCTTTGCCTAATACATGCATTCAATTGGGATCGAATATCAAACTTTCTGCTCCACATACAGATGCTCTATTAAATATGCAAAGCAAATGCATCCCTTTTCTCAATAGCCATTATGCATTAGCCCACTTAAAAACAAATTTTTTAAAAAATCAAAGCTTTCTTTATCTTTGGCTTAGTTACTCAATCAATACAATTGTGGAAACCAGATTAAAACCCTCCTATCTTTTCCATCGTACACATATGTCATTTCGTGACAAATCATGTATGTCTATCAAAAGTTCAAAACAGTTTTGCCCGTAGCATGTAATAATAAAGTTTGCAAAAATTCCTAATTAATAACTGTGAAGACAAAAAGAAAAATATTAAAATAAATAAAATTAAAAAAGATAAATTAAAACAATAAAACTCTCACCCTATCACATTCTATCACATAAAGGTGATTTATTAATCTCACAAATAACCGTTATTTACTTAGACTTTCTCATAAAGTTTGTACTTTTTTTTCTTTTTTTTTTTTAGTTTTTTGTTTACTTCGTTTAGTTGAAGATATCTTTTCAGACGTGTTATATGTCATTTACCTTTTTTTCTTTGTAGGCTCATTTATTTGAGTGAGTATCTCACAGTATATGTATTTCACTTTAGGGTACTGATGTGAACTATCTGCTACCTTTCTCACTTACCTAACTTGTAACTTGTAAGGAGTACTGGGATGATGACTTTGACTATAACTATGATCGACTATGACTATGACTATGATTTGTGATAGCACCCAAATTCAAATGGTAAAAATAATTGATTAAGATGAAGACAAAAATTAAATTTGTAAATACCAATTAAGACTTAAAAGAAAAAGAGTGAGACTATGCTAAAAAAGAGGCGTAAATTATTGATACATAACAAAATCACAAATTGTTGTGAGAGACGGTCTTTTCTAAAGACGCATTAGATATATGGGCTAAATAGCCCAATTAATACAAACTAGAGAGAAAATAAAAACATGGGCCTTTTGTTTTGAGGTCGTCTCAAAGACGATCTCTCACAAGAAACATGCGAGATAGAGGGAATACTATTTTATTTTAGTTGTTGAGGAACAAAAACAAATACTCAAACGGTGATGTCATTAATAATAAACTACGATAGAAACGAGTGCAATGCACTAATTTTTAAATACGTTAATATTTTTATTTATAAAGGAATAATTATGTTATATATAAATTGATTGTTTTACACTTTCTAATTGGATGATTTGTTGACTGATTCAAAATTTTTGTCATTAAAATGTAACCAAATTTTTGTAAAGGAAAAATTATTGATTGATTTAAAATTTTTGTCATTAAATTCCTGCCATTAAACTGAAACTAAATTGGATGATTTATTGACTTGTTTAAAATTCCTGCCTTTAAAGTGTAAGCAAATTTTTATTTTTTATTGTAAATATGACAAGTTTGTAAATGCTTATCACTCAAATTCTAATAATATTGGCCACTAAAAAATGACAAATAGCACTCTCTTATTCAATCTACTTTTTTCTATTATACAATAAAATTAATATTATGTATGATACTCCCTATTTTTTTGTTTTCATATTCTTATTAAGTATATGTTCAAAACTTCGTTCAAAATTTCATCCACACAAAATATTATAATAGGAGTAAAACATTATATTTTGGGATTAGGCCTATGTTGTTGTATGTTTATACTACTACTCTCCTAGTACCGAATAAATAAAACATCACTCATTTTTTTATGTCCAAGACATCTAATATAATTTTTAGAATTTAATAAGTAATTAATAAACCACTAAAACCCAAAATTTCATTTTTAGCTAATATCCATAATTTTTTTTCTCTAAAAATCACCTCAAATTATCTTTATTAATGAATTTAATACACTATTGCATTTATTTAATTAAAATAAGACAAAAGCTAATAATCGCTCAGGCTACTAGGGCCTTCGTGAATGGAAGTAGTAATATATTTTAAAGAAAAAATACTATAACACAAAATAAAATATATATTGAAACTATTTTTCAAATTTACCATTTGAAATTTAATGATAAATTATAATTTAATATCATATTAGCTAACATAATTATCATTTACATAATTTCAAACCTACCATTTAAAATTTAACTCACTAACGCATTTTTTCTCTTAAAAAAAAGGGGCGGGAGGAGTAATAATCTCAAAATTTGTGTAAATGCAAAATTAGATTTTCGTCTAAAAAACTGGCTTTCGATGAGATGATTGTAAGAAACTGTATTAATTAAACTATTTTACGCTTGTGAATGTCTGTATGAGATATGTCCCATAATGAAATTGTCTCATTCAACAGTCGATGATGCAAAATTGTTTCATAAATTTTCATTTAAGAAGTATTCACCGTAAAATAGTTTAAATTATGCTAAATAGTCTAATTAAGATTATCAAAATCACAAATTCTTAAAATTGTCACTTTCATAGTTAAAATACTCACTTTACCTGTTTAATATCTAACAATCATTTTAAATATTAAAATACTCATTTCAATTGTTTAAAAAAGTCACTTTGTAAACACATCTGATCTCACCGTCAGATTGTCTTATCTTATACGAGAGTTGCACAAATTCTTTGTGAATGGGACAAGTGCTATGTACCGGGTTGCTACAGCCTGGCCCAGTGGCCCACGTGAAAGGGATTCATGTGGACATCTGGCCCTTGGGCCTTGTTGTATATTTGACTGACATTGACTTGCCAACTAACCACTGCTGACTTACGAAAATTTGAAACATATAAGAGTTTCAATATAAAAAATAAAAAAATAAGATCCAAAACAAACTATATCCAAAAATAAGCGTCTGCTAGGTTTGGATAAGGTTGAGTGTTTCGAGTTAATAAGTCGACAGTAAAAGTTAAGAGTTCAGAATGCCGATAGCAGCTTACGAGTCACAATGAAGTCGTCAACATGCTTCGCGACTTAGTAACGCGAGCAGCGTTGATCGATTTTGACCTGTCGCGAGTAAAATCGCTAATGCCGCTTTTTGAACTTTCAAACTAGCCGTGTATGATCCAATTAACGTTCATTTCCATTTCTCTATAAATACCCTAAAACTTAATTTATCACATATTCTAAAAGCTATTATCCCTTTGTTTAGGTAAGTTTATTTGTTAATATTCTTATTTATATAGTTATTAAGTTTTCTTTCATTTTATTAATGCTATTATTGATTTATATTGATGCATTTAACTTATATGTTTGTGTAAATGAAAGATTCATTGCCCATGGATGAGCATTGTCATTGTGGTTATGAAGTCGAGTTTGGTCGTGATTGGAGCGACACGTATCCCGCGCAATATGTTGCTTGTCCACTATTCAAGATGACATGACCTTAGGATGCACCTACTTTAGGTGGGTTGATCCGGAGGGCACCGAATGTCAAAGAGCAATCATTGTTAAGCTTCATAAGGAGAATGAAGAGCTTAGAAAGGAGATAAATAACTTGAAAAGGGAAGCACTTGATAAGGCTCGTAGAAGTGAAGAAACGAAGAGGATTTTGAATAAGTTTAAGAAGAAACCCTAGATTGTAATTGTAATAGTTAATTAACAAACTATGTATGTGTAATTGCATGATTAACAAACTTGAAGATCATTAACATACAACTAAATATATACATATGTCTAAAACATACAACTAAATATATACATATGTCTAAAACATACAACTAAATATATACATATGTCTAAAACATACAACTAAATATATACATATGTTTAAAACATTCGTAGTCAAATACATACAACAAAATCCCGATCACTCATCTACCCTAAACATACAACTAAATATATACATATGTTTAAAACATTCGTAGTCAATAAATGCCTCCTACGGTAGTAAGACCGCTGCTTGAGTTGGTCGGGAGGGTCCTGATATGGGATGATTGAGATGGTTGAGTTGGTTGAGATGGCCCCCATCGATAGCTGGTAGGACAACCCATCTCCTCCAAATGAGCTTCACGCCTCGCCGATGATGACCCGGCAACTTCCGGTATGAAGTGCCGGAACTGCGGTCCAAGGAGCACATCCTCGCGATCTCCTGGACCGCTCCTCATGAGTAGTCCGGATAACGCCGCCACACCTTTGCCCGAAATGTTAATTAAGAGCTTAGTTAATCTAGTATTACAATATGAGATCGAAAAGTAAATAAATTAAATGTAAATGAAGACTTACAAATCGAGTCAACGTGGGCGCAGCAGGAGTATATTGTGCTGCCTCAGTGACGCCACGTGGTGTCATCCATCGACGTGGTGATGGAGAGGAACCACTGCATGTAATCCGTGTTGCCGGTGCCCGGCAATGAATTGGCGACCTGGGCTATTAGCTCCAGCCAGATCCCGGGCTGATGTGGCCGCTGATCTCCCACCGCTAGTCGGCCTCGGTTCTTCCCGGAGATGAGGTGCAGCCCGCCGGTATCCGGGTGGAGGTATGTTCGTACAACCCATATTGCAGTAACGCCTCGTAGATGTACTTCGACAATGTCGAAGCATATGAGTGGCACAGAAGCCCTCCACACACCCGACTGAATCCCCGAGTGATCAGGGACAGCTGCGTAAGCCTCGGCCGGGTACGGATCCCATACAAACTACTGTATATCAAGTGAATTAGGTTAATATATATTTGAGTTATTAACATATATTTTAATATTAACATTACATTAATTATGTTTCATACATTTGTGTTATATATATTGTAAATTACCTGGAGTTACAAGTTCTAGAATTATGGCCTTCACTCCCACAACGACCACAACTACTGCGATTCCTTGTGCCTTCATCCATCTCATTGGCAATCCTTTTAGACTTAGGTCTTCCTTTACCACGAATTTGATCGGGGTCATGTCTAACTTCAAAACCCCTATACTCAGGCCATGACCTCTTATCAAGCATCGGGTTGAAACAAGGTTCGTATGTGCTTGCATAACTCTGAGAAGTGTAACACGGATCCACAAAGCGCTCATATGATACATGTCGTTTCATGCAAACAGCAAGCAGATGTGAACAGGGAAGGTGGTATATCTCCAGTTTGTTACATGTGCACTTTTTTTGATGCAAGTCCACTGTTTGAATCTTACCCCCCTTCGAAGAACCTCTGTTACCCCTTCCAGTCTTAACTTCAAAAACACCTCTGTTATAGTCAAAAGCAACAATCTCATGAAAGTTCGCCTTCTCGGTGTTTCTATTGATAATCTTGGTGGCATGTGAAGTGTACTTGTGTCCTCCAAGTAACCATGAACTAGCACGTTGACGTCTTTGAACAAAATAATCATTTATCCGATAGAAGGTGAACTGAACAAGTGTGGTCAAAGGTAAGAAACGAACACCCTTTAATACGTAGTTGAAAACTTCGGCTAAATTCGTGTTCGTAACGCCATACCTATACCCTCCATCATGACATAACGACCACTTGGACATATCTCCCACGTTATCAATCCAAAAAACGGCCTCTCTTTTAGCAGTTGCAATTGCCTTTAAGCCATTCATTAACTTAGCTTGTTGCCTTTGCTCAGCAGTTCTACCAAACAACTTTTTCAATTGAACATTACCCATAGCACGATTAAAGTTGCTAAGCAAGTGACGTAAACAAATCCTATGATATGCATAAGGTGGTTGCCACTCCGGCTCGTCCATGGTTGCTAAAATACCAGCGTGTCTATCAGAAATGATGCATAGACCGCACCTTTGTGTCACATGCTTACGTATACAAGCCATGAACCACGACCACGCAGCAATACACTCCTTCTCAACCAAGGCAAAAGCTAATGTACAGATTCCCTTATTCCCATCTTGGCAATGGCGTCAATAAAGTATGACGATACTTACCATACAAGTGTGTGCGCCAATAGCAATAAGGGGTTTACAATGATTGAAGCCATCAATGCAAGGTTTAAACGCCAAAAGACCCGCTTGGAAGGTTCTAATATTAGGTCGCCTATAAACACCCATCTCATTGTCTTCCTTAAAGAACCAATCAACTACCAATCCCGGGTTCGAATGTTGCAAAGCTTTTAAAAATTGAGGAAGGAGAGTGTAAGAACCTTCCCAAGACCCATATATGCTTATCAATGCTTGTTGCTTAGCACACCAAGCTCGTTTGTAGTTCACTTCAATACCAAAACGATCTTTAACCATTTGATCTAACTACGATACCTTAATTGATGGGTCTTTAGCAACACAATTTCTAATCACATTGTTAATAACAGAGGATGTCAAGTGGATGTGTCCAACCGAGACAGTGTCACTATCTTGAATACAAGACTCATGCTTCCCATTGTATGTAACAATAAGCCAGGAAGATGTATATGTATCAATCCTAGCCCTAAGTCTCCATGAACAACCCCGCTACATTTCAATGTAAGGACGTATTGGTTTGATTTCTCCGGTTCTATACTCCACATTTCTACGAATATGATACACTCTTATAGCTTCCAACAAAGCTTCCTTATTATCAAACCTCATACCCTTCTCCAACTCCCCTTCTTCAGTGTAAGTAGTATCACAAGCCCAAGTCCTCCATGAGTTGTCCTCCTCATGCTCATCTACAGATGGACATTTTGCATAGGTGTAGGGGAACAATATTTCCTAAAGTCATGTCGTGCTGTGGCATCCTCATCCACATCCACATCATCCTCGATGGATCATCATCATGCTCATTACTCTCAAATCCATGATCCATATCTCCTCTGTTTACTAGTTGATCATTTTTAACTTGATTGGGATGGGGTTGAGAAGGTGATCAAGTGGATGTATTAAACGGATCTTGAGTGGATATAGGCATAGGTGTAGGATTAGGATTAGAAGCAACCACATTACCTAAAGGAACTACTCCAAGATTTCTAAAGAATAGGAAATCTTTGAATGCTCCCACATAGCATCTAAAGCTGCATCATCCTCAACCTGGAAGGACGATATCGCCCACTCATGAAATACTTGAAACTTATATCAAGGGTAAATTTTGTTAGATCCAACCCAATCCTAGAACTTATAAGGTTTAAACTCAATCAATTCCATGTTTGATTTGCACGCAAACAACTTACGCTACCACCAACATAATCAACATTCCCACTACTTTCTCGAATAGAACCATTCCAAAAACACACAATAGTCACACGAAATGACGCCATTTCTACATCAATACAAACATAATCAAGATCATCATCAATTCCAAAACAACATCCTAAATTTTAATAATATATTTCTAGATCATCAATTCTAATAAAAATAGAACTAATCAACTAATCAACCAACAACTTAAGTAACGATTAAGTTCAAATATTTCTAAAGAATACATATCAATGCTCATTATCACCAACAACTAATCAACCAACAAAATAGAGATAATAGAACAATTAAACATTACCTTGATCAAATGTGGAAGCTTCAAAAGAGTGTTGATTGAATAATTAAAATATAAAAAATTTACCTACATTGGAGTATTTAAAACAAAGTTTAATATTAACCTAAAAACGAAATAAATTGAAAAATATTAAAAAAAAAAACTACCTTTGAGCAAGCTAGATTATCCTGACTAGATTTGAAGTGCTAAATTAGATTAGGAATGAAAAAAATTTATGTAAGCAAGTAGTTTAAGAGTGTTTGGAGGAGAGAAAAGTCGTGTTTTTTAAGGGTTAGGGTTTATCAAATTGGGGAAATGAAGTCTGGGAAGGAAGAAACTGAGTTTTAAAACCTAAGATAGTCGTCTAGCTACTAATCGAACAGTCAAAAGTCAGTTTAGCGTCAGTAGCTACTAATCAACAGGTCAAAAGTCGCTTTATCTCGCTTCGAGCTAGTAATCAGCAATGCCTCAACCCTCTGCTTTGGGAATTTCACGCTTATTTTTGGATATAGTTTGATTTGGCTCTTAGTTTTTTATTTTTTTTAATTGAAACTCTTATTTGTTTCAAAAATTCGCTGACTTACTTCCAGTTTGGAAATTCAGGCCCATGAAAGAGTAAGTCCAATATTATTGGGCCAGTATATTTTTGAATATATATTTACAAAAACTTGAACGAGACGGTCTCATTATGAGACCGTCAATTTGGTCCGGTTCAATTCGCGCGTATAATAACATTTTAATTTTTTAGGCATTTATCAACGTTGATCTTAAAGGTATCAATTTTGAAAATTGATACATTTAAAGTCAAAATTGATACATTTAATATCAAAATTTAAAAATCAGCTACTCTTGTGAGAGACCGTCTTTCAAATAGACGACCTCAAAATAAAAGGCCCATGTTTATATTTTCTCTCTAATTTGTATCAATTGGCCTATTTAGCCCATATATCTAATGCGTCTATAAAAAAGACCGTCTCTCACAACAATTTGTGTTTAAAAATACCCAGATTGTTACACGCGCAAATTGGACCGAACCAAATTGTTGGTCTCATTATAAAGCCATCCAAGACCAGCTGATATTAATTCTACAAAAATTTCCTAGCAGACACAAACTCATATTGAAATGGGTTTAAAGTTAATTCTCTATATTGGCCGAAATTATTAGGGCTTGCATAAAGATGATTTGTCTTTGATTTAATGAAATACTTGATAATTCCCATGCGATGCACGGTTTTTTCATTTTATTATTTTTGATTATTTTAAAAAGAAAATAAATTGTAAGTTATTGGTTATTGATTTTCAATGAATTAACAATTGCATATAATAACTAATATTTAATTTACTTTTAATTTTAAAAATACTATTTTTTTTGAGTAAATACTATTTTAAAAATACTATTTTATTTGTTATGTATGATGTTAAACAATCTTATTTTGATATTTATATTTTACTAACTAATCATAACAAACAATGTTAAAAATAAATTCTAATATTAAATAAATTATTTTGAACATAGATTACAATATTAAATTAACCGAACCATTTTAAATGATAAAAAATTTATGTATAAAAAATAATTTGAATAATTATACAAATAAAGAATTAAAAATACTTTGTAAGGTTGATTGCATTGACCAATTCCAATAGTGTATTTACATATTTTGACTAAATAAACTAATTTCAAATACATTTAGGCATTGTTGAGAAAATTAACCAATTTCAATGTATTGATTATGATAGTATTTATTAGGATAATCAATATTAATGAATACCATTGGAAATCCAATTCCATTATATGATAGTGTGACATCACCATCCTATATTGGAGGGAAAACTTTACTCCACAAAGTGACACCTCATGAGTTTGGAGGTATAATGATGTCAGCGTCTTTTATTTTAGTTATAGGTATAGATATATCACAAGCTGTTGTGAGAGAAAATATCTCCAAAAGATATATGTGACACCTCATGAGTTTATATATATATATATATATATATATATATATATATATATATATATATATATATATATATATGACCAACTGAATTTAATAATTGGTTTGACCAGATGATTTTGAACCCGCTACCCTGAGCAACTTGTTCAAAAACAGCTTATTCATAACAATAAGTTGTTTTAACCAATTAATTTATCAAACAATACCATTGGCTGGTTTGACACCCAACCTTCTAATCGCATCAAAATAGGCTAAAATTACTCAACAAACTATTTTGCGAAACATCCCTATATGTGCGTGTGTCATGGTGAAACAATCTTGTACAAAACTTGTTGTAACTATTTCTTTGAGACACAGTTTCTCCGTAAAACAAACCCAAAACAAAAATTTATATTGAATTAACTTTATAATTAAAATATTCAATTTTTACATTTAGCGAGAACCTCCGTTCCTTAAAGAAGTTCTCATTTGCCATTTTGGGTGTTTTATTTGATGTTCCCATACAGAATATTTTCATTTATGTCACAAATTTTGGAAAAAATAATCTTATTCACAATCACTTTAATATTTTTATAATGCTTATGTACCCCACATATTCTTCACTAACTTCAATATATCCTCCTATTCAGCCTAAATGTCTCATTTAGTTTTTTCATACTTGTCGAGACAACATTTTAACCCTTAATATCTCAAATTATTCTTAAAAAATTATAAAAATTTAATATTAATAATCCTTGTATCGAATCAAACAAGATCCCACATGTCTATGTTTTAACTTATAGATTAAGAGTAAAGTACAAATTAAGATGGATAGATGAATAGTGACAAAAAGTGAAAAAACTGAATGAGACACCTAGGCTGAATAGAAGGTAGTATAACATTTTAATATTATTTATGGTCCCCACATGTTTCCCACTAACTTTATAAAATTAATTTTTTATTAGTTGTGGTCCCCATATTTTTTCCACCAACTTTCTTCTAATAATTTTTTAATATTTGTGATCTCTGCCCTTCTCCAATCAAATTTATTATTCAATTAAATAATTTATCTACTGTATAAAATATTATATTTTTCTTAATTTCCGTTAACATTCCAAAAGAACTTCGTCGAGTAACGGAGAGGGTATATAGTAAGCTTGAAAATATAAACACTTTCTGGAAAATAACTTGGGGGAGAAACACTTTCAAATTTCAATCGACTACAGAAGAACAAAACTGGGCAATGTTTAAGATGGGATTTCTTCAAAGCAGCAAGAGGTTTAGGCATGGTTCAATCCCTTTTTACAATCATTGGAAATTGATTTTTCTCCTGTCAGATTCTGCATATCCTTCCATTTATACTTATCATTTCTTCTCCATAACCGGGTACCCTCTATTTCGTCAAAGCTTTTGCTCCGTATCTTCTAAATCTTCATTCTCATGGGGGATTTCAAATGGGTCTGATTCGACTTATCAATTTGAAAGTAATTTGTTGGGTTCTTCTCGATTCAGCAATCAATATTTGAGTTGTAGTAGTACCCAATTTTTTAAGTTTAATATAAGTTATCAATTATTTTCTAGTTCTTGTATCAATTCATCGGCTAAAACATATGATAAAACTGTTGATAATGAAGATTCAATTGTTGATATTAATAGCTTAATATTTAATGTAATTAAAGGTGATGGAATTGACATGGAATCTAATTTAAATTCGATTTCCCCAATTCTGTCCAAGTCGTGTATTATCCATATTATAAGATGTTTGAATCTTTCAAAGGTTCCTGCATTGCGTTTTTTTAATTGGTTGAAAACTTCACAGTCAACCACCCACTGCAGAAATTCAGACATATGTAGTTTAGTATTTGCGAATTGTCATTTGTTAGGAGATCATGCAAATTTGCTTAATCTACTGAATGATTTCAGAAATCAGCAGATTTGTCTTAGTGAAAAAGCTTTCAGTTTCTTGCCCATTACCAATTCAAGTTTGGGGACTGCTGAGAAATCTGTAAGTGAAATTGTAGAGCTTTTAACTGAAATTGGTGGTTCTTGTTGTAATTCTGGGATTCATTCCTTGATTGAGATGCTTTGTTCTTTGGATTCCATTGATTTAGCCAAATATGTGATGAGAATTACCGAGAGAAAGGTGTCTTATTACAATATTTTTGTAAGGCATATGTGTAGACGAGGCCAATTCGAAGAGGTACAAGATCTGATTGAGGAAATGAAGCAAATGAGATGTGACCCTGATGCTAAAACTTATAATTACATGATTAGTGGTTTGTGCAAGCGAGGTCGTATTGATGAGGCATTATCAGTTTTCGAAGAAATGCAAGATGGAGGTTGTTCTCCTAACTTGCATACCTTTGAAATATTGATTCTTTTTTGCTGTAGATATGGCCGGTCAGACCATGTTCTAATGCTTGATAACAAAATGGTTAGTATAGGCTTGAAACCTTGCCTTTCAACTCATTATGCTTTCATCCGAGGCTATTTCCACGCAGGACAGTTTGACGAGGCATATAGATATGTGAGTGATGTTTCTGAAAATGATAGAGGTGTAGCGCGGGAAGTTTACAGTGTTTTAGCGAGCCTTCACTTAAAAGATGGGCATCTTCATGTTGCTCACAAGCTTCTTGAAGAAATGCTTGGAAAAGGGATTAAACCGGAACGTTCTATTTGCTTGAGAGTAACTTCGCGTCTCTGTAAGATAGGAAAAGCAAATCTTGCTAAAAAATTGAAGGTTTTGTATTATGGTCATAATGCTGGATGATTATGGACCTTGTTTCTCTTCATTTGCCTTTTGTCAATGATGATTAGTAACTACAGTTTAGACATATATGATGTTGGCTCTGGCAAAAATGTTTTGGAACTTCATTGTTGTGTTTGATATGGAGAAGCTCATCATCACCATCATCATCATACCCAATGTCCCGCTCGGAAGCAGGGTCTGTGGAGGGAAGGTGACGGACAATTCATACCCGTCCTCCCTTCACAGGGAGTACTAGAGGAAAGCGGTCAGTTTTACCCCAAACAAGTGTTTTCGATTGTCCTACCAGCATCAGAGTTGAGTTGATGGATCTAGGCGGTTTTAGCCCAGTACAAAACATCTTTTGATGCTCGCTTGTGTTCTTAGCATGGAAGTTTCATAGAAATCTTGTTCGATTTGTACTGGTTTTGTTCAAAAGATCGCAGCACAGGTTTTGCTATAGAACATAATTAGCTGAGTATGGATAGCAGATTAATATATTGTTAGCAGGAGTTATTTTTTTGGATTAAAAGACGACCCTGCAAATGTTCTTCTGGTGCACAATAAAGTGTTTTTGCTATAATGCACCAAACTCTAAATAAGGATGTTATGAGAAAGGCGAATAACCTAACCTCAAGGTGGTGGGGCTGGTGGCTTCAGTTGTGACTTGTGATGTGTTGTCAGCAAACTTCAGTGCTGGGTTGACTGATACTTCTCCAATTCTGCTAATGTGGTCATGCCTTGCTCCCATGATCCACGGTGATGGCAATGGGACAATACCCGTTTTGCGTGCTGATGAAGATTTTGCCATTTCGGCTGCTCAGGTGATTCTGAGCAATTGATGTGATCCAGTTGTTATAAATTTCGAGGGATTTGAAGACCTTGTGATGTTAATCTGAATGCATTCCCCAATGGGGTTTTTCTATTCATGGGATTTATTAATGGAATTAATTGGAGATTTTGGTGTAGAGACTGAAGAATCTGCAGTATGTGTTTCCAGGTGCTACTCCAAAATCCAGATTACTGGTAATGCTATTCATTGATGCTCATTACAATTGGTTGCAGAGAAATAAGGTGATATGTAGCGCAGTATTTTTGTTGAGGATATAATCTTAGGAACCATATATACACTTTGCCATTATTGTTGTTGTTGAGTAGCTTCAACTAGAACAGAACATTAGTTTTCTAAGTTGTTTTGGCACTAACAGTACAGCCAGCATACGTTTAGTTTCCTTAATATTTTGGTAATGAAATCAATTGTTTAATTGTGGAAAACGTATCGAAGCATTTTCGATTGAATATATTAGTTATTTCTTCTGCTGTTGTCGAAAATACAATTGGGGCTTGAAACTTTATGTAGTTTAGGCCTTGGTGCTCATTTTTCTGTTTCAATATGCAGACGGTTCGTATCCGAGCTCAATCGCTGCACTTGGATTTGTTTTATAGGTAAGCATTTCGGACTTGATATTTAATCCGATTTTCTATCTTTTGGGGTTTGGTTCTTTACTTGTGTGTGTGCTCATCAAGAGTTTATATATGATTCTTCGTCTTCATACCATCCTTACTTATAAATTCCCTTTTGTGGTATTGTGCACAAAATATATAATCTCTTACTGATTATTCCCGTTTAATACTTTGTGACATCTAAACACATTTGTTTAATGGACAAAGTGATGGCTTTATTGTGCTGCACTTGATTAAGGCTCGGGCACAGTGTAACATAATTCGCTAGCTGATTTATTTTTGAATTTTGACTCGTTCAGTATGGCCCATCATAACCCACAACTCACAATACTTTGCCTTTTCGATTTATGATTTGAGAGAAGATTAACGAATCATATGACACTGCTCAGGTGTTAATCCATGGTTAATAATATATTGTGGTGAAATTTGATATAAGGTGACAAAGGCTTGGAAAGGCAAAAATGGAACTCAGATACACGAACCAAAGCAAATCAACGTGATAGACAATGTATAATAAGGATTATACTCCATTCGATTCGACCCTATCTAGCTCTAAATCTACAAGAACTATATTAATTCCAATGTTAAATCTGGAAGCCTAGAAACTAATATGGCAAGTTAATTTGATTTCATTAATATATTCTGCTTCTAGATTCATAATATTTATATTAAATATGCTGTTCGCTATGCTGAAATTCACAGGTAATAAATTAAGCAATGCAGATAATTCTGAAAACCAAATGTCAGTAATTCTCAGAATTTAATTTTTTGTTTTTGGAGATAAATTCTCAGAATTTAATTTGGTGTTGAATTAATTTGTAACTGATATATCTGCATATGCCATTATTCTGAATTTTGTTTTTATGCATTTGAACTACAGATGTTTCTATGTATCGTATTAACACATTGTAAAAATTTTCACATTTACCAAACCTGTTTTTTTCTCACTTGGCCGGCCTAATTCGTGTGTGTAACAATATTTTAATTTTTTGGATATTTATCAATTTTGAACTTAAAAGTATCAATTATGAAAATTGATACTGTTAAGGTCGAAATTGATACCTTTAAGATTAAAATTGATAAATGTCCAGAAAATAAAAAAAATGTCAAGGTTGTTACATGCGGGAATTGGTTCGGACCAAATTGACAATCTCATTATAAGGTCGTCTCATCCAAGACCGACTTTTTTTTATTGCATTGATAAGGTGTAAAAAACGCGTAACTCCAAATTGATCAAAAGAACTTTATTTTTAAATTATGGTTATAGAATATTTCAAACATATGTGTTCATGTAAAAGAAATTAATAAATGATGGCATATAAAAAAAATTAATAATGATTAAGACTAAATATGCTTGATCGAATCGTTAGATTCCAAGACATAAAAACGTGTTATAATTCCACCTCTTAAAATTCTCCAATTTAAATTGTAAGATTTTACTAACAATAAGATCATACCTACACCGTAGATCGTTCATTGTTTTTGGATTATAAACTAGAATAACTATTTTAATAACAATGGTGTATGATTTGGTTCTATTTTTCAACTTAGGCTTATGCTATAACTCAAATTCAGAAGATGAACTCGTGATACAGGTACTATATGTACCATTACTACCATATAAAAGTATGACTTTTCAGCCCACACTAATTCACTCCGTTAAATTACACTTTTTACTCTTCACTCTATTAACTTACACTTCTTACTCTTCATTCCACTCTCTTTGAGGAAACTTAAGAATCATCGTCATACTCAGTGTATCCCGTTCACAGAAAACTATGGTCAGAGTCTGAGAAAGAAAGAACGACGGCAGCTCATGTGATACCCCAGATTTAGCTTGAAAAGGGATTGATGGACTACTCATATCAACAAGGTGCATCTTCTTTTCTAGGGAGCCCATTTGGTAAGAACTCCACAGTTAAGCGTGCTTGGTGGGGAGCAATCTTAGGATGGGTGACCTCATGGGAAGTTTTCCTGGGTGCGCACGAGTGAGGCCAAAGTGCGCTGGAAAGACTTGTGTTGGTCTGTGGGGCCAGTCTACAGTCTTCATGAGTAGTCACCGGTGATCCGTTGGACCAGGATTTTACAGCTCATACATGCAGTCAGTCAAAAAGTCCCTCGAGTCAGGAAACTTAAGAATCACATAGAAAAAAGTATAAGGACCCAATAGCAATAGGGTAGTGTAGAATAGAAGTAGGATAGAACATGAAAATGAAAAAAAAGTCAAGGGAAGGTAGAGATGTAGAAAAATAAGGTAGCGTATTATAGGACCAAAAAGTGTTGAACTTGAAAAAGCGTCAATTCATAAGCGCCGAATAATCACGACACATTTTTCTATTAAAAAAACCAATAAATGAAACGAAACACCACAATATCCCATTTCCGCATTTTCTCTCTCTTTCTCTCTCCTCCATTTTCTCTCTCTTCAAGTTTCAACAATGGAATATTTGCCCTTCGCCGGGATCCACGTTTCTCGATCATTTCAATCCTCCCTTCTTGCCGCCGTATCTCCTCCTCCCTCTCTTTAGCCGCCATTCTTGATCTTCCTTTTTTTCTTTTATTACCTGGTGAATTTTTTGTTTTCTTTTTACTGTTTGAGATTCTGGCTAACTTTTTGTTTTTTTTGGTTTGATTACGATTCTTACATTTGATTTTTTACGATAAATTAACAATGCAGAGAATTTTATATGCATTCAGAAAGGATATTGTGAATTTGGGTTGTTGATTTGAGTCGATTTATTCGTTTTGGTAAGGGTGGAAAAAGGGGGGTAAAACCCTAAAAGATGTCGTCGAGAGGCGATCATCAAACAGTTCCTTTATCAGTGTTGTTGAGAAGGGAGCAAAATAGTGAGAGAATCGAAAATCCAGAACTTTCTTATGGTCAAGCTAATCAAAGCAAAAAAGGGGAGGATTTCACGTTTCTTAAGACTGAATGCCAGCGTATTGTTGGCGATGGTATTACCACTTTTTCGGTTTTCGGGGTAATTTTTCTTACTTCTATGTTGGGTTATTTTTGCAATTTATGAATGGAAATCTGATTATCAACAAATTTCTTCGTATGGATTAATTGTTTTATTGATGGGGATGGAGATGGAGATGGGGATGTGGATTTTTTTGTAGTACTTTTGAGAAATTTGATTTGTGTTGGTTGTGGGCCAGAAACTGTTGTTGAATGGGATTGATAGTAGTAATTTTTTTCACTGCAGCTGTTTGATGGACATAATGGAACTGCAGCTGCTATATATGCCAAAGAGCATCTTTTAAGTAATGTTTTAGGTGCAATACCCACGGATCTTAATCGAGATGATTGGGTAGCTGCTCTTCCCAGGGCTTTGGTGGCTGGATTTGTCAAAACTGATAAAGATTTTTTGGAGAAAGGTATTTTCTCTTTCAATAATGAGTTGTAGGTTTTCATCTTTTGAAACGCTTTCATTATAGGAGTATTCAATTTCAACTATGATATTGATATTGATTTTGGTATTTTTCTGACCAATTAGGTTTTTGGTTGTTAGGATAGAATAGTGATGCCTTAAAATTGACTTGCCTGACTGATATGACAGTCATGTTCTAATGAAGAATGACATCGTCATAATGCTTCAAAAGAGATGATAAGTAACTCGTTGGATGTTTTGCACTCAGGACAAGCATCGGGAACTACTGTTACCTTTGCGATTATTGAAGGATGGTCTATAACTGTAGCATCAGTTGGGGACTCACGTTGTATACTTGAATCTGCTGAGGGTGAGATATTTTGTTTATCAGCTGATCACAGGCTTGAGAGCAATGAGTCGGAGTAAGTCTTGGGCATCTCTCATTTGATACTGCCAGTCACCTTAAATGTGGGCTGCTAATATATTTTCTTTTAACTTTTAAATCAGGAGGGAACGTGTTACCGCTTGTGGGGGTGAGGTTGGTCGGCTTAACACTGGTGGTGGAACGGAGGTATGTTCTACCTTGGAATTTATTTCTACCTTTATCTTTAATTTTCTTGTATCGGTACAACTTTTTGTAAACTTATAGGAATATGGTTGCTCTTATTAAGAATGGAAGTTTAGCGAGGTCGACTGATGACCTAATCATGCTTTAGTTATATTGTTGTGTACTGTGTTTTGTATGGTGCATCTGTGAGCGTTTTCGTTGGATATAGCCACCTCCCATATTTTTTTCGTTTTTTGTTAGTTACTTGAGCATTCCATTTAAATTTTATGCAGATTGGTCCATTGAGATGCTGGCCTGGTGGCTTGTGTCTATCTCGATCCATTGGAGACAAGGATGTTGGCGAGTTTATTGTTCCAGTTCCTTATGTGAAACAAGTGAGGGTATGTTAAGAAACTGTATGCTTGTCTAGTGCTTTTTTCCATCATCCTTTCTTTAGTGTAAATAATATATTAGCAATGATGCCAAAGCCTTAATCCTTAGATATGAAGTCAAATATGAAAGCGAAGTTATATATTTATCTATTATATCAGTTTAAGAATTTGTTTAATCATACAATCTTGTTTAGATTATGCTTTCTTGAACTTTTTATCTGAACTGTTGTGCTTTAGCTTCTAAGATTTTCTCATGTTTTCTTATATTTCATACATTAAAGAGTCAGCGAAGTTGGCTTTTACGATCATTGCAAGGATGATCGATTTTTGATGTTATAGAGTAAATGTGTAATAGCTTTTGTTGGGAGAGGCAAGTTTCAGCGAGTTTATGTTGCAGTGTTTTTAAAACTGCTCAAAGAAGGCAGTTAATTAATTTCAACTTCTTGGTGATAATTTCTTATGGCTGTAAATAGTCATAGCATTGTATGTGTAATTGAGCACTGTCCTTGTTGTTATAATCTCTAATGTGTTAGATTAATTCCTAGGAAATGTTAAAAGACTATGTGAATTGAGAATACTGCTATTGTATTTTGTAATATTGTTTCTATCTGTGCTTGTTATGTGACGTAGCCACGTAGGAGTATCTATATTACCTAGCCTTCGGACTAATTCATGAAAATATCAGCAAAATAAGGAGATTATAAAGTTCAAAAGTTTGAATGCTTTTATCTGTCTATTGTATCCTTGTAGGTGATGTATGTTTGCTTCTTGTGGACGAAGTAAAAATGCATTATTTTATGACTAGAGTGAAGCAATGACTTAGATATTTAAATCTTCGGAAAAATTTAGTATGAGATTAGTTTCTAAAAATGCATTATCAAGGTGATTTTTACATTGATTTATTACTTCTATTTGTTGTCTATCAAATTCTAATTGAATGGAAGATGTCAGTTTAAAAAGTTTCTGATCAGATCAGTGCGTAAATGTTTCAGCTGTCAACTGCCGGTGGTAGGCTTATTATTGCCAGTGATGGTGTGTGGGATATTTTAAGTTTTGAATCAGCGCTTGATTGTTCCCGCACAATGTCAGCAGAGGCAGCAGCTGCTCAAATAGTGAAGGTAGTCACAGTCCTTTGCTTCGATTCTTCTTGTATATAAACATTGTTTTGCTTTTAGGATATTTAAATCTGAATAATTCCATTTGCACTTTTTATGCTAAACAAACTACTTATTATAAAGTTTGCTTAGTAGCAATATCTAATAGAGGTATTTGGGTAATTAAAAGAATTGCTTCATGCAAAATGATGCTTTTGCTGGCTTGGAGGGTCCGGTGGTCCAATTGGTTGAACTGTGATTATTTCTGAAAGGGTTGGTCCTGTGCCTTTCGTTGCATTTGCAGGAAGCGGTACAGTTGAAGGGTCTCAGGGATGATACAACCTGCATTGTTGTTGATATTTATCAAGCTGAGAAGAATCTTCCTCCTATGCCTCCCCCAAAAAAAGCAGGAAAAGGGGTATTCAAGGCCATGTTCCGGAAAAAGTCAACTGAGTCAACTTCCCATGCTGAAAAAGAGTATATAGAACCAGATGTGGTTGAGGAAATGTTTGAAGATGGATCTGCGTGTCTTACGAGAAGGTTTTGCTCACTCTAACCATCTTTAGCTGTGACTTCTCATCAGGAGTCTAGTTTTATTACCAATATTATTACTGTTAATTTTCGTTTGCGAGTCTGCAAATGATAATTTGTGGATTATAGCTTTGTTTTTTAAAGTTTTAATTGTAGGTTTTTGACTTGTAGGCTTGACACCAAGTATCCACTTTGCAATATGTTCAAGTTGTTCATGTGTGCAATATGTCAAGTTGAGATAAAGCCGGGAGATGGTATTTCAATACATTCTGGTTCATCCAATCGGAAAGCTCGGCCTTGGGATGGCCCTTTCTTGTGCCAAAGTTGCCAGGAAAAGAGAGAAGCAATGGAAGGGAGAAGACCGTCTGGAAGTATGTTTTGATATCTCCATTTACTACATTCAAAAAAATTCTAATCATACATAACCGCAGCTCCTTGATTCATCACATTCCTATCCTTACGCGCAGATAGATATCACAGCGACAGCGACTAGCTGACAATTATATCGGAAACCACTCAGCATCTTTCAGTTATTCCAATCCGATTCCAGTAATGAAAAAAAGTAAAACGGAGGTTTATCTGTTGGTTGAAAATATCTCCTTCGACTCACAATCGAGTTGAAGCATTACTGTCTGCTTGGATACGTTCGTTCCCCATTTGTTGTTTCATGTCACAGTATATCATATTAGAAGTGGCTAACCTAATTTAGCATAGACTTCTGATCGGTGAGTATTTAAAGTATCTGTCGATTACGTGAGCCTCCCCTCCCTTCCCTCAGAAGTTAAGTGCAAATCTCTTCGTGCTTCGATTGTTGCTAGGCCAAAGGAAGGGAGTCGGTATGTTTCTGCTTCCATGGTCAAATGCAGCTGTATACATTCATACAAAGGATTCCCAGTGTATTATTGTGAAAAGGGCATTCTGTTGTAATATCTAATACAGATTTAAGGACATACACATATAATTCATTATAGATCAGAATTGTTGGGAGATTTACTCTACCCATTTATTAAAATATAGCATTTTCTAATGCAAATTAATTTAATATTTTTTTATAATATTTAAATTTAGATCTCTTTAGTCCTAGTACATGTTTGCTCATCTGCAGCTGTTAACCATATTAATGGTGAATGTAATCTACTATTGTATTGTGTTATGTGAGGTGGCTGTCGGCTTGTACATGTGCAATCATTGTTTTTTCTTTTTATACTACCTTTCGTTTTTATTTTTAATAGTTGCTACACTTATGTTTTTCACGCATCTAGTACACAATTTTAATTTTTAATATTTTTAATTTCATATGATAAAAGATTTTAAAAAGTTAACACAAATTCTTGTGAGAGACAGTCTCTTTAAAAGACCATCTTTAATTAGGTTGGCCCATTAGGGAAAATATAGAGTAAATGTAGGCAAAAACTTTAATGAATTGGGTCTGAGTGACATCTCTCAGAAAGACGGTCTCTCAGGAGACTAGCTGAAAAGTTAATGTTATAAAAAATTTCATGTGTAAACATTATACATGAAGAAATATATATAAAATAAGATCAGTTGATGAACAGTATGCTACGGAAACAATAACTATTAAAATCCGAAGGATGTTTTTAATTATACTTCTTCCGTTTCTGAATACTTACGGTATTTGACTTTTTATGTAGTTTTTAAAAATTTGGTTATGTTAAATAATCTTTGCATTGAAACGAATCAAAAAAAGATCTGATTGAAAAAGTTTTAACTTATAAATTAAAAACTAAATCACAAATTAAGAGTGATAAATATAGTGTAAAATTTTTAATATTGTAAATAATTTGGAATGGAATAAATTATATATTTAATTAATGATGGAAGTTTTCTAGGCATTTGACAATAATGGAGGAGTTGGTTTATTTAATTTTTATTTGATTTGTTAAATTCTTAAGTTTGACATGGAAGCCAAACCAGCTCATGGATTATTATGAAGAGTGTCAATTATACCCAACTAACCCGGAACATGTGGAACACTCATTGCCAGCTGTTGATTATTTTACTTTTATGTGAACTCCAGGGGCCATATTTTCCTAGTCTTTCCTAAATCAGAATTTTTTTTTACAACAGTTTCATTATAAGATAATTTTAAATTAATTTAAATCTAATTAATTTAAATCATCTATCTCAAGACATTTTTAAAAATCCCTCAAGCTTTTATATCAGCATATTTAGTTTTATTTTTACTCACACCTTCCTAGTTGGTCAGTTTTATCAGCATAAAGGGATTATTTTTCAAGTATTTCTGATTATTTTCTATGCTATTTCATTTTCAAAGTTCAAACTTACAAACAATAGTTTCTTTCGAGAAATAACATTTTAAAGTAAAAAATATGCGCTTTGATTTTTTAGGCTATTGCATTTTTCATCATACTACTATTCCATTATAAATCATATGCAAAATCAAACTAACCGACGGTCTAGACCTGAACCTAGATCGGAACCAAACCGGACTTGAATCATCAAGTGTCACTGATCCTAAAAAAATACACAAATTTGGGTTTTGATCGAGGACGATCTAAACCCAAAAAAATTAGAGTGGAGACTATCTTTTATTGGGTTGACCCATAAAAAAAATACGAAGTAGGAGTAGAAAATAAGCTTTGATAGACTGGGTCTGAAAGACGTCTCTCAGAGATACAGTCTCTCAGGAGACTAGTGATATGAAGTATTTTTTTCCTTGAAGAATTCCTTGAAATGTTCCTCAATAGTCGTTTGAATATTGTAAACCGAACATCTTTCCTTGAAGTGTTCCTCAATTTTACAACTTTTAATCTTCGTTTCTTTTCACATTGGTTAAGAAAAAGGGAAAAAAAAGCCACACACTAAATGTGGATACTTGATATATCAGCATATTGCTCAACTGGAACAAAAGACAGAAATTAGCCAAGAATTAGCAGTATCTAAGCATCTAATGCAAATTTTAGCTAGACCATATACAAGAAGACTATCCATACATATACTACTACTCTAACAACAGTGCCAGTACCAATCTTCAAACTTGCAACATTTTCATTGACCAGTTTTTCCCTTTCATTTCAACAAAAAACAAACCTGGTGGTGATTAAATTGTCTGCCTGCAGCCTGCACTCAATAGTGAAACAAACTATATATAAGCCATTCAGATAATATTTACCGCTAAGAGTCAATAGAAAACAACTTTGTTATTACTAACAAGGGTGAGGTTTCGTACATCCGACCCTCAAAACTCCATTTTAAGTGGAACCCACCTAATGGCATTGGGATGATATGATGTTACTCTTGTTTTCAAGAAAAATGTTTATAAAAAAGAAGAAAAATGGTTTCCACTTTTTTTTTTGTCAAATGAAATGGAGTAATGAAATTTGAGGAAAACAATGTTATGATAAATAGTTTTTACACCGAACCAAACATTCCTTACTGCTTAGTGAATTAACATCATGAACACAGCTAAATTAAATTCGTTATTGAATGTAAGTTATGAAAGAAACAAGCATCTACCTATTAGTACTTAGTAGTTTGGATTAGAAGGCAATTTCCACTTCCCAGTGCGCTGGCTAATCTAATTCAGCTTCTTTATCACTTCCCCTTATAATATAAACCTGCACATACAAAATAATAACCAAAGATATTTAAGCCAACATTCTCAAACAGTGATGAATCTCTAGCGTTCTGAACAATCTACACAAATGCAGTTTTGAGTGCAATTGTGGTAGGAGTCACCAAATAACATTGTCATTCCGTGGAATCACCCAAAACTCGCCTAAATCGAAGCTTTACCGGTTCATCTATGTTTGGATTGAGAGAATTGGAGGAAAAGGAAAGACGGATTGATGGGACAAATTTCCTTTGTTTGAAGAGCTATTTTGGAGGGAAAAGTATTGAAGGGATTTTGTTCTTTAATATGTTATCCCTTCCTTTCGCTCCTTTCCCTTCACTTCCATTCCTTTCCTTCCTATTTTTTTGTCCCAAAAAAGTGTTCGTGATGTGGGAGGTATAGTTTATCCCAATTCTATGGCTCAATTGAAAAAATACACTCCATCGTTTTTGACACTCAATTTGCCATTGCTGAAACATCTACAACCTATGTTCTCGGACTCATGTTGCTTCATGTGCCCGAGTCCGATTCTTGATGTCCGGACATTGGTATGGCACTTGGACACTTCATTTTAGGAGTAACATTGAATATTTAGACGTGTCCAACACATGGACACGTACCAGTATTCAGCATCAATATCAGAGTCCAAGTAACATACTCTACGGCTGAACCAATTCATAATTTTCACCCGATTTTCCAATGCTAAGAACATTTACATATGGTTCAAACTTCAAACTCGACTAATACGGTATGAGCAATAAAAGACTGGAATTGAAGGGATGTGTATAGTAAGTGACCTTTAAAACAGAACGACTAAGGAGTTGGAAGATAACACAATCGCCATCAACAAGCTCATGAAACTCGGCAAAGCCTTTCCAGCCTCCACTCATTCCACGCTTACGAGCCAAATATACAACTGGAAATTCCTCTCCTTGTTCATCCACCATTGTTACCATTCCATCTTCTTTTGGTAGACTTCTCCTGCAGAAATCACTCGGAAGACCCTGTAACATTCAACAAATTTAGGGTTTTCTTTACCATTGATCATCATTCATCTAAATATCAAAAGTAAAAACAATAAAAGAATGAACTGTACCAGCCAAAATCCACCAGTAACATGAGAAGGAAGCATCGGTCTAATTAGAGTAGGAAACCCTTCTTCATCGAGCTTAGCACACAATTTCTCTGCTTTCTCAATTGTGTATTCTCTCACTTCATCTGTTGCTATCACTCTATTCGCAAAATCCCTCGCCTTTGATACTCCATAGCTTCTATAATCACAATTACAATCTCATTCATTATATGAAATATTTAGATTTGAAATTCACAATTTTCAATTTTTTGAATGATCAAAAGAACTCACTTCCTGGGTGAGGAGAATCGAGGCAATGTAACCTAAAATTGAACACATATGAAAAAAAAAAAGATTCATGAGTGAAAAAAAGGTGAAATTGTAAGAAAGAAAAGGGAAAAGGAAAAGAAAAATACCTCAGCATAAACAGGGGCAGGATTGTTGGAAACTCGAGGTGATCGTCTCACTGCTACCATTTGCTTCTCCACTACTCGAGGCTTACCTACTTTCTTCATCTTTTCATTCACAAATTTACACCCCAAACATCATTAATTTCATTAATTCACAACACAAAAAGCGATTAAAAGAAGGAAAAACAGTTACCGGAGAAGATTTGGGAGAAAGATTATTGAAAGCTTGAGAAAGATGAAGAAGATTGAGTTCTTCCAAACGCTTCTGGTTCTCTTCAACCCTCTTTTCTCGACATTTTTCGTACGATGTTTTAGCCATCACCATTTTTGTGGGTTATCGTCAATTAGGGTTTTACAGAAGCTTGATGATGAAGAGGTGAGTGTTAACTGTTAAGTAATGGGTGGTTTTTATAAGGAAGGTGGGATAAATTTTTAAATACTGAAGAAGGGAGTCGACCGTTAGAGTGCCACTGTTTAGTGTTCAGAGAAGCGGGCAAATCACTGGTGAGTGAACAAGGTAAAAAAAAAACGTTAAACTTTTCTTGGTATTGGGGATGCCTTCTTAAGATGATATTGGTAAGAAAAATTTATTTGCGAATTACAGTCTTAATTTTAATTTTTTTGAATTATAATTATGAAAGTATCAATGTCTATAATATTTAAGCCATTACCAAATTTTAAGATTTGGACCACTTAATCAATAATTCCTACCACTAAAATGGTTGTAACTAAAAGAAACACTAAGGCTATAATTTACAAGTAGGAGTAATTAAACTTTAAGACTATAATGCATAAATAATTCTATTGATAATAACATTATGCCTTTGTAAGAAACCGTTCCTTAGTCAAATAACGATTCATATTATAATGATTTGTATTAGTTAAACTACTTATAGAGAACATTTCACAATATTTTGTAACTATGTTATACTATCCCTAAATATGGTTTCTTTTGCTGTTTATATAATAATGCGACATTATCCATTATATATATCTTTGACATTTTTGACATTGAAGTAATTTTACTTTAGCTATCTTTAATACACTAAAAATTACTCCTTTTGTCCCTTTTAATTTGCATTATTTCTCATTTTAATTTGTTTCATTAATTTTAAACTCTTGTGGCAATGGTTTCACTCACATTCTTTTTATCCCATATATAAATTTATACTCTCTCCATCTTAACCAATCATTCTTATCTTTCACTTTTTTATTATCTCATTCTTTAATTCAATTTTCCTTTCCACTATATTTTAGCATCGAGAGAGACAAAGAGAGTAATAAGAATGTCCAAATAGCCAGCTATCACACAATCTATTTGTTTGGCACGCAGATGAATCAAAGTTGGAGTCATCAATCGACAATCGTATAGGTTGCTCGATGGCTATGTATGATAAGGGTCGATAATAGGTGGGGGAGGAGCACAATGATAAATGCATGAGTATAAGGTAGAATGAGTATATATCATCCTGGCCAAATCTACAATGCATGATTGGTTGAATCAAATATTCAAAATACTTCATAGAAAGAATTGTTTCAAAGGCCTTAACATACCACTTAGCTAAACTCAGTTTTTTTAATTTGCTAATCCCAAAAATTAGTCTTGTATTTATAGGTTTTTTCTGCAAAGCTGCCTTTAAAATTTATGGGATTTGTTAGGGGCCTTCAATAGTTCTATTTTTCTTAAATAGAACATCATTGATATATATATAGATGTCACGTATACCGATATACTTATCCTCGAAGGCCCATAAAATTGGAGAGCTGAACAACTATTTTACTTTGCACATGCTTTTAGGACTCCTTTTTATCGCTCTGGTGAGGCTGTGAGAGTACTAGATCTTGAGACCTGCAAATTAAAATTAACTATACACTCGATCCAATTTAATTCGGCTCAACAACAATATAATAGCTTTTATAAACAGAAGACTGAAATGTGACCCTACTTGAAATTATCAACCCGAACCCAAAAATACACCTGAAATTGGATAAAACTCGAATTGCTTTTTCAACTCGATTCTTTCTTCTTGATTATATATGAAATTGAATGCAAGTTTAACTGTAAAATATATAAAAAAAAAACACAACAGATCTAGTGTACGGTTAATGAACATCAGAATATATATATTGGATGGTCATCGGTTCAGGGGATTTGCAAGTGGAGTTCTCGGATCTTGTTTCATGTACAGAGAACAGAGTCAAGCATAAGCCATTGCAACATCCTCATTCTAAATCACTAGCATGGTAATCACAGTGCAGTATAAACGAGCCAAGAATCTTTTATGATTAATCTGACATCAGTGTGGAAAAATATGGAGTAATTTTGTCGATTAATATTTTATATAGCCCGAATTCTTCAACCAAGGAAGCACTTCTTCTAAGCCTTCCTTTAAGCTTCTTGGGTTGTAATTTAGCTCTTTTTTTGCTTTCTCACATGAATAAGCCCATTGATGTTGTAAGCAATATACAGTCTGTTCCAGAATTTAAAGAAATGCACATTCAAGCTCCGAAATAAACTACGAAACAAGATCATATCTAAAACCTTTAAAACTTCCTGTCATGTGCAGAGATGTGCATATCTATATCTAATTGAACTATCAAAATATGGCACATTAAGTTTAGTTTAGATTTATCTGGTTTCCCTAGGTCATCACTCATTCAGTTCAATTTAAACAAACAGGAGAAGTTATGCAATTAATTGGACTAACAACATACCGGAGGACTGAGCAATGGCAACTTTCCTGTAATCCTCGAGAAAAGAACTGAAATCCATCCATAAGCTGCTATCACCCACATGGGAAGAGTAAAATGGGGCTTACTTGTGTTCGTAAGGATAGCTGCAGCATCAAATACATGCTTGAATGATGCATTCTCTCCAGTAAGTAAATATCGTTCACCTGGATGACCTTTTTCTAAAGCCGCTATGTGTCCATCCACCACATCATCAACATAGCTAAAAGAAAATTTGTCATTTCCAGGTCCAATATAACCAGGTAGCCGCCAATTAAAGCGCTCAATTAGCTGTGAGGCAGAGATAAAGATAAGTTAACCAATATCCCAAAGAAGGTACCTACATATAGGCTAGAACCATGGCTGCAACTGAACCAAACATTCACAAACTACTCTTGAATAAGCTTGATCAAAGCTCAATGAATACTCGTTCATAAAGAAATTGAACAGGTTCAACCAAAAATTTGATTCTTATTTGATGAGTGAGCTAAACTCAAAAACAGTTCTGTTCGGCACATTAACGTTTGTAAACATTTAAATTATCACTTGTGAGTGTACTCAATAATAATAACTTGTTTATGATTCCAAAAATTGCTCTGGCATTTTTTATGGAATAGAAGTATTGAAAATTACCCCCAAAATAATTTATCTATCTTTTTTCTCTGATGAAAAAATTACGTGAAGGCAAACTTAACATTTATTTGGATGTCAATCTTCACATGTTATCTCAATCCAAATATGCCTTTTTTTTCCTTACCAAGCTCGTTTGGTTAGGCTTGTTTACATAGACTCGTTCATATGGGCTCATTTATTGTACTCATTCAAGCTCGGCTTGCAATGAGCAAGCTTGAGTCGAGCTAGAACAGCCCAAGAGTTTAATAAACAATGCTCAAACAAGAAGTTGAAAAGCTTGGTCGAGGTTGGACCATGTTTGAACACTGAAAAAGTTAACACGAACAACCCACACTTGACTCGGCACGCTTATTTGCGGCCATCCCGAAAACCTATCTACAATGTATTAACACTCATCCAACCATATTCTGGAAATTTATACATTTGAAAGTTCTACATCTCAATCGCAACCCCCAGCCATACCACCACTGCTTCGATGACAAAGGTTGAACGAGAGCTAGTCATGTATTCGAAAACAATGCAAACAATGAGTGATAATATATTTCTAGAACAAGTAAACAACAGAATGTAGGAGCTAAAAGTCACAACTCACAAGACCCAAATTCCCAGAGATGAACAATGATACAGAAACTAAGACAAGAACAAATAGTGATGAAAAAATAATACTCCAAAAAAATGTAACAAATCAAAGTAGTGTACTCTCTTGGACTGCAACTTACCAATTTAGCAAAAACATTTCCAGCAGTGAGTTTGCCAGGACCATAAATAACTCCAGGATAAACCGGCACAATAGGAACTCCTTCTGATGCCGCTTGTAAAGCTATCTTATCAGCCGCAACCTTTGATCTCTCATATTCAGTACAAAAGAATCTCTCATGATGTACCTTTCATTTATCAGTATTCAAATTGTCAAATACTTAACGAATATCAAATTCAAAAACAATTTGAAATTGGAGATGAAACACCAGCGTACAGACAACTAAATAAATTTAAAAGTTCAAGTCAACAAAGAATCAGATGAATTTTTCCAATGATGAATCGATGAAAATCGAAAATCGAATAAACAAATCATTTGAGACTGACCTGATTTTCATCGGCAACAATTCCGCCATCAGTAGGACCAAGAGCGAAAAAGGAGGAAGTATAGATGATCTTTTGAATGGAATCGGTTTCTCTATAAGCTTGAATTACGTTTTTCAATCCTTCAACATTAACCTAGAAAAAAGTTCCAAATTCAACAAACAAACAATTGACAAATAAAGAATAAAGAACAAAAAAGACAGGAAATGATTCAAAGTCAGAGTTAGGATAAATTACAGTGAAGAAACGAGAAGGATCGGGAAGCCAAGGCTCAACAAGAGCAGCAGAGTGGAAGATGAAATGACAACCAGAAAGTGCAGAGAGAAGAGAAGAAAAGTCAGTAATATCGCCAAAAGAGAGTTGGAGGTTCGAGTTTTGAGAAGTAGGTAAAGAAGAGAGGTCACTGGAATGGCGGACGAGAGCACGAACAGAGTAGCCATAGTTGAGTAAGGAATGACAAAGCCTACCACCTAAGTATCCAGATGCTCCAGTCACTAAAACGGTTTTCTTCTCCATTTTCGTCGCTTCTTCGTTCTTCCTTTTGGGTGTTACTCTTATATAAGTTTCAGATGTGAAGATCAATCAGTCAACGGACGAAGTACAACGCTCATTTATTGCTCTATTTTTGTCCATCCTACTCATTTAGCACCAATTATATTTTTTTTAACAATTATCTACTATTTTTCGAACCTTTTCCCTTAATAATGCTATTTGGGAGATGAATTCCCGCTCTACGCTAAGAGGGAAAATAATTTCCTATATACTGTTCATGTAGGACAGCTTACGAAAATAATTTTTTTTTTGTTTTTCACACAAACCGGTACTCCAATACACGGTTTACCCTGCAATAAAATTTTAATGAATACAAAACTGTTTTTTGAAGTCACGGTTTACACCATGTAGCGGTTTTGTCTACACACAAAATCACAGAATTCGAATTTTTTTTTCATTCTTCCTTTGTTTCTTCCTCTTGTTTCGATATTCAAGTAAAAAAAATAAACTTTCACAACTTCAAAACTACAACAATTCAACAATTAAAGTCAAGTATTACTATCCTATTTGCTTGTTTCTTCATCCTAATCACAAGGTAAGTTCATTAATTTCAAATTTTTTTCTCAATTTGTTTGTTGTAGCTTTTTAGGGTTTGGTTTAGTTTGGTTGTAATTTGATGAAATGTAGTTGTTAATTACACTTATTATACATATACATTGCAATTATATCATGATTTTCATGTTGTAAGTTTAGTTTAGCCATTATTAAGCTATTGATTATATGAGTCAGTAGGATGCACATAATGTGCTCGATGAAATGCTCCTATGAAATCATACTACTTTTTGTCATATTTTATGCAGAAAATGGATTATTATGCAGTTGTTGTGTATTTGAATGGGTAATTTTTTCATAATGTTGGTGATGGGGTGTATGATGGAAATTCTAATTCCGTTGTGATTCTTTACCATGATATGATCTTGGAGAGTTATACATGTACATTGTCATGATATATCACAAGCTAATCATTAGGAACATCTGGGTAATTCTTAACCATGATATGACCCTTGTTCGTTTATTGTCAGGCAAACAGAGTTATACATGTACATTGCCATGATATATATGTAACATTGACCTATTAATATTCTATTCGTTAAACGTAGGTTGAGCGGATGAGCGGGATCCTTTTAGAGTGTTCTAGCACGATGCACGGGCCTCTGTTTTGCCTGCTGATATGGGGTACCAGTTGTGTACTCAGACCCTCGGTTCTATCTCTACTTCGTTGACTGAGGTGTTGGTACTAGAGGTCGGAGACAGCGAGGTAGCTCATCGGCAAGGTCGAGTAGAGGTCGTTCGAGAGGTTTAGGGCGTTCTATTTCCCGTGGTCAGACTTCAGGTTCTCCATCGCCGTCAGGTGTGTTGTCGCCATTTGTAGCCCCGGGATTTATTCCCACTCCATCACATCCATCGCCACCCATCCAGCTTCGGGAATATCATCACCGTACACCTACTCTTGATGACATCCCTGAGGTTGATGAGTCCACACCGACCTCATCTATTGGTAGCAAACGAGGTCGAGGACTTTAGATTACTTTCCTTGTATCATTTTGGATGATTGCGTTGTAATATATGTGTGTTTTTTCCATGATAATCTCTTAACTTAATTTATATCTTTTACTATTCCGAACTCGTTAATGGATTATACTGATAATTGGTTGAGACTTCGTAAATAGTGGTAGTTAAGTTTTATAATGCAGGTTGTGAGCAAATTAGGGAGAAGAGAAAGGAATTGATAAAGATAAAAGCGCTGCAACCAAACCGCTTCATGGTGTAGCGGTTATGAGGTCTCAAAAAATTTAGTGCTGCTCAGTAAAACTGCTACATGGAGTAGCGGTTTTGTGGGTCAATAAACACATTGAAAAGTGCTGCTCCTAGTTAACCGTTACATGGAAACATGGCTTTTTTCTCTACATAAAACGCTTCTCAGTGTAGCGGTTTGCTTGGAATATTTTTGGAAATTAGACAGTTGCTGAAGTGGACAGTAAGTTGGGAATTATTTTCCCTTTTGACGTAGGATGGGAATTATTTTCCCAAAAAGCTGTATTGTGGGAAAAGATTCACTATTTTCTTTTAATCTCATTTATATATTTTAATTATTTTTAATATTATTTCAATAATTTATTTTTCCTCTATATTTATTACTCATATTTGCTTCATTTAATTTCTTTTTACTTTTTAATTCTATTCATACTCCTATTAAAACTGAGGAGTATTGAACTTTAACTCACTAAGCACCATCGTTATTGGCAAGTTTTCCCTTGCTCATCAGAATCGGCTCCATTCTCTCTTTCTAATCCGTCCTACTGAATTGTCTTCATTTTTTATTTTCATCAAAATTCACGGTTTTATGTTAACTTATATATTTTTATTAGATTTAATTTTTCTTACTTTTTTTTTTATCAACATTGTTTCCTATTGCGACGTTAAAAATAGAGGGAACTTTTGATAGTTGAAAACTTGATTTTTAGGCTTAGGAACAAGATGTTTTGATTTTTGTCGCATTGACAAAAAAATTTTAAATATCATTTTCATTGATTTTTTAATTGATTATGAACTTTATGATTGGTCACGCACCTTAAAAAAATGCCAAATGTATAAAGACGTAAGAAGTAATTTTTTTCATTAATTTTTGACTTTTTACCCACTTTTCTCTAATAAACAGCAAACAACCAATAATTTTTACCAAATACCTCCATAACAATTGGCTTCGACAGTTAACTTAAACAACTAGTTCATTAGCAAATACTTCCAATTGGTTTGCCAACAACTTCGGTCGATAGTTATTTGCCAAATAGGCCTTTAAGATTTACATAAACATGGATTGACAATCCAATTATCGAAAAGTATATGATTAGTATTCAGAAACTATAATATTTATATGCTAATTGATGTTTTTTTACACAAGTAGAAGTATTACTAAAGGTCGTGCACATCTCAAACCACTATACATTCTTGAAGGGGTAATATAAACACCCAACTAAAGGGCTACCTGAGGCTTCAATCACAGAAAAGGATCCTTCTGAATACCTCGCCCCACACTTCCAGTGTCACTCTAGCGGAGCAACGCAGTCGAGCATTTGTCGTTTGTTAGAGGAATTTGATCTCGCCAAAAACCGAAAACATTTTTCATCACCATCGAAATGTCAAAATGGAAATCATAACCTCGAACGTTTTATGCATTTCATTGGATTAAAGTGCATCGAGTGCCTCCTTGTTGAAGGAAATGGAGAATGACGCAAAGAGCTAAGCGTTCCTGCATCCCATTCTTCTATGTTCTTCGGGACGCATACATCAAAGAGAATTTGACCTAGCACTCCGTTAGCGTTGATCCTCGGTGGGCTAGGCAGGCGGACAAGGCCAGGTTTCTCGTCTTGGACTGACCCCACAGCTCTACCTCCATGATATTCCACTGAACTTTTCGGCACACTCACAAGGCCTTCCAGTTCACCTGAGAATCTCTTTAAAATGTCAGTTGAGCCATCCGTAGCTTTTCTTAGATCACCCAGTGGTTCAGAAATCTCATCACGGGCACACTCAAAACCAATTCTCCGTACTTTAAGCCACTGTATATTTTGATGATGAATGGCTGATGCCTTTCCGAGAAGCTCAGACACAGCACTCTTGTAATCAAGTGGATAATGTCGGTAGTGACCTGCAATCAAAAATATCTATTATTAGCCAAAAATGAGCCACGACATTTAGAGGTGTTCATTCGGGTTAGGTGTTTCGGGTCGGTTTAAAATCAGGTTTAGTGTCCATATTGTTTTTACATGATTGTAAATCATTTTTGAAATCGGGTAGGGTTCGGTTACAAGGTCGGGTAAATTTCGGGTCATCGGGCCTGTTTTGAACACCTACGAGGCTACTACATTCCATCAGGATGGCCAATGCCTAAAAAACTACAATTTGGTCTCAATTTAGAAACAGACCTACATGGGCTGAGCTGGTCCATTTCACCAGTCTGACATCACCACCAAGCTCCTGCAACCGGTGAGCAAAATTGCAAATAGTTTCACAAGGAGCAAGATCATCATCCTCTGAGCACATGATGAGATATGGAGCTCCCAAAGTCTGCATTTAAACTAAGTATCATACAAAGACCAAACACGCAAGAAATCCAAATTGTATAAATCTGATGATACATACCACTGACGAGTATAGAGTCTGCCAGTACTCAGCTCGTTGTGACTCAAATCTACTAAGGAAAAGGCCATCCAAACCAGATGCAATGCTGTTTGCTATCCATGACACAAATCTCGGTGGGTTCGATACTTTAAGAATCGACGGATGAAGAACAAAACGAATACCCAAGTCACTGGTAAAATCCACAGGACTGGAATCATAAATGTGACCGGCAACACAATCTCTGACAACTTGATAATTAAGATTTTTACGCGTCTCACATTTGCCTTCGATTATCTGCAAAACATTTTTTACAAATCATTAACTTAACCCACCTGATAACCAACAAAATTCTAAATCCACCAGCTAACAAGACTAAAGAGAGACAAGTGCTACCACAAAACAACTAAATGGAATGAAAACAAAAAAGAGAGGGAATGTTGCTAACAAATATACATTATCGGCACTATTCTGTTACTAATTTACAACTAAGAAATCAATTCTAATGATCATCTACATATTTTTTGTCTTCTCTATTTATTCTATTGTCATATGTTCTTGCAAGGATGCAACTTCAACGTTTCATGTCATTCTTCACTTGTATTATGCAGATCATCTTTGGCCTACCTCTTCTAAAATCGTCTAAGTTCCCGATTTCCATTTTCCTAATGCATCTTTTAATCTTCTTTGCACATTACCAAAAAAAATAAACAATTTTCTCTCATTGTCATTATCAGTAACATAAGAAACATTTTTATGTCGACATTTTGAATTCTAATCTTTAGGAAATGTCCACTCATCCATTTTTACATAAGCATTTTCATTATCCCTATCTTTTTGCATAGTATTCCAATTGCAACTTTTTATTTGTGCCAATCTCACTTAATCACATGCTTAATAGCTTGATTCGTCCTTGTAAAAAATTGAGCTAATGTACTTAAAAACACACACCTAAGGAGAGTTCCATAACTTTTAACTTTCAAACACCCCAGTTATTTTTGTAACGATATTCCATATATTCTATTTTGCTAGCTTGTTCCTCTTTTCTCTACAAGATTTCATCCCACCATTTAGTGGATGATGCAATAGTAATCAAGTGCAAGAAAAACTTTCATAAAATCAAGCTTACATTATTAACCATATAAGAAAGAGTTATTAGGGTTGGATAAAGTGTTCTTCGATACTGACGATCTCTCACATTAAATTTAGTTTGGTTCACATAGTTGAACCCATATAAGCATTAATGATTTGGCATTGTTGTTGTGGACACTAAAGTAAAATGTTTCATAAAGCGAAGATTAAGAAGAAACGGGGTAATTCGTAAGATACTTGACTTAGCTCAATTAAAAATCAGCTCTCAAATAGGCTTGACCCAAGACAGTCAAACAAGTTTGAAACCTCATTAATACAGTTATAACTTCTAGTTTCTTATATTTACCCACCAAGAAAATTTTATAGCCAAAACACTCTTTTGTTCTTATTAAAAATGTTTTTGTAAAGATCTTGTTCCCACTTCAATTAAAATGGACGTAATATTAAGCTCAAAACCCTATGTTTTCTAAAATACAATTAATGTGCCAATCTCCCTATGCCATGCCCATTAATTGTTTAAGATCTTGTTGTCTTTACTTTCTTTCCTAATGCTAGTTTGCCGCTTACCAATGGAATGCATCAACCTACCATGATGGGAAGAGAAGTTCAACCTAATTCGAGTGTCTTTAGCAAACCACCATTTTTGCTGTTTCCATCAGTTTTGATTTCATCACAGACAGGCTCGTAGCAAGAAAAACAGAACTGTTTTTGCAATAGTGGTAAAGAACGATAATAGAAAACGTATACTGCGTTACAAATGAAGGGTATATTTGTCTGTCTTCTCCCTTGGTATTTTTATAAAGAATGAAGACGAGTGATGAAAAAGCTCATCTTGTGAAAATATCATGGGTATTTTTCTCAAGCCGTATCTCTTTAAAATGTATTTCCAACCTGGAATTGAAAATTTGATTGTTTTGCTGAACATTAATTGTTGCGAAAGCTTTGATTTCATGCACAGTCGATCTAAGCTTACCCAAGCTTGGGCTTATATAGATTTATTATCACCCCGACTTACCACATATGAGAAAAAGTAGTATAAAATGAATACCTGTAAAACTTTATACATGCAAGCCTTAGGACCGCCAGAAAAGGAAGCAAATACAATCGGGCATGGACTTATCTTCAATTCCTTCAAAACAACACAAAAATCAAGTTAGTATTATCTGAAACATCAAGCTTTAAATCGAATAAATTTTCCTAAAATGGGTTTAAACAGCAACTTTGTCAAATACTAACAGTTAAATGTTATAGGCTATATATCAATTCAAAGATGATTAAATTTAGCAACCGCTTCCTTGTCAAGAAGCAGAGAACTAGATCGGAAACTATTTTACAGGACACCACCCTCTATGCTAAAAAGAAACCGCAATGTCAAGCATTAATCTCAAATTATTTGGGGTGTGTGTGTGTGTGTGCATACTATGGTACTGACCTCAATAAGCTCATCCAGAATGTCCAGAGCCAACAACGTTGCCTTCTCCGGAAAGAATCTGCAGAAGACCAAGGAAATCACGCAAAGCCACAACATGTATGAAAAAAGCAATAAGAAAAATGCAGAAAGTTTGTGGACAGGAAGTCTCATAAGCCAATACAAATCCCTAAGAATGTGTTTTGCAAGATGTTTTTATAAAAATGACATTTAATTTGTTATCTAGATACAGGCCTAAAAGTTAAAACAATGCAAAAGTTCCAAAACAAGGGCCTTAAATCATCTTGGGATCTCTTAGGACAAATCACAGAAACAATTTGCAGAAAAATTTATTTCTTAAATAAGTTAATTCATCATTGGTTGACAAAAAACTCTTTACTCTCTTGGTCCTATACTATCCGCTATAAGGAAAATGTGAAACAATGCTATAAATATGCAGAACATTCTTAAACCACCCTTTTTGCTCATACACTTTCCTAGTTAAAATTCATTAATGAAAGAGATTAATCCACTAATATATTCATGAACTTGGGTGAAAGAGTAAATGAGGGAAATGTAGAAGAAGCTAAAAATTTTCCTTTAAACACTATGGCAAAGAATAATACAAAACTTTGGACAGATGTCGCTAGCTCACCACATGTATGGATCAACACTAAAGTACAACAAACATAATTTTTTATTAAATAGATCTCAAAAGATGCAAAAAATGTGAATTAATCAAAATCTTCCTCCATCTTCAAGAAAGTTCTTCCAAAAATAGGAAAACTAGTGAGCGTCTATTGCAAATTGCTAATACTAATAGAAAACCCCCAAAAAGACCCAAATATGAGATCAAAGATAATCAATCAAGATCAGTAAAAGAGGTTAAATATACCAAATGAGACTGTAATCTAAATATCTAACGCTTATCACGCAACTGTATTCAAACTAAAATTACACCCATTAAGATATAGGATTAGATGAGTATATATAAACCAAATGAAAATCCTATTCTTGATCTTTCAAAAATTGGATTCATGCTCGAAGAGTGCACAACCGCGTGGATAAGTTCACACTAGCTCGTCAATTTGGGATGATCCAATTTGGGATTTTCCTAGGGTTAATGGAACGATATTGAAATGTCATAACTTGGATCTACTGATTCAAACGCTGGACCTATGGGTAGAGATAGAGGAATAGGAAAACCCAAGGATTTTACATAGTACTTTCGATCCAAAAAGAAAATAAACCGGCTCTCTCGTACCTTTTCACTCAACAAGGAAGTGGATCAGCTTATAGTTAAATGTTCCAGGAATTGCATCAAAGCCAGAAAAATAGACATTCAGAATTTACTTTATGTCAGAAAGTACCAAGAACATTTTTCTTTTCGTCAAAAAGTACCTAGAAAATCTATTTTCATCATCAAAAGACACCTAATAACTTTTTTCATCCGTTCTGATCGTTAGTACTATCATGTGGAAATAACATGTTCTTTAAGTAACTCGTTCAATTATTTATGGTACCCTAATTTCAATCAACTTGAATAAAATCCCTAATACTTTCATCCCCAAACTAATGTCCTCATCCCAATTTCGAATTTGGGGAAATTAGAAACCTTAAATTGCAAATTCTCTCTCAATTCTCATATTTCCTTCAATAATCTCTCTCCTTTCAGTAATCTAATATCATGGCGTCAAAATCTACACTTAAAACCACAAGAGATTTCTGTCTTTGTGGATATCCTGGCGCTAAGAGAGTTCCAGAATAAAGGACCAACAACACCATCACAAAGTGGTTGTTTCAACCAGCTAACGTACCAAACACTAGCCGAACTACCCAACCATGTTTTTGCTCTAAAATCAGCTTGAATTGCCCAATAAGCTACTCTACCAAAACACCCAAAAAAGACAATTTTGATGATAATTTAAGACTTCAAACATTGAATTAACAATTAACAGCCATAAGAAATGGGTAAGTAACTGTTTGAGCTCAACAAAAGTTCATAAATCAAATAAACAATCACTAGAATCATCAAAATAACTGGAGATAGAATAAAAATTCAAACAAAAAAGAGCTTACGAATTGAGGAATTGAGAGTGGCAAACAAGAGAATTCCAACCCAAAGAAGCATAGAGATCGATGTAATGCTTTAAATGTCTCTCTTCACTGGACATCCAAGCGAATAAAACCACAATTCCGTCTCTTCTTCTTCTACCAATCTCTCTCCTCCCCCAATAAAATCTTCCACCAAAACCCCACATATTTTTCTAATTAATGCAAATTACCCACTAATTATTCCTGCTAATTTGTTCAAAATAGCTCTAATGAAAGATGGAGTTCGTGAAAATTACTCCTTTAAGGTTTGAAGGGGAGAAGAGTGGAATTGGTAGGTTTTCTTTCTCTCCCAGGCAGACATGATTTTCTCCAATTGAAGACTTTTCTGGTATGCAGTTCTTTCTTTGGTTTTTGGTACTCCACATCGGGATTTGAGATCTTTCATTTGGATTTACTTTTATTTGTCACATTTTGCTTATTTTATTAATTTTCCTTTTAGTTTCCTCAATATATTTTTTTATCTTTTATAACTAAATCAATTCATTTTTTATCTTTTATAACTAAATCAATTCATAAGTTGCAGGTTTTTCTATCTTTGAACACATTTCTCGAGCTGAGAGACTCTTTGACCGCACTCTTCTCTATGGGTATGAACTGCCGTCTTTCTTTCCTTCTCAAACTCCGATCATAATTTTCTATGAGCGAAATACACTAGGTATAATGATGATAGTTGAATCTAAATAATTTACTCCCTTTTCATTTATTATTAAATATCTATATTTTTAATAATAATATCAGGTTTTTCTTTTGACTATTACTCTCTTCGTCCCTCTCAAAATGCACTCAATACTTTTTTTTGGTTAAATTTATTTAGTAAAAATAAAAATTAAGTTAGAAATTAAGACAAAAGTAAGTGAATAATATAAATAAATAATTAAAATGAATATACTTGGAGTTTTCTTAAAAGATAAAGGGAGTATATTCTCAATCTCTCAAGAAATTTGTAAAAATTCTAGCTAATATAGTCATTGGTTGTACTAAATAGAAACATTGACATTATTAACATTTGTTATGTGGTTAAAACAAACGTAATAACAATAACAATACTAATTATTTTTTTTTGAGTTGAATAATAATAATAATAATAATAATAATAATAATAATAATAATAATAATAATAATAATAATAATAATAATAATATAATAATAATAATAATAATAATAATAATAATAATAATAATAATAATAATAATAATAATAATAATAATAATAATAATAATAATAATTTGCTATTTGTTATTATTAGTCACCAAATGATTAGTTGATCTTGTAATATTAATATTGTTATTATTACTCGGCAAATGTGTAATTAATCTTGATATTAATAATATTTTTCCTAAATTCCTTCTCTTTTCATGCTATTATTACACCATTTATTCTAAAATTTCCTCTTTTCAACACTACATCACACCATTTTCCGTCATACATCTTAACATTATTCATTTTCTACTCGGACTTATCTCCCAATTAAACTTTGTATTACTCATTTGCCGATCATCTTCTAACAAAACAATGAGAATCAGATCCGACCTAGACCCAGACCCAGACCCAATAAGTCTCAAGAAAAGAGACCCATACCCTTAAAAAGAGGTGGGTTTTAGGCGCGTCCAATAAAATCCTGAACCCATGACCATCCCTACTCCAAACCTCTGAAAGAAGGGAACAAACTGATCAAACAGGCGAAGCAAATACCCAAATACAGGCACGATGTCTCACGTTTCGACCCAAAATGACTAAAGCGTAAAACCTTAATTGAACTTAGCTGAAGACATACCAATTACAAAAGGGGCGCCAGCAGATCCCTACAACAGCAACATACTTGTGAAAAATCGAGTTTTCAGACCAGGAAATCTTTCAAAGTTAATGCATTAGTGTTTGTCACCAGCAACATCAAGAATCATGATTCGAGATGCAAGTTATTTGTGCTCACTGTAATATGTTTATTCTTAATTCTTAAACCATATCTGAATTTCCGAGTTTAGATCCTAACTAAGTTGGGCGCAAAGCAAGTGAGAATCCCACAGAAATATAGAATGACAGAAAACATAGGCACTAGGTTGAAATCGCAAACAAGAAAGTGACAGAGTGCTTGCATGATAATCGTCAGTAGCTTGAGTATAAGTTGAGCTCTCAAAACAAAAACAGATGCAATACAGCTGCATTAATAGGTCCTCGTATCTAATTTCAGATTGATTTCCACTTCTGAGTTTCAGAGTAGAAGCTACTGTTACAACAAGCAATATCCATATCTATGGCAGGAAGAACTTATTGACTGATTTCGGTCAAAAGTTTCTCAATAGCTTCATTTGTGAGGGGGATATACAAGCAATCCTGGCCATCAGAATGTTTTCGTGTCTTGACTAACTCGTGATCTTTAAATTCCGTTAGATGGGAATTTAGAGTCAGCTGACTACTCACAAGGAAGCGCTCTCGACAAATTGTGTATAAATTGTTGACTACCATCCCTGAAAGAAGAATTTTCATGTTTCAGAGAAGGAAAATATATGCTTATGAACTGGATAAATTGAGAGAAAAATAGAGGATACTTGCCTTCTTCATCAGGATGAGCCATTTGATACTCAGCAAGAACTTTGAAGACACTCTGGGCATTTGGAGTCAAACTTTGTAGAACTATAGCAGCTGTTTTTGCAGTTTGACCACCACCGCTGTGTGCAAGAATCAAAGGATGGAACATTGTTTCGGCCTTGTAAGGTGCAAACGTTGGGACGTGGTGGTAGCACCAGTTAAATTGTGTGTGGACCATCTTTTTATCCCATACTGTCACCATTGGAAAAACAAAAAGATGCCAAGTCTTTGCTCATCCCAAGTAATAATGATCACAAAATTAGTACATCAAGGAACAAAATACACTAATTACTATGCTTTCCCTATCCAAGTTAGCATGATAATAATAAGGCAGAAAGTTGCATCCATTTATTAAAATTTACGGTTCGTAAAGGTTTTGTAGCAACTCCTGCACTGAAAAGTTTAGCAAGCAATTTCCTCAATCCAACAGACGGCACAGAAAACAGCACATGTGCAAGTTACAAGAGCAAATATGAATATTTGACATGTTTTTTCAAACAATGGTGGAGCAAAATGTCATAAACTTGAAAAGGCAAAAGCCCTAAAATAGCAAAGAAAAATGTTAAATTTTGGGGAGTAAGAAAATTGCTTCTCATCTCCCAATCTATTAGCGATCGTGTGATTGTGCATTCAACAGGTAACCTTGTGATACAAGCGAAGAGTCGAAGACCAAAGTTTCTACAATCAGGAGGAAAAAAGAACAACTTCCAAAAAATAACAAAAATAATCAAAGCAGATGTAGCCAAAAAATAACAAACAATCAATACTGTTGATAGTTTAAATAAATATTGCTGAATTCTCAGGACTCAGAGAAGAAAGGATAGAACCTTACATAAAGATGTGTTCACATGATCAACTGAAGCCACAATTTTAATATGAGAACAAGAAGCCATTTGAGCCAGAAATTGTTGGGTCTCTGGATCCCGTAAACCAGGTCCATCAATATTATGAATTAGAACACACACAAAAGAATCATGTTCCTCTGATGGTGATCCATCTAGAAAAGCAAACATGTCTTCTGTAGATTTAGAATTGAATGGTTGGTTGACCTTAGACAAGCTTCCAGTTGTTTTCCTTTTGATTTTGATTTGATCCCAGAAAAGTTCAGCCACAGCAATAAGAACCTGTACAGATCCATTGCAAACATCTCATGCTCACATCTGTAGGGCCATGAAGGGGTCCAAAATGCACATACATATATTATTGTCAAGGGAACATTTAAAAGAACACCAAAAATGGAAGAAACTTTTCGCTAAGAGGAATTTTATGATGGACCTAAGTATTTTACCTGTTTAATATTTACTGATTGAAGATAACCATTGACAACCAGCACCGAGTATTCTTTCAAAGCTGTTGAAGCAAAATCTTCAAGTAACATTTTCTTTGATCCAAATCCATACATCAGAAGGCCAAACCCGCACCTGAAATGGTAACGTGAAATCTAAAGCTATCATGAAGAAAATTCTAACAGTATCAAAAAAAAACCTGCCTAAGATTATGTCCTTATAGTTAAGTAAGACCAGTAGAAAGAATGTAAAGCTAAAACCTAGTCTTGCTAGATTGCTCTTTGGCACAAAGGGACACTCCCAGTATCCCGCACAAGGCAGGGTCCGAGTGGGAGGTTTTTCTTTTTCTTGAAAGATGCGGACAAATCATATCCGTTCCCCCAAGGAGGGAGTAAAGAGAGATGCGCGCAGTCAAGAAACCCCCAATTGATACCTGCGCCCAGTAGGGGTTGAAACCCAAACCTTTTGCTCCACATGCACATGTTCTATCCATTGAGCCACAAGTGCTTTTGGTACAAGTTAATGCTTCATATCAAGTACTTGAGATAATCGGATAATTACCATCACAATGAAGCCTACTTGATTATATTAAATTTAATCTAATTGGCTTCTAAATGACATCATCAAACTTACATCCAATGCGTCATGCACCTGCTAGGGTTTGAGGGCCAATCAACTAGAGTGGTATTAAAAAGTAATATTTTGGAAGATTTGTTAACAATAGATTAAGTTTAGGCAAAATTTCTTGCGCTAAAGATTGATAGAACTACAAGTGATTTACAACTTCCTTTATTTTAGTATGCACCTTTTCACACCTTTGATTCGTAAAATTTATCCATTAACAGGAAATGCTAGTTGATATGTTAGCGGTGCAGCGCCTGCTTGAGAGAGATAAATGCCTAGAGGCTAGAACAGTGGTGTTATTACTCTGTGACATCACAGTTTTATGAACTAGGTTTATCTTGAACTCTGAAGAGTGATTTTTATTCATTATTTGAAAGAATGACATGCAGTTAAGTTAACATTTAGTCATTCTTAAGTAGCAAGACCTCAATTATCAAGTTACCATAAACCCATAAATCGTGAACTTCTAATCTTTAAGATCACATTCAATACATAAACAAGATCGGCAAAAAAATAGTTTTTCAGAATATACATTTATAAAAACAAATACCTCAGTTCAAATACCCATTCCTGATATGAACTTCGGTAGCTATTCATCAGAGCCTCAACGTCTCTCTCATGTTTTGGTTCGAGATCCTGAACTGCTGCCCTAAGTTCCTATAAGTATGCATAAACCAGCAGCAGGCTTTATAATTATACACTCAGGAAAACATATTTGAATCAAGCAACTGGTAATTTAAGAGAGTTTGGGATTACCTCCTCGGAAACAAGATCAATATCAGAAAGCTTGCTACCTGATTTTTTCCCAGAAGTGCCAGATTCTTTTGCCAGGAAGTAATTCCTGGAGAATCCAAATTCTTCATCGTCTACATCATTGATGTCCATACCAACTTTAAGCAAAAAAAAAAAAAATTTAAAAATCAGAAGTAAGATATCTCCCAAAATAGGTGTACAAGTTTGTGTTTAGAGTTTTGAACTCTACATTTTACATTTTATAAACCCAATGCCATTACTGGCTCCCATCTAGCAGAGTTTAAAGGGACAAATCTTCATACACTATGCTTATTATCAGATGATGCAAGGGCAGAGAAAACATACCAATTAATTTTTAGACCCAATTTGTTATAAAATTTTTTCAAAATTTTGGGCATTAGAAACAAGTAATTAAACTAAAGAAAAAGTGTTATAAACTCACTCAAACATATACTCTTCAGTCTCACCCAATTTGCTACATTTATAGCAACAAACTCTCGCATCGAATCACAATATAGCAAATTGGGTGGGACAAATTAGTATAGGCCCTTTAGATTGGAGGGCTCAATGCTCTTTGACTACTTGCACGTACGTAGAAACCAACAAATTTACAATCACATACCAAAATATGTATCAAGCATTTTAACAAACAGGTGATCTTCACAAACCAAAAAAAAAGTCTTTTCCGAACATTTTATGATTTCCCAGGCTATCCTTCACATACATCAACGCAAAAGGATTTATCCGGAATGAGCGCAATAACAATCAAAGGCATTTGGATGATAAAGCCTTGAGAACTTGAAAACTAATGCTTCATATCAATAAAGAAATATTATAAGTTTATAACATAAAGATTAAGATTAAGAGTGAAAATACCTTGAAAAATCAAAATTCTGATTTTTAGGGTTTTTGTTTTGTGAGACAGACAGCAACACAGCAGCCGGCACCGGACAGGCGACTCACTGCTGGTGGTAGGGGTCTAAGACAGGCAGAGGAGACAGGCGGAGGCGGCAGACGGCAGTAGAAGGCGGCGGCAGGGCTGTGGTGGCGGCAGTTTTAGGTTAACTCAGTTGATGCAAAGAGAATTGGTAGTGATTCCCAGAAGAATGATTTTGAACGTTAACCCAGTTTCTTTTCTTCCCGCGTAAATATAAGGACTTTGCTGGTAATATCCAAGTAATTGTTACAATTATATGTTGAACAAATATATTAAAAAATGTTGGAACTATTTGAATGGTGTGGTCATGTAGATGACATTAAACGAGAGTTGAAATATATAGATGAGCATAAAAAAAAATAATGGGTATTTTCATAAAAGAAAATTATAATGTAAAATGAACAGATCAAAAAGAAAAATGTGACAATTTTTAGTGAATTAATAACTACTTGTCTTTGTTAGGAAGTCATTATTAATGAATGACCTCAACCTCAAAAATAAAAAAAAGTAAATGATAATAATCATCAAAGCAAGAACATCTAAGACTTTCTTTAATTTACATCTTATTTTCATTTTGCAAATTTTTTCAAATTAATCAATAATTATTAAATATAAATTCACAGAAAAAAGCACGTAAAAATAAACCTATTTGTGCTCAATTTGAGTTTTTGCTTTTTGTAATTTTTGCTCAATTAAGGGTTAGTAATGGAGTAAGTCAAAAAGGAATGACAAATTTTTTGTTGAGCCGCAAGTTCTAACACTGTTGTTGCAATTGAGATAAGTGTTGCATAATTTGACATATTTTGCTTATTTGATGCAATTAATTTCTTGAAATCCAATGGCGAGTAGGAAAGCTTATTTCATTTTCGACGTCTTATCGAAATACATGTCTTATTGAAATTAGAAAATACATGTCTTATCGAAATTAGAAAATACAGTAATACATTTCTTTGCTAAAATGTGTTCAAAGATTCGATTATAAAAGGACGCTAAATCTGTAAAAACTAACCGTTAAATCATGAAATAATATTCTTACAAATGTATTCAAAATGAACAAAGGAATCAAAATGCAAAAACTCCCCATTAGATCAAGAAAATAATATTTCTTGCAAATCATTCACAATGAACAATGTGAAGTTAAATTGAACACCCCGCCCGCCCCTCTCGGATGGCTGCCATGCCTCAATTCAGCAAACCAGCACCGTAAACCATTAAGCTACGTGTTGACAAAAGGCGACTTGCAAACTATTGAACAAACAGTCCGGATAATCTTGTTCATTTCAAGTTTCTCGTACAAACCAATGATGGAAGCTAAATTTTCAGCAGATCAGCATCGGATGCTGTATAGTCTGATAATCACGCTATAATGCAGCCTCCGATCTTAGACTGTCACGATTCCAGAAACCCACGGGACAACCAAAGGTGCACTTGGGTGAGAGGCTCGATACGATTCGGAATACTTGTCCTTGAAATTCAACTTGGGTTGTTGTGACTGCAAAACAATGAAGTCGTGTAAAGAAACAAACACGAAGTAGCTTTAAGATGGTTGAAAACATAGAACCAGCCTTAAGCATGCTCATTATAGATTATATATCTAAAATGGATTCTTAAGACCTGAGCACTTTTCGCAACTTCATGGCGACACCATGAATAATGTGAGACGCCTTTTAAAGAAGATTTCCATCTTCAAATAATAATAAACCCGCTAAGTGTGAACCAAGTAGTCATTTTGATCCATTCCACCTTTTTAGAAAAAAATGAGTCGGGAATAAAAGTCCCCGGCAATGTGTATTTAGTCCCAATTTCCGGACTAAAATTTCTCTCCACATCACAATCGACATCAATTCCTTTTCTCTCATACTGCCAACACAAACTCGTACTATTTTTATTCTACATGTGCCCGACCCCACTATTTTTCACCTATCTCCCTGCAAAAATGCAGGGTAGTAGGTTCGTTTGAACACCAATTGTTGTAAGAGACGGTCTCTCCGAAAGACGCATTAGATATATGGGCTAAATAGTTTGAAGGGGTCATCTTGTAAGTATAAGCAAATGGACAGTAAAAAAAGTAATTTTGAAACTACTAGAAAACGAATAACCCAGTTTAATCGACATCAACACTAATGCCATTAAATGGCTTTGACCTAGGTGGTGAGGGACTGGATGTACACAACTTTCTCTTATAATAACAAAGAGATTGTTTCCAATTGACCTTTAATGGCAATCATCTTGGCAAATTCACGTAAATAAGAAGTGCACATGTCTTGATGATTTAAACTTTTAACGATCTGGAAGTGCACGTGTGTGCACTTCCATACATCAATGAACCAAATATCATGTCAAGTTAGAAAGTTGCCATTTGAATGTTTGAACGCGTCTTGTTTAAGCATAGCCATTAATAAGTTAACGATGCAAAAAACACTTACATATTTCAGCCAACACTCTTGATGCTTATGTTCATAAATGTCTGGAGAATAACATCCTGCTTCCGATGGGCAATAAACCCATATATTGCATTTCATGTCACCAGGCTTGGCGCGTCTTGCCTGATCCAAGCAAGCCTGGCAACAGTCCGCTGCACTCTCTTTGTGATGAGTTAGACCCCATCTAACTGCAGCCCCACCATAATCTGTATGAAGCTCGGCGTGACACTCGTGAGGAACTGGCCTTCCTGGTAAAGGGTCTTCTTCTGGATACATAATAAAAGAACTCAGTGATAGAGGCACCAAAATGACACAAAAATAATAATCAAATACACAAGAAAATACAAGAAAATAAAAGAAAAGTTAGAATCAGTTCAAGGGTGTGTCAGATTGATCATTTACCAAGTGCATCTAGGCCTAAAGGCTTATCATCATGCTCCTTGTGGATGATTACAGACGGTATCCAAAGCCCAATGATTTCCATAAGCAAAGACCATTTTGATTCCATTACTTCAATCAGCAATGCTACAACGAACATAGTTAGAAAAGAAGTATAATTAAAGTAATCCCAAGAAATAACAAAACATGTAGAAGTCAATCCAATACTAGCAACTGTGAATAAAACGAGGATCAGAATGCATGCTCAGAAAACGGAATCCTACCAGCATCATCAAGTGAAATTTCCAAGGTTACGTTCTTATCCCCAAGCATAAGGCGTTTTGCTTCATGCACTTTAGTTTTTCGCCAGCTTTCAACTGCTTCTGTAGTAAGAAAAAACGAGAAACGCATATTAGAGGTATTAGCATCATAAATGCAACAAGGATCATGCCAATTTTCCATCCTATCAAATAACGAACACCAAAAAATCAGGTTGAGGGACTCTGACTGCATATTCATTTGATCTTATTAATCACATTTGATGATCAAAAACTGTATAGACCATAAAAAACAATAGAAATGAACTCGACAATCCTCAATGATAAAGCAAGCTTTAAAAGACTTACGCATTCAAAGGGTATAAAACAGAAAATCAATTTTTTTATGGTTTCAGACGTTGGGAAAGAATCTTTATGTTTACTAGGACCAATAGATTGCACCGAGAGATAGCTTTCTCTAAGAAACCAATGTAGCATAGCCATGGCAATATGATGGTAATAGGTTTCAAGAAAGTCGGGTAGATAGCCATGGCAATATGATGGTAATAAGCTTCAAGAAACAGCTTATGAAGTAGGATCACTCACTTTTGGAGACATCTTCAGAGAAATTCAATCAAAATTAACACTACTCAATATCACTAAAGATACTCCCGCCTTGACTTAATAAAGAGGGTATGTGAATTTGATGTACAAAATTACACTGCTACCGTGGCTAAAATGCAATGCTTCTATTACACCTTTGAATCTTGATCCCCAAAAGGCAATGAGCATATGCTATGCCACAATCAATAAGGGTCGCCGTGATTTTAGTCCACTATGTATCTCTTTAGCTGCACCGACTTTGGACAAGAAGAAATATCTGTGATGCACTAAAAAATGTAATGTTTACATCCCTTTAACTGGTGATTGTCGAATTGAGAACGCGGGTTGAGGGGAAGCAAGAGAAATCTCGGGTGTGTAGAAGGAATTTCGGTGCTATCATCAATTCAAAAATTGCTACTGGACTAATATGTAAGCTATTGTTGGGATTAAGACTCTAGCATTGTTATTGTATTAATATGTAGGCTATAATTACGAAAATTTGATATTTTGGGAACCCAGACATAGATAAATTCAGGATTATTTCACAAATAAAATAATAATAATCCTTTGCTAATAGTAAAAATAAAGAATCAACACACATATACATAAAATGCAAATGTATAGTCTAGCAACCATAGAAAAAAATTTGGGTGTGGGCACAATTGCATTAAAGGCCCAAAAACAACAAAATTGTAGAGTGGTAGTATAATTCGACAATTAATTGGCCTTTTAAGTTCGTGATTCGTTCAAATGACCAAAATAAAGCCCAAAAAGATCGTAATTTTCTTTTTTCGATTAGCAATTCGCAAGGAGATTAGTGAATCACGTGACACGAACAAAAGTTATGGCATGCTTCACAATTAGGTTTGGAAATGTTGGCGTAAACTTGTAAACGAACATATTCAACAAGTTTGACGGACATACATGATGTCTAAGCATAAGTGGAGAAGCACACTGATGTCCGTATACAAGAACAAAAGAGATGTGCAAGATTGTTCAGCTATCAATGAAGAATTTTCAATGAGCCACACATTGAAGTTTAGGAAAGAATGATTGAAAATCTCTTAAGAAGATGTATTAGCATTTAAGAGAAGCAATTTGGCTTCATTTTGAGAAGACCTACCATGAAAACAATTCATTTGATAGAGCAATTAATTTAGTATTACAGTGTAAGGATAAAAGATATACACATTGTTTTCATCGACTTCATATGATAAGATAACGAGATAACACAAGATACCGCGAGTCTTTGGTGGTTATCACAAAGAAGTGTTACTCGTAAATATAACGCGATAGTTAAAGATAAGATAAGTACCATAAAGTAAAAACAAACATTAGTTATTTAAGAAGAACAACAATGACATCAAGGTTTTAAATCCTATTCTAATTTCCAGCTATCTTAGATAAGATAGCACACTTGATTCGGGATGTAGTGTCGTGGTGTGTGTTGCTTGCTGATTATTAGCAGAAGAAATTAAAGAGAGAGTCACCACTATGAGGCTATATATGGAATCAAGAGACTATAGACAAAGTCGAAGTATTAAGAGGGATAAGGAACTAAAATCGAGTGAACATTTGGGGATAAAGTACCACAATTGAATGTTTTGAGTATCAAGAGTCAATCTTTTAAGATTTTATGTAATCAATCTAGAGGCTTAAGATTTTATGTGGTTCCTCTAAGGTTAAAGGCAATAATAAACTAGTGTTATCAAATGGGTCAAAAACTTAAGCCTCTAGAAATCTTCAAAATAGAAAGATAGACACAACTTAAATGTGTATTCTACGATGAATGAGCATATGGGATATAATGGCTGAACTGGTAAAACAACACAAAATACATCACAACATGATAGGGGTAGCTTAGATGCAGATGCTACGATGAATAATTATTGGTCTCCATCTTATGGATGAAGGCTAGGCAATTGTTGATTTTGCTGTTATCAATACAATCTATGATCTTGAGAAAACATTTTTAGATTTTAATTGAATATGACTATACAAGTTTCAAGGCAGTAGATTGGTCTTAAAATTACGGATTATAATGTCTGAAAAGGTAAAAATCTTTGTTTTAAAAGGCGCGCCTCACACGAGCTGGGCCAATGAGAGCTCCTATAAAACGCCTCGACTCCAGACTCAGGATGGAACAAGAGGCACAGCAGAGGCGTGCCTTTTTCTTGCCTCCATTGCTGTTAGCAGAGGGAGTACTTATAATTCACAAATCACCAAAGCATACAGAAATGTTGTTATTCTTCAAAGGCTTAAATAGTAAACGTTACTGTATATCAGCTTAATAGTATACATGAAGTGAAAATAAGCATTTATGCAATATTACTCGGTTCCATTGCTAAATACATAGCTAAAATACGAATATCAGCATTAAGCCATTAATGTATGCAAAATTTATTCAGTTCAGCAATTTGAGTCTAAAAAACCCAATGCCACAGGATCAAATCCTACAGAAAATGAGCTTTCAATTCACTACATACATACAAGGAATCCCTTTGCTATAACATGTCAAGATGCATATTATTGTGACTACTACTAAACAATGGTTAACGGGTAAAGCACAAAACAATAAAGAAGAAAAATAACCCTTAGACGCTCAGAGTTGAAGAAATAGGTTGTTGGTGGCAAAAAGACATGCATTTGTGCAGAAGCTCCCCGATACATGTGTTCGGCTTATGAAGTGATGAGCGATGACTGTTAGTCAATAATATTTTTGAACTCATCTATAAAGATATTGAGAAAAAAGAAAGGGCTAAAAATCTGTCAGGATAGCAACGCATAAAATAACGGAAGTAAAGACTCGAATCTATCGTGACAATGCGAACAGCTGCGAGCTCTCTCTACTGCTAGTTGGTCCAACGCATTACAAAACGGAACATGCAACAAATTGTACCAACTATTTCTTTACATAGTCATAATTCTCAAGCAATTATGCATTCAATTCTCAGCAAAGACATTTCCTTCATAGAATACACAATGAAATACAAAAGGTTAAGAAGAGAATGATGCACACAAACAAAGATAATCTACACCAACCTCGTTGCTCAGTCGCATTTGTATTTGCAGGTAACGTTTTGAGCCGATGCAAGATTTCAACTCTAATTATTTGCTTCAAACGTAAGGGTAAATTCACAGTCCTCTTCTTTTCAGCTAATTCTGCTGTAAAATTTTCTACCTTCATACACCAAATTTTTCAAAAGATAAGGCATTAGTCCCACACCAATACCCCAGTTTACTTTATGGAATTATAGATGACAATTAACAGTAAGAGATTTATATAAAAGTGAAACTTTTCAACTAGAATCAAGCATCAATTCGAAGCCTAATAATGAAGACCATCAAGTGTCAAAAATTGAGCAAAATCAAACACTACCGCTGAAACATAATTCGCTAGTTAGTTCACCTTTTGAGTTTGCGATTCGCTCAAAAGGTTCAAAAATGGCCTAAAACGACTACAATTCACTTTTTTGATTCGCAATTCGATTAGAAAATCATGTGACACTGAATAGTGAATACTACTCCTATTTCTCAATCACAAAATCAACCAAATTGGAAATGGAAAATTGGGAATCATCTTACCACTTTGACTAGGTGTTTAGGTTCTGATGCTTTCCTAATTCGAATCGATTCCTCCATTTTTCTTAACTGATCTGGGGTGTATTTAACATCTGATTACAAACAACCCATCAATCAACATCCACTAAGCTTAAAAACACAGAATCAAATCAACATAAAACCCACAAAAATCAAGTATGAACAAGAATAAGATTAAGATTAAGATTACAAGAAAGCAAAACAACCCAGAAACAGTAAGCTAAATTAACGAAATTTAATGGACTTACTGTCTTGTGAAGAGTTGTTATTGGAGTAGACATATACAGAAGTGTAAAGACAACGAAGAACAAAGAGAGCAATAACAATATTGATTGAACAAACAATCAGAGTTGTCTTTTTATAAGAACAACCCCATTTAGCTCTTGCTTGAGTCCCCCATTCTATCCTCGCCATTTCCCACTTTCGAAGCTTTCCTCAACACCAGATCATCCCATCATCTTTGTTTTGCTACTGAGCACTTTTTCCGGCGTTTTCTGTCTTTTCTTTGTTATATTGAGTGTTTTATAGTCAAAATTGTCGGAAATTTCAGAAATAAATTACTGGGTATTACAGATCGATGATAGAATAGCCTAAAATTGGTAAAGAATCAAACACTCACAAGGTGAAGTTTGGTGGATTGATGGAACACAAATGGGTATAAAAAACAATTAAATAAAACCAGTAAAGTGGGTATTTTTATTGCTGTTGTCATCTACTATAGTCTGTATGACAAGAGGAATAGGATTAGATAAAGTCGGAAATCCAGGCAGAACATAAAGAGAATCTTTCGCATTATTTTTTATTTTATTTTTAGGAAATTTTCACGTGGTAATCCTTGAAGTTTCAGGTTTTCTAAAGTTTGCTAAAGTTTTATGTGCAAAAAAAGTCACGGTGGAACAATTTGGTAAACCTCAGGGTTACCACATAGAATTTTTAAAAGTTTTGGTTACCACGTGGAAAACTCAAAACCTTAAGGTTACCACGTGAAATTTCCCTTTATTTTATTTTATCAATTTTCTCTTTTTTACTATCTGTTTCCTTCTCGACCCACCCTTCCTTCTAAATTGTGAAAATTCGAAATTGGGATGGTTAATTATAAAAAAAATGCATAAAACTTTCAAATGTAAGGCCTTCTGCTCTAGAGCTTAGGTTCGGTGCTATTCGTAGTTAGTAACTGCGAACAGAGACAAACTGCTCAAAAAAAGTCAAACAAATTGTTCTTACTTACCAAGTGCGAACAGAAGAAAACCTTCCCTGTTCGCATTAAGTAACTTAATTATGTAACAAACATCCTAAATTGTAACAAACATCCTTTGCATGTATATACGCCTTTTGGCAAATATCCAATTATTTACAAACTCGATTATGTACACCATTTAAGATTTTATACATGCATATTTTCAGTTTTTACCACTTTATATTATGTATATCCCACATTGTACCTCGATCTGGAATAAATCGTTCAGTGATCCAAAACAACTTGATCTAAAATATATTCGGTCAAACCTTAGATTTTGAAATTGGTAAATTTCATTCCCCACCCTGTTATGCGACTCAAACCGTTCCACGATCTTGATAGCAATGGAGATTTTATCATTAGAGAACTTAACATTTGCTTCTACTTGTATTTACCGACAAATGGCCTCATATTATATAAACAAACCCTAATTGCTTATCTAAATATTTATCAACTGAGCGTGAGCATAACTCTTGAATACAAGCAAAGTAGCAAGTACAAATCAGGAACTTATGAGCAATTTAGATATGTAGGGAGGACAAGCATACAAAATGTAAAGAAAAAAAGCCAATTATGAACATCTTAATTAAACATTGATTCAAGTCACCAAAATAACTCAATTTTTAAGCGTACTTAGTATGGAGTAGTCGGGATGCATGAGTGACCTCTTAGAAAGTTCTTAGGGTGAACACAAGGACAAAATGTGTCGAAAAATACTTATGTTGGTTTGTAGGGGCAGTCTACAATCACCATGGGTAGTGTAGATCAGAGTGTTATAAGAATGTTACCGATAAGATTATTAGTTCAAACCTTATGTTACTTGGACTTGAGTACTGATGTCGGATACTGGTATATGTCCAAGTGTTATTCAATTTTACAGCTAAAGTGAAGTGTCCGAGTGTCATACCAATGTCCGAGCATCAAGCATCGGACATGAGACGTGAAGCAAAATGAAGAGTCCGAGTAACATAGTTTCAAACAACATAGAACAAGTTCATTTTTGTCTTCGATGTTTTTTCATTTCTATCCAAGTTTTACATTTTATTGATCTTAACTTTGAGACCTTATTCATATTGTGTTATCAGTAAACTCACACACTACACTACAGATGCCTACTTGGTGACGAATCTGCCCCCTCTGTACGCAACCAACTCTACTCTCTGACACCAAATTCGACAAAAAAATACGCAAAATCAGACCGTCTTGACATGTTTAGGAAACCCTTTACACCACGACCAAGATTCCGAAGGGGACTTAGGCAAGGGTGGAAGTAACAATGCCCTACGACACAGACCGAAAGGCCAGCCTTCACAGTGACAGACTTCCTGTATGATTGCACGCCTCTTGAGTTCAGAACTATCCATAGCTTCCGAAACCCACCATCTATTCTCCACAGAGTCTGGACCGTTCATGCTCGAACAGTGCGAGAAGTTGGTTCTCATCGAGAAAAAAGCATCACTGCCATCGACAGCAGTTGTAAAGCACGGTGAGGAGAGGTGGCTATGGACAGACACAAAATCATCCATTTCTTCGTTGTTTTTACTGTTTTCGTGCTTCTGTGCAGAATGATCGTCGTGTGTGTGCTGCTTTGCAGTACTTACAAAGAGCTCTCCTGATGTTGGATGGATGAATGAGTAACTTTCAGTACTCAGCAGGCTGCCTTTTCTTCTAAACTTGGCTTCCATTGCACGGGTTCGAATCATCGATACCACCAACTGCACATAAAACACCATCAAATCATCGATACTAGCATATTATCGGGGAAATACAAGGTGTACACACTCCATACGTCAAAGAGATTTCATCCCAAAATCGTATGGCAATGGAAGAACTGGCTCCAATGACTTATAAAGTGTGCACACGATCTTTAATTCATCGATGTGGGATAAAGTATAAACCATCCAACAGTACGAGAAACCAGATATTTGTGATTGGTTTTCAAAGCCTAATTCAATCAGAGTTTATCATAGAAAACAAAGCAATAACTTTGATAACGCAATTCTGATAGAGTATATAACATACGATGGGGCTAAAACCCACCAGGATATATTATACGTTCTATCATTGACTCTGATACCATATTAAGGAATCAATTCAACCAAAAGCCTAAGCTATATACTTCTTGCACGTCTTGAAAATCAGCGACAGGGACTTCCTCGTCTTCTGGATTCGAGCAGGACATGTGACTCGGATAGCAGGAGTGACAACTCGAAAAGGGATCTTTCAACACTGAAAAGAACAACTTGCATCTCTTAGCAGAGCGGGAAGGATGTTGTAGACAAAATACGGGCATATTCGGGCAATGTAGATTAAATCTTTGTGATACTATGAAAAATCAATTGGGTTCTAAGGATCATAAATCAGTATTGATTCAAACAATCTATTGAATGTTGAAAATGTAACTGCTAGTCTTATTTATGTCATAATCTTACTAATGTCCTATACTTTGTTGTAAAGACAAAGTATTTAGTGAAAAGGATGTTTACTTAAAGAAAGTTTTGCTGTTACTTTTTTCTTACCATTAATGTTCATTTAACAGCATAAATTGCTTAAAAGCATGGTGGCTTCTGCCGCTTGGTCAGATAGGCATTTGCCTAAGGCCCAAAGCTAGAAATAGGTTCAATATTTGAAAAATCCGATTACTAAAGTAGACAATGTAAAAAAAAATTTATAGTTAGTTCTTTTATCAATTAAGAAGTATATGACACGTCTACATTTATAATAATATTTAGAAATATATAGGATACCGGGTACGTCTCTGTTATTTTGTCAGATACCCATTAAAAAGCATAATCGACCCTTTATAAAGAGGGTGCATTTCTTACAGTTTGTCTAGGACAGTTACTTCTAAGTTGGGTTGTAAATGTGTAATTTTCATCTCATTACTTGAATGTAAAGTTAAAGATCATGCATTAAGACAATATACCTAACTACCACTTTGTGGTATTTCGTAAGAGTGTGACTCCATTAAAATGTTAAGTCATTTGGAGTTAAAGATAATGTGTAAGACATTACCATTACAACTACCCCATAAAATTTTGATTCTTGACAATGACTTACCACTACAACAATCATATGTTAATTATATGTTAATCATATGGTTTATATGCAAAGGAAATGGAGGTATTGTATGACTAGCCAAGCCATCAATGGTAGGCATGGTTATGGGTTGGGTTCGGATCTGACTAGACATAGACCCATTTATTGGGAGTAGATTTGTATCTATGACCATCTTTGGACTCTGGGGTATATAGTGTCGAGGAACCAACTCAAAAAGGATAAACATTGTATTTTGGTAACATTTAGAAAGCATTTTTCTTTTGTTACTTCAGCTCGTCTTTTATGAGACCGTCTCACATGAGACAGACTTGTATAATTAACCTATTTTTCTAATTAATTACTTTTAAATTGTAAATGATCACTTTAAGAAACTAAATATACACAGATCTGCCTAATAGGATGGTCTCACCATGAGACCGTCTCATTTCTTTTGTAGGAAAGGAAAATGTTGAGTGCACTAAATTGCGAATTCGCTCCCCCTTAGATTTTAAACTTCTAGAATATACGTGATGATTATTAAAATTGATTTTTTTAGTCGATGATTAGTATCAGAACCAACAGCTCATTGGAATTTAGTACTTCATTTCCAACTAAGATGTCACGGACTCACGGGTTCAAATCTTAATCACCCTTTATTTAATGTGAAATATTCAGCGTCGAGTATGAAAAAGGTCTATCTTGCATCTACACTTCTAGCTCAAAGGGCTCTCATGTGAAGGGGCGTGTTGGAGTATATAACATACCGTAGGCCTCAACCATCAGCTTAAGCTTTTAGTTGAAATGATTTCTCGACACTGAATACATACAACTTCTCCCAAACTTGCATTGTTAATGGCCAAGCCAGCATATATTAGTAAACATATCTGCAAAGTGCAAGTATTCAACCTGATATTTACCAATCTTAATTCAATCTCAGTTTAAAAAACCACGAGATCGTACTAAAAAGGTCCTTAGAACTTGGGCGCAAAACATAGGGCAAAAGCACAAGCTTTTTGCAGGCTGGATACACTTTTTATCTAAAGCATAAAATCAATTTCAAAATATATATAATACTTAAACAACACGACATTCATATTTTAGTATATCAACTAGCTTGAAAATATTCATTTTCCTTGAGTCTTCCATCAAACCACATGATTTTCCGTCTTCCATCCTTCCCCAGACTTTGAACATAATTTCTATGAGCAGAATACACCGAATAAGATGATAAAGTTTTACAGTTATGAACCCTAAATCTCAATATTTGATTCATCACCACTTTTCATTCAACTGTGTTAAGGTATAACTTGTGGGTGAGCTTCATAAATGTGATATACAAAGTCTGATCTCAGTAACTGCACAAAAAAAGTGTTAAATTGAGCCTTATCAATAGCTGCACAAAACTCCTGAAATAAACAACGTAAAAAGTTTCAGCTTGTCTTGTATGAAACCATCACACCATGAGATGGGCCCATATAATTAGCTCATTTCTATAATTGATTACTTAATTGTAAATACATGGGTCAGCCTAATAGAGATGGTCTCACTATGAAACTGTCTCATTTAAGAATTTTCGAAAAAGTTTACATGGTCTAACGGTTAGACCATCGTATATGGCATGAATAGAAGTTGCTAATAGATTTCACTACTCCTTCCGCCTCTTTAAGATTGCCCCGAAACGTTGTAAAAGCTCTCAGATCAAGAAGTTTGGGGCGATATCTTTAGGTGACGGAGAGAATAAGCTAATGGGAAAAGTGGTGTATTGTAAATAGACAAAATGTGAGTACAAATAAGTAGTATTACAAACACAATTTTCAAACTCAACTGTTAAAAGAAGCATCAAAGAGCACACACTGTCAATGGGAAAGTGACTTCGAGTAAAAGTCAAAGTCAGCAACCCAGTATCACGCACAAGTCAGGGTTTGGTGGGAGGAGGATAGCAGACTGATCATACCATATTACCAGTGCCCCCTCCAAGAAGTGGACAAGGGAAAGTGACTAATATAGTCATTTAGAAGACATCTTAAATTGTTGGGCTGTAAAAGAGATCAGGGACTGTATTTTGGCAATAACATCAATTTTTTGAGGTGGGCATTTAGATAGAGAAATGTTCAAAGATTGAAGGCCTTCATCAAGCTTACCCTCAGATAATGCAACACATCCCAGCTTGTAAGCTTCCTCTGCAATCTCGGCATCATAAACTGAACATGGAACCGAGTTGCTGCTCTTAGCTCGAGAAGCGAGTTGTGTGGAAGCCTGTGCATATTCTAATGCAGCTATGGCTGCATTTATCTCCGCCATGAGTGCATCTGGAGTTGCGGGAAGAAATTTTATAGTGTCAAATACACTCCAACGTACACTTCCATCTTTAGAACCCATATTATATACAATCTCAAGATGTATTCATACAAGAACTGTAAATTGATTATGCTTTTAATCACCCAAATTATGCAATAATCCACTTTTGGGATTCAAGATTTGGTGTGTTTGAAATCCTGCAATGAGTTATAGTGAATGGAAGTATATTAGTATAAAGAAATGGTTAGAATAGATAAGCACAAACACTTCTACTACAAGTATAACAACATGATGTAATATGATCTTCCATTTTAATTGATATGAGAACTAAAAGCATTATTGTAGTACAACTAGGGGCGGATGTTGCGTGATGTCACTGAGGTCAGTTGACATCACTTAAATCTGAAATGAAGGAAAACAGATTAGACCCGGAGAATAGTATTGATTATCAAGTATATTCTAATATGGGGATGAAAAACACCCATTTTAGAGCCAATATTTATAGTCGCAATAGAAACAAAAACGTTCTACCACCCCAATGCCATTTGTAGTTCCTATTTAGGCGAGGTTCAGAAGGTTCGAGTATACGCAACATCAACTACAAACCTAACGGGCCCATTGAACGCTACCAGGCTCGCCTTGTGGCCAAAGTTTAATGTCAATTCCCTAGCCTAGACTACTTTGAAGCCTTGAGTCATGTAATCAAATCCTCAACGGTTTGTATTATTCAATCCCTTGTTGTCATTATTGGTGGAATCTAACACAACTCGACCTTAATGATGCGTTCTTGTAAGGCACTTTCGTTGATCAAAAATACCCCCACCATTCACCATTTTTGTCACCTTCGCAAAGTCATCGACGGCCTCAAGAAATCTCCTCGTGTGTGGTACACAGAGATGCACACTCATCTTCTTTCCTTAAGATTCACCAGTCTTAAGTACCTTTCTCTTACTCGCATTGACATTGGGTATGCTGTTAGCAAACTCTCGCAATTCATGAATAAACCCACTACCGCCCATTGGGCGTTACCTCAAAGGAACAACTACCCTTGGCCTAAACTTATCAAAACTTATCCTCAGTTGCTCAAACAGTCAGTAAATTGTGTGTTTTCAGTGTGCACCAAGATGATCAGCTTGCAGATACTCTCACCAAATCCCTACACCATGACATACTCACATACATATGCTACTTATCAAGATTAGACTTTCTAAATGGGCGTCCATCTGGCGGGGGCATATTAAGAAAACCACAACTAACTCATGATCTTCCATGATCATCAACAGTTGGCTCAATTCAAGGGCTCCAATCCAAGGGTTTCTAGCATTACTACTTTATCGTTAAACTGGGCTGTACTTATTGTAAATGTCAGCAGAAAAATCCGAGATGCACACGTTTCATAATCCAAAGAGATACCATCCTAAAACGGAATGGGAGAAAGGGCTTCAATGAATTATAAAATATGCACATCAACTTTAATTCATCGACGTGCATGATTAACCATTGATAACAAAATAATAATAATAATAATAATAATAATAATAATAATAATAGAAGCTTGAATATTAGATAAAAGTGAAAAAAGAATGAGAAGAGAACTTACAACGAGAAAAGTGAGAGGCTAGACGGAGGAACAATAGGATTCCAGAAGCTGCCAATAATTGTTAGATACTCGCTCTCGCTCAATATATGATTATAATTATAGTTTCTAGAGAATGTTTCAACTGAATTGGCCTATTTTCCCTCAAATTTGCTAGCTTTTAGTCTGTCTCATTTATCGTAATTTTTATTTTTGACTAGGACTTATATATCACTATTTCTTCTATTTTCTCGTAAAATACCAATTTACCTGATTTTGGTATGAGTAAGTTCTAGGCTTGTAAAAATTGATTCAGCCTGCTAATCCGATCTTTAGTCCGAAATAAGTAAATCTAAAAGTGATTGGGTCAAAAGTCTTAACCCAAATTTATTTATTTTTAATAAGATTTAGATCGACTTAGCAGATTGGATTAGGTTTTATGGTATTACTTTCTCCGTTCTGATTTACTTGCTACCATTGCATAGGTACAAAGATTAAGAAGTTACTATGCAATGATGAGCAGTAGGTGGAAAGTTCTTTTTTGAAATTTTTTAATATTATTTGTTGAAAAATAAAAAAGAAAAATAGGAGTAATTAGATATAGAGTAGGATAAAAATAGGAGTAGGTATAACTTTAAATGATTGGTTTTTAACTAAAAAGGAAAATGTAGCAAGTAATATGAAATTTTCCAAAATGAAAAATGTAGCGAGTATTATGGAACGAGGAATTATGTTATATGAGTCTTGATGGGCGGGTAACGGGTTGACAATTGACCCGTTCACTATTGAGAATTCAGAAAGTGAAGGAATAGAATAGAAAAACTAGTATTTTTGGTTGTTGTTGTCATGTCCCATCCAACAACCTGAACCGGCTTTATTTATTTGTTTTCTACTCTTAATAAACCGACCAATCATTGTCTACCACATCAACCTCATGTCACCCTTTTTTCTATTATTATAATCATTTATTATTGTTGTGGATTTAATTATACCTATGTCTCTTGAAATTTTCCACTTTCCTTTTTAATACACATTTAATTAAATTTAATTACTATTACATTTGCTTATAACTGATATCACAAATTCTTATGAGAGACGGTCTTTTTGAAAGCCAATATCTTATTGGTTTGGCCCATAAAAAAATACTACATCCGTTCCAAAATACTTGCAACATTTGTCTTTTTCACGCAGTTCAATGCACTAATTTAATACTTAATATTTATAATTATGTATAATATAAAATTAAAAAAATTTAATATTAATAATCTTTACCTCGAGATGAATCAAACAAGATCTCATTTGACTATGTTTTAACTTATAGATTACTTGTTAATCACAAATTAAGAGAGATAAGTGAATAATGCTTATTTTTCGTATGTTGCGACTATATTGGAACGGAGAAAGTATGAAGTAAGAATACAAAATAAACTTTGATGGACTGGGCTTGAGAGACGTCTCTCGAAAAGATGGTCTCTCAAGAGACTAGCTGAAATGATATTTTCATTCCATCATATTCACATATTTATCTTATTTTTCCTTAAAATAAAAGTAAATTTATTTTCTCTTAGATTCCCTACCGCATACCAAAGATGTAAATTTAGTGGGACAAAGAGAATACCCTACCGCATACCAAAGATGTAAATTTAGTGGGACAAAGAGAATACGTAATCAATTATATTTTGACTTCACTTTTGCTTGCTAAATTAAACTTTTGATTTTATACAGACCAATAATAACTTATATAAGACGTTCATCTTATATAATACATTCTTCCTTTCATATGATTTACAAATTCTGATGAAGAAATAAATAGATGAGACTGAAAATTAGCATGAAATTGTAAATGACACTTAAAAGACAATTGTAAATAACAACTTTTTTTATACAAACGTACAAAATAAGTGGAACAAACATTGAAAAAAACTAAACATTGAATGCAAATTATAGTAGTAATAGACAGAAGATGATCAACTGCACATCATTTGGTGCAGACAACATATTTCCGATTGACGACGATTAAACTACAAAGCTGGTTTGTATTAAGCTTCGATGTCAAGTGGTAAGTAGCAACAATTTCGTTTTTACAATTCAGTAGAGGCAATACACAGCATCACTACTTTCGCAACTATCATGACTCGGGATAATCTTAATAGTTCCTCGATCTGTCCAACAGATTTGACAACGTGTGATCGACTAAACTAGTTGGGATGTCGTGGCTAATCAAAAGGTTGAACATCGTATTATTATTGTAATTAACAGAATTACAGAAATATTGGAGGTTAATTATCAGCTGATCAGCTTCCCAGGAACTAAAAACACTCCTGATTCCTGAAGAGGTTGGTCAAGCATACTACTAAGTAGTAAATACTATGGCTGATCTTGTGAATTTCTCTCTAAGAATGTTCCTTTTACCTATAACGGACAATTACTAACTTCTTCCACATCTTCCTCTTCTAACAGATTTGATGACCCTGCAGAGATCAGCCTAATCTTGCTTCCCTTTTTAGTACCTGTACCAAGATTGGAAGGAACTAAGGTAAGCAACAGCACCAACAATAACAAAGCGTCAATCTCAGCATATGGAGTCGGCCAAAAGAACCAAAACAATCAATGTGAGGGATCATCGGTGACAGATTTACTTTAGTCGTCCCATACTAAGGGGGTGTTTGGCAAATAGTTGTGACTAACTGGAAGTGTTGGCTTCTAAGCCAACTGGATAAGTCAGTTGTTTAAGGAGATGTTTGGTATATTATGTATTAATTGTTGGTAGTTTATCAAAGAAATATTTAATAAACAAGCCAAAAGTCAATTAAAAAAGTCAACCAAGTTAGTTTTTTCATTTTGGCTTTGCCGAAAAGCCATTTATCAAACATCTCTAAAGCTAATCTTAAAAGGAAAACTGATTCCAATGATCATATATATACTCCCTCCTACTTTATCCAATAGTGCCATTTATTTTGTCACTATTAACTTATCACTATTAATATGTATCTTATTCTTAATCTATAAGTTGAAACAAAGTCATGTGGGATCTTGTTTGATTCGTCTCAATACAAGGATTATCAATATCAACTTTTTATAATCTATAATTAAGAACAATTAGAGATATTAAGGTTATAATGTTGCCTCGACAAGTGTAAATAACTAAATGGGACTAATGGGTTGAATAGAAAATGGTATATTTAGTATAATATATTCTCATTTTTTCGTTCCTAGTAGGAGTAAGATATAAAATAAACATAATGCACATCAGAATCAAGTATAATGCTAAGATACTTGGTTATTTTGCACCTTGTCTCACCCAAACAGAAAGAGATGGGAGGACTTATGCATCACCCAAAAAAATTATCCATCCAACATAACCTACCCCAAAAGTAATAAACGAAAAGTATTTGACTGTCAAATAGTAATCATAAATGTGAACTTAATTATCTTAAGAATTAATAATGTTTGGAGCAAAGTGAGTATTTGTTCGTGATTTAGAAGCAAATGAACATTAATTTCAATGACCATAATTAACAATAAATTATTATCAAGTAATCATTAACTATTATATTGTTACATTAACGAAACAATCAACCATGATACTCAATAACTATGATGTCAATTCACAATCATTTGTTTCCTTAAGATATCTCATTCGCCAAGATGTAATTTTATGATCTCATGTAATCTTCCTAATCCTACACATATTTCTAAGTTGTACCTACATTCATTCATTCAATAAACTAAACACGTACGTGGTATCAAGAGCTTTTATTGTTTTCCACACTTCCCATCCCACTCCCTCATCATCAATGGTGAGTAGTGATTTTATCATACCTAAGTCCCAACTAAGCCATTTCCTCCAAAACCCTCTAAAATAATTGTTCAAAAGTCAAAACCCTATCTTATCCATTGTTCTTAAAAAAGCTTTTATTTTGCACAGTTAAAGCATGCAAGATAGCAGAGTCAGGAAAACAAGAGATCAATCAAACAAAAATATCAATGGATGATCAATTGCAAGAGTGAGCAGTATGTAAAACAACTTGAATCTGAGCATTGTAATTAACACTTTCAATAATTTTTAAAAGATTATTCGAAAAGGCGGACTAGATTCATCAACTGTGCCTATATGACACAATGAGCAAAAACGTGATGTGGGAATTAGCAGAAAAGGTACCTCGTCAGCAAACTTTATCAAGATAGTGGTTCTTGGCCGCAACTGCCCTTCCACTGGAACAAAATGAGCAGTTACAACTGCTGGGAAACCTGCATTGTCCAAGACACCCTTCATCGGATAAAAAAGATCAGTAATGTTTTCAATTTGTTATAACTAGTCATCAAATAAACTAAGGACTTCGTACCCTCACTATACCAGCAACAAATGCACCGCAGTTGAATGTTCCCATATCTTTTGGTATAGATATAAACCTGAAGTCGCCAAAATTATTAATGTAGGGACCACAAGAAAGATGGAACAATTCATAAGCAAAAAAAAGATACATATAGTACCTGTTCACGAGGAGCTCTTTCTCGCTGATCATATATTCATCTTCGTGTTCAGTTCCCTTCTCAAGTGAATCAGCAACCTACCATTTTGATGAAATAAAATGCAGAAAGTTGGGAGATAAGAAACATTACAACAAAAGACATGCATGTCATAATTAAACCATTAAATTTATGCAATACAAAGAAGCCTGTCCTCCATGATCACTGATTCTAAATTGCTTTAAAATGCTGGGTGCCAATAACACAAATCAAATTAAAATCAGCACCACTTAGCTCACCTAACTCCCTGGCAATGATCGTATATAAATATCTTGAAACACTCGGAAAACATTGTGTTGATCTTGGCATACATCTACGGTTAAATGAAAATTCTATACGATCTCCATGAAACCAATATTACTTAAATAGGTCAAAATTTTATTTGAACTAAGAGAGCCTGAAGATAAGATGAAGCAGAACCAACTATATAAGCTTGGGACTTTGATCATGTGTAGTGTCAACCACAAGATGCACATCAATAAATATGTTGTATGGTCCTAATTTGCAAATCGGTTTTGCTAGATTAGCATAAAAGAAACTGCACCACTTACATCTACCAATTGGCAGAATATGATTTAAAAGGAGGGTATCAAATCAAATCAGGGAGCACTGCAGTCTATCATTTAGTAAAATTACGAAAAAAATATAAGCTACATCACAAAAACAAGAAATATTTTCACAGAACCAAAACAGGAACACCTGTGAGTAAACAAATACCAAAACAATGAAGCATTTTGTTTATATTTAATGTTGTCATATACTCATATGCATCCTCCACGACTCCCCCCCCCCCCCCCAAAAAAACGTTAGGCAAAGAACTCTAAGCAAAAGAAAACCATTTTACACCACAACCACATTCTAATCAGAAAGGCTTCCAAGTTTCAAGGTTATATGAGATAATGAGAAATACAAACCTTCCCAAATAACACCTTCCAAACAGTGCTGTGTACAAAAGATAGAATTCCAAGCAAGCGAGTCTCCCTTCTGTTTCCCTGCAATTATTCACATATTAGAAGCATTAATGTACTAGGAGTATTCATATCAATTTTGTATATTTTTATTAAAAACTATTTGACAAAAAATTCTAGGATGTTGATTTTATCTTATTATATAGCAAGGTCTATATAAATCAAACAAACAATTAAATTTGTAAGGAACTGGGATTATACGGAGCGAAAACGTGAAGCACGTTTAAGGTGAGTATACCCATGATGGGTAAACCTAGTTAGGATGGGTTTGAATGCATACCCAGGTGAGCAGGCGCGGGCATGAAAATTCTACTTGTTTGGGTATACTACCCCTACCCCGTCACTTTTGCCATCCCTACTCCATCTCTACTGGCATTAAAGTTTAAAGATAAATATGACCTAAATAGATAGTAGTACACTGAATTAAGTAAGACGGCAACAAGATTTAATCTTATGACATTGTCTAGTCGCACCAGAAATTCATTTCTCACAAGGTTGGGACAACAAAACACCCAGTTAATGCGAGTATGCATTTGTCTAATTTACATATCATGAGAAAGATAAAAAAAAGCTCAGCATACAATAGAAAGTCATAGTCATCACTAGTCTTCACAAGGGTTAAGAAGCTATGTATATGCAGATTCCAAAATAAGCACCTTTAAGGACCAAATCCATTTCCTAGATTTAAAACCAAACCCACAAAATACATTCTTGACCTGGAAACTAAGCAATTCTTTTCAGTTCTTTCTGGTCCATTTTTTCCAGTCTTGGTTTGTTTTAAAAATATTGAAAATACATTGGAGGATAAGAAGAGTATTCTCTTTTGTACCATTAGTTTGTCCTATGCGAGACCTTTTGTTGTCATAATGGGGAAAGTTATAGAGGAGGGAGGGTGCATCTTGCAATTCGAGAAAGACAAAATAAAATTAACATAACACTTATTGAAATTCAAGAACAAAAAGTACAGCGAAATCATGCAACACCTTTTCCCTGTGACAGAGAAGTTCCAAAACTCGTGCTCCAACAGCATATCCCGCATCCTCTAGCCTGCACGAAGATTTACCAGGATTGTTAAGCTAAAGGAACAGATATGCTACGTGCTAAGAGTAACACTTTTAATTTCAGCATAAAGGTCACAAAATGATGTTTCGGCAACCAACTATTTGATCCTTTAGCACACCTGAAGCAAGTTAGAAACAAACAGGGCTACCTATTAGTAAGTGTTATGCAACATTTCACCTTCGTTCTAGTTCAGCAATATTGTCCACCTGGGTCTGATTATATTGTACAAGCTCAGAAAACAAAAAGGTGAAGGCACTTAAGCTGACCTGCAAGAGTAGAATGAACCATTATATGATTTCAAATACCTAAAAAACAGAAATTGAAAAGATATGTTAATGAAGAGTACGCGTTAGTTGTTTTTATCATTTCCAATGGCGTCAAAGATTTATAGTTCTCTGGTTTTGGATTGTGATGGACTACTTAAAATGCTCACTATTACACTTTTTATTCAAGTGAAGCTCCAAATGGTGTTTTTTGAATCAAAGCCAATCAGAAACAACATATTTGTTAGAAAAAGGCTATTTACTCCACCTAAGCAAGAGCCACTTAAATGGCAATCGAACAATATTGTGAGATCACTATCTAACACTCCCTCTGTCCAAGCCTACGTGTCCCATTTTTTGACATTCTTCGCCTATCACTCTTAATTTGCATGGTACTCTTGAACTATTAAGTTTAAATATAATCAAGTGAGATCCCGTGTGATTCGGCTCAATGTAAAGATTATAAATAACAAATTATTACAATTTTTAATTATGTTAAATTAGAGATATAAAAGCTTGAATAAGTGCATTGGCATGTGTACCAAACTAAATGGGACACATAAGGAGGGACGGAGGAAGTAAGTAATTAAGATTTCACCAAATGAACACCAAGTTGAAAAAAAATCGAAAAGAGAGAGTGATAATATATTCAGAATAAAGAAATCAAAATTAAGGGAGACTAAAAAGGGTCATGTTCTAAGATAGAAAATTATAGCACCTCTTGTTTCCCTTTGCTTAATGGTTTGTCAAGGACGTTTGCGTATTGTTTGATCTTCCCCGCTCCAATCATGGCGTTCTCTTCCTCAAACTTGCTTCACTCAATTAATATGTTGTAATGAATTTAGTGAAGCTCTTCTAAATAATGCCTTCAATACAGAATAATGAATGCCATGTCTTTCAAAACTTTCACAAATGTTGATTTAATTACAGAACTTGCTTAAATGAATTCCATTAAGTTCGTACAAGGCAAGGTGTAAATATACGCACCAACAATGAATAGTTTACTACGTATTGTCATACAGTGAGAAACAGAGAAAAACAGTAAACCTCGGACTTTGGTTTCAACAAATTCAAATTCCCACTTGTCAAATATCAACAGTTAGTGATCACGTCATTGGTTCATAAAAACCAAATCATATCTTCGCAATACCCAATTAAAATCTTTTCAAAAATAATGAAAACGAACACAAAAATTGAAAGGAGTGCCACACACACACACTAATAAGTAACAATGATCAAAACTTGAGGTTAAAATGGTTGTCTATGGTGCGTATGAAGATAAGAACCAAAATATGCAAGTATGAAACGAATAGCAAAGACAAAGAAATAATCAACAAAAGTATTTGAGGTCGATCACCAAATAAAGGCTATGTCCACCCTACCTAGTTAAGATTGTAAGAATATTTATGTATTTAAAGGACAAAAAGCTATACAATGAGAAGTTGGCTTACTTAATAACCTGGAACATGTAGGAGACTATGTACTTATAGTGAAAGATATGGCAATACAATTGAGAGACAAAATGTTGTTGGCAAAATGTGCTCGAACGAGCACTCAGGGTGCTAGTTTGAGCACACCTGACAGCTTCTGGTTTGCTAGCTTGCTTCATCAATGTGTCCCAATATTCCCTACTCGTGCACTCCCTACACTAGTCTTGGCTCTATTGCACGTATTCTTTCCATGTCTTAAACCAACTAATGAAGGAAAAACCATTTGGCACTAAGATTATCCCTTCCATTCAATCCCAAGTGAACACTTGGTCTTTCCCTTACCATAGTAACACACTTAATTAATTATTTTAATTAAGTCTGAACCAAGTCACCTATAATCCCAACAAAAGTAAATTGACAATTATTGAAAAAATAAAGAAGGGCCAAACGAAACCTAGAAAGCCCCCAAATTTGTTCTCTCCTTCAACCTCATTCTCTCTAGCTCCACTTCATTTTCCATCGACTTCCACTTAAACTATAATGTGTTTGTTACTGCCCAAAACCTGTGCATTCTCAACAATTAATCTTCAAGTTTTTCACATAACCCAACAATTTCTCTTTTATAACAAACTAAATATTATGCCAAGCATCAAGGGCCAATCAACAACAATCTATCAATGGCAATAGCAAACAGCTATCAAATTCTAGATCTAGATCCTCAACGATAATCAAAAAAGAAAAAAAAAATCTACTAAAAAGCGAAACCTCAAATTGTAACTTGTAGGTGTAAGACATGGATCAATTGAAATTCACACTTAAATTGAACAGGAAAAAACAACAATTTGGCTGAAACTTGTCATTCTGCACACTGATACAAATAATGTTGGTTGAAACTCTAATTATAGAGGGGAATATTCAACAAGTGAAAATCCCCATCCCCATCCCTAGAAATTATAATATGGGAAATCAGGAAAGCATGAAATGGGAATGTTGATCAAGATTTTACATAAAGACTAAAAATAATAGTAGCCTCACCGCCGGAAGTGGGAAGAAATCGTAGGTAGAGGAATCAGCAAGCAGGATGATTGATCAAGGCCTTTTTGGGGAATGCCGATTAACGGTGATCCTTTTTAAAGTCACGTCTAACATTTATTGGTGGGTTTTAATATTTGCTACACTTTTGTTTATTTAATATTTGCTATACTTTTGTGTTGTTTTTTACATCATTTAATGATTTTTCCAATTTTCTATTAATGTCTTATTTACTTTATACACTCTATCTAATGTACTTATTCAATCATTAATATATCTAATAGTGCATAATTAAAAATTATAGAAAGTTGATATGAATAATTCTTGCATTTAGACGAATCAAACAAGATCTCACTTGATTATGTTTTAACTTTTAACTTATACTCCCTCCAACTCATTTCAATTGTTTCATTTCCTTATTTGGGCAATTCACTTCAATTGTCCAATTTCCTTTTTTGTCTATCTTTTTTTTACCTTAATACCCTTACTTTTCCAATTCCCAATACCCAACTATCACCTTTACAATTAATTTAATCAATTTAAATACCCAACTACTACCTTTTTGGTGGACCCCATCCCACTCTTAATATCCGCGCCCAACTCAAATGGGACAATTGAATTGAGTTGGAGTGAGTATAGACTAATAATAAAATACAAATTAAGAGTAAGATATGAATAGTGTTCAAAAAGCAAATTGGGCATTAGTAGTGAACTGCAAGGAATATACAATTTTAATCTTTAATATTTTTTATTTTATATGATAAAAAATTCTAAAAAGTTAATATTATGAAAATATGCATTAAAATGAATCAAATAATATCTCACTTAACTATGTTTTACATTATAAATATATGTCAAATAAGAACACTTGATGAAAAAAGTTGCTACAAAATCTGTAACAACTAATAAAATACAGAAAAAGCATATACTAGAAGTAGATGAGGTAATTTTTATTAAAAAAAACATTATCTTGTATTCTTGGTCTTACTATTTATTTGAGCATATATAAGAGATAAAGAAATCACAATGATAAAAAGATAATAGTAGTGAAATTAATTAAGAAATTAATCCAAATTTGATGTTAGAACTCTGTAAATAATATTTTTGGTGAAATCAATATCCTTCCAGATTATCCAAATCAAGATCAACCAAAAATATGTATTACATGAAAATAACTCCTTTTATATAAAATAAAATAAAACTCACCATTTGAACCAACCGCAATAAATCTTATGCGTATAATATAGTATATATAATCATTTACAATTGAATGCTGAGTTTTTTTTTTTTTTTCAAATAACCCATTATATTTACAACATACAACTGTACAAAGGCAGGCCTAAACAGCATAAAATTGGAGAACATTAATCCTCAATGACAATGACCAAATACTTCCTGTGGGCTGTGGAGCGAACCACACATTTCCGACTAGCAGCAACTCCTCAAGTTCCTTCATCAAAAGGCCGTCTTTAGAATAGGAGAAGCTCGGGCAAATCGCAATAAACATCCTATCGTCGATGAATATCATCATCACTCTTACTGAGCTTCGGGTTCAGGAAACTCACTTTACTATGTGCAGAAAAAATAGATGTATCCGGCTTAATGAGCGGAACAAGTCCTTTCTCAGTTTCATGTATGCTGAGCTTTCACTTTATGCAAGAACTCTAGTATCTCGGTATATGAAGGATCTTCACGACTGAGTGGCTTGCAGGAATTAATATGATCTGTTGACTCTAATACCTAATCAAAACATGATATTGATGAGCCAAAGAAATTGAAATTCAAAAGAAAGTTCAACTAATGTCCCAAAAGCAAAGGTGGAGCACAGCACAGTCTGAAACCAATAAGTCCGGAAATTCAAGAGGGAGAGCCAGCAATTTGAATTCACGAGTAATTCAACTTCAGAGGTAATGCTTATTCAGTTAAGCTAATGGAACTTTCAATTTGTGCGATATGATTATGTTAATCTTAATCTGATTTCCAATTCATAAGAAAAGCATATCAACTTCACACAAGCATGAGTGCAAAACATACGGGGCAACTTTAAACTAGAATCATTGATCAAACTAACCACAATGTTTCCAAATCCAGGATACGCTGATTCAATTGGCACTATCTCCATGCGGAAAGCCCATCCTCCATAACCCTCAACAATCGGAGTCACCTTGGTCTGAAAGGCAATGTCAATAATCACGATAGACGTAACAGTGTGTTACAAATAATACATAATTAGACATGTTGAATAGACATTTTACCTCACAAAAGCTAAGAACATCAAGTAAGCCTTTCTTATGAAGTTGGCGCATGAAGTCATTAAGCTCAAGCAACTTTGGAGATCCACTTCTTAGCTCCCCTATCTGCATAATCAAGTAATCAACAATACCAGAAGCAAAATATGAATTAAGCAGTGAGATATTGTAATTACGCAACGGGTAAATGTAGAAGGGAATAGCACAAAAATAATAAAGAAGAAAACCGTAGGTGCAGGACGAAGCACAAGGCCCATACGCCAGGGCATATCTGCCAGTCTGCTGCCAAAATGTGGACAACTATAGAACACCTATCATATCACCAGGGTAACCATCAAGTGTCAGTGAATTCCCCTCAAACTCAAGCGCATATAGAGAGAGAAGATGCAAGGCAAGGACATACAACTCCAGCGGTGTTGTTCACAAAATAATCCAAATTATTTGCCTTAGCTTGATATAACAGCTGCTTGACTACCAATCCACCCATGCTGCAAACACGTTTTATTCAAAGTTAACCTATGAAAGATCCAATATCTTAACATTTACATAGATGGCTCTGTGAACAGGGTAGTGCACCTGTGTGTCACAAAGACGATAGGGCGGCTGCCAATGTCTGCTGCAACAAGCTTCTCTAAAAGCATTGAGCTGACCTCCTGTAAATTGTACATAAATCAAATGTTATGGCGATATTATAAAGCAAGCATAGCAATATACCAGTGAAACAGAGTAATAAAGTTAATAACTGATAAGTGGAGGAACGATAATTAGAAAAGTGCTTTGGCTATGATGTTGGAAAAGACAGGATAACAACGCAATAGGGAAGAAAGAGAGAAGAACCTATAGCAAAAGGAGAGGGTAAAATGAAAAAGTTTAACAATCATTAACAAACCAAATACCTGGCTAAAGCTATGGATCTTTTAGTATTGCTCGTTTTATACCAATGGGTTTGATGTCTAACCTCAAAGTTCAAACTAGTTGTCAAACCAAAATCCAAATAAATGGTTCTAAGTCAATGTTGTCCAAAGTCCAAACTATCACAAGCAAAATATATCTAGTCTAGTACTTAAAAAAACAAATTCCCCTTATCTCACTCCTCAAATAAGTTTTAGTTTAAACTTACATGTAAGAGAAGTATATGTTGATGATACTGGAATTGATTTTGTTAGTTGTAGATAGATCATATAATCTTTGTTAGCAATGATTTCTCATAATTTATTTCTTTTTGTTCATATAGTCGACCCCATATTGTCAAGATAAGGCTTTGGCATTGGTGTTGCTATGTCTACTAAATTAAATGGCATTAACCAAGTTAATGACTTCTCATACTATGTTTTCAAAACGGAAATTCTACACAACCATATGTCTTTTGACATTTGATTGGTCTTGCAGTATCACACATTATATTCTACACAAAACTAAAACTAAAATAATTTACTCCATTCCACAATCAGCTTCACACTTCAGTCGCCTAATGTTCTTTACACTTCCACCATTTTAATTTTATCCTACCCACTAACACAACTCTTTCTCTCCACTTTCCCGCTGCTTCCTTGACTCTACAATAAAGTGCAATAGTATATGTCAAAAACCTTGAAGAATTGAAAAAATTGACGCAAATCACATTCATCCACGCCTCTTTCAAAATTGGCTCACTTTTGGATGTAAAAAAACATTTCCAAGAGAAACAAAACTATAGATTAATTTCTTCAACGTGTTGGAAAAAGTTAGCAAGAATAGGAAAAATAGAAATACAAGGAAGAGGATGGATGGAAAAACGAACAATTGAAAGGAAGATGTTGTATTCCTTTTTTCAAGAGGAAAAAATATCTCATAAAAGAATCATTTTCACTAGGGAAAACTGTTTTACACCCATGACAAAACAATGAAAATGGGGGAAACCCTTTTTATGGAATATGCTTTACTCCTAAACACTCATATTGAGAACAAATCAGTAGATTACTTGCAGTAATACTCCCTGTTCCTGTCAAGGGCTAGATACAATTAATTAGCACGAAGTTTGGTTAGTAGTTAGTACTAGGGTTGTTTGAGAAAAGGGTTGTTGGATAAGAGGATTGTCTTTGCTATCTTGCCTTTCATGAGGTAAGATTACTTCAACGACAAAATCAGATGTTAGAGAGGTTTGAAGGGATTCTCTGGGGACCTACTCCAACATTTAAGTTAGCGAGAATATAAGTTGAGTACCTAAGAAGTCCAACCCCAAGTGCACTGTGGCCTTAGCTTGGAGGAACTTGGCTAGGGTTTGTTAATGGCGTGAGGTCTTAATGAATGTTCTCCTTACAAGAGTAAATGCAAGAGAGTTATGCTCAAATGATTGATAGCAATAAGTTCAAAGGTCGCAATAGAATTAGTTCGTTAGCTTGGACTTTTGGAGGTGGAGGATGTTGAAGTACTTATATTCCATGATTAACTGCAGCAGTGTCCTTCCAAAGTCCCAATTATAATAAAGAATGTCCTTTTTGACCCTCATGCACTATCATTAACATTCAAACTGTGGTCTAAGCATGCCTCTGCCAAATCACACGAGAAACTAGGCATTCTAGTCGCAATGTTACTTTCGTACTTTACATTTGATGCCACGTCTTTTAAGAGCTTTATTGGGAACTCCTACTTAAGTGAGGGGGGTCAAGACCCTGATTTCAATAACCTAATCCAAACACACACTCCCTTTGTCCCATGAGATTTGTGCACTGTATAATTCTTGTACAAATCAAAGAAAGGGAGAAAAAGAGGAAAAAAGAAATATTTTATCGGTAAGTGGGAAAAATGTTTGAATGAGATGAAAAGACATGTTAAATGTGTTGATAAGATGAAAAAAAAGTGTGTGTCATGATCAAAGATAGAAATAGAGAAAAATCCATGAAAAAAACTATGCAAATTCTGTCGCACAGAGGGAGCATTGCTAAATGGATGGGATTATTATGCAAATATAGTGAAGTATTAGTTGACTAATAATGGCACTGGCTTAAGATCATTCTAATGAGTAAAAAAAGCTAAAATCATCAGGTGGTGCGATGGAGCAGAGAGAAATAGAATGGGAACTCCAGGAGTCAGATGGGTGCAGATCAGGTTTCACCACACCTTTTGTGTCCCTTTACTTGCTGGTAAAGTTCTGTCAATGTCTGATCTTGGTCTACAGACTTAGGAGTTAGGACTTAGTCTTTGCAGCCTCCATAAATGCTAGCTATCTTAGAAGTGTGATCCAAGTTAATGAATATTGAGTTACCTCACTTGATCTGTGTAATCATTCTTAAGAAGACAACCCTTCTTTTCATTTATTTCTTTGTGTGGAACCATTTTATGGCATCACTAGTTTATGTTATTTTTATTGATAGGGTAAGCTCTTGTTTTGTGTTTTCACTTTTCCCCTTACTTCCAAAACACTATTAATACCCTCAAATTCCAGAGCTAAAATAGCACCAAATGAACAAAACAAAAGGGAGAAATATTCATCTTCAAAACAAAATGGAAAATATATAATCAAATTAACATTGTTCACGATTAAGACCTATTAATTGTTAATTCAACTTGAGATTGACCCGGAATCCGACCGCTAATTAGAGGTTCATAAAACCCAAATTTTAACCCATAAGGCCATAACCCAAAAATGACCAGACTGAAAAAAACGTTGAAAATTTATTTTCAAAAAAAGTGGGTCAAACTTGATCTAACTCGAATCTGACCGTTTCGACTCATTGTCCAATTTTGAAAACTTTTTCTGTCCCAATTTATCACTTTTGAGTCGGCGCCACATTTTTAGTCCAATTGTCTTTTGATTCAATATTTCCTCATAGAAACCCAAAAAGTTGTACATTCATCCATTATTATAAAAAAGTTTATCTGATGGAAAATAGTCATTTTATTTCTTAGTAAAAACTTACAATACTTGACCTCTTGGGTCGACCTAAACCCAACCAAACCAGAACAACCTGAAACTGACCGTGTTGATTCTGCCATTCAAGAGAATAAAAGGAGCTGGATTGAGGTAGATAGTCAAACTCATCATTTGGCACTAAAACTTCGAGCAAGAAGAAAATCATCGTGCGGAAAAATGAGGAAGAATTTGCTCCGATAGATTGAAATCCTCTGCTTAATCACCATGGTTGTAAATCGATCAAGGAAATGAAGGTGTTAAACAATAAGAGCCTGAAACTTTCTCCTCGCTTAATCAGAAGTTTACTACTCTTTATCCAGTTGTGGATCTTTCCTATAGCTCTTCGTAGTTAGAATTCAAATGGGGGATGAAAGTTAGTTCATTGACTGATCAATATGAAAGGGTGATGACAGTAACACTAAGGTCGAATTGGGTTGATCACCATGAATCCACAAATAGGTCTAGTGTCGTTGATAAAATGAATATACTGATAGCTTTTATAAGATTCAGCATTATACGAGACTAAGGCAATAGAAGGGAACAAAAAACCATTTTTATATCAAAAAAAAAAAAAAAAAAAAAAAAGCAAATTGTGTACTTTGTAAGTTCTCACTCCCCTAATGAAGGAACAAGATGAGTTATGGTTCACAGTTTACTAGATTGTGAAGAAAGCACCATATCCCCAATATATGACATAAATCAAAAGATTCAAACCATTTGGCACGCTATAAAACATATATATTTCCTATGATAAAAAGGAAGGTGCACACCTGAAGTGGAAGGGTAGCTCCGGACCACTGAGTAAGATTTGTCTGCATCCAGTTAAAGTTCAAACTTATGATCCAAACTAAAGAGCAACAAAAAATTATGTAAAAAACTGTAATACACAGTGATACTAAAAATACCATTCCTCAAATTTTCAAGTATATATTACACAAACATCCAAGTGCTTGGACTACTATGACCATAAGTTTTGGAAATCCAAACCTCCAAAGCTAGAAAAGGCATAGAGGGAATTTTTTCAAACAAACCTTGTATCTAAGTGTAAACAAACGGGCATGAGGAAAATCAGCTGAGAGCCATTCACCTGGCCAAAAGGTTCCTTGCTTCCCCGCTTCTTGATCAATTTTCTCTACAAGACCAGATTTAGTTGATGATTTGTCTTCAGAAATGCGCCAGCTTTTGAAGGGCCCACCACGCAGACCATGAACAAAAATTACATCTATAGAAGGGACCTTTGTATCTGAAAAGTTCCCCTCTGAAGGACTGGATGAGCTCATGTCGTTATCCTCACTGGAGTATTTATTTGAATTCTCAAATGCAGGTTTGTCAGGACATTGCCAGTGCGGTGATTCAGGATTGATCAAAAATACCATGTCCTCGTAGCGAGGCCAAACACGATTATCATTCACAATCGCAGTACCAGTACCACCACTCTTCCTATACTCCGAGCCCCGTTTGTCATGGCAAAACACATTTAACAGTGTAGCTCTAGCATAACTTTGAATTTTTGGATCATCACAACCGGGAATTTTTCCATTGGCACATTCTTCCAGCCAATTACACCAAGTTACATCAGCTAAAATGGTCTTTTGAACTTTTGGCAATGCTGAGAGGATATTTAGTAGTCTAGCAGCATGCCTCCTAATGTGAGCAGATGGCGGGATTCGAACCTTTGTATGAGAATTAGCATCAGGTTTTGATTCATCCTGAATCTCACTAGTCTGTTCTGGTCCTTCCCTAATTCTAGATGCATCATATGCTTCAATAGCAGCAAGACTTTCATAATCATCACTCAATAAAAAACGCCGCAACAAGCACAAAACACCAGAATCAACCATTTTGTGTTGACTCACAATATCATCTGCACAAATTTCAGTCAGTGATTTGATTCCCTTGAGGGTCGCCACTGCCAAGTCTGCAGCATCATATTTAGGGATCTGATCTTTATTTAAGCTTTTAAATGGTCCCAAAAAAGGTTCTAGGGACAGGAGATCAGCAACGAGGAATTTGTCGGTGTGACCAGTGGCAAACCCCAATTGCTTTGCAGCTATATTAACAACACACGTCGCCAGCTGATTGGCAATTTGTATACCAGATTGAACGTTGGATTGATCAATTTGAGTCTGCAAAAAAAAAAAGATAGCATTATAAACAAATAATGTAAATCAGTTAGACAATTCCAACCAAAAATTGAGATCAGCAACAAAAATGGATCAAACATAACAGAATTTTACATTATAAATGAGAGCTAATGAGCTATAGATACAGACTCTAACCTTGACAGTATTGCTCTTTGGCTGAGAGGCTCCTTTCAATGATGCAGTCTTGGTGGAGTCCAAAACTTCATTTAGAAGAATAGTTAACCATCCTTGAGAAATTAGGACAGAAGAAGGCCCAAAATCCTCAAGAATGCATGATAAAATTTTCGTTGCTGAATATCGTGTGTTTTCTGATGAAAATTTACCACATGCCCAGGAAAGCAGGATACCAGACCATTTAAGACTTTCTTCAAGAGAGAAATGAATTTCATCTGTACAAATTAGTTCTAATGCTCTTGCCAATGCTTCTTGGATATCCTTATGTTGTGTTGTCTTTTTAGCAGTTTCTCTCATCAAATCAAGACCTTTCTCCATAACGACTTTCTTAGCTCCTGGACTCTTATCAACAGAAAGCATAAATGCAGACAAAGCCACCAATGCCAGAGGTATGTCATCAGTTCTACAAGCTTGTGATATCGTTGAAAGAAGACAAGAACTCCAGTCTAAAACAGAGTCACTTAATGGAACATTATTGTCCTCTAAAAGCAATCGAGCAACCAAACTTCCATGCCACCTCACTGATCTTTCAGGGGCTGCTAAGGCAGTCATAACCGCATTTCCATCTTGATCTAATTCTTGAATATGCAATCTGTTAACCTCCGAGGCCAGAGCCCAATTAGCCAATGCCCAAGCAGCAAAAGGCACAGCAACATGCTGAGAATGTAAATCATCCCAGAGGCCAGGTACTACAGCTGAAGATAAATTCGCATCTGTTAGATAGTTATCAATCTTTTTTTGATAAAGACGGCTTCTAGAATTGTATTTAATGGTTGATAAACTATCATCGTCAACATAATCCACTAGTCCACTCGTCCTAGAAAGTCCTACAACAGTTGTCCCTCCAAGAACTTTAATACCAATGCCCTTCAATCCTTTCCCACCATCGTCATCTTCTTCGGCATGTGGATCATCCAGATCCAAACCTCCTTCAATTACTTGAATAGCTGATGCAATGTCTCTCATTTCAGCATTTGCAGGAAGGCAGGACTGGAACCTGACATTGCCTTTACTGTCACAAGTGGAAGTCACAATGTCCATTATAGCAGCAACAAGCATGCTCCTACCTTTCAAAGAATCAGAAATTCTTGAATTCTGTTTCAATAAAAGCGAAAGATTTTGTAAAACAAAAACTTAGATGGATCAAAAATCTATCATCGAAGTTGTTATGCAAGTCGTGAACTAAAAGCAAGATTCAGATGCTACAAGTACATTCCCTCAAACCAAGAATGGTGCCACTTCCAATGCTAAAAAACTCAACCATCCAGTTCCAAGCTTGCTCCTCTCACCACTATAAACAAAATGCATCACTTTTTTTTCCAGAGAGCTCGTTCTTAAGGATAATCTTAACTGTGAAATTTGTTAAAAAGAAAGGACATTACACCTCAGAAGGTCGACATATATGATCCAATGGAAAAAAATTTACACCTGCTCTTTGTCCAAAATTGACTGTTTTAATAGCATAAACCAAATATATTGAAGCCAAACTATCAAATGTAAAAAATAGATGTATCGCTCTAAGTCCTTTGTCCCAAACATGTGCCCACTGTTACATAATTCACTAATCTCCTTGTGAATACCGAAAAAAAAAAAAGAATAAATTATGGTCGGTTTTGGGCTATTTTAGGGTCATTTTAAGCGAATCGCAAGTTAAAAAAGCGAATTAATTGGAGAAGTATGTTACAGTGCAAGTGCCTCATAGAAGTATATAATAACCAACACATTACTATCATAAACAAACTCAAATGGTACAAAGTGCATATTACATTGATGGAGAAACATTTCCTGAATCATCTAACTACAAAATGTGACAAGTATTCCCATAGCATGGCTAAACAAACAAAAATACAGGTTTTTTTAAACAAAGATTTCACATATCTAAGGAAATCCCAAAATTTGTTTAAAAAGCAGGCTTATCATACCACTATAAAACACATTATAAAACCAACATATATGACAACCCATACATTTATACAAACCATTCTGGAAGAAAATCAAAACCATTGATTGATGGTTTGGTACCTCATCATCACCATAACCCAAAAGGTTTACAGAAAATTTATAGTACTTCTGTACATCAAAAGCTTGCAAACAAGTTGACATTTTACTCTATTCAAAATAAAAATTCACTTCAAATGAATACCAATGCACATGTAAAGAACAGTATCAACTATCAAGTATGGGCTTATCAAATTCGTCTCAATGGCTAGTTTCATAACATTTTAAAAAAATATTCTTAGATGATTGGTGAACTTTTAGACGCTTCAGACAACAAAAAACTCACACACTAGCAATAAGGCAACAATAACAAAAACATGAAAAAGGATGCAAACCTTTTTGGAGCGCTGAGGCTGAGAAGAGAAAATGAATTTAAGAAGATGAGGAACAGAATGAGGCCTCTCAAAAACCTGAGGCCTAACAAGAGGATCAGCAATCAAGTAAGCCAATGCTCTAGCAGCCTCTGCCTGTGTCCCACTTACTTCTCCTGAAACCGTCTGAAGGAGCCAATCAACTACCCTTCCATCACCTGCAGTAACAATAGCAGCTCTCCGGGAAGCATTAGCAGCAGCAATATCCGCCAAAAAAGCCGCAACCCTAAACTCAAATCCCGAACGCACCTCATAATTAGCGGACGAAAGCACGGACCGAAGCGATTGCCAAAGCACGGAAGCAGCAGCCCCTGTATTCTTCAAACGATGAATTAAACGGTGAGTTGACTCAGTTGATCGGTGGACTGCAGTTTCAATCACGGAAGAGAGATTGCGATTGCCGTTGCCGTTGCCGTTGCCGTTGCCATTATCATTGGAATAGAGAAGGTAGGAGGTAGTAGCAATGGCGGTTAGGGCGAGGAAAGAGAGAGAAGCAGTGCGAGAAGAAGGGTAGAGAGAGGAAGAGACGGGAGAAAGCGAAGAGGTGGTTGATGGATTGACATGGAGGATTGAAGATGGATATGAGTTTTTCTGGGATTGAGAGGGATTTCTGGATTGAGAATTGGAAGAAGAGCAAAATGATCGAGGGTAAGAGAGAGAGTATTGACGGCGGCGAATGCGGCGGAGAGAGAGACGAAGCATTACAGACTTCTCAATGTCGAATTGAATTAACGGTAATAAAAAAAGGCGGCTGTTTTATTGGAAAAAGGGGGAAGATTGCGAACAGCGATGAAAAGAGGAAGATGAAGAAAGGTATAGAACCTTGAAAGTTGAAACATGCGAATGTACGAATATATATACGCCTTTTTTTGGCAGGACGAATATACTCCTTAGTTGTGGATAAATAACATATAAAAAATCAGTCAGTCTCCTGAGAGACCATCTTTCTGACAGACGTCTCTCAGGCCCAATCTATTAAAGTTTATTTCTTATATTTACCTTATATTTTCGCTAATAGGCCAACCCAATTAGAGATTGCCTCACAAGAATTTGTGATACTAACTAAATAATTTTTTACGAACATACTTATAATAAAAATAAAATTAAATATATTAATATAATTAATTCATACTTCCCTCCCTAAGCTAATTAAAGCTAATGTCAAATAGGACAAAAAAAAACAAATTAATTGGTCTTGCCTAATTAAAATTATAATCACAATCAATTGAAAATAGAAATAAGTGAATTAATGATATCATATAATATGTTGTATATTTTAGAAATAAATGAATCAATAAACAATTCTAGTAAACTAATTAGTAATAGCTATTTGTGTATCTACTCGTTCTCTATCACTCCACTTTCAAGTTTAAGGGATTATGAAGAACTAGAAATACTTAAAACATAAAATGTCAATTACATGAACACAAAATATCAAAAACTAAAAATGCTAAATGTCATCACAAATTTAAAGTTTGTGTTTAGTTTATTTTTACTTATTGTGATTAATATATATTTATTAAAAGTTATACAAACTTAATAGTAATTAGTTATATGAGACTTGTTATAATTGTGAGTAATTAGTTATATGGGAAGTGCGGGTCGGACATGAAGCGATTCCTTTGGTGAAATTCAATAGGAAATACATAAAATGGCATAGCAACACATCAATTAAACATATAAAATGAGGAACTAATCATATAAATTTGAGACTTATTTGTATACTCATCACAAAACACGAAGTTTTGACCATCTTACTCAAGCAAGGTTCTTGTCTGATCACGCATGCACCTTTCTCGTTCGAGCACGCCTCCACCTGAGCACTTGAAAGCTCATCTGAGGACGAGCTGCTGCTAACCACTACCTACCTCCTTGGAATTCGCTCGCCCAATCCATAAGATGCTTGTTCGAGAACTTACTCAACCCATGCTTCTACTTACCCTAACACCATCTACTTGCCAAGCCTTTCCCGTGCTCGTTTGAGCAAGAGCACACAACAACCTAGTCCCAGCCCCTCGAACATTACTCGACAAAGCACATCCTTACTTTATGGCAAAACGGAAGTAGAAAAAGACCAATTTAAAGCACAAATGCAATTGAGTTTAATTTGCAGGACACTAAAAAAACAGCAGTTTTGTATTGAAACATAGATCATAGTATTTTTCACTTGTAAAAATTTAGCAAAAGTCTAGTCTCATATACAACCCATAGCCTCATATGCTTCCTAAATTTACATGTAGTCATGAAGATGAATCGTCTGAAGAGCTATATTGGTGAGATGACAAAACTGAGAAGAGCCTTGTGGATGACGGGATCCCATCGGAATAAGATGCATACAACTCCAGAACTTCCACTAATCACACTACAAGCGTCCCGCGAGTGGGAAGAGGAGGCAGATACTGCTCACAAGTTTAATATATAAGAAAATCTGGTTCGGTTTACCAAGAGAGGCGCCAAGGGCTCGAGGGAGACAAGGCCAGCTGCGGTTGGGAGTCGGTAGAATGATTTGTGTTTGATAGGAGCATATGCACATAAGCACCTGTTAAAGAAGTAAATATTTTTACTAATCTTCATATAATTGACCGAAATACAGGCGATGGCAGCTAGCTAAGAAATTACTTCTGTTTTTTTTTTTTTCTTTTAGAGGGAGTGAGAAAGGATATGAAAAGTATGGATTTACAGGTTGACACGGTAGATAATCAAATGAACAAAGAAGGATAATTCGTGTGAACAGTCCTTAAAACTGATTTGTTGGTTCATGTAGCGGACCCAAATCGTTTGGGAGGCTCAATAGTTGCTTTGTACTCATCCGTACCATTGAGTTTGCTACAATTACATTTTCAATTTGAGAGTTTTTCATAGCAAATGTAGCAAACTCAATGAGACAGAGAGAATATTCATCTTCATATACAACTCCCCGTCCACATCCAAATGATGTCCACACTCGGTGATCTAAAATCACAAAATCATATAGAAAACCCATTTTTGCTTCTACACGAGTACATGAGAAGAAACGGTAAAATCAAGTGACGCACGTCCAACATGGGTGAGGATTAGCATTTTCTTAGAAAGTCAACACGCATTCAGGATAAGCCCGAAGACCATGGATTCTACTCAAATATACCTCGCGCACCCCTACTCATAATGAAGCAAAAGGCAACAAGTAAAAGAAAAACAAAAATTGGCTTACCTTATAAGATAATTAAGCGCACAATCTGCCCCAGGTACCTAAATGATTTTGTTGCCTCTTTTAAGCATTTATTTTTGTCGTCACGAGACCAATGCTGCAAAATCACCGTAATCATACTCCCAAATAAGTCCAAACAGGCGCAAGACAAACATGGGAAGAAATTGAAGGAAATCAATGTTAAAATTTCAGGTACTAACCTCACTAAGCCTGTTAAGCTTTTCTCTAACTTCTCTCAACAACTCTTGTTCATCTCCTTCCCAGCCATAGAATTCCAGTTGCTGTTCCCTAAGAAGCTTCTCAGCAACCTGATGAAGATTAATATAAGTGAGGAACTGATAATCCTTTTTCGTATGAGAATTGCTACAATTGTGTTTTGTTGCATTAAAGTTCAACGGGAAGTAAGTGGGAGGGAAACACAAAAAAAAAAAAAAAAAAAAGCATGCGAGAAAAGTTGAATGAGGCGAAGTAAAAAAATACAATCCCGCTGTCTATTTTAGAAATATAGCAAAACAAGAGGCACGGGAATAAGAAAAGAAGACAACTCACCTGTTTGACTATCACTTGCCCACCAGCTATGTGTGAAAAGTACACATTGTAGAAGTGGGCGAGAAACAATGGAGCACTCTTTTCCGCAAGCTCTTTCAAATATGAGGCGTAAGAGATTCCAGGATTGCCAGGTTCTGGAATCTCCATGCCTTGTTCACTAAACCATGCAAGGTCCCTAGCCAAACATTCTGATCTTTCTAAGCCAGTTCTCCTGAAGTATGCATCTGCTCAACAACACCCGATAATAGCCTTATCATTATCAATTTCAATCATGCTATATATTCATACTATTCACGCACATAAAGGTACCAATTTTACAAAGCAGCTTAAACAAGGGGAACATAGCTCGTCTCACTGGTATAGGTTCTTTTGACTCCAATGCAATGGTTCTAGAACCACACATTGTTTCAACAAAACAAACAAGGCATCCCTTTTAGTTGATAAAACCCAGAGGGAATTTTCAGGGCAAAATTAAGATGTAATTAACTATTTATTGTAGTCTAATCCAAGTATCCCATTGATGTCAGAATTTCAAAATTTGGATGTTTCCGGACAAAATTAAGTGTTGAAAGTCTATCAAAAGCAAAATTGAGAGGGTTACCCTCGGTTCATTTCATTACAATTGCAAAGATCATAAAATTTCAATAGTTCAATGATATAAGTAGCTATAGAAAAGTAAGCTCGTGTTTTATGAATAGAGTCACTCAATTCTGTGTTGCCAGATACAATGGATGCAAAATTACTGTAATCTCTCTCTCCCTCTCCCCACTCGCCTCACCATCTCTCAATCTATAATCACATTCAACAACAGCAATTACAACCATCCTAACACACCCGGTTCAGCACCCAAATAACAGAGCAACAAATTCCAATCAAACCCATGGAACTCACTGACCAGTACAATGGTTTTATCACTGACCAGCTCAAAAAATTGTCATAAACTATAGTTTAAAGCCCAAATCCAGTGGCCTGCAGATTAAAAAATTTCAAAACACAAAAAAAAAAAAAGAAATTTGAACCGCTTGCGTTACGACTTCAACTTCTTCCAAAAGAAGTTATTTTCAAGTGCTTCAAAATATTCTTCTGTTTACGAAATTCTATCAAGAATACGCAGATTTGACCACTATTGCCAGAAACTTCAGCGAGCAAGCATCGCACTCTTCCACTTGGCATTATGGAGTTCAAGCATAGAACATGACCCTTTCAATATTATACTGAAAGAGGAGCAAAGAAGGTACATAGAATGATAGAATGCTTTCAAACACATCTCAAAAGCAGAAAAGAATTTCATCAGCTAGCCAAACCAGATGCGAGTTTTTGAAAGAAGCTCAAGCCCAGGCAAGAGACAAAGTAGAATCTAGTAAGGCATGGTAAAAGAAACTTTGAATTGACCCAAAACTATTTCAGTCTTTTAATTTGATTAATAGAGAAAATGTTGTGAATATGGGCACATAGCTAAGAAGGGAGATGGGATGAGGAAGAAAGAACAAAGTACACAACAAACAAAGCACGGACAATTGCAAAAACAAGCAAGACAAGTGCCTAATGGTACCTTAAGAAACCCCCTTCCAAATCACTCAAACTCGCCCTCTAGAGTTTGGCTACAATTGCACTCACAAAGAGTTACCTCACTACAAAACACTCTTACTCTTTTCTCAAGGAATCAAAAATCTAAACAATGTGTTTTTCCTACTTCCCTATGCTCTTCTTCAATCCCAAGAGTCACTTATACTTTATATAGACTAAAGGGGTCAAAGAAGACCAACAAAAAAATCCCTAAAAGGATTCACATGTACAACAACAAATTTGAGGCTCTGACATGTCCTGCTTGTTCGAGCAAAGCATGTTCTGCACCCGCTATATGTTGTTGCCCTAGGCTATTCACAAAACCCAAGTGCTCGCTCGAGAACCCTTGCATCATGGTGGGTGGCCTCCCTTGCTGTCCCATCCATGTCTTCATTGATGCAAGACAGCACATGACCCACTAAGTGCCCAAATGCAGCATCATTAATGGATGATTTGGTAATTGACTCAACAATTCCTCCTCAAAACCAGGTCCCTCCCTTATATGAAATGTCACCCATCTTGGTGACTCACATTGTTCAACAACAATGGTTGATATGGATCTTGGGCCCTTGGCTCCCTCAAGACCAAATCTCTCATCACCTCTCTTTGTGCACCACCCATCATGGTCATGACAATCAACAAGTGTTACCTTCTTGGCAACTTAAACCTTGCACCATCCTCAATATGATGTAGGTTTCTTCCGATAACAATACATGACACTTTTTGCCCATCACACATTTTAAGTGCACTAAGCACCCATTTCTACCTTCAAGACGCCATCAGTATGAGTCTTCATGGTGTACTCCTTTATCTCCAATCTCCTCAACTAGATTAGATTCTTTATCATTGTATTTTTGTATATCATTGTGCATCTTCAAATGCACCTTTCTAATGACCTTCACTTAAATTCCTCATCACCAGGCAAGATCACCCTCCTATGCTTATAAGCCATTAATCTTGTAAACATTTTCTTATCTCTACAATATGATATGAAAGTACGGAGTTAAAAACCGAGTCACCATCATCACCACACTTGGCCAATAACACATGATTATCATCAACATCACATTTGATCTTCATCACTAGGCCCTTTTCACCCTTCTTTGCAACCCATTTCTTCAAAGTTGTTGCCTTCTTTAATTTCTCAAATGAAACTCTCCTCTTCTTCGCAGTGAGCATCTCATCCCTACCTAACCCCCAAGGTTGGTTTCTTCATCTTCTCCAAAAATTTCAGCTTTTGGTCTATCTTTATCTTGTTGCAAGTATATTGAATATGTCCTCTTTTATGGCAATAGTAACACACTTTATCCTCATATGAAATTTACCAACTCTTACTCTCTTGACTTTAAGTTTTCTCCAATACCCTCAGCTGGTGTTTCCTCAACAATTAAACTACCCCTTTAGATTGATTTACATCACCAATGCTAGTACATCTACCAGCCTCCTCCAATTTATCAACTCTCAACTATAAAGACTTTATCATTAATTTTTGCTCTTCCTCCATTGTTCATAAGCTCTCATTATCTCTTGAGAATTCAATTAACAAGGTCTTGATCCAACAAGCCTTCCGTGCAACATGGCCACTTCTATCACCTCGCTCTTCTCCAACCATCTACCAAATTCACCACTCTCAAAACACCAAACATATCTTATCTCACTCTGATACCAATTGTTGTGAATATGGGCACATAGTTAGAGAAGTGAGATGGGATGAGGAAGAAAGAATAAATCACGCAACACACAACACACAAAGCATGCACAAAATCCAAAATCAAGCAAGACAAGTGCTTAATTGTAAGTGTGGTGATGATGAGTACAAAGGGATCATTCTAACTTTCCAAAGAGGCACAAAAACCAATAGGCATAAAATTTCAAACCATTAATGGGCATTTCCACTAAACTTTTTACCATCTAGTCCAACAAATAATTTCAATATTCAATAATCCAATAGCAAGTAAATTTTTGTAGTACTTAAACAAATTGACATGTAATAATAATTTCCAAAGAAAACTCACAAGATACATCGCTTGAATCCTCAACAACATGTTCAATGGTTTCGAAAACAAGCTTGCTATCAACCAAGTACTTGAGTAGCCCTTCCATACTAGGCTCCCAAACCCCATCAGAATCCCCAGAAGACTTAGAAGACCCTTTATCATTACGAAGCTTCATAGCAACAAACCTCATTTCTTCAGTAATTCCCTTACTCTCACCTGGGTATTCCTTCCTGTACCTTTTCCTCTTCTTTAGCACAGGTGGAGCTAGTCCTCCATTAGAAGACGTTGTTGAAAGAAAAGAGTCTGAATCAGAATCTATATCCCCTTCATTTTCTTCTTCTTGTTCAATCTCTGATTCTGATTCTGAAGTTGTTAATGTGGAATTGGATGATTCATAAAAACAGCAACTGGGTTTTGAGGAGAAGGGCTTAAATTGTAATGAGTATTTGAGAGAATGGATTGAAGTGATAGAATTGACGTTGCATTTGTTGAATGTTGATAATGGTAGTATAGTTGGAATTTGGTTTGGGAAGAGAGAAACTGAAAATGTCGTCATTTTTTACCAAGATGGAGCAAAGAGTTCAGTTCATACTTATTTTTTATCTTTTTTTTGAATAAGAGTTTAGTTCATACTTCCTCCGTTCTTTTTTACCGGCAATGTTGTTGATTGCGTTACTATTCATCAAGTAAATTAACTTTTATATTGTCTATAATCTAAAAGTTAAAACATAATCATATGAGATCTTGTTTGAATTGTCTCGATTCAAAGTTTATTAATTTTAAGTTTTTATAATTTTTCGATATGTATGATTAGAGATATCAAAGATTGAATTCGTACATTGGGGAGTAGTTTATTAATTTTAAGTTTTTATAATTTTTCGATATGTATGATTAGAGATATCAAAGATTGAATTCGTACATTGGGGAGTGTGAAAAAGCAAATGGTGCAACTAATATATAACGGAGGAAACTACTTAAGTAAGCCATCATCAATTTTTGGGGGTCTACTATGGAAGGCCTCTAATTTTTTTATTTTTTAAATTTTTTTGAAAAAGACCTATGAAATATTGGATTAGGTAATTTTTGAATGGAAAATTAAAGGGATTGTGTAGTATTAATTTTTATTATTATTATTATTTTGTGTACGGATATAATAAATATAGATAGACTATTTAAAATGAATGTCAACTAGTTTAGTCGGTAAAATTATGAAATGGTATCATGAATTGAAATTGAATTTCATAAGAATGGTAATAAAGATAAAAGAAGTATATTTGAAGTTGATGATGGAGTAAAACCAAGCTTACTAGGAATATCAATATTGTTAGAGATTGTTTAGAGGAATATGGTTAGATTTTTAGCCTATAAGAGATTAGCAAATATTTTCTAAAGTATCCTCTTCAATAATCTCTTACAAAAGACGGTCTCAAATAAGAATTGTGTTAATATTAATATTCCTAATAAAGCTTAAACTTATGGAAATCGAATTTGTATCTAGTTATCAATCGGGCTGAAAATCAATCTATACTAATCTGCATTTATCATGTCAACACGATTTGAACTAGCTTAATCCGTTTCATGTCTACCCAAAACCACTATTTTGATAAGTATGAAGATATGAACAAGATCTTTTAAAACTTGGGCTATATTTATTAAGGTAGCAACAACGTACAGTCCCAAACACGAAATTTTATGTAAATGTATGAGATTGAAGGATATAGCGTTAAATTGAAACTGTATACTCCCTTTGTTCGTTTGAAATTGTTTCTAATTAATACATATTGTAAAGGGAAATGTCACTACTACTGATAGCAACCTCAAAAGGACAAGGGCGTAGCGCTTAAATCAAATATAACAAACATTAAATCTTAGAGAAGTCTCATGGACCCAACTTCACATCAGAACTCGGTTCTTGATATATTTCTGCAGCATCCTGAACACGTCGCGCTCCATGTACTTATGTAAGAGCAGTTAGCATATCGAGAAAACTAGCGATTTCATTGCTCTACGAAACATATATACAGAAAAAGAGCAGGGAGAGAATTTCCTATTTTCCGACATCTGCCCCCCGACTCCTACTTTGTACGGTTGTACCTGTAAGTAGTTCTACACTTTGTTTCTTAGTATAAAACCTACATATGTCATTACCAAAGTCCTAAAGAAGGCAGCACGGAAGTCTGAAGTGGTCCGTTGACAAAATCAGCAGTTTCAGTCCTTCGTAGTGGTCCGTTGTTGAGCAAGTCGGTAGTTTCAGTCTTCTGGATTACAAATTGGTCTACGATTCGAACAGTGGACAACGGATCCTGGTGCTTTGTAGCAGCAGTCCATTTGCTGGGGTATTTCCTATGATAACTTAATTCTTCGGGTTGTTTTGGTTCCCTGTCCCATTTCGGATCTAACTTCCATTTCTTTGCAACCTGCAAAAATACAGGATTCCTCAGATTGTCACTCTGTATTTGTATAAACTAAAAGTTAAAAGGACGAGATAAATAATACAGGAAATAAAAAGTGAGCCAACAATACTAGATACTCAGAATCAAAAAAACTTAATTAGCTATTTAGATTATACTCATTCGTCCCCTTGAGCTTGCTACCAGGCACAACCATAAAGGAGTAGTTGAATTGATATAAAAAAAAAAAAGATAAAAACTTTATTGTGTGGTTGATATCAAATCAAAAGTAAGAAAAAATGTGTATATGAGAATCAGAAAACGGTGGTGAATATCATTTCCATAGAAGGAAATGTAACAAATTGAGTATGATGGACAAAAATAGAAATTGTAGCAAACTCAGATGACTGAGGGAGTATGTAACAAACTTGGAGCAATGCACAAGAGAATCAAAATTCTGAAAATAGAAAGTCATGGTGGCCTATAACAATGACAGTTTTCATTCCAAAAGGTAAGAGGTCGTTGCATGGAAGGCATGGTAGTCTTCCCCTCCCCAATACCCGGTCAAAAATAATTCAAGTTCCATAATCACCGGCAAATATAATTGTCTTGTAATGTTGTAAACATATATCCAAACAAACCACTTACAAACATAATCTTTTCCTATAAACTGTTTTTGGGTTTTAATCTCTCAATCCTAACCGCTAATTTAGAAAAAAGGGCATTGTGCAAGAAAGAGACGGCTTTCCTTATCTAAAACAGAATCATGAAAAAGCTGCATACCTTATCAACGGCTAGAGTAAAGACTTCCAAGTCACCATTACTGTTGATGTGAAAACGAGTAAAAGACTTGTAGTTTGCTATACGCAAAGAGGAAAACGCTTCATCAAAATGAAGGTGAAGCCAATTGATGCAAACGTACAAATAACTTCCAAATATCAAAGACACAACTGGGGTAGAGAACACCCAATAATACAGGAAAACAGAGGCATAGTACACTGCAGCATAAACTCTAGACAGTGACTGTATCCCATTCTTGCAAATGTTGCTCCTCGTAACAGCCATTACCTATATTTTCTAAGAAGTTAGATGAGCTACTCCACTAAACTTATAAAATAAAGGAGACACTCGTTTTAACAGTTTTAAGTTATGTACCTCGGGAATATCAAAGGCAAACATCAAATATTTAATGCATGCTGGATAAAGACCAAAGGTCCATTGCTCAATACGTGCTCTAAGGCCAGTCGGGTCAGGAAAGTGTTCTCTCTCCATTTGTCTGTACCACTCGTATAAAGTGTGATAGCCTGAAATGAAGACAGTTTTACACATTAAACATAACCAGGCATAGGAAAACTAAACAAAAACAGCAGGGCCTTTGGAGCATATCAACCACAAATGAAGTATGTAGAAACACAATCTATCATTAAAAGATTTCGGAGTATAGATGATGAACCCTACCAGATGTGGCTAGAAGCTTATGCCGAATACACATCTCAACACCCAGCTCCAACAGCAACATTAAGACCAGAGCAGCAGAAACATGTGCTGATACATGTAGGATTCCTATGACTACCCGCCTCTTGCGTGAGAGTTTTGGTGGGACAAAAGATATCGCAGTTATCAACAACAGCAGTGTCCCTAAAAAAGACACGTAAGAGTGTTCCAGCACGTACGATAAACAATTCAACACCATGGTAAAGAAACTTCGCAAATGACCAGAAAATGAATCTTCTCGCAAGATATGATTAAGCTGACACTAAATAAGAATAATACAGTCATCAGAATCAAGGCTGAATACGCAGCATAATCAGATCCAAAACTTCCATTCATAAGCACACTAAACAAGGGTAATAGTTCATAGTTACCTGTGGAAACATTGAGAAGGCAAGAACAAAATAGATGATTCCACCAATAAAGTCAAATTGCCAGTTCTTCTTCCTGAATTTCAGTATATTTCCTAAAGCTATCTGTCAAAGTGTTACAAGCAAACCACTTAAGACTCGAGAGAAATTATGAGTCAAGACAAGGAAAAAAGAGAACTACCGGTTTCTTGTCCTACCTTGCTAGAATCTTCACACGAGGGATATGCAGCCTTCATCTCATATGGGGTTCCATAAAATTTCCTAAAATTACTGAAGATGTGAGTGGGGTGCAAAAAAGCCCCACCACAACCATTTACAAGTAGATGGTGCACGTGAACAGGTTTGTCAGATGGGACATAAGAATGTCTCATATAATGATGCAAATCACCAGCCATACGAAGCTTGCACCTTCCCTTCAAATGGTCACGGATCAGGTGTGCCACATTCTTTCCAGAAGAATGGTTCCAATACCAGTCCAAAAGCCAATTTGGTTCATGAGTCATTATAATTACAGAGTCACTATCGCCAACCTAAATTAATTGAAAGAGGAAGAACAAACAACATTCAAACAAAAACTCAAGAAGGATTGAGAATTATCATAATTAAAGAAACAAGAAAAGAGCATAGTTGATGTAAAGGTAGTCTCCAAATGACAATTGTTAACTTATATAGTAATATTAAGACATGTTAACAACCAAAGGAATTAAAGGTTTATGGGACATATCGAAATGAGTTGAAGCCAAGGAAAATTTTCTTTTGAGATTGAGAGTGCCTCAAATACAACCTTTTAGTTTAATAGAGGGTGAAAACAATCCCAAGCAAGCAAGTGAACCCTGTTTGAAGCTTAGTTTACTAAGTTGGTAAGTGACCTAATTTAACTATCTTACAGGTTACAACCTCTTATTTTAAGTGATCGATGAGTACAGCTTCAATCAAATTAAAACCCTTGAATATCAATAACTGACTCAAGGTCATCTAAACTTAATAAATATCTCTCCCGCTATTAATATCAAACTAAAGTACTAAACCATTGACATAGCACAGCCTAGGGCACTCACAGACGACCCTATACTATTATTAACAGTTTTCTTCGCATATAAAAATTCAAGTATAATATCCTGTTGAAGATCTCATTATAAATGACTCAAACTCCTTGAGTACCCACTGAGTTGTAGAAACTTCATTTTCTTAATATGATGAGTTACGCCTAATGCACATTCATCATTTAAAGAGCCAGTTTAGGTAAACTTTCCAATTCAAAAGATGATAGTGAAAACGTATAAGAATTACCAAATAACAGTTAAGTACCTTGTCCTTAATTAGCTCTGAAAAAAACTTGAACTGATAGACATCAATATCGCCATGAAGTGCTAGATCAAGACCAAATACCCACCATCCTTTAGGAAGCTGCAACGCAAAGTAACTCTTTTTCTGAGGCATCAACCATCCACCAAACCAACTCTTATGGCATATGTATCTCATAAAAGTGTTTAATCCATCAAACCAGTCTGTAATAGAAGAACTGGAAAGTATTACCTTGCTATCTTGAAAACTAATCAGGTAAACATCAATCAGGTAAACTTGGAATGATATCATCCCCACAAAAGTATTTGAAATCTAGAAAAATCATTCCAAATTTTCTTTGCAAAATATAAGCTATTTATGAGAGCTCTATCAAAATAAAAAAGTCGCTCCCAACAGACATCAGAACAAACCATGATTTCCAGGAATGATAAAACATTGCGGTCCATCATAATGCTTCAAATCAGGCACACCACTAGGTAGCTCTGGCTTTTTAACCGCGATAAGCTCTTCTTTATACCAAGAAGGAGGCTGGAGTGCATATTCAAAGGGTCGAAAGAAACGCCTCTCATACGTGAATTCAGATGGATTAGGATATCTGTAAAAGTAAGCTATTAATATATCAAACTTCCCAATGGTGGTGGAAAAGTGCAGCAAATTCATATGTGGATCTTCCTAAGAAAGATATTGGACCAGTAGTCAAAATTAAAAGGAGGATTAGCATCAAAAATATGCAGACTGAATGTAAATTGTATTCAGCATCTCGCCAACCGTAAACAACTACCAATGCCACAGTTTGGTTTGTAGGTGGCTAAAGGAAGGAAAACGTTACAAGCATGAGGATCCAAACAAAAAATACCTAAAGGAGTTTTCTAAGACAGCTTGGTTATACAAGACAAGGTACCAACAGCTCCAGAAAAGTTTCATCAAACAGACCAATCTAACTCTGACAACATAGATAAAACATATTGAAGTAGAATGATACTATAGTGAAGTACTCTTTGGTCTTTTTGGACAAAGATAATTGCTTACCTTGACACATTTTACTGAAAGAGCATCACATATTTACGTTTTTAACCTCCAATTTTTACAGCTCCTATTAATGGTGTACCTTATCCTCATTATAACTCCTCTTTTTTCAGTTTTTACTAAAACCCTTTATTATTTTCTATGATTTTAAGCAACAACAATCATTACTTATTTCAATCAATAATTAATATCTTCTCTCATTATTGCTCTCCTGACTCCTTCTCGTATTCAAAATGGGAAGAACGAATAAGATCGGAGAGAGTAACTGAATAATGGCATGCACATAGACAATGAGATAATTGAAAACAATCTCCTTGTTATTACAAGAGTAAGATTGCATACATAATACATTTGGTCCCGCCAAACCCCTCTTCAAGTGGGAATCACTTGGCATATGAGTAATTGCATATACATAGCCAATTTAGCATGACAATAGATTATTACATGAGCACAAAACACTAATAAGCATGTGTGAACTTACGCGAGATCTCCTCCAATAAGCAATAAGTTTCCACGGGGAAGAGTTTTCACAATGTCACCATCTTTTAGAAGAAGTTTAGGTTGAGCAAGTAATCGTGCAACAGTATATGATGAGTTCCCCCCATCACCAGTATCCGCCATGAAGTCAAACCAAAACTCATCCTTTTCCTTAAAATGATCATAGAGAGGATCCCCTTTCTCTGTGTCTTGATATGTGTTCATTGCGGCCTAATATTGAAAACCAGCGTTAAACATAAGCACAGGCAGTGACAGCAACAACCAATAACTTTTCACTTCAAATAACAAGTCAATATGTTATTTTCAGACAAGTTCATCTTAGAACCTTCTGACCTTTGTCCTGTGTGACAACCATATTTAAGATTCCTTGTCAATTGTAGTCCGGATTTTTCATTCTACTACCAATTAATCAATATTCCCTCTGTTTCCATGGGTTTGCCTCTAATAGTGACATACTAAATGAGAAATTGTCACTATCAGGGTCTTGGAACAAACCCATAAGGACAGTGGAGTAATCGTTTTATGACAAATGGCATCAACCTCTTAATAAATTGAGTGAACTTTGCAATTAATATTAGATAATTCACATTAAAAAGGAAAAAATGGGAAGTAAATGAATTAAAAATAATGTAATATTGAAATAACATGATATCTCAAAAAATTAAATTTCACAGGACACCTTTTATTTGCTTAAATATTGCCTAGTAAAATATTAGAAAGGTATCTACACTGTGAACGTGATCTTTTTTGCTTATTATTGCATATTAAAACAAATCATATAAGGATACATTTCCTTAGTTTATTTTCCTTTGTCCCTATTTGCTACATACATTTCGAAGAAAGAAATGTAAGTGGGGGACCGGACAAAATCAAATTAAATGGGGCAACCAAGAGAAATAAGGGTGCATCTTACTAATTGTCAAAAGCTAGCCCTGTCTCTCTTTTTCCTCTCTTTTTTGCACAGCCATTATTATTTTCAAGACACACTGTAGAGTTATAGTAGGTAAAGAGACCAAGTTCGGACTAATAAGATTGGTGGGTCAAGTGAGGCATAAGGAAGAGCAGATTAAAACAAAAACCAAAAATTGGCTTGGTCATGCGCAAAAATGTATTTAACAGCAATATAAGTTGAGGAAAAAGACCAATTTTCGGTCATAAACTTATAATATTTACCTGCATCATACGCATATCAAAGCGCCCAAGGAACACGGTCACAGACACCAAAAGGTCAAAAACAGTTTTAAATAAATCAGCTGACGTCCTGAAATACAACAGGGTGTTCAAAATCTATTTGAATGAAAGCCCATTCTGTCAGGAAAAATATTCACCAAACCCTCTCCACCCAAAAAGGACACGCGGGTGTTCAGTAAACTAAACGAAAAAGAAGGCGATGACTAATACCCTGAATACCAAGGGACCATATCAAGGAACTCAGGCTTCATCTGCTTCTTCTTTAATTTCTCATATTCTTTAACCGACAAAGGGTGAGTAAGAGCCCATCTGTTGAGCACAATTAATGAAATAGAGGCACATTAAGATTGGAAATTGAGAAATCATTGAATATCAAACAAAAATTAATTATGGAATCTACATCAAGATCCTCCATTTTTTGCAGCCGAAAAACACATTTCTAAGGCTTCAACATCTTCAACAAAATCGTAACTCATTGGGAATAATGAAGTATTTACTCACCCTGTTGACCTTTCAACTACATAATTAGCTATGTAGAGGCCTATAAAGGTGGCCCACAAGGAATATATAGGGGAAATTTCATCCGGTGATTCTGCACATGTGCCACTGCATGCTAGCTACAATTGGGAAAAAAGTAAGCCAACAATCGTTGAATGATATAAGAAAATTTAACAAAAACGAACTATATTCACATACCTCACCATAAATCACCCACTTTGACAATAAAGGATAATCACTCGCGGAACCAACAGGAGCAAACCAAGAAGAGCACACTTGGTCTTTCAATTCGTTCATTTGCAAAAACTTTGCAAGCCATGTGTTCCTCTCCTCCTTCTTCAAAAATGAGAACCAACTGGAGTTCTTTCTCTCTTTCACAATAGCTCGATTTCCACAATGACTATAAAATACACAGCAGGCAACACTAATTACCTACAAAGCATAAAATTAAATGAATTAATACCATAAAATAAAGCAAAGGAATGGCCATAAAAAAATGGCAAATGTATAAAAAGTACTCAAGGAGTCTGCCAAACTTACAGCACAATTTTGAAGAATGGTCCATATCTCAGGCCTTTTGCCAGCCACACGGGCAACAAGACCAAAAAACCAAAGGAAATAAAAAACCAGATGAAAAACAAGAAGAAACAAAATGGATGATATGTAGATTGTTATGAATAAAGAGAGGTTCATCCTGAGATCAACTCCCATTGATTGAAAACTTGGGAGATGGTATACAGCAGCTACTAAAATCCAGCCGATATACCTATATAATCAGCACAAGTGCTACAAATTAATTGTGGACAGTAATACATCAAATATTTGTAAGATACATTTACAGAATGTACATAGTACTCACCACTTACTAAAATTTGAATAACTTGGTTTGATTGTCTTTCCAATAAATGGTGATGAGAAAAAATAGAAGAATCCAAACAAACAGAAATACATAGACCACCACTTTATGTTGTTGTCTAACCCTTGTATGAAAGTATTCATATTGTCAAATGATATGAAAAAAAGGCATCCCAGAACAACAGCAGTGATAGCATGGCGGGAATGCTCATGTGGATAAGGATAAGTATGAGGAAGTATAGTCCTGAAACTTTCCATTTTGATTGTATCCAGCAAACCAACCGCCGACCTGTTAGAGCCCATTCCTCAGAAAAGAACCAGCTCTAGTGTGTAGAGCAAATGCAGTTTTGTCCAACCAATGTCACTAATAACCAATTTAAACATCAAATAAAATTCTGCAAAAAAAGATGGTATAGAAGATAATCAGAATATCAAAGGAGGAATATAAATCCAGACACTCTAGCGCGCAGCTAAAAAAATGAACTCGGAGCTTGACAAAAAGGATGAAGGTTTAAGCTAGAAATCAAAAGTAAACCAGGTAAAAGCGAGAAAGAAAGAGTATTGAGCAACAAACAACCATGACTATCACTTGACCAGATGCTAACTGATACCTATACACACTACATACCATTTCAACAATCAACCACAATTTTCAGCAGTAGCCAAGAAAAGAAACTTTGACCATTACTTATGGACTTTGTTATTTGCTTAAAAAGAAGGTGATTTTTTAAGGCATAACTATCACTTTAACTTTTGATTTTAAAGTCTATGTTCAATCAATTAGGTTTTATGTGAACTTAACTAGCCAGTTATTGTGAACATGTTGAAAAAAAAAAGGAAACTAAATTTACTGGCTTCATATTCCGTTTTGAGTTTCGATACATTTAAACTGAATTTAACGAATTGGCCACGACATAGCGCTACAAAGCAAGCTAAAGTTGACACATAATGGAACGAATTGAACAGATTAGAGTCGAGATTTTTCGACACTTTTATAATTAGTTATAAACCTAATTAATCATAAGGCTTATATAAAAATGACATACTCCAATCCCCTTAACTTACATTTCACCTTAGTAAACATGTCATATCCTTGATGCTTGAAATTTAGACATGGGTATGGACACTTTAACACTTCATTTTGGGCTCCAAATCAAGAAAGACATTTAAAAAATGTAAAGATCATAGCTATTATGTTTTAGAATTTAGATTCTATCTTTAAACTTTCGACAAGCTTAAAGGCGAGGGTAAAGCACGATTGAGATAGTTATACATTAGGATCGGGCAAGAGACAATCACTAATTAATAAAAAATCTGAGTCATCAACTTGCACTAAGTGCATCAACACAACTAACAAATTCAAAATGACAATTTGGTTTAGTATCAAGTATTATTACCAACAAGGGTAAAGTTCCGACCCCTCAAATCCCACCCTAGTTGAGAGTCATTAATGGGATTTGGGGCAAAGTTGTTGACTAATAAGATGGAGCTCGTTAGTGTCAAAGGATTTCATGCGACTTTGACACTATTATTTTACACGAAATGGCGTATAGCTTTTACGAGACATGAGACTCTTGCACATAAAAACTTATAAATGACTTCATTGATACCACAAAAGTACTCCTCAAAGGATCAAATCCAAAATTGGGAATTCTTTAAGAATTCAACTTCTTAGGAGCAAATATTAAAGGTCGAGACTTTAACCCAAAGGTATGATTATTTTTTATCCACAACGTCTCATATCAAACCTCAATAAAAAGTTTTGCCAAATACTTATAACTTCAATTCTAAAGCTTCTAAGAAGTCATGCTTCACACTTAATAATTGATGTATTAAACTCATAAGTGGGTCAACAAGTTCATACTTCTATTAAATAAAAACTAATTAAAGAATTTTGTCATCTATGCTTATGAGTTATGGTAACTCTACTCCGATACAAATTTGGAGGAAACTTTTCCCGTTACAACTTGGATTGGGTCAGGTCAATAATCCAAGATAATGCGAAGGCAATAAGAACTCGTTACCAACAAGCTTATCAATATGGATGTAGTAATGAATTAATTCCCATTCACAAAACAATCACCATGCACCCCATATTGAACACAATTTTAGGGTAACAAAACGCGAATTGCATAACCCAGAATGAGAATAGAAATTAAACATTAGGGTTCTAGCTTATTTTATGCATAAAGCAACAAAATAGCAAAAACCCAAAATCATAGACAAATCATACCTCAAAACAAATCAAAAAAACTGCAATTTCCGATACGAAATGGAAAATCAATTAATAAGAAAAAAATGTTGCAACGACTAATTTCAAAAATCCAAAAAAACAGAAAGGGATTGATTACCTTAAGACGAAACAGGAGACAAAAAGAAGCATGTGGATTGTGAATTGTGGATAGAAATAAATGATGACAAAAATGGTGGACGTCAAAAGAAGGTCGGTATGGTTGGTAATTGGTATTCTGTGATGCTTAAATTAAACGAAAAAAAAAAAGAAATATTAAAAAAATCAAGATTGGGGAATGTCTGCAAAGAAGGCGAACCAGAAAATGGCATATTCTGTTAGTGTTCCTGTTTTTGTTTTGACTCAAAATTCAAAAAATAGAAGAAATGGAAATCCCCATTGATTTCCTACTGCTGTGTTCTATCCTTGGTTTTAGGACAAACAAGAATTTCTCCCTAACTTGATGCTTACAAAATCAAAATCCCTAAAATAATGTCCAAACATTAGTATTCCTACTTCCACGTACTACTTTTGTGAGCAACCGTCTCTTAAAAAGATGACTTTAAAATCGTATTGTTCTCTTAAAAAGATGACTTTAGAATGGTATTGTAGTTATAATCAATAACTCAATATTCTGCATAAGATAAGTTTTGGAGAGAAGGATAACGGATAAATCATACTCATGCCCTCCTTCAACGAGTAGGCAAGGAGCCAAGGAGAGACGTTCGCATTCAAATTTTCTCCCAGTAGATGTATGAGATTCTAAAATACTTGCTACATAACGTTTTTGACAATATTTAACTTTCAAGTTGATTTTATATATTGGGCCTAATGTGTAAAAAAAATATAGTCAAATTAGGATTTTGTTTTAATCGTCTAATCACATACTTTCATACTATTTAGTTTTTATAATTTTTTGATGTGTATAGTTAAATATATATAAATTATCAAAATAACACATTGGATTGCGTAGAAAGTCAAATGTAATAAGTATAGCAGAACAGATGAACTATATAAGAGTACATCTGTCGGTGAAATCGTGTCATATAATAATCTATGTTTGGCAAATAGTTGTAAGTCGTAAGTGTTGAACTATTCATATTGGTTACATCACTTAAGACCCTCCTTTTCAAGAACTTGTAATGATTTGATAATTATTTAAACATAAATTCTTGTGATAGACGATCTTTTTGAGAGACCACTTTTAATTGGGTCGCCCAGTAAAGAAAATTTAAGGTAAGAATATGCATTAAGCTTTGTTGGGCTTAGAGGTGTTCATTCGGGTCATCGGGTTGATTTCGGGTCATGTGTTTCGGGTCGGTTTAAAATTGGATTTTGTGTTCACATTGGTTTTTACATAATGGTAGATACATTTTTAAGTCGGGTCAAATCGGGTTCGGTTATAAACTCAGGTGTCTATCGGGTCATCGGGCCTGTTTTGAACATCTCTAGTTGGGCTGGGCCTCTAATTTGTTCAACGAGTTGATGAAAATTGTTTAGTTCATATGATTTGTTTAACGAGTTGATCACGTTGACTCTAAAAACTATGTATTTAACATTTTTTTATTATTCGAACAAAATAAAAGACAAACGTTAAAAAGTAAATGTCAACAAAATGTCAATTATTAAACACACTTTTGTCTAATGAATCGGTAATTATTTTTAGTGAACTCCTAACAACATAAAGGTTTTATCATGAACCGCATAAACAACTAACAATATTAGCGAATTTTAACAAGAAACCAGTTAAGCGAAATTTAATTTATGGTTGAAATCCCAAAATATGTAGTTGTAAACTAATTTGTAATTATGGGTTGGATTTTAAAGTATTGTTTGGGGAAAGTATCTTGAGAGGAACAAGTTATATATCAATCTGACATACTTATTTGGAATACAACGTTTCTTGTAAAGATTAACTTGCTTTTTCTGGACCATTTTTTAGCCCACAATGCTTATCTCATTTTTCCTTTCACATTTTGAATTTGTGTTTTCTCGTGAGAGACCGTCTTTTGTAAAGATAATTCTTAAAAGTCCAGTCTAAATCTATATTTAGAGTTGTAACAATATATATTTAGAATTGGATTGGGCTTTGGAGAGATGTCTTTACAAAAGACGGTCTCAAGTAAGAATTTGTGAACATTTATTTATCACAAATTCTTTAAGAGACCATCTCTAATTGAGTTGGCCCATTAAAAAATCCAGAATAAGAGTATGCATTCAGCTTTCGATCTCCGAGCAGACCGACTAATTATTTATGGCCTTGGTTTATGCAACTATCTATGGAAATTTTATAATCTTGGAATTTGTACATCTCTTTTGTCAACATTATATGCTTTTCTTGAGGGACAAATCATGTCATATGTTCAATTTAATAATAATATAAGTATTAAGTAGTAGTTGACTTTCATTTTACTCATCATCAATTCATCATCATACCCAGTGTATCCCCGTTTATAGACAATCTATGTCCAGGGTCTGGGGAGGGAAGATAGACGGCGTCTCATACCCATAAGGAGAGGGAAGTCAAAAGAGTCCCCCGGCTCAGGAAGGGTCTTTAAAGATAGGAACCCTTGGAGGAAAGTGTGTCAAAAAGTCCTCCGACTCGTGAAAGATTTTCACCGAGAGCGAAACCTGAAAAAGAGAAGGAAGAAGAGGATGGGGGGTGGGGATCGTGGTGGTGTAGGCCGCGGTGGTATGGTGGTATAGAAAATGGGTAGCCGTTTGAGAGAGATGAAAATGGATAGCCGTTTATCACTATACTATTATTGCCCATAAATAAAATAAAATAAAATCAAACTTGAAGTTTGAGACTTTTAGAAATTAAAAACTTGAAGTTTTGGTTTTAGCTTAAAAAATAGTTTTTTCGCTAACTTAAAAGTCATTTATCAAACTTTTTTTCCGACTATGTGAGTAAACAAAATGTAAAAAGTAAAAAACAACTAAAAATCAATCAAAAAACAATTTTTCAAATACCCATATAAAATGATTAGAACGTAAACTTAAAGGGACAAATCAGTACTCTCATAAATTTCTCGGTGAAACTAAATTATATTATTATTTATTTTCCGACTACTTGACTAAACAAAATGCAAAAAAAATGTTAAAAAAAACAAATAAACTAATTGTGAAACACCCCTATATAAAACAATTAAAACGTAAATTTAGTAGAACAAATGAGTAACTATTATAAATTTTCTTGGTGAAAATAATCATTTATATATAGGCTTTGGTTTGATAAAAAGGTTTAATTCTTTAATTAAAATGAAATGGTTTAATTTTATAATTCTCAAAAGTTAATCGGCAATTAAATACTCTATTTTTTCTTTTTGTTTGTCCATTTTGTTTTTTATGCATTTCAAATCAAATTTCAAATCTCCGTAGCCCCAAATACTTTAACAAAGTTCAACATGAATATATTTTATTTTCAATATATACTTAAAAAAAAAAAAATTCTTTCTACTAAAACGGAAAAATTAGAGAAATTATCAATGGTACCCTTGAATTTTTTTCAATTATGAATGGTACTTCATGTTATTTAGCGTCTTACAACTATAATCTATTCTAAATTTTTCGTTCAAAATTGTTAACTTTATTCTTTTTAATTATTTTTCAATTTAAAAACATAAAAAGAAAAAATTAACAATTTTGAACAATTTTAAACGGAAAAAAATAGAAAAAATTACGAGATTATTTTTATTGATAATAATCGAAAAAAAAGTAGAAAAACGTATTTATTTTGTTTTCACGATCCGCGAAGGTTGGATTGTTCGAAGTTGGAACCCTATAGAAGTTCAAGTCTTTGGCAGCCCCCTTAAACCCTCCCGATCCAGCGAAACTACATCGAATTCTCCTTTGTTTTCCTCTGCTTCCGAGGTATGTTTCTCTCTCAAACACATCTTTCTGCTTCAATTTTCCGGTAAATTACTAACGATTGATTTCGTTCAATGTATGAATTTCAGATGATTGACGATCAAGATCTTGGATTCTTCGCCAATTTTCTAGGCGTTTTTATCTTTGTTCTGGTAATTGCTTACCATTTTGTTATGGCTGATCCCAAGTATGAAGGAAATTGAGGAATTTTCTTCCTCATCTATAGTCAGTGCTAAATCATGTAGTTTTTATGTAATTCCTTAATGTTCCAACATTTTCTCTTTTCCGTTTTTTGACAATCCATGTACTTTAATAAAATTATACAGGCGAGTGTTTTTCATAGTGTCCGACATAGAGCTGATTTTGATCTGTTTAAGTGATTATGAGCAGCACATTTGTATTTCGAATTTTAGGCGAATGCCAATTTCACTAGAAACATAATTTCTTCTGGTAGTGGCGTGCTTACTGCTGATTAGCAAATTCTTCCTATCAGAGCTTGAATGAAAGAAATCTTAACTAGACGGATCTGTTAATTATAATAATATATTATCAACCGACCTTGTATTGTTGGAATCAAGGTTTTGACATCGTTCTTGTATGTTGAGTGCTGATTCAAGCTTTAATTGAAAAGGAGATGATAGTATCCTTGATCCATTTGATTTTCAAAATCATAATTAGGTATGTTTCTTGGAAAGCATTTGTTTTTCCCCTCATCCATTTATGTATTCGAAATTTTAATTTATAGGAGTGTCGTAAGAAACTCATGTTTGATGGCTTCAACCAGTTCCATGTTGCCTTAAAGATGGATAGTGTTTTTTAGTCTTGTTATCTAAAGAAGAATCTTCTGTGTTTCATTAGCTTCTTTGGATGTTTCAGAAAGAGAACCTTTAAACTACAACAATAACAATGACAAATGACAAAGCTTTAATCCCTAAAGTTTGAACATTTACCCTTGACCTTGAATTGGTGTTTGGTTTGTATAGGATTTTTGGATAGGCCACTGTGAAACCTGCCTTTCTAATGCCCATTTATCAAGTTGTTTAAACATTCACCCTTCACCCTGTTGGTGCTTGGTTTCTCTAGGAATTTAGGATAGACCGCACTGAAGCCTGCCTCTCTAATGCCAGTTTAGCAATCCTACAGAGTAGCCTGATGAGGGATCACATATATATAATGCTCATTCTAGCTGTGGTTCTTGCTAAATATTTTACTTCTACTTAAACAAAGAAATAGGTGCAAATGTGCAGCTGCTTCCGCCAGTGTTAGGATTTCTTAAATCCCTTTTTGATCCTCTGATCTAAAGCAAAAGGCTAGACCGAACTACTAAACACTTCAGATTAAAATCGGCTACAACTACAAGTAGCTAATCTTATTGAAAAACTTAGCAATTGTACAACTCCCTGATACATCTGATAATAGTTAATGACATTCAGGTAATGGTTTCCTGTGGAGTTAGCTGAACACCACCTAAGTTAGGATGTGATAGATTTTAGAACTTATGTATTTGATGGTGTTGTATTTTCTTACCTCCTATTTATAGATGGTGCTTTCGTTACATATCCAGCTGCCTGCTCCACCTTTTAAATTTGTTGGCTTATTAAGTAGCTTAAGGTCTGCCATTCCTCCATTTAAGTCGGCTTGCCTGCTCCAGCTTTATGTGTAAGCTATAGAAGTTATGGAATTGATCTTAATTTGTTGCTCAAGCTGTGAAGTGTGAAGTGTGACTTCATTTTTGACCTTGCATTCTCTATGAAGCCTTCTGTTAATGGAACTAGGATTGGATTAGTCACTTTTTTGGTTTTGACATGCTGCAGTAGTCACTCATTGAACACCAATTGTTCTTTCTTTTGTTTGAACTGCTTTTATCGGGTGAACCGGTCTTGTGAAGCTCAAACAACTCGGTTTTAATATGAAATTGGCCCTTTTAAACGGTGGCAAATACCTATTCCTTAGTACCTTTCATTTTGCTTAACTTATCTTACACACAATATCAAACTAAAAAACAAAATAGTGGCTTGAAGCATAGCAAAGGATAATGCTATTTTTTCGGGCTAACACAACACGAAAAACATTAACTTATAAATAATATCTAAATTTTATGAGATAGCATGATCCTTAATCTTAATACTAATCAAAATTTTTAGCAAATAAGTCCCATTAAAAAAAAGCACCTTATAAACATGACTAGTATTATTAATTATTAATTTTTTAAAAAGATTTTATTGTAATCTTAACTAAGAGTATTATACAATTGCAATGATTTTATCTCGTTGGCCACAATTCAATTGTTTCATTTTGAGAAGGAAATAGTTTGATCTCTTTTAGCCTTTTAAGATCTTCAGAATAACTTTTATAATCGAAATGATGATAAGGAAGAATTGTATTTTGTCAAATTTGAATTTTGGGTTTTGATAAAAACTTTTTACTCCAATGTTTTTATGTTTTTAAAAATAATCTAATTGTTCAAAAGCAAAAATAACAATAAACAGTAGTATCATATAAATATCTAGAATATGATGCTACCCTTCGAGTCTTTGACTAAGACGAAAAGCTATTGGATACGTAGGTAAGTTTTCAAATCTAAATTTATTGAATAAATGAAACATTGACTTTTTATTTGCATAAATGAGATACAGGTTGTCTTTTTATTGAATAAATGAAACGTTGACTCTTTATTTACAGATGACCAAAATGTTAGCTTTTTAGAAACAATTTTTCCTTTTTTAAAATAATATTAACACAATGATACAATAAGATTTTGATTTATTCACACTATAGTCAACATCAATATAAATAAAAATATCCTTATTTTTTTATCAATTAATTGTTCTTATGAGAAATCATCTCTTGATAAAATAATCTTAAAAAAAATTATATTCTAAGAATTTGTATTATTAAGCTATTTAACTGAAGTGCATCTCACCATTATATTGTCTCATACAAGAATTTGTGAAATAAAAAAAAACTAAAAATACCTAGCTCCCCTATGTAATATACTGATATTAATAAAAACTAGGGGAGTATTTTTATCTTTTTTTAACGTAGTGTGAACAAATTAAAGCCTTGATTTAATTATGTAAAATTTGAAAAAAGATGCAACATCTAGCTTTTCACCGTAATTAGATGTTAATAAATGGAGTAATATATAAAATAGTATACAAGATGATAATAAAAACTATGGGAGTGTTTTCGGTGTGAAGTTTCGACATAATTTGGTTTGAGACATGTTTTTCTCCTTCATACTGATGCACGGTTATGGAGGCGGTGACGTCCTACACTCCTAGTGTTATTTTGTTAGTGTTTGTACCGTCTTTGTTTTGATGCAATGGAAAATCTTTTCAATTTCCATAATTTCCATAATAATAATAATAATAATAATAATAATATCTCTAAATATTAAGGTTGAATATGAATTGTAAAAAAACTATGATTTGTAAATTTGAATTTAAGTTTGGAATATATCTCTAAATATTCATTGACCGACTGTCACTCTACTGTTCTTCTCTCCTCCTCTATCTCCTTTTGCAATTTGCATCGATCGATATCCCACTTTGTTTCTCTCACTCGATTCAATTCAATTTGTATTGCATTTCCTAATCCGAGATTATTTGTTTATTTTCAATTCATTTCTTTGAATCACCAAACCCTAGATCGTTAATCTTGTTCGCATGCCTGAAATTCTAGCTATTAACCTAATACCACCGACAATCTCCCTTCTTCTTACGGATTCTTGTTTGCTTTCCTGTCTTCATCAATGGCGCATCAATATCCGATCCAATTGTAGGAAATGTCAAAATTTCTAAAAGTGGGTTTGAATTATTTTTTCTGGGTGGTTGTGAATTTGAATTCTTCACATTGATTCAATTTTGGTTGAACACTCATCAACATTGTTGTACAATAATACTCATAGTCCTAAAGTAGGCGAAAATGATCAATACATCACTTGCACTCACTTATCTCTACTTGCTCATTTACATTTTACTATCATCTGGAGTTATACTCTACAATAAGGTATTCTTCTTTCTTGACCCTTTTTTTATTACCTGTTCTTGTTCTTTATCTTTCTTGTATTTTTGCATTTTAACATTGTAAACTGGCACTACATAGTTATTTTGCTCATTGCACTCACAATTTCGATTACCCATGAGTTTAAATGAATCAAAGCTGCTAATTTTTCTGTTTTTAAGCCTCATTGAATGTTTTCCCCTTAAAGTTACTAGTCCTGTTTAAATATTGTAATCTCATAGGATGATAAGCTGATCTGCATAAGTTGCTCATAAAATAATACTGGAATGTTCTATGGATCTACAGTTGTTTCTTGAAGAATTACGTTCCACTTTAGAGAAATTAAGATGATATTGTTCTTGAAATGTAGAAGGCGCGTCTAGACGCTGTAGTCTCCATGGATAATTTATTATTTTAGATTGCTTCTAGAAGCTGTGCAAGATTTCATATTTGCCATAATGGATGTCTGTCAAGCAATAAGAGAGAAATTCTACATAATTGTATGAACTATGGTGGTTGAGCCAATGTTTAAATTCAATTCAATATCAGAAACGAAAAAAAAGGGAAATTGTAATTTATTGTTCTGAAAACTTAGGAAATGAAATTTGATCCAATAGAAGCTAAGATAAGACATAATGTTGTCCAAATTCATTGATCATATAAGCATAACACTAATCATAAGCATAACACTAAATTTTGGACCTTAGTGTTGGCGGTTAACATAACCTTTTTATCGTTTTAGTATGAACCAAAGTCACATGATTCACTCACTTACCTTGCGAATCCCTATTGGATTCGATGTACGGATCCGCCATGCATTATTACATGGGTGATGGGACGATTGGCATTTTTACATATAAATATAGGTTTTAGTTATTAACTCTCAATATATCTTGCAATTTTGCGCGATCTCATGAGACTAGATAAGTGGATATAGTATGCTAAATTATTGATTGGTTGAACGGCAAGCATCTTTGATGTTTTTTAGTTTAATTTGGGTTTAGGCTATAAACTTTTACATATGCATACACTTTTTCTCGTCTTTTTAACGAGTAATGAAGCTTCTTTTTTTTGTATGTTTTAGCCTGTGGCATTTGTTGCACCCAATAGGTGTGTCTAGATTTATGTTGTTTTTGGTATAATCAATTATGTGTTTTCGATATCATATATTTATCATTATTGTGGAGGAGTCGTCAAATATTTCGTCACAAAATAATTTTTTAACTTCCAAAGAGGGAATTGATGATTGTCGTAGACCATGTGTCAATGTGTGTATTTGGATTGTCTTTTTTTGGGGGCGAGGTGAGTGGTTTATGGTTATTTTCTTATATAATCTATATGGAATTATACGTTTCATTTACTTTTACATTGCCATTAATGCGTGATCTTTCTCTCTCCTCTTTGCAAAAAGCTGCATAGATCACTTCTACTGTGTTTGCTTTTGTCTAGATCACTTCTAACTGTGTTTCCTTTTGTCTCGAAAATCTTTTGCAGTGGGTTCTTTCCCCAAAGTACTTTAATTTTCCATTTCCCATAACACTCACAATGGTTCATATGGGATTCTCTGGACTGGTGGCATTCTTTCTTGTTCGTGTTTTTAAGGTATGGTTTGAACTTTGAAATAAGAGTATATTTTGCTCCAATAAGCTATTGTTTGTCATCCTGTTGTGTTCTTGCCTAGTGCAATTTTTCTTTTGACTAGGCATAACTTGTACCATAAATTAAACAACCGAGAAGTCTAGAAGGAATTTCACTTAAATAAGTGTTTGTATATACTTTATTTTCATATTCTTAGGCCTTTAATAACATAGAGCAATGTACATTCAAATACCTCTTAGCTTTCCACTATAATCTTATATTCACTTGGGAGTTGGGAAGTTGTACTTGCATGCATACCAATACTTGTTATGAATTAGGAAATCTTTTTTAGGATTTAGTGGGTACTCAATATCTCTATTCTTTTTGGTTTGATTGGACTGAATAGATGATTAGAACACGACTAAATCAACTTTTATTACTCCTATATTGTAACTATGAATTGCAAAGTCGGACATGAAAGGAATTTAAGGAATTAAGATCTCTTTAAAAGTTGCACATTACTTTCTTTTCATATTCCTTGGATGCTTCATTTCTTGATATATTCGTGATGAACTAATAATTTTTATTGCAAAAAATTTAGTTTATAGGGATTGTGCTAAAGTACTCGAGGCAGCATCTCTGTATTTTTTATTCATGGGAATTTTGATCCCCTTGTCCTCTCATTCTGGAATGCCTTAAAATCCTTCCCTCCATGCCCTTCTTTCTTAACCCTCCCCATCATATGGATAGCTTTTATAGTGACTATCTGATTTTTGTGCAGGTTGTATCTCCTGTCAAAATGACATTTAGAATGTGAGTAGCATCACAAATATATGAACTCTTTGATTAATTGATACTTTTTGTCCAGATTCTTATTTGAAATTTTTACTTGTTGGCAGATATGCAACATCTGTGATCCCCATAAGTGCATTCTTTGCTTCAAGTCTATGGTGAGCTCTTTCATGTACACCTTTCTTCCACTCCCCGCTTTTTTTTTAACTAAAGGCTGAATAAATTCTACCACGTCAGAAACATAGTGGTGGTTTTTTCTTACTGCTTCCTAGACATCTGGCTCATCTTCTCCTTATTCAATCTCATTTTCATGTTTTTTTTACGTATTATTATATTTTGTTTTAGTATTGACTAGGAATGGACATGCTAAAAATTATCATTTTGGTCATCACAGGTTTGGAAACACTGCTTATTTGCATATTTCTGTGGCCTTCATTCAAATGCTTAAAGCTCTGAGTATGTGCAAAAAATACATTAAATCAGCTTCATTGCTTCTTTTACTATTGCTGTTTTAACCTGTTTCTTAATGCAGTGCCTGTGGCTACATTTCTCATGGCTGTTGTGTGTGGCACTGATAAACTAAGGTGTGACGTGTTCTTGAATATGCTCCTGGTCAGTGTTGGAGTGGTCATTTCCTCATATGGGGAAATCCATTTTAACATCGTTGGCACACTATACCAGGTCACAGGGATATTCGCTGAAGCACTTAGACTGGTCCTAACTCAAGTCCTTCTCCAGAAGAAAGGCCTGACCCTAAATCCTATCACTAGCTTGTATTACATTGCTCCTTGCAGGTATGAATTGGCTAGTTATTTGTTCTCTTTATGTCTTCATTGTATATTGAATGGTTCTTCTGTTAAATTTTATCAACCATAATGTTGTCATTATAATCCCATTTAGCTAAGATGTTTGCTTGAGAGAAGTATCTTTGTTTAACATTCCTGAAAAGTTTGCTACTCAGTAAATTTCGAGCCGTAAATTCTCAAGTATTCTTGGAATCTGGTGTGAAGTAATTATTTTATATATATATATATATATATATATATATATATATACATACACACACGCACATAATTATATATATATATAATACTCTTAAGACAATGATACACATACACCAACACACACACCAACACACACACATACATACATATGTAACCTTGTTTTGAAAAACGAAATCATAACCAACAATTCTTCAATGGGGGTGTTTGGTTCTTAGCTTTTTGGTTGGCTTTTGGCTTTTGGCTTTTGACTTGTTGGTTGGTCAAACAGCCAAAAAATTATTTTGGTAAATGGCTTCTAAACAGCTGAAAAGTTGGCTTTTAAGCTAAAATGAAAAAGCTGCTCCAGCTAGCTTTTTTGGTTGCTTGTTGGCCCACCTTTTCTCTAATAAACAACTAACATCAATACTTTAATTTACTAAACATCTCCACAAATAGCTAGCTTTTTCAGCCAACTTAAAAGCCAACAAAAACAGCCAATATTTCCAGCTGGTCAAACAAGCCAACTAAAAAAGCCAACAACCAACAACCTATTGCCAAACACCCCCAATATGGTGTAATTTCGACATGAAGTATGGTGTCTATCTGTAATCTGTCTATTAAAATGAGATTGCTTGCCTTAGAGATGAAACTTGTATTGACAGTTTTGTGTTTTTTTTTCAGTTGACTCTTTGAACTTTTGAAACTGTACATTGCTACAATTTTAAAAAGCTAACTCAGCTGTTCTTGTTTCCATGCAGTTTTGTGTTTTTGTTTATACCATGGTCTATGTTGGAGCAGCCTCAAATGGATATTTCACGTATACAATTTAATTTTTGGATCTTCTTCTCCAATGCAATTTGCGCTCTGGCTTTGAATTTTTCGATTTTCTTGGTAATTGGTAGAACTGGGGCAGTTACTATCCGTGTTGCTGGTGTTTTAAAAGATTGGATTCTGATTGCCCTTTCAACAGTTATTTTTCCAGAGTCAACCATCACAGGGCTCAATATAATTGGCTATGCTGTTGGTATAGTTCTTATTTATACATTGTTTAATGTTATTTGAGTGTCTGATATGGATCTATCATTGCATTATGCTACCAATTTCTTTAGTTGTGTTTAGCTTTCCTGTTATTTTTTTTTCTTATGCTTCTTTTGTTTCAACCATGCAGCACTATTGGGTGTAGTTATGTACAACTATTTGAAGGTAAAGGATGTGCGAACTTCTCAACCAGGGACTCCTGAAAGAATTCCAGATAGAGCAGCTAAGGTTTGCTTCTTAAATCTAGATGATTTAGCCTTTTTGTTCTGTGAGCTGTTTTTATCTGTGTTTTTCCTTGTTTATGGGCACTTTCTCGTGTGTACTTTGGAACTTTTCTCTTGCAATTTTTTTTTTGATATTTACAATTGTGAAGCTCCTTTTGTTTTTTACGGAATTTATATCACTTTTGAATTAACTTCGATTTACTTGTAAAATGTTTAATTATATTGATTGAATTCTTGTTGTGTTTTTACTTGGTATTTTCTTTAAATTGTTCTACTGCATCAGCCTGGGATTGGCTATCTCCAAGTGACTTTGTGCGTTAATCGGTTTGAAAACCAGTTGTATCTTGTATCAGATTTTAAATTTCCAGAATCCAGAAGTTACATCTAGCAACCTTCCTTTGAGATTTAGTCGCAGATTTAGATCAGCATAAATAGTATTCTTTGATGCTCCCAGATGTTTATACTATAGTTAATATCTCATTTAGAAGTGGGTGTTCAGGCCGCCGGGTCATGTTTTGTTAATGGTGTTGTCCTTTGGGTTCTGTGTGTACATTTTTTTCCTTTCATATTTATGTGTCGATTCAGGTATCCAATTCTTTTCTCTAGCAAGCAATTCCGCTTGTTATCTTTCTTTGTGTCTCAGATCTCTAATTCGTGGGAAGTGAACAATTTTTTTATTTCTAAACTAGAGTATAGTAGCCATTACAAGAATCTGACTTACATCCCATGAACCTGAAGTTAAGCACTCCTTTGGAAGGAACTTCTCCTAAGAAAACACTAACGGCTAAAGAAGTAGGCTTTATAGAAGTTTTACAAGTGATGGCAGTGTAGAAAGTGTAAAGGAAATCCCTTTAATCATCATTTGTGAGAAATATTTCATTTCTCCAATTAACCAAAAGTTTGTCCTTATTTGAGGCTACTATTTTCTCATGTTTTCTTATAGTTGAACCACTCTGGCCACCTTTTCCGAATATAGGCAAAAAAATCTCGAGTCTCACGGCAGGTAATAGTAAGATGGCAAAAGTGTTTTGGACATATTTGTATGTTACATATTTGTATTTTCTTGGAATATTTTTTTTAATATATCCCGCAACTTATTTATATTTTTTCTTTTTTTTTTCTTTGAATTTTAAAATATGGACAGACTTGTAGGTGTAGTATAGACTTTCTGTTGTGCAGGGTTAAGAATTATTTCTACTGCAACTTTTAATCTATCCTACCTTGATAGTACTATATTAGTCATGCCTCTTGTTTAAGTTTTCGTAACGGATTAGAGTCCACAACAAGTTATGGGATGATGAATCAAATGTTTATAAATCAAATGTTTTCTCTCGCCTGCTTGACTAGTCTTTTGGATGAGCTCTCCTGTTTAATCTAAATCAAATTGAAGTTCTTACTTTGATATCTGGATTTTATGACATGATGAATTCACTAGCTGTCACTAAGGTGTTCAATTGAGTCATATTTGAACCAACCTGAAGATGACTCTAATCAACCCGAAATGCCCAATCCGAAACACTTGAATCAAGACCTGATTCAATTACCTGAACCAACCCTCCAGTAGTAAGGAATGCTTTCTAACATGTATGCATCATAAACAACATGGGATAACTTATGCCTGTTCTGTAGCCGCCTTTAGATTCACTGCTTCCTAATTTGGTTGTTGAATTTGCAATTTGCTAAAGATGGGACAAAAATAGTTCTTGAGTCTAATATATTGCTTTGTCTTAATCTTGGAGAGATTAGTGTATAACGTGACAAAACTGTATAGATTTCTGTAAAAATAATTATAATCCTTGTAGATTGTTATTGAAATTGCTGTGGTGTTCCTGCTTATACACATAAATCTTATCATTTTACTCGTGAATAAAAATTCATATCTTTGAATCCATTTTCGTTGGTGATGTACTTCGTCAGATACAGGATTGGAAACTGGAAAAGAAGTCATCTGATTTATACGTTCCGGATGATAACAATAGCAAAAATGGTGGAAGCAGTGGAGCAAGTAAGGTAGCTTCCGAACTGGCTGTTGACGAAGAAGCTCCTCTTATTCCATCCTCAAGGCTATCTCACATAGGGCGTACTCAGGTTTAAACTTGTGAATTGTGTATTGTGATGTTTGTTATATTACCCCAATTTTACAAAGAATAGGAACTATAAATAGAGGCATACAAAATATTCATCCAGATCCTTCTTTTTGTTGTAATATTGTTTAGGACATGGTAATCTAGGTCAATTCATTTGTAATGATTCAGAATATGACCCTTTTGTGGGTTCTTCTTGTACTTGTAATTTCTATCAGAGCATTCAATTTCTCCCTTGTTGATCATCCGAGTTCCTTTTTTATCCGTCGGTCTATGCGTCAAATGCAAGCAACAAGCTCATGTAGGGATGGCAACGGATTCTAGACACGAATCTGTTTTGGCAGATTTTGGGCTTGAAAGAATATTTGGATCTGGATTTAGGGATGGCAACTTATATGCCCCCGCCATTTGTTTGTTTCAATTGTCAGCTGTTGATATCCCCAGCTAGCCTGTACCTAGATCTTCAGTTTTCAGGATCGGGTTTGAATTAAGTTCGAATCGACCCAACTTATATATCTGTTTGTTTTGGTCACATATTATTAACATATGAGCTTTTTGTTTTGACTCCATTTTAACGAAAGATGGTCTTTAACGGACATTCCGTAATGCTTTGTGTTTTGATTTATGGAAAAATCTATTTCTTCCAAAGAAAATCATAAAAAATTAATATTATGAAAATGTGTCGAGACAACTAAAATAAGATCCTGCATAACTATATTTTTCTGTCGTATAGTATCATGCAAAATAAAAAAAGGTGGGAAGTCCTTGGATTCAATTCTATTGACTCTTTATAACTTCTATAAGGATTACAAATTTTTGATGCTACGCAGTTCCTATTTTTTCTCTATCGACTGCATTTCTCATGCCCATCTCTATATCTTTGTAATTTCATTTACAAATTTATCATCACCCTATCTTATTTTTAATCACTTATTTTTATTATCCGTATTTTATGTTATTTTTGAATTCAAATTTAATTTTCAGATGCATCTAATATATTATGTGATAGATAACATAGATAGTGAAGTATACAATTGTTAAACTGTTGAACATTAATTTTCAGTGATAGAATTGTCAGGTTGTTAGACAATATTTTTTCTAAATGATTTTATACTGTAAATATTATCCTATATCAACTCCTAAAAATATTGAGGAGTATTTTGAATTAAACTACCTAATAAAATAAAATTGAAATTAAAAAATTAAATTGGTTTTAGTTATAATCCCTTAAATAATGGATTTAGATTTTTAAGTTATTGGAATTGGCATGCATGCATCAATGAGACGAATTTCTCAAATATAGAGAATACAATCTAACTTTCATATACATTCTTTCTTTCCCAAAACTTTTATTTTATAGTTATTTTTCTTTTAGAAATACGTTTCAATATAAATTCAGTGAACAATTTTATGTAAGCATGAATTCTAATAACATTACTAGGTAAGTAATTTAACTACCTAAATACAACTTTAAAAATTAATTATTCATTTAAACATAATAGTTCAACAACTTAAATAAAAAACTATAACATAAAAAGAAACAAAAAATGCCAATATAATAATCAAGGGTCGAAATATTATGTAGTTAATAACCAAAAGCGCTTGTAATTCAATGGATAGAACATTTGCATGTGGGGCAGAAGGTTTGGGGTTCGACCCCTACTGGGCGCAGGTATCAATTGGGGGGTTTTTTGATTGTGCGCATCTCTTTGTACTCCTTCCTTGGGAGAACGTGTATGATTCATCCGCATCTTTCATGAAAACAAAACTCTCCACTCGGACCCTGCCTTGTGCAGGATATTGGGATTGTCCTTTACCTTTTACCTTTTTCGTAAAACTTTTAATTACAAAATATTTTTACGATTCTCTACCAAATTCTGGTATATTTATATTGGATATCATACAATCTTACGAGTTGTGAATAAAGTATTAAATTCATTGTTTATGACATTTTATGAGTGTTTGGTTGACATTCACATGTATTCTCGAGCTGAGAGTCACAATAGTTGCATCCTTCTTATCTCATCTGATAATGGTATGATTTATCATTTTCTAACCCTCTACAAAGCTATATATCATAGCTCTCTTGAACGAAATATACATAAATATGCTGAAATTCGTTTTAATTTATGTCCTTTCAATTATATAATAAACTTAATATGAATAGGAGGGAGTAGAAAAATAACGGAAAGAGGGGTACCAATGCCATATATATTTTGTAAGGGTTCATGGCACATAAGCTCTATCATATAACGATAAAATCTCCCAACCTCTATTTTTTTTTTTTTGAGGTATCTCCCAACCTCTATTTGACTTTAATTAATTTCTATTTTATTGTAGATCCTATTTTTACTTATTTTTAGTAAAATTGAAATTTGAAACTGGCTTCTTTTTCATTTGTGTTGGCTAATATAGGTATTTTTAAATCATCACTTCCCAAAATTTTCTAAATCACACATCTTCTATACTAATTAATCTAAATCCATATAAGTTGTTAAATTTTTCCAAAAATGTCTCCTATTCTCTCTCAAACAATTACTAGATATATGTAATTTTGCATCTTATACCATATACTTAATATATTATTTCTCGTCCATCTGACTAAAGAGTTTGGTGTTTTATGGTAGGTTTAGTGGATGTGGAAGTGCTCTAAAGGCCGATCTTAAGATCGGTCTTGATATCAAAATCCAAATGGATGGTCATGATGAAGTAATTGACCATAACAACTACAACAACAACTATAACAACAACGAAAACCAAAAAAAAGATATAGAAAAAGATATAGAAGGGGATGTTGAAGGAGGAGGAACACAACAATCAATTGTTAGAGGTAAAAGAACAAAAAGACAAAAACCACAATCTCCGATCCCTTTTCGAATGATTGCGACCACTACAAACTCTGGTAAAAGCGATCAAGATAGTGATATTTGTAGCAATAACAACATGATCGAAGACAACATCACTACCGCCGCCGCCACCACCACCACCACAACCACCATTACCATCGATAGTGATCGTGGAGACACAAATATTTTCAACAACATTGTCACTACCAAAGAAGAGGAAGAGGTCGCAAAGTGTCTAATCCTTTTGGCACAAAGTCATCCGTGCCCTTCTCAACCTATCCCAATTTTTTCTTCGGGTTCTGGTAGAAGTTATAACAACAATAATAATAATAATAGTAGTAACGATAATAATAATAATAACAACAATAATGGTACTAAATTTATAAGTAGGAAATTTATGGAGGCCCCTTCGTCAACAGGAAATTTTGGTTATTATGTGTATGAATGTAAAACTTGTGGAAAAACTTTCTCGTCTTTTCAGGCACTTGGAGGCCATCGAGCTAGTCACAAGAAACCTAAATACAACAAAGATGAAGATTACAACAACAAGAGTAAGTCTAATCAGATATATTCTAATGCCAATTCTTCAAGGAACACAAGTAGATCTAATTACAACAATTTGTTGCTTTCTTCCAACGACGAAGATCATTCGTTCAAATTAGCTAGACAGGACAATAATAGTAACAACAATTCAACGTCACTATCACTTCAACTTACAAATCGATCTTCATATAGCAATTGTATAACCAATCATCAAAGCAACAACAAAAGATCAAGAGTTCATGAATGCTCAATATGTGGGTCGGAATTTACATCTGGTCAGGCTCTAGGAGGTCATATGAGACGTCATAGAGGCTTAGTAACCAATACTTTGCCTATAGCGGCAACTCCATTGACGATTGAACAACCATCTAATGACGTAACACAAATTCCTGAGGATACGATGATTAATACTACGATAACTATGGCCCCACCTACAAATATCAAACGTAGTAATAGTGCATTATCGGTCGATTTAGATCTTAATCTTCCTGCACCATCTGAAGATAATGTAGTTGATGATCATCAAAAAGAATCCAAATCTATTCTTCAATCTAATGAACAATCACCATCAACACAACAAGTTGTTCTCTCCTCATCTTCAATTGTAGATTGTGACTACTAAATTCAAGGTATGATTTTTTTTTTTCTTTTTTTATAATGATAGTATATTAGTTCAGAAGGTCTCCTGAGAGACCGTCTATGGCATAGACCGGCTGAATCATTACACCCGTCTATGCTATAGACCGTCTATAGCAAGAATGTGTGATATTAGTTTTATGCACGTTAAACTATTTTAAATAATTTAACATCAAAAGTAAATTAAGAGACGACATTTTTGTTTATTATTTCTTTGAATAATAAACATTATTATTAATGAATGAATTGTTTATAATTGTATTAAAAATTCTAATAAAAACCATGAACTTTCATTTGTTATTGTTTTTTCACGATAACAATTAATTTTTTTTTCTCTTTGTTTTCTATGTCTGCTTCTTATTCATCCTCACTATTTCTATTTTCAACTATTTTTCCCATTTATTTTTTTCAGCAGATTTTAATACCAATCTTTTTCCTTGTCACCCTCTCCTTTTTCCTTCCACCATCACTACTACCGACATTTATCTCCACCTTCGTTCTAATATTCACTCAGAATCCAATAATCTCATTTCCTTGATAACCATCGTTATTTTTTTTTAAAAAAAAATTCCAATTGTTTATTTATTTTGATATTGGTTTGATGAAGGTAGTATTGGTCTAACGGCGTAGCATTACAAATTACATGGTAGTATAATGTTGTACATGTTCATTAATTTTCGTATCCTATTTACAGTTGTTTATTTCCCTTTCTACGAAGTATTCGTTCAAATTAGCTAGACATGATGATAATAGTAACAACAATTCAACGTCACTCTCACTTCAAATTACAAGTCGAATGTGGATCGGAATTTACATCTGATCAAGCATTAGGAGGTCACATGAGACGTCATTGAGATTGGCCATTGAACAACCATCTAATGACGTAACACAAATTCCTGAAGATTTTTCATTTTATTGTGGATTGTCACTTCTAAATTCAAGGTTCGTTATTTCAATTTTTTTTGTAAGAATGATAGTATATTAGTTTTATGTTCAACTACTTTAAACAATATACCATTAAAAGGTAGGAGACATTTTTATTTATTAGTTCTTTGAATAATTAGCATTATTTTTTTTTTTTTGAATAAAACCTAATTCATTAATAAAGAGTCATACGACATCTACATCAGAGATAGTAATTAGCAAGTACATAGCAACTAAAACCAAATATAATTCAAAAATAACAAAACTACGATCGTTGTGTATAAGATCTGACAATTCTGAATATCCTCTTCCACATCGCTGTTTGATACATCATTCTACGAGGGGGTCTTTTGATCTATTGTAGTCTTGAGATAGAATTGAATTTGATGTAATTGATGATAATTGCAATTTTGGTGTCTGCTGCATCATCGAGTTGATCTCTACCAATAAATCAACTAAAGACCAAAATTCATAGCTCCAAACTCTCACAAGGAGAGACTTCAAAACCCAATATATGGGTGGAATCAACCCAATAAATGGGTAGAACAACTCTGTTACAGGGAGAGGACAAAAATTTATTCCAATCATATTAGAAAAACCTAAAAGCCAGAAATTAGAGGCTTACCATCAATCTTTAACGATTGATGATAACCCTAAACTAACTATATATATTAGGGTTTTTTTTAGAGAGAAGAGAGAAAAAGAATTGGGACGGCTAGGATTTTTTCACTTTAATTAGCATTATTATTATTTTTTTGAATATTTTTAGCATTATTATTACGGAAAGAATTGTTTATGATTGTATTACAAATTATTTATCAAGATTTTCTTCATTTCAACAACATATTATTCTTGGTCTTTTGCGATAGAAAACATCTAAACTTCTAGTTTGAAAAGTGAACTTAATAAATAATTTTAATAAAAACCATTAACTTTCATTTATTGTTTTTTTATGATAACAATTGATTTTTTTTTTCTCTTTGTTTTTTTTATTTTTTCTCCTTATTATTTATCTCACCATCTGTTTTCAATTGTTTTTCTCATTTATTTTTTTGCAGATTCCAATATATACTTAAAAATCATATACTTTTAATTGTGAGTTTTAAAAATCTAAAAATTTGATATTCAAAAAGAAAAATTACCTAATAATAATTCAATCTATATTGATTCTCTACAATAATGTCAATCATTAATTAACCATGAATAATCCAAACTTTATATATTGTTTGCTCAGAACTCACTTGTCATTTAATAACTTGCCATAGCAGTAAAAAAAAAGAAAAAAAAATTGTTCTCCAATCTCTTTCTTTCCTTTTCACCCTCCCCTTTCTCTTTCCTTCCATTGTCCCTACTCACTACACAAAATCTCCACCACCACTACAACCCATCACAAAGTCTTTCAATTGTGGATTGCCACTACTAAATTCAAGGTTTGATTTTTCATTTTATTTTTTTATAAGAATTATAGTATATTAGTTTTATGTTAAACTATTTTAGTTTGAAAATTGAACTCAATAAATAATTTCAATAAAAACCGTTAATGTTCATTTGTTATCGCTTTTTCATGATAACAATTGATTTTTTTTTCTCTTTGTTTTTTATTGTTTCTCGTTCTTATTCATCCTCATCGCCTCTGTTTTCATTTTTTTTTGATACGAAGAATAAACGATATTTTGGGGTTTAATTTGAGTTTATTCATTCATTTATAATTTCTGCCATCACATATATTGTTTATATACACAGATTCCTCCTATATTTGCCTAGATTAACAATATTACAATATATTTAGTTTCCTAGTTTATACACAAATATTTTAGGAAATATTCTAAGAATAATTTATTTCCTAAATTCTAACACTCCCCCTCAAGTTGAGTCGTGGGATCACCAACACCCAACTTGCACAAGACTTCTTCAAAGAACTGTGCTGCTACTGCTTTTGTTAGAATATCTGATAGCTGGTCTTCTGAATGAACATGAGGAAGTTTAATTATCTCATCTTCCAACTTCTCCTTTATGAAGTGTCTGTCTACCTCAACATGTTTTATACGATCTGTTGCACGGGATTCTCGGATATGTTGATGGCGGCTTGATTATCACAGTATAGTTCACAACTCTTGGTGGATAAACCCAAGTTCGGCTAACAACTTTCTAAGCCACAGTACTTCAGCTACCCCTTTTGCAACTCCTCGAAATTCTGCTTCAAGACTAGATAAAGCCACTACTTTCTGTTTCTTACTTCTCCAAGTCACAAGGTTTCCTCCTACTAAGGTAAAGTAGCCTGAAGTTGATTTTCTGTCATCTCTGTCATCTGCTCAATCTGCATCGGTGTATGCAACAAGATCTAGATGACCATTCTTCTTATATAAGATCCCTCTTCCAGGAGATCTTTTCAAGTATCTCAAATCCTGATTACTGCTTCCATGTGCTGGACTTGTGGTTTATGCATGAATCGGCTAACAACTCCAACTGCGTAGGCAATGTCTGTCCTTGTATGAGCCAAGTAGATCAATTTTCCCACCAGCCTTTGATACTGCACACAATTAGTGGGTTCTCCTTCTATCATCATCTACAGTCCATGATTCGCCATCATCGGTGTTTCAATGGGTTTACAATCCAACATTCCCGCTTCGGCTAACAGATCAAGAATGTATTTCCTTTGTGATATGAAGATACCTTTGTTCGACCTCAGACTTATGTTTAAGAAAATAAATCCAGCTCATCCGGGTACAATCATCAATAAACACAACATAGTATGAGAAATCATGTATTCCAGTTACAGGAGTTGGTCCCCATACATCAGAAGGAATAAGCATAAAAGGTAAACTGATTTTATTCATACTACTAGAATACGAATGTTTATAACTCTTCGCAAGAATACATGTTTCACATTTAAAGTCTGATCTTAACCCAACTAAAGTAGGAAAAAGTTTCTCTAGATACCCTACAGATGGATGTCCAAGTCTCCGGTGCCAAGTCCATAGTTGTCTCTCCTTTGACCCGTGAGTAAGAACTGCTTCGCCTTTTTGAACCATCGCTTCCAAGTAGTATAGTCTGCCTTTCTCAATACCATGCCCAATAGTTTTTCCTGTCTGAGCATCCTGCACGATGCAACAATTAGATTTCATGAGCACAATACAATCCAGATCTCTTGTAAGTTGACTCACAGATAACAGTTTATGAGAGAAATCGGAAACAAACAAGCAATTACTTAATTTCAGATTTTTTGATAATGAAATTTTTCTGGCTCCTTTGACTTTAATTCCCTCTGCATTAGCAGTTTTAATGAGGCTTTTTTTGGTCTGTCATTGGTCAAAAAATTGTGCGGGTCAAATGACATGGTATCCGTCGCTCCACAAACAAAAATCCACTTACTACTTGATACAGATAAATCACAATTATTTTGGGACATAGAAAATTGATTTTGTGGCTTTTGGGTAGCCACGTATCCCACCCCCCTTTTTTAGGGGTCAACTCTCCTTTCCTTTAAAAAAGGAACCGACCCATCTTTCCCTTCAAACCCTAAGTCTCTCAATGTGAGAGATAGGGTTTCTTTAACTTCCATACCTTTGGCGCCTTTCATGTCCTCTCTCTCCTTGGTTTCTTCCACACTAAACCCCACTGCTGCTCTGCCAGTTTTGGGAGGATCGGAATACTTGCCGGCTGCCTTTGCTCCTCTTTTCTTTGTGTCGGGCCACCAATCTGGGTATCCCACCAACTTAAAGCATTCATTTTTTGTGTGCCTCATACCTCCACAATGGGTGCATTAGAGATAGATCTTGTCGTCTTCACGCCGATAATGGTTTTCTGACCTTCCTTTGACGGCAAAGACGCCACGTACGCCCGATGATTCGAAATCTGTTGAGGGCTCCTTTTTCATGATTCCTCTTCTCATGATTTCACGTCTTATACTCGCATATGCCTCCTCTGTTGTGGGTAATGGATTTTGTAAGAGTAGATCTCGTCTATCCTTGTCATATGTTTCATTTACCCCATCTAGAAATTGATACAATCGATTTTTTGAATTAATTGATTGTAAATGATGGTGTCTACTGGATCCTTCATGGGGTTCGGTTGCCTTCTATCGATCTCCTTCCATAGATTAAGGAGTTTGCTGTAATACTTCTCCATTGTGTCTGTACCCTGCTCGATTTTATTTGTTTTGACAATGAGGTCGAAAATTTGGAGACCATCACTGCCACTGCAGTATAAGGTCTCGATTCCCTTCCAAAGTGTTTTTGCGGTTGGGAAATCGAGAAATTGGTTGCCTAAGTCTGGATCTATGCTTTCGATTATCCAAGAGATAACAATCGAATCTTGCCTGGCCCATTGGATGTACTCTTGGTCTTTTTGTGATGGTGGTTCGACGATGATGTGATTGAACCGACCACGACCACTGAGGGCTAAGTGCATCAACCTGGATCACTTGGTATAGTTTTGGTGGGTTAACTTTTTGGGTGGTTTGTTGGTGTTTAACTGTGAGAACAGTTGCAACAACTGTCCCAACCATCATATTTCCACCACCACTACAACCCATGACAAAGCCTTTCAATTGTGGATCGTCACTACTAAATGTAAGGTTTGATTTTTTTTATTTTTTATTTTTATTAGAATGATAGTATATTAGTTTTATGTTAGCTATTTTAAACAATTTAACATAAAAAGTTAAGTGACATTTTTATTTATTATTTCTTTGAATAATAAACATTATTATTAAAGAATGAATTGTTTAGGATTGTATTACAAATTTTAATCAAGATTTTCTTTATCTCATGAATTAACAATATATTATTCTTGGTCATTTGCACTAGAAAATAACTTAACACTTTAGTTTGAAAAGTGAACTCGATAAATAATTCTAATAAAAATCCTTAACTTTCATTTGTTATCGTTTTTTCACTATTGATAACAATTGTTTTTTTCATTGTGTTCTTATTCATCCTCTCTATCTCTGTTTTCATTTATTTTTCTCATTTATTTTTTTCGCAAATTTTAATACAAACTTAAAAATCAAATACTTTTAATTGTGAGTTTTTTAAAATCTAAAAAATTGATATTTAAAAGTTAAAATTACCTAATAATAATTCAATCTTAACTGATTCGTTCTTATAATAATGTCAATCACATCAATAATTCAAATTTTATAGTGTTTGCTTGGAGCATCACTTGTCATTTAATGACTTGCTATAGCAGGTAAAAAAAACTTTTTTTAAAAAGAAACAAAAACTCTTTCATTTCCCATTCTCTTTCCTTATCACCCTCCCCTCCTCTTTCCTTCCACCGTCAACTCCACCAACATCTATCTCCACCACCACTACAACCCATTACAAACACCACTATTTCTCTCACCTTCCAATATCCATTAACAATCCAACAATCTCATTTTCTTGATATTCATCATTATATATTTAAACCAAATAGGTTTTCAAAGTAATATTGTTGTTTCCTTTCCCTTATTTCAAATAAATAGGTTTAATTTATTATTAAAGTTTTCAATTGATTATATAATACTCATCTATTTTAATTTAAATTAATTTATGGAGAATTATTTAATAATAAATTAATTAAAAATTGATTTTTTTAAAAAAAATGGCATACATATTTTATAAATGTATGTGTTGAGAATAATGTGACTTGAGTGCACAATTAATGTGCACATTCATGTGTGGAATCTTATAGGAGTAGGTTAATGGGTTTATTAAGTTGTGAGTAAAAGTATGAGATTGAATGCAGAGATTAAGTGTGTGGATTAATGTATGAGTTATTTTGGTGTATTGATTGAGACACTTAATTAAGGATTTTATGGTGGATATTGAATGATTCTAAATGAGGATTTGAAGAGTTTTTGATGCTACACATGATGTCTTGAACAAGGCATCCAAGACTAGTACAAGTGCCTTGAACAAGCACTAAGATCAGAAGAAGTCAGAAGCTCCAGAACAAAAGTTGCTCGAACGAGCAACCATCAGGCAGCATGTCAGTGAGACTCTAATGACCCTGCTCGAATGAGCACTTCTATGGCTTGAACGAGCAGGTTGTGTAGTCCTTCCTAGGATTCTGTTTTGGCCGGTTGAAGTTCTTGAGGATGTTTATTATGTAATAATTCTTAGTTTTAAGTATGTTTAACTCATTAAATGTATAATCTTACATAAATAGGAAACTCATTTGTTTAGCCAAACACATCAAACACAAACCCCAAGCCTAAACACATAGTCTTTGCATTCTCTTATATTTTTTGTAATACTTCATTGTAAGAGTTGTATTTCTCAATTGTTATAATATAAACAAGAAACGATACACCATGGAGGACGTAGCCATCATTGGGTGAACCTCCTTAAATCTCTGTGTTCTTTTGCATTTGTTTTATTTCCTTTGAACATTGTCAATTCATTAAAACTTATATAAATGGCTCATAAAGTTACTTCGAACCTTGCGATCTTGATAACATTAGAGGTTAAGTTTTATACCTAAACTCTAATCAAGTAATTATATCAGTATGTATTAGAACGATAAATCAATTGGAAGGAATAAAACTAGGTCACAAGAGAAAATTTGAGTGTTTGGAGAATTCTTGAGTATATTATTTACAAAGGTTGTATGAGGCTTCTCTCGAGCGTTTATACAAGCAACTGTTGAGGGTATTTATAACTTTCTTGTCTTCTAAAACTTATCATCTTCATTAAAGTATGGCTAGAATTGTAATACATGGCTATACTCCAGAATTTACTTATAATATAATACTCCCTCTTATTCTTTTTACTTGGGACATTTTCTTATTTGGTAAATTCACCCCACTTGTCCCTTTTTTTTGGCACTGATTTTTTTTACCTAAATGCCCTTAATTCATACACGTAATTACAAAAATACCCCCGCTTACACTACTTACTCAAACTGATTAATTACCAAATCACTCATTAATACCCTTAATGATTCCCTCCCTTTTAAAATTAATTCCCTCCATCCTGAACCCATTAATTGAAACCCTAACTTTCTCTTTCTCTCTCTCTCATCTTTATCCCTGATTATCGTCCTCCTTCATCTTCATCTTCCTCCTTCATTCGCATTGTTACCGATTATCGTCCTTCATCTACGTCTTCATTTTCCTTCATTATCTCCCTCCCCCCCTCTCTTTTCTCTCTTTTCTGGTGTTCGATTGAAACCCTAATACATTGGGGGTGTTTCAGATCTGGGTTTTTTTTGTATGCTTCTAGGTTTTCGAATATGGAGTCACCAAGTTCTTGTCTTTCTTGGTCGCCTCATCCCAACACAGTGATGTAGTTGGTCATTCTAATCCTTGGTTTGACTTCTACAATCGAGCTCCTCCATCTCCTACGAGCTTTGTTGAAATGAATCCTAACTGGGGAAGAACATTAACTTTTAAGGATGAAGAAATTGAGGTTTTGTTTGATTTATAATTAGATCTACAAGATCTTTATATTGAGAACTTGTTCCCTTCCTCAGATGAAGAATCACTGGATGATGATGATTTAGTGTTTGATTTTGATGTTGGAGGACCATTCTCTCGTGTGGATTCATCTTTCCTTTTTGACTTATGATGATTTTGTGTATGTGTTTTTTATGGTATGCATGTTTGTGTTGGTGTTCTGATTTTTTGCCATATGATTTTTTTAGGGTAAACATTTGATTAAAGCTACAAAAATCCTAAATCAACTTATTTTGCCACCAATCTAGGGTTTTTAGTTCATAAGCCACCAAACATCATGTTTAGCAGGCTATGTTCTTACTAGATTCAGGAGGCAATTACTATGGTTTATGGGGTATTTGTGATGAGAAAATTTTGTTCTCTGTGATTTTTTGAAGCCATCAATAAACTATTAAAGCTTCCATTTTCATTTAAATGTTTATGGTTAAACAACTTGATGATTTTTTTTTCTACATCATGTTTACACCTAAACATTTACCTAACATTGTTCACCCAAAAGTGAGTATAAACATGTAACCCAAGAGTTTACTCATATCTGTCATATATACATGCTACTTGTGTTCATGCTACTGTTGCTGATTATGTTGTTGTTGTTTCCTCTATTGTTGGTGTTGTTGCGGTTGTTGCTGTTGTTTCTATTGGTGTTGTTGTTTATGTTGGTGTTGGTGTTTCTGTTGGTGCTGATGTTTTTGTTGATGCTGTTGATTTACAATTAGATCTACAAGATCTTTAAATTGAGAACTTGTTACTTTCTCGGATGAAGAGTCACTAGATGATGATGATTTAGTGTTTGATTTTGATGTTGGAGGATCATTCTCTCGTGTGAATACATATTTTCTTTTTGATTTGTAATGATTTTGTATATGTGTTTTTTATGGTATGCACGCTGTGTTGGTGTTCTGATTTTTTTGCCCTATGATTTGTTGATGGTAAACATTTGATTACAGCTACAAAAACCCTAAATCAACTTATTTTGCCACCAATCTAGGATTTTCAGTTCATAAGTCACCAAACATAATGTTCAGGAGGCTATGTTCTTACCAGATTCAGGAGGCAATTACTATTGTTTATGGGGTATCTATGATGAGAACATTTTGTTCTCTGTGATTTTTTGAAGCCATCAATAAACTATTAAAGCTGCCATTTTCATTTAAATGTTTATGGTTAAACAAATTGGTGATTTTTTTTCTATATCATGTTTACACCTAAACATTTTCATAACATTGTCACCAAAAAGTGAGTATAAACATGTAACCCAAGAGTATACTCATATCTGTCATATATACATGCTACTTGTGTTCATGCTACTGTTGCTGATTCTGTTGTTGATGTCTCCTATGTTGTAGGTATTATTTCTGTTATTGCTGGTGTTTATGTTGGTGTTGTTGTTTATGTTGGTGTTGGTGTTTCTGTTTGTGTTTTTGTTTCTGTTGGTGCTGGTGTTTCTGCTGGTGCAGGTGTTTCCGTTGGTACTAATGTTTCTGTTGGTGTTGTTGATTTACAATTAGATCTAGAAGATCTTTAAATTGAGAACTTGTTCCCTTCCTTAGTTCAAGAATCACTAGATCGGATGATAATGATTTAGTGTTTGATTTTGATGTTGGAGGACCATTCTCTCGTGTGGATACATCTTTCTTTTTTGACTTATGATGATTTTGTGTATGCCTTTATTATGGTATGCATGCCTATGTTGGTGTTCTGATTTTTTTCCCTATAATTTTTTTTGGGGGTATACATTTGTTTATCGCTACCGAAACCCTAAATCAACTTATTTTGCCACCAATCTAGGGTTTTTCAGTTCATAAGCCACCAGACATCATGTTCAGGAGGCTATATTCTTACCAGATTTAGGAGGCAATTACTTTGGTTTTGGGGGTATCTGTGATGAGAACATTTTGTTCTCTGTGATTTTTGAAGCCATCAATAAATTATTAAAGCTGTCATTTTCATTTAAATGTTTATGGTTAAACAACTTGATGATTTTTTTTTCTAATATTGTTCACCCAAAAGTGAGTAGAAACATGTAACCCAAGAGTATACTCATATCTATCATATATACATGCTACTTGTGTTCATGCTATTGTTGCTGATTCTATTGTTGTTGTTTCCTCTGTTGTTGGTGTTTCTGTTGGTGTTGTTGTTTATGTTGGTTTTGGTGTTTCTGTTGGTGTTGTTGTTTCTGTTGGTGCTGGTGTTTCTGTTGTTGCTGGTGTTTCTGTTGGTGATGTTGTTAACTGTTGTTGATGAAAAAATTGTTCATCTTTGATTCCCAAGTAAACTAAGATGACCTCAAATGTACTTTGATCCACCTTTGTGTCCAAATAACGAAGTGTCTCGTAAATAATTTTCTTTCGCACCCCCAAACAATGTGGAAGTCTCCCTTCCCTTGCAAGCTTTGTTTTGTTCATGTGTGAAATGTGATAATCTATGTCGCCTAAGTTCTTAATAACCTCAATTTTACATGCTTGTAAAGTTGATCCATACAAACTTCAATGCATTTGGTTGTAGACTTGTTGGCTGATTCTAGTATTTGATGGCTTTGTTTCAAAATCAAAATGTTCATTTTTTTCGTGGCTAATTTAATCAATTTGGAACACTAAATGCATATTGTGTTTGTTTTTTTTATAATCAGAAGTCGATGAAAGATTTAATATCCGCATTCGCATGTGGTGAGAGGGTTCTTCGTTTTCGGTTGTCGTTCAAAGAACGGGGAAGAAATCAAGGAAGAATTGAAGACTTAGTTTATTTTTTCAATTTATAATGTGATTTAGTTTATGTAATTTTTTGTAATTTAAATAAAGTAGTTTTTTTTTTTGTAATTTAAATTACACAAAAACTTAGACGAGACCGTCCTACTCTAAGACGAGATCTGAGCCGGCCCATTACTAGGCGCGTGTACTACACGCGCGCTTTGCCCTCCAAATTTTTATTTTTTTTTTACTTTTCTGGAAAATTTTCAATTTGGACCTTAAATATATCAATTTTGACGTTAAAGATATCAATTTCAATGTAAAGTAGTACTTAAACATATCAATTAAAGTAAAATTTTCAATTTGAACCTATAAGTGATCAATTGTGGCGTTAAACTGATCAATATCTACCTAAGTATTTGATGTTTTATGATCTAACTCAATTTTTAACGTATAAGCTTCAATTATCGTTTTCAAAATAAGTATATGAAAGTCTATAAAGATATTGTATAAGTTTTAGTTCAAATTGAATAAGTTAATAGTTAAATTATGACATATAATTTGACAATGATATTTTATAATCTAACTTAATTTTGAACTTCTAATATTCAAGTATCGTTTTAAAAATAAGTATTCAACTTGTATAGATATATTGTATAACATTTAGTTCAAATTTAATTATTGATAGTTTTATCATTCATTTATTGTTTGAAATTCATCCATAGAATGATAGAATAACACCATTTTATATAACTTCGTTCTAAAATTTTGAAGCAAAACCATATATTAGGTAGAAATTGATCACTTTAACGTCAAAATTGATCACTTATAGGTTCAAATTGAAAAATGCCCAGAAGATAGAAAAAAAGAGAGAAAGCATGTAAGGTACGCGAATTGGGCCGGCCCACTCTTGTCTCAATTTGAGACGGTCTCACCCAAGACCAGCTGTTTAAATTAAGTAATTTAAATTAAGTAGTTTGGGCTTTGTTAATTAAAAAACCCAAAAATGTATTATTGTCAATTAATTTTTTTGGAAATGTGAAATCCAATTTTCCCTCCAAAATTCTATTTTATCTATTTTATTTAACAAAAAGGAGCGAATCATTAATAATATAATTAATCCGATCACTTAAAATATCCCAATTACATTTTGATATACCCCTTCCTACTCTTAATATCTAAACCACTTTCTAGAATTTTTCTGTTAGGTAAAATTTTTTATATGTTATTGATTTTTCGACCTTTTATATTGCGTTTTTGACTCTAAGCATTTAAAATAGTAGCATATATATCATCTATTTCCTGCCATGGTTTAAAGTTGAAGCAAAAAATATACTATATAGTATGATTCTTTGAAAACTGCAATATACAATGGGAAATTATATGATCCATACGACCGTACCTATAAAATCTTAACATATAGTTTTTTTTTAAAAGGTGTTATATGTAAGAGTATCTAAAGGATTCAAGTTGATTCACACAATAAAGAGTGTGTACTAGGCCAACAGATGTCACGAGATACGTTTAAATTCCTTGACTAATATTGAGTCGTTACTATTATAGAAACTTATGCAATGCAAGAATGTATTATATAGCTTCATAGAATAATGCAAGTATGTATTATCATGCTTAAATTTTTAAATTTATCGAATACATGATTTTTAAAACAAAAAATAAATACTAATTTTTTAAATATTATTGAATACATCACTTTTTTATTCAATAAAACGTATAAAATTCTAGGTTAGACATATAAAATTGCTATAATAAATTATAGGGAAATTATCATTGGTGCCCCTGAGGTATGCGTTTTTATCAATGGTGTCTAAACTTTTTTTTTTCCAATGGCACCCCTGAGGTTTAGTGGTAATTACAACCGTGACCTTTTTAAGTATTTTCCGTTAAAATTCCGTTAAGTTTCGAAATTAACCTAACTAGGGTTAGTTTCTTCTTTTTCTCCTTCTTCACTCCTTGCATGGCTGTCTTCCATGGCTGCCATTTACTCTTTCACTCTCCTCCTTCACTCCTTCCATGCTCCTTTCCTGATTTTACTTTCCATTCCCATTTACTCTTTCACTCTTTTCCACTATCTTTCCTCTTTCAATTTCTCATCTTTCTCATGATTTTTGGTGGTGGTGCTGATGAAGAATCCAAAACTCAATTTCTGTGATATTTCAAAATTTCTAGGGTTTTGATTTATGGTACTTTATTACAATTGTTACTCAATCTGGTAATAAGTAACAATTGTAATAAATTCTACAAAATCTACAAAATCCAAATCTGGTAATTTATGGTACTCAATTTATTACAATTTATGGTACTCAATGTAATAAGTTTCTATTAGAAATTCTACAAAATCCAAATCTGGTAATTTATTACAATTGTTACTCAATCTGGTAATTTATGGTACTTAAATTCTTTTATTCTTTCTGTAAAATCCAATTTATGGTACTTGAAGAAGTCTATTTATAATTTGAAATGGGTAATGGTTAAAATTAAAGTGAAAAAAATTAAAGTGAAAAAACCCAAGAACCATAAATTGGGTATTCTTCAAGTCTATTTTTACAAAATCCAATTTCTGTAAAAAAAAACCCATCAATAAAACACAATTAAAATTTAGATTAATATTTGAAAATACCCAAGATTCAGAAAAGTGAAAAAAATAGATTAAAACAGAAAATTTTGAAACTTTACCTTAACCTAGTGAATAATCTTGTTGTTCTTCAATGAAAAATTGAAGTGGGTAATTGTTAAAATTGAAGAAAATGGAAGATTTGATTGGATTGAGAGGGTGAAAAAGGAGAAAACTTGTAGCATTGGATCTGCTGGGCCACCTACTACCACATAGAAAATTGAGTTTTGGATTTTTTTTGGATTTTGAAGAAATGGCAGCCATGGAAGGAGCGAAGAAGGAGAAGAAGAAGAAGAAACTAACCCTAGTTAGGTTAATTTCGAAACTTAACGGAATTTTAACGGAAAATACTTTAAAAGGTCACGGTTGTAATTACCACTAAACCTCAGGGGTGCCATTGGAAAAAAAAAGTTTAGACACCATTGATAAAAACGCATACCTATATAAATATTTTACCTAATTTACTTCCAATTCAAAAGAAATTAAATTCTAAATTAGGTAAATATTTTCGTCTAATCAACTATCCATAACTAAATTAAGTTCATTTTTTAAGGACCTTTAAGAATGACAATCGTAATTTTTCAATATTTTTATTGATATGTATAATACCGAACAAAACCAAATGTTGATGATGCCATTGTTTCCCCCTAATAACAAATCAATAGAGTAAGGAGGCAAATTGTAATAACCACTTTGTAAGGGAGGTGTCTCTAAACCAAGCAACAGGGCGGGCATGGGCCATCTATAGGACGGTCACTAGGCTCGGTTTCTTCAGCTGGTTTTCTGAGAGATCCTTACTTTAAGAGACGTTTTTCAGGCCCAACCCATTAAAGCTTAATTAAACTAAAAAGTGATAATAAACTAACTAAATTAAGAATAATCTCTCAAAAAGACCATCTCTCACAAGAATCTGCGTAGTTTTTTAAGGATGAGTTAGAAGTTTTTTCGGATCTTCCTCGGACTAGTTCTACGTGTTATGCAAAAACTAGAACAAACAATAGTTTTAGATCATTCGCTATTAAATAGTTGAAATGGTAAGGCAAGAATAGTCCAATTTTGATAGAAAAATCTCTTGTCAAGTTGATTATAGTCGGTAATAAAAATCTGTAAACAAAAAAAACTTTTTTGATCATTGTTTTATCACCATGGGAACGATTTGACACGTTTCATGAAAATTTACAGTGCAACTTACTCTCATTACCACCATATAATACCAATAACCAAAAGGGTCGTTACCATTTATTATTGATCTACAAGTTAAAACACAGTTAATTGAAATCTTGTTTGATTCCTTTTAGGATCAATTACCAACTACGACCTTTAAGTTTACTCAATTTCAAATAAACAGCCGCGAACTTTTTTCTACCAACAACAACCTTAAACTTGGAAAACATGACAGCGATACAACCAAATTACCCCAGCATGACTAAATGATCGGCTGAGCCCCAAAATTACCTTTGACCAATTCTTTTTACCTTTTGACTTAAATTTTTTTTAAAAAAAACACATCTAACTCTGGTTAATGAATTACCCAACCCATCTAACACTTGTTCTCACAAGTAATACCAGTCCAATTGGAGCAATTTGACCCGACCCATGAACCCAAACCCGGAATTGGGTAATTATTAAGTCAAAATCAAATTGGACGTTTTATTCAATAGGAGGGAATATATCAGCGTGAGTCATGAACACACATATGCAATGCAGGCAATATAATTCCTTCTTTCAGTTCCACATGAAAAACAAGGTATGTATTGATATTTGATACAACAATTTTTATAAGCAATCACACTTTACAACTTACCACAATGATAAATGAAATGTTCCTATTCTCCAGTTAACTTCATATGTCCTTCCTTTCTAAATAGAACTCCACCACTAATATTAACTAAAAAATTCACAATCTCTCTCAAATTCACGGTACTTGTAGTAGAAATCGGAATTGCAGTGTTTACAAGCATCCAGATAGCGAACAACTAGACATCCGATCATTATTAGGTCGGGAGAAGTAGAGTAGCTCAACTTGCTTTTTAACCCATGGTGGATCACTTGCAGAGAGCCAAAGTGCTTCACCAGTGCTCTTATGTTTAAAATCCGGTTGTTTAGGATTCGTTTTACTTCTCCGCTGGTCATGCCATTCGTCTGGACTAGCAAACAACAATTGCCACAAATGAAGTCGGTTTGTATAACTTTGCAGGTGAGATTTGTCGAAGTGTCCACCTATCAAAGTAACAAAACGAAAATCTAAAGTCAGTGTGAAATCATCAATTTTCCGAGATATCTTGTTATATTGTGCTTTACGCTTTTGATTCACATACTAGAGGCCAGACATAGATCAACCAGAGATATTGTCTACTAAACATAATCACGAGTCTTACCCGTTTTTTTTCCTGAATTTACGACATTTCCTCCAGGTTCGTCTAGTTTGACATAATTTAGTTCCCTTGCTGTAACCTGTAGAAATCAGTTGGACAGGTCAATGATGATATTGATGGACGATGACAAATATGTTTGATTTTGAACCTTTTGGCTACAACCCCTGACCTGAATGATCTCAGATGTAGCTCGACAAAACGCACATTTTTAAAGTTGCAACACATTACAAATCACATTGTAATAGCTTTACATCTACCACAAATAAACTGATCACATCGTAAAGAGTTTCTTTTATAAGATCCCAAGACCATCTAAAGGCATAGTCAAAACCACAGAAAAGAGTCTAAGATCACTTCAGGACCTTCTACCCTTCCACCGTAGCAATTTAAGTAACCTTTCTATAAAGCATGCAACATTATTGCAAAGAAAATAAGAAAGATACTCCCACCTTTAGCTGAGTGGAAACGTCCCAAAGAAAAAAAAAATTTGACAAAAAGAAGGAGACAAAGGGAACTTGCAAGCAAAACCTTATACATCAGCTTTTGTACTCCTTCAATATCTTTTGTATAGGATCCCAATTCACCAGAAATGTAAATGAAATCATCTGGTTTAAGATGCGGAAAAACTCGCTCAGCCAACTCACCCCACATCTCAAATAATATCCTGTTCAATAAACATTGTACAAAGAAGTACGTAAGATCTAGTTCTCTAAATAACGGGGACTTCAAGATAATAAGTTGATACTGTAAACGCATCTACAAAGTAATAATAGGTGTACAACTAAACCAAGTTCAATTGAACCCCTCAAGTAAGTTTTTTAGGGAATTAGGTTTGTTTTATGTTTTGATATGTATTATTGATTCAAATTATATTGAAGTATTTAACACACGATTTATATAATACATCAAAACTCAGTCTGCATTCATTGACAGTCCTAAGTTCAGCTAAAGGAGGAGGAATGAATAGGTTACTGACAACTGACATAAAACATTACCAAATCTTATGTCATGAGCTAATTTCAAATAGTTGAGTTTTTTTCTGACAAGGAAAATTGTATCTATTAAATAAAGAAAAGTTACAAGATTAAGTTCTAGGGATAAGGCATCCTATAAATTAAGAAAGTTACGTTAAGACTCTCCTTTCATGCCCACAAAAATCACCTAGAGTAAAATCAAAAAACATGTCATTAACTTAGCCCAAACCATGGCTAGGAACTTGGCTCTTTCCCAAACTACTAACTAATATTAAGACAAGCTCAAGTGCATTAGGATCTTAGGCCACCCAATGAGACACACTTAGTAAAGGCTTTGATCTAAAAGCTTTAAGACAACTCAAAAGCCAGAAGGAGAGAAATTCATGAGAAAAAACCAAATCAAGACAAACCTTTTTTTAACTCTTCTTTAATTTCTTTTCTTATTCCTGTATATTTAGAGAAAGACATCATCTACACACACGTAAAAATGAAGGCATAAAAGCGAGTGGTTAGGTATTGCAAGCCTCCTCTTGCATCTATAAATCCTAAATTAGACCCCACACATGTGTCCTCCATTATTATAGAGTGTAGATAATTTGAACAAGCCCTTCATTGTCTTAATCTTCTTCTCACTTTGCTCCACCTTGTTCTTTATGGTGTCATCAAATCACCATCACCATCACCATCACTTCAAAAAAATCATGCCCCCATAAGTAGTACTTCATATGAATACTCTAAACAATATAGTTATTATTCTTCATTAGGTTAGGTGAGATCTTAGTTTTCAGAAGACGCAAGTGCCACAAAAATGCTTTTGATACTCAAGACGAAGATCAGACCTAGAAGCACTAAAGAGGCACACAGAGGTGGAGGCGCCATAGCCTAGGAACAATTTTGTTAAAAAATATTCAAAAGATTCCCAAAAATAGTTCATTTTTTAGCTGCCCTTTTTCCCCTAAAAGCACACAAAGGCTCCCTTGCACCTTAATGCATCTCATGTTTTATAAAATTAAGCTTGTGAATGGAAATGACCATAGTTATTCTTAACACCATGAATCTTAACCATGAATCTTGGACCTAAAAACAACTTTCACATGAGCTACACCTTTTTATTTCTATATATCCTGCTTACATACTTCACTAGGAAATGACCATGTTACTCTTAACACCATGACCTCGTTATTATGATACTCCATTAACAAAGCTATACAGACTGGAAATATTGCACAATTATCTTTTCATTAATTCGAAGCAAAAAATCACAATGCTAAACCCCATAATCTGGAGAGCAATAATTTATCATATCAAAGAAGAAATTAACATCATGAACGCACACACATGAATACACGATTCATTTAAGTGAATCCAGGCCATTTTCTTCTTTCATTCATACTTTCAATTACTAATTTGAAAGCAAGAAAAATGTTTTGAAATGTTCCTAAATTAATAATTTCTTCTAATCTAGAGGAGTTTTCACATTTGGTTTCAGAATTCCAATTAGTAGAAGTAATTAGCAAAGTGAAAATCCTAATTAACTAATGAACAATGAAACAAAAATTGAAGAAAAACACAAATAGTCCAAAATCTGGAATTACAAAAAAATGAATGGAGAAAGTTAGAGACAGATAAATCACCTAAAAGAGGAGTTTGAATTAGGAGAAGTTTTAACACGAAGGAAAGTATAAACTCCAAGTCTGCCATTGCGAGTGTTATATTGCTTAAGAGGGTATTCAACAGTTCCAATAAAACGGGCAGAATTATGAAGGCGCGAAGACCATGTCACTGTTGAAGGACGAGCGCAGTTGCGGCCATTAAAGCTACTTTTACTGCTACTGGTCTCAGAATCTGCGTGATTTCCATAATTGAAACCAGAAGATGAAGATAGGTTTCTGCTCGTGAGGTGATTTGTGAGAGGAATGGTGATCGGAGATTGTCGAGAAGGTAATCGTACCGTAGTAGGGATCAATTTGGTCGATTTAGACAACGCCATGGTCACTTACGCTGGTAATGGTAGCTCACTGATAGGTTTAGAAATTAGGGGGAAGTGTATACGCTCTCTATTCCAATTTTTTTTTATTTTTATTTTTTTGTCTTTCATTCATATACTTGTAATTTGTTCATGATTAGTGACTCGAATTTTGTATAGGTAGAAAGAAGATACTAAGATTGGACTATTTATGATAGTTAAAGTCGATTGGTTGATTCTCTTAAGTCAAGAGTTTTTATCGGAATTAGAAATCGAGTCGAGTTTTGGTGCTATCATGAAGTGGTTTTTTCTAGAGCTTAACGTTGAGTTGACATTTCTTGGTCAAGGGGAAACGTCGAGTCGGTATTTTATGCGCGTCGATGTTACTTGTTTTTCTGAGTCAGTTATCCGTGTTTCTTAAACCTAATTCTTTGTAAAATGACAGTTACTATATGAACCTCTCATTCATTGGAATTAGGGTTTAGATCAAGTAGAGAGAGTAAAAATGTGATAATTGAATTAAGAGTCGCAAATTTAGAGTAGTTTTTTCTTAGATTCATTTTGTTCTGTAACATCGAAGTGATCATTAATTATAATATGTTCTGATTCTGATTGTATCTCATGGTGAAACAATATATTATATAAGACTAGTTTTTTTGGGTTTATCATACAAGACTAGTTAAAGCAAGACACACATAATACCTTCATTCGTTTTTATTTTTTTATTTTTTTTTTGAATAGTCATTCGTTTTTATTTTGTTTGCTACACTCTTTTTTTGCACAATTTGAAAAATATTTTATGTAATAACTATAAAATTGTTTTATAATTTTTTAAAAGAATACTTTGTAAATAACATTATTAAAGTTTAGGATTTTTGCGAATTATAACATTAATATTTTTTTTCGAATTACAGCCACTAGAGTATCAAACTCTACAATGTTCAGAAATCGCGTGATTCCGACCACTCAACCTAAAATTCCGATCACTAAAATTGTCAGAATTCTGTAATTTGGCAACTCTGAAAACTTTGGTAATTGTGATCACTAAAATCGTATTTGAACTTGTTACTCTATTTTTATTTGAACTTAAATTATCCATGCCTAATTCCAAAATTATTTATCCAAATGTAACAAACAAAATGAAATTTGGATAGCATATGTGTTTAAAGCGAATCCAACGATTATAATATATACCCTATCTTGTAACCGGTTCTAGCTTTAAAATAAATTAAAAATTATATTAATATGCACTCAATTTTCGATTTTGAATCGTATCCATATAAACTAACCCGAAATCAATGCGACAACTCGAATAAACAACTAATACTTCCTCCGTTTCATAATATTTGCTACATTTAACTTCTTTACGCAATCCAATATACCATTTTGTTCATTTATATGTCGAATTATATATATTTAAAAATTATAAAAAATTTATATTATGAAAGTATGCAATTAGACGATTCAAACAAGATCCCACTTGAGTATATTATTACTTACTTCCTCCGTTCTGAAATACTCGCTACATTTTTGTTATCGACACTATGTATAGTTCAAGCTTATTTTACATATTGCGATTTAAGTATAAGAAAAAATATAGTTAAGTTGAATCTTGTTTAATCGTCTAATCGCATACTTTCATAATATCAATTTTTTTATATTTTTTAGACTTGTATAATTTTATTAATAAACAATTAAAATAACGTATTGGATTGCGTAAAAGAGTGGAGTGTAACAAGTTTAGTGGAACGGAGGAAGGAGTGGATGGAATAAAACTTGTATAACAATTTTCCAAAAATTTTTAATCAATAACCGTGATTTGTAAATCACCTAAAAAAGACAAAAAAATAATATTAAATAAATAAAATCAAAAAAGATAAATTAAAACAACAAAACTTTTATTCTATCACATTTTACCACATAAGGGTAGGGGATTTTATTTATAGTTGGCGAAAACTTTGTCTTATGTGTGTGAGACTTTGATTTCGAAACTTTCCCTCGCCAACGTTGCAATGGAAACCATTTCAATTTCTGAACTTCTCCGGCGTCGTCGCCCTATTTCCGGCGCATTTTCCGTCGCCCATTCTCTTCCTTCCCGTACATCTCCTCCACTTTCGGCTGAATCCAAAACTCTAAACCCTAACTCCCGTCACCGAAAAATTCTCGATTCTTACTCTCAACCTTCCATAATCGTTGGAATTCTTTCTCTCCCGGTTAACAGCCACTCTCCTTCTTCCGATGTTCGTGAACTCTGCCTTTCCTTTTCAGATACTTCCGGTTCTGTTTTATGTGATGTTATTGATTTTGATATTCGCATGATTAACACTAAAATCAATGTTCTTGCCTGGAATTTCATCCCTATTAAGCAGTCTACTGGATTACTCGAGATTATTAAATGGGAATTTTATCAAACTTTGGGTTCTAGCAATGGTAATGTTACTTCTTTTCCCTTGGTTTTTCAAAACAGCGATATTCAGGAAGATACTCTTAAGAAGGCAAAATATAGTGTTTATGGATTATTGCTATCTGTAAGTCCTGTTTCATCCGTCCCTTGCTCAAATATAGCTGTTACAAACAATGATTGTGCTTTCATCTTGGAGATTTTGTGTTGTGATTGTAATTTGTGCACAAATTTGGTTAGGATTTCTGATGATGTAGTAATAGGGACGAATGCACATAGTTTTTGCAGTGCCAATTATGTTTACTTTTGTGGAATTTTCTTAGTTTGGTACCCTTTGTTTTCAAAGCTTATAGGAAATGTAATTTTACTATCGCGAATGAGAAAGAAGTTAGTCTACATTGCCAAGGAAGAGGCGCAGTTAATGTTTATCCCTACTCAATTAAGTTGTTTGAATGTTCCGAATTCCCAACCAAAAGAAGGTTGTTTGCTTCAAAACTGTAATCCTAAAATTGAGGGAAAAGGTGAACTAGGCATGTATATTGGTGTAGTCAGAGGTATACATATGCAAGGCATGGTTGTTCAATTGGATCAAGAGGTTTGGCTCTTATTAACTGGTCAATCCATTTCTCTGCCTATTAGTGCTCGGGTTGGTTCCATTGTAAGTTTTTTGGGTGCCATAGTTTCATGTTATTTGATGAATATCAGACATCCAATGTTTGGTGCAGTGATACGTTGGACCCAAGTTTCTGATTTACTTCTTTCTTGGTTCTAGATATCCATGAAGAATGTACATGTATTGAATTCAAAGTTTTGCTGGGGGACTATGCTTATACTTGGAGCATGTTGTAAGAGCAATATTAGAACTGTATCATTCTCTCCCTTGGAAACTGGGTAACTGTTTACTGTAATAGTTTGATTTTTAGGCTTTTACATCCTAAGTTATTCTTGATTTCTGGACAATCCTTCGGACTTATGTATTTACAAGGCGTTTTGACTGATATAGGTGTCAGCTGCAGCTGCGCTCGGAGAGTCTTTTGGGGAAGTTCATTGATTCTTTGATTTTCCCAGCCAGATTCTGGTGGGATACAATCTTTGTAGATTAATATTACTTTTTACAACTGGTAATTGACTGCATTCACGTTTGGTGCTTTCAGGGTATTACTGTTGGTTCAATGTTTAAGAAAAAAATTCTCGGGTGTTTTTTCAGAAAAAGAGATCTTAGGAACAAATAAAGTACTTCCCCTTTATTTCCTTTATATTAATGACATATGCTGCTACACTCTGATTGCTTATTGGGATTAAGGCTTGAAAAATGGTTGTTATTGCAAGTGAATAGCTGATTTGTAATTTTTGTGGTGCTATCAGACAGAAGGCTTGGTCCAAACTTATGCTATGTATGCATTATCTTCCTCAGTTCTTCAATCACAGGTAAATTTTGGGAGCATTTGTTGAAAAAATGAACTCGGACTTTATTCAGTTTTATTGAGCACATTGTAATAAATGTTTGACAGTCTGATACATTTCTGGAGTTCTGCAAGCATAATTCATGTGGTTCTGGAAACAATAACTACTACGACAGTCTAAGTTTGGTTAGCTATCTCACTTTATGCTTTTGTTCTTTCTTATATATTTATATGGTCAATCATAAATAACTTCTTGCATAATACTTGAGCAAAGCTAAGTGGATCTAACCCTTTAACCCTATCTAGGTAGGAGCCACTTAGTGGCATTGGAAGCCAATTTTGTTCTGGTGCATTTCTTCTTTTTGTTTTGTACCTCCCCAATATTTGGGTTCTCTATAAAATTTAAATTTGTAGCTAAACTCAAAATACCTCTTTAAGTATCATCTAAATTATATGGTATAACCTCAATAACATGACTGCTAGTACTTTAACTCATAAATATATTACCCAAATTAGAATCTATTGTTTAAGTTATGATATAATAAACATGTTTCATACTTTTCTTGCTGATATGGTGATGATCATTTTTGTAAATATATTTACAATTTGACTTCAAACTAATAATCATCAAATCAGTGATAAAAGTTTATGTGAAATTGTTGCAATACGTTTTTAGAGACACCTTATTGTAAGAGTATAATATTAATTTTCACGATGAAGGGTTAGCAACTTCTACCGACAATGCTATAATCTTGATCACAGTTGTAGGGGATTGTTAAATCATTTGACACTTAATACTCACCAAATTTACGATTATGTTCATGTCTTCCTAGTTTTTGGTCTTCCTTAAAACCATTTGAAACATTCCTTTAGCGTACTACTACCTCAAATTTACTTGTTTGTCAACTTTGATCCAAAAAGATATCACAAAAAAGTCAAAAATGTTAAATTGCACAATACAAGAAAAACATGATGTAGTACAAACAAAGGTTTTGGGATGCTAATAAGGGATACAGTGACATGGAACAAACATAGTAGCTTGTGAATGATACCTTTTCTAGTTGCAATTGTTTTACCTAATTTTTGGACTATGAAAGCGATCTAATACACTCCCATAGTCCTACGTATCTTGTATGAACACATATTGTTTGAAAATTGAAATGAAGTACTTTTGCTTTATTAATAAGTTTAAATCCAATATATTGGAGATTTGGAGGACTCTTTAAATAAGTGTGATTCTAATATTGTCCCAACTTGAGCAAAATGCTTATGCGGCCATGCATGATGTTTTCTTGAATAATTATGTCCTTTTTTTCATTTAACTACAAATATATGATGAAGGCTACAATGGTAAATTAATAGCCAAAATCTAATATAGTCCTTTTTACGATTATATATTTTTTTGTTTAAATTAGAATAAGTCTTAATTGTTGTTGTTTGACACATATCATTCAATGAGGATGCCAAATGTTGCAAACCACAACTACATTTTGCATTTAATATTAGTTTTATGATATGGTATGGTCGATCACACATAGCAGTACTCTTGAAATCTGAAGTTGTTCTATTATAAGGTGGTTGTGTAAGTTAGCATTGCTGCTATTTCTTGGAAAGTATTGTTTGCCTTTATAAATGATTATGAGATTGTTTCTCTTGCAGACCATGCCATTCTCCTATTTAGTCCATCGTTGTGAGAGCATATGCTTAAAGTCCCTTTTGCAAATGAATAATGGTCTAAAAATCTTAGAAGGTTGCAACCAAGTTGGTTATTTGTCCCAAGAAAACAGACTTTCTAATCAGCTAATTAGGAGAATCTTGCCAAGCAAAGACATTGGAGTTTCTTTGCTTGGGAATCTGAAGGTTAGTATTTGATCCATTTTACTCTATTTTTCATTATTTGTTTACTTAATAACTCATGCTCATATCTGCATTGAATTGAAGAATAATTATAGTTTTATGATGAATGATAAAATTCGGGAACTACAATAGTTAAGTAGAAACCTTTGAGGATTGTTTCTTTCTGCTGCGACTATTTCAAGTTTGATTTTAGCACCAAATTGCCATTTGTTTGGGAAATTTCTATTGCTTGTTTCCCTTCTATCTGGTGGATTTGATTTTCAGTTGGACTTCTTTAGATCTATCACTGTAATAGGCAAAGGGTCGTTTGCAAAATTTGGCCTTTGTGGTTCCTAGCCTGAAGTCGGATGAAGCATGCTTGACGTTTTTTTATAAGCCAAATTAGGAATTCTTTTTAAAAAAACTTCTGATGACCAAATTGTTATCCTGTATTCCCATTTATATATGTTACTTTTAGTTATGATGTTGTCTAAGGACTCTAAGCTTACATATATATTTATGATCTATAACACCTCTAATGTTTTTTTATCCAGATTTGTCCAGCTACTGGGAGATTGCAATACGTTGATGCTACAGGGAACATCGATGCTGTTATACCAGACATTCCATCAACCTGGGATTCAGATGCTATTTATGAGGTGCTAGTTTATGATCGTTTTGGCTTTGTGCTAAACATATGCCACATTTGAGTAAGAGTCTAAGAGGCTTTCTGAGAGAGATGTGGGGTAACTCGTAGCATGGTGCAAAAATATGGTAACAGTCGCGGTTCCTGTAACAGACACGGTAATATGGTAACGGGGTGAAGTTATCGTATCGCCAAGCCTAAACCATGAATCATCACTTAAAGCGACCTAAAGTGCATTTTTTTAACCTTTACAATACAATTAATATCGGTTTGGTAAATTTGAAAACCTTTAAGAAATGGCCAATACGATACAACCTTGTTTTTGCACGATGATTCTTAGTTGATCTAGGTGATGAATTTTTGCTAATGAGTTCTTGACTTTTATGACTTTGTTCAAGCTTTGCTTTCCCCAATTCATGTACATTCATATAAATACAGTCAGGGTGTGAACAACACATGCAAGAATTTTATGTTTTTTGGTTTTATATTGCTTGGAAACCTTATCAAACAATGCCTTTCAGCTTTCAGGTTTTGAATTATAGTCTGGTGTTAGAAGGTGTACCTGAAGTGTGGGGTCAAATTCATAATAGTGACTTATTTTCGTGCAGCAGTTTGTTCGAAACCCTTACAATAAGACAAACAAATCTAACAGTCTATGTGCACTTTTCTTGGAGCAATGTATCCTGCCGGCATTTTGGTGCTCATTTGTGCCAGAGTTCAATTAATTCTTTAAAAGTTGACTCTGGAACCTTTCACTTGCTGTGTTTAGCCCACAAATTCCGTCCTCAAGCCAAGGTATGCCATGGTATCATCTATCACCCATACTTGTTGGTTTTCTAAGTGCATATTCAGATGTAAATGAAAACAAAAACATCATAAATAAAAGCAAGGAACATCCAAGGTGTTTGTCCATACTTGAGTACTTTAAGTTTGACTATCACAAAACAACGAAATAATCTATGCAAAGAGCAAAATGAGTATGATATGCAATATTTAGTTTGGTGTTGTAGGGAGTTTAATTGTTTTTTCCTCTATGAAAGACCTATTACAAGGGGTGTTTGTGTGGTAAAGACCTACTCTAACTATCATGTGGCACCTATAAAGATCCAATAGGATACCAATTTTTTGATGTTGACCTTGGATATCCAGTAGACTCTTTTGTCTTTCTTTTCATTTTTCTTTTTGTTGACTGTTCCCCATTTCCTCTAAAAAAAAACTTTCCATCCTTATATTTCTCTTTCATCTTTGAAAAGACTTCTCAAGTTAACCTTGCATCTTTGTCCCTATACCAAAAACTCCTTTCACGCCCTTTTACTAGGTGTAGAACTATTGCGTAAAGTTGAGTCACCCAGTAAATCTTATGCTATGGGATGGATACTTGGATCGTTCTTGGCAAGCCGCGAGATTGCAGCAGTTGTTGATAACAGAAGAACTACCAATTGCTGTTGAGAAGTGCGAAGAAACCATATGGCTAGAAAGAGAAGGTCAAGGAGACACTAGAGGAAGAAATTGGTTGGGAGAGAGTGAGTGCGTGCGTGTCTTTGGTGAGCAAGGGTAATGGTAGTGAATGGTGCTCTTGATGATTACAAGAAAAGAAAAAAGGAGGTGGGTTTATGATGGGATTAGGAGGGATTTTTTTGACATGCTTGAAAGGTTGTGAGGGAGAAATCCCCCAAACTAATAGAAGAAGAATTTTTGGGGTGCTACATTAGATGGAAACAACAAAAAATATAAGCTTTTGAAGAGAAACACGGGAAATTGGTCAACTTATTATTATGAATTGGTTTTACTTTTACTTAACAATCAGGGGTATCAACTACTATATTAGGTTTATGTAAGCAAAATAAATTATATCAGATCTTTCTCAGTAGAATACCGCTTATATTTGGTCTTATCTGCCAAACTACCCTATTTATTTAAAATGATGATTGACCTAATACATTTTAGGCTCTTAAACATATTAAGTTGAAGAAACTCATTCACTGGTCACCACTACTTGCTTGTGCTCTGAAATCTTTGAGGTTGCTTTTATGGTTTATTTATTAAATTTTATCTTTGTCACAGTTTCATGATAGCTTGCTTGTGTCAGGCAAAACTCATTCATTTGCTGAGTTTATTGTCTTACCGTGGGATCTGAATATTTCTAAGAATGATGACACAAATCTTCTGCCAAAAAGGGCACGTGATCTAGAAAATGGATGCCAAAATAAGTTTCCTTTGAAGAGATGTAAAACTGATCAAACATTAAATTGTTTTGACAAAGTTGGATTATGTGACACTTTTAAGAAATCTGAAATGACATATTGTGAGCAACCAAGTGAGTATATACCCTTGCCACATAAAACAAGAAGTTTGATTTCTAGTGGGTTGACTCCTGTTCAACTTCGCTGTACATTGATTGGTAAAGAAGTACACGGTCAAAGTATGGCTCTACCTGCAATCCTATGTTATACTGGTGACTGTGAAATTCTTTACACAAGGAAACTTCTTTTGGAGTTCAATTCTGAAAATTTCTTCAAGTATAAGGTAATTCTATGTTTCTTCTTAAATATTTTATTTCTACTTAGAGAGAGGCTGTCTCTTACTCGTACTTTTTTTCATTATTTTAGCTCTTGCAAATTGGCGGCTATTACATCATGAAGCATTGTTCTGACAAGTGCTTTTGTGATTCTCAACGCAAAAATCTGGGAAGTAGCATGTCTGTCACTTCAGGCACAAAGTTTTGGAGCCTGTCATTTCATTTTAGTGAAGTCATTGACTGCAGCTCTGGCACATGCAATGATCGCCCATCCGCTTCTTGCTCAATTACTGAGAACTTAAAAGGGTTCTACCGCCACAATGAGCTTGTGCTCAACCCTGGCACAAGTGCAGATTTCAGAACTTTTAATGATGTTGATCTCTATGTGGAAGCAGTTGCAACTGGTCTGCAGGATGTGCATATGAGCTTTCACCCCCTGAATATGCCCGTCTTAAATCTGTCTCTTAGCTCAACAGCTTTTCATAGTATTGGTCAACCAGCTGGCCCTGGAAATACTGTAATGGATTTTTCTGAAAAACAAGGAATGCATTGTGGATGTGGTCTGTCCGAGGGGAATTTGATTTCTGTACAGGGAACTGTGGTCAGCCTTCACCATCCTAACATCTGTTCTATTGATAGAATTACATGCAATGGAGCTTCACACAATTTTCATCTTCCGAGATCTTGCAATGAAAAGGAAGGCTCAATATATCTGCTAATGCTGACTGATGGGCTTTTGGTAATAATCTTGTTTCTTTACATTGCTTCTATCTGATATGGTTGTGATCCTTAATGATGAATAGAAACTACCCCACTTTTAAATATTAGCTAGAGGGTCACTGGGTTAGTAATCGGTTAAAAAGAAAAAGTATACATATTCCACTACATAAATTTCACCCTAGAGTTATCCCATTCTCAAGGAGAAATGCTTTGTAAAAGTCATACCACAACCTGAATATTACACTTCCTAATCTTTTTTGAGGTACTTCTCTTTGAGAGGACTCATACGTGGACTTTGAAGGATCCTTATTCCTAAACTCAGACTGGCACAAATATCAATTCAACACAACATGTCAAAGGCTAGAGAAAGAGAAGTGTGGTTGCATAAAATTTTGCAATGAAACGAGTGATTAAGTCGTGACTCGTGAGTTTTACTCATGTTTTATAGATATTCAGTGGTTTCATTCCTCCCTTTTATTCAAATGAATCCATTCTATGTCTTTTATTTATAGAATATAGCTGATAGTTAAAAATGTTTGGCTGCTCATTTGCATGGAGACTTGTTGCCAAACAAACTATGTCAAAGTCTTAATCCATTATTATGAACATTTTGTTGTCTGTGTTTTTTTGTTAACATTAAGCCTAGTACTAGAATTTACATAGCTTTCTTTTAGGTTCATGTAGCCAACCCCATATTGTTGAAATGAAGGCTTTGGCATTGTTGCTATTGCTTCTTTTAGGGCAATGAAGATGTCAATCTTGTGAAAGTTAGACTTATCCTATCTTTGTCGAATTGAATCTTTCCTTGAATCCATATTCTATATTGTGCTGCAAATTGTTCAAGTGCATAGGCTCATTGCTGCTGGTAACTTTGTTGATTTCTTTGACAATGCAGTTAGCTTACTAAAGTATTTTTTTATTCTTGTTCCTTATAATGGGTGCAATAACAGGTGAGGGTTTGTGGTCATCTCAGTAAGCTTGACTATCCTATTGGATTTGGACCAGGTGCAGTTGCTACATTTCATAGGATACTTGCATGTAGGTATGGAACCTTCAAAATTTTACTTCCTCTAGATCGACATTTTTTTATCTCAGGGGAAAGTAAAAATAATTCATTGCCTGTAGAAAACTTATTATAGCTTGCTTGACGACCTTGAGCTCTAGCATAGATATCCAGAAGTTTGGGTTAGCAGTTACTGCACTCCTTTTATCTAGATGCATTTAGCTGTAAACTTGATGTTGGGTCATAGATACAAGTGATTGTTCTTTTAAAACTTGATTTAGAGGTCGTTTGTTTACCATAAGAAGTAAATTCCCATGGGAAGTTCTGATTCCGAGGAATTTATTTCCTATGTTAAATACTTAGGAGTTCAAGAAATAGTTTTGTTTAACACCATAGGAATTTAATTTCGAACGAATTCTATGTTATCAAGGGGTTGCTATGGTAATTAAATTCGTGTGAAGTGTGGGAAGTTGCACTTCCTTAGAATTCTAAATTCCTACGGTTTTATTTGTTTAAAGAACAAACCTCTCTTTACTAACTTCCTTGGGATTCAAAATTTCTGTAGAAATTAAGGGTAAACAAATGACTCCTTAATTAAAATCCGGGTAATGGGCCGTATGCACTTGCATGATAGCATGGTTGCAATATGTTGAAAATCTCCAACTTTCCCAAATATGAAAGCCAACCGTGAAAAGTGAGAGGGGGGGGGAGGGTCTTAGATGTGTCCTTTCTCGGGACTTGAAGATTAGTGTAATGTCAAGTAAGTCATGGTACAAAATATGGGTGACAATAACCATAGCTACCCGGAATGCGGAACAGTTCGACAAACTCCAACCAAGATTGTTCATCTCGGAATGTGGATCGGATTCGACCCATATCGGTTGGAGTCATGTCCCCATTCGTTGACATTGGTGATCCGAATGTAAGAAAGATGAAAAAACTAACCGAAGAGAGAGAAAGAAATCTTGAATTTTAAAAAATAGAGAGGTGATGAATGGTGATAAAAATAAGTTGAAAAGAACAATACCAAAATCCTTCACAATCCCCCTTCCCTCAAATTGAATAAGGAAAGTCAAGCCAGCAAAAGTATAAGAACAAAGTCTCTAGTCATGAAAGGAGGCATCAACGAAAGTTGGAGTCATTGAGGGAGTACATCTCTTTCCATATATTGCTATTTGAAGTTACTAAAACAATCGAATATACTCGTTTCCGCATCAAATTTACCTAATGAAAGGCGAAAACCTATACTTGTAAATTTCAATTCAAGTTTTACAAAATGAAAGGCTATAACCCATCCTCAGATATTTTGAAGTTGATGGAGTTGACAACAATGGGAAAGTAACACACCTATCACTACTCCAAGTCTCCAATAGAGTCATTCTTCTGAATTTGAGTCAGAATTCTTACAGATTTTGAAAATGGAGGAAGGAAGGAGTTCTAGAGGGGGCGTGGGAGTTGGAGAAATTTTATTTTTTTTTTGGGGGGGGGGGATTGTGAAGAGGGAGGGTTGGGCAACTGAATTACATATTGGACAAGGTTATTCATTTTTGTTTTTTTAATTAGGGATGTTTTCTTATATACTCCATAATAACTCTTTATTGTGATTTACATCTCTGAAAAACAGCAAATTGTCCTCATCACAGTGGTAAAGATTGTTTCTTGTGATTCATTTGGAACCATTTCTCTATTGTTTCTTTTGACTTGTACATATGTGGCTCCCACGTTGATTAATGTTGATTTTCTGTTGTTAAGCGTGTTCTATCTTTCTAGTGGGCAGAATTGCTTAATATTGACTCCAGTAACATTCATCACTATCAATTCCGTGAGAGAAATCCCTTCACCTACAGTGAAATCACTTTGTCCTATTCAGGAGGAAACTGTAATTTCTTGTTTAATATCTAACCTGACCAATGAGGATATGGGTCGGCCAAGAAGATTGCGCTGCAGTGTAAATTTCATTCCCCTCTTTGCATTTTTATTACCTTTATTCTTTTTTTAATGCTTACTCTCTTGCAATGGACTAATGCAATGTCTTTGTTGTTACCGTCTTTGGCAGATTGTTGCAGTTTATTTTGTGATACTCGAAAGAAACAAGGATTTTGATAAGCTTTTGTCTCGCAATGATTCTGGGACACCAGTTGTGGACATTCCACTTGCTGGCTTTATTTTGGGTATGTAAAGTATTTATTATAGGTTTATATTGATAAAAAAAGGCTTCAACGTTCTATTTGTATTTTACAAACAATTTCATTTGACTCTGCATCATATATGGATGTCACTGAGTGATTAGCTTTTCTGGCATACTACTGAGAAAGTTCACTGTTATGTGGTTTGGTTGGGACTTTATCATTGAAAAAATCAAACTTGTTTGTATCGGTGAAGCTGTGCTTTTGTGATTGCCAAAAGACTGGCACCCTTTGCTGATGCCTGACAGGACTTTGTTCGTTCACAGGTTTGCCTATTGCTACCTTAAGATGTATAGTTCCAATTTGTTTGCAGTAATCTTAAGTGTGTTGGAAGAGGCTATGCAATGGACATTGAGTCATACTTTGTGACTAACCCAAATGATTTGAGAAATTTAGAAATACCACTTATCATTGCAATTCAGCAGTTCTGCAGCAGATTTCTTAGCGTATTGTTGTAAATACTGTTCTATGAACATTATTGCCTAATTTTATATAGAAATAGGAGATTCTATTCACTAAATTATGAGTCTGATACTTGTATGTGAATGTTATTCTATCTATACACTAGCAAACTTCGAATACTTGTCTACAACAGATATTATGGTATGATTGACGCATTATGAAATGACATGCTAAAAGTGTTTTTAAGCAGCCTTTACATATGATGGATCGATTTTGATTCATGATTGTTACATAGTCTTCATAGATATTCTGACTTCCTTTGCACTAATTACTGGACATGTTTTCTTTTTACTTATAATCTTATGCTTTGATGTTGCTAATTTATGCTGAATTTTTTGCATACCTATTGTCTATTTTTTGTGTTTTTACTACTGGTTGACTGTTATATCTCACTCGATTAAAAAATTATTTCTAAGCAGATGATGGGTCATCACATTGTTGTTGCTGGACTAATGGTGAAAGAGCAGCAATGTTGTTGAAGTTGCACAAAGAAATCCCTCAGACTGAATCAGGAAGCAGGTGGCAGAGACCCAAGGATGCAGTTAGTGGTAGGGCTTTCATTACTCCCAGTCATCAGCTTAACAGGATCTTGAAGAAGCACGGGAGGGTGAGCGTGAAAAATTATGGATCCATACATGAGACTTTGTGTCAAGATCTTCACCTTTCTGTTGGCTCAGACTGCACTTTTAGCAGTCAAGATGATAGTGCCCTCAAGTTTACAATGCTCAATGCTTGTTCAGGCACATTTTGGGTAAGTTCTCTTCATCAGCATAAAACTTATGAGCTCTATTGAGCACCCAAAGTGAAAAACTGGCTGCAGATGTTTCTGAAGATTTATGATTGTGAATTCCGTGGTGTTGGGTAGTATCTTATTACAAGCTCTAGAATCATATGATGCTATGTTTGTGAACAATGATTTCATTTGGAAATGTGAATTTGACTCAAATTTAGTGTTTAACAAAAAAAAAAATCATATTTGATTTTGAGTCAATTCCACCATTGTTTTAAAAGTATAGCTAAAGTTGAGAATTTGAGAACGACTTCTCAAGCCTTGTCATTGTCACATTCTTAATTTATCATTTCACAATTTGAATTTACAATTTGAAATGAATTATCTTTTTCCAAATACGACCTAATGCTATTTGTTCGGTTAATCATGTATTGCTAAAAGTTTTTCACCTATTAGGTAACATTTCCTTTTTGTTGCGTTCCTATTGGTTTTGTTTTCTCTATGTTTCTGCACTCACATCTGAAAAAGGAATACACAATTTTCTGAGGCAGATTACAACAGGCAACCAAGTAACCATATGCTTTTAGCAGATTGTTATTCTTGATGGAATTCCTTATTCTCTAGCTGACCTATAATTGTGTTTACAGAATGTGATTGGTCATGCAATGGATATCGATGCCGTCAATATGCTAGAGAAAATTCTTCATGAGGAGCAGATGCCTATGCATGCCTTACAAAATATCTGGGCAAAAGAAGTTTTCCAACTGAACCCTCTTGCTCAAGCAAAGGCCTTACTGCAAGAACTTTAATCAGGTAAATTATCAAAATGTGTGCTTGCATTTATTCCCTAGAGTTGATGTTATATTGATTCCCCATAAGGTTGCTTAAAGTTAGACATTTCAAATATTTAATTCATATGGGATTTTATGAGGTTTTGAACTATCAATGATATAGATGCTTTAATTTTGACGCGATTGACACCAAGAGCACCAACTTGGACGCCTTTTGTTTTCAACAAGTATCTTGTCCTGATCACGAATTTCATTTCCATTTTATGTGGTTGTGAAATTCTTTTCAAAGAAATGTTTCAAAATTTTAGATCACAAAAGATATAATTGAAGTTATCTTAGACTAAAGTATAACTAAATTCAATTTCAATGATCATGTGCATATATTCTCCTCCTTTATTTGTTTTTATATGTTGTCATCTGCTCCTGCAAATCTTAATTTTCGTGACATTCTTTAATTCCTAAGGTCATCTTCTGCTTATCCCTTCCTGTTCAAGCTATGCAAAGTTCAAACTTTCAACCTTCGACTTTCATAAGTGATGCTTTTTCTGGTCTTCTTTGCCCGTGATAAAACCAATGCAAATGATTTTCTCTCATTTTGCTTTTAATATCTGCGACTTTAAAACCCTTTCCTTTTTCTTTCTTTCGAATTTTATCCATTAAAGCATGTCCATCCATCTTAATACACATCTCAACTGTGAAAAAATGTAAAAAAATGAGCCAATGTACTTCAAATTTGAAACATTCAATTGGAAGGAGCTTCGTTGTATCTAACTATACAACTCCTCTGCGAGGTCTAATCAAAATTCTAGATACTTTCTTGTACTTTGACTTAGTTTGAACCCTTGAGTCTAAACCTTGCTTCAAGATCTCTTGCTTAGCTTTAAGCCTTTAACCCTTTATATTGTAATCCCACCTAATTTATCTTCCTTAATTATTGGCTGGTGGTTTATAGGCATACATTGGGATATATGAAAGGGCTGCTAACCAATCAACAAGCACTAAAAGCCTTCTTGTCGCTTCCAGACCTTTCTTATCAACTGTTTCTTTTCCCTTCTCTTTACTCGAAAATGATTTGCATGATCCTTTGCGTCAGTGCGAGCTGTGGAAGGTTCACGATCTGTAGGATAGCAGCAACTGGAAAGGAAATGATATTTTCGTTTCTTTGACACCAGCAAGTCCGCATTGACATGAGTTTTGACCGGATTTAAGGAAAGAGAGAGGAAAGGGTTGAATTTTTATTTCCATGACACTAGCTCAAGTCTACAATCACCACAGTGATGACTTGTACTAAGAAAAGAGAGACGACGATAATAGAGAAAGGAGACACTACTGCAGTTTCTGATTATAAGAGTCGACACTTTATTGATTATAAGAGTAAAAACACAACGGACACCCAAAAAATTGGTCATCCATATATCTCTTCACCTCACCCTTAATCATTTGAATGCCCATTTTGTGACCAAGGCCTCCCAATAGTTACTCATTATTTTTGGTTACCATATCCAAATAAAACTTTTTGGTTTTTTACGTGCGAAGTATCACTTTTAAACTCAATGTGCACAAATTCTTTTTGGTCATCTCCATCCCTTGAGCAAACCATCCATCTCCCTTATATTTTTTCTCTCTTGATTCTGTATTGTTTTGTTTGACCCCGCTATCTCGATGCCCACCTCTTATGGGCTACTGTTGGGTGTGCTCTAATGTTGAATGGCAAACTTTCCAAGGTGGATATTCAGAAATTGAGGAAATTGAGGAAAAGGCTCAGATAATTTTGTTTGGAATTTTTAGAGGTTTCTTTAGTAGGTAGGTGTAGTACTGTAGTTTTCTACATGAATTCTACACTTCAGGTCCCCTTGATTTTTTTTTTTCTTTGAACGCCCATTTGTATTGGACCCTTAAACAGGACTGCCTGGACTTTTGGATATTCAGAAATCTGCTCTATTAGCAAGTGAGAAGCAGCTTGGTTGGAAGTTCAAAATATTTGACATCAGCGCAAATCTTAGCCACTCAAGGTGCTCCCTTTCTGTTGATTTTTTCTATGGGATTACAGTTCAAAATAGTTGAATTCTAATGCAGCTTCTCAAATCTGACTGTGATCTATTATTCGGGTCTGGTTCAGCGTGCCTTACTTTGGTCTAGGATATATGAACTTCCGTTATAGACAAGGAAAATCAAGTGTCTTTGCAAATAGTGTTCCACATGTTCAGACTGCTTCAGATGTGGGTAAGATACTTAACGGTGAGACCTAATAACATTTCGAAACTTTTTTCCAGTTGATAGTAGTATGCTCTTTTTTCTTTGAAGTGTTTGTTTTTCTTTGAAGTCTTAGCCCATAGTCCAACCCCATTTGGAACTGGATACATGTAAGAAGGAAATTCAGATGCGCTAAATGGAGCGAATCGGACTAGGGACTGAAAGGTAACCAAGTAGGATACAACATTTTAATTAACAAGTGCAGTTGATTGTATTATTGAGTGGAATACTTGTTTCTTGTGTTATGAAGCTGTGTAGTCCTTATTCATCTACCCTCGCTTAGAATTGCTTTGAATCCAAGTACTTGTTTCTTATAGGTTTATAAAGGGAGGTTGAGCTTGGTAGACTCTCTCCAATAGACCTTTTTTGATGGGGCAGATTAACCACTGAGCTTTAGGACTGAGCCTAAATTGTTGGGTTGTCGAAAATGGGGCGTGCCTATCATCAGGAGGGCTTTATTTTAAAAAAATACAATTGCGTACCGTCTGGCGATGTTGATACTTTAGCCTTGTGCATTTGTGTGGCAAATCAAGAAGTGTTTAACCTTATGAACTCGAGCAGTAGGGTCTTTTGCTTGCGTAAGCTGTAGCTCGAGGTGCCATTGGCACCACATTTCACAGCTTGCACAAGATGAGACACGAAATTACTGGCCATGGGTCATGGGAGTGTGCCATGAAAAAAGTTTTTGATATTTACCGTGACATGATCATGAGTCACAATAGGCGACCCTTTTTTTTGGCATGACGCGGCAAGGTTAACACTAACTTTGGCTTTATTAATTATTTTAGGAAAATTCTACATGATAAGCAACAATTATAGGGAAAAACGAGTGGTAGTAGTTCATAAATTTTTCTCCCACAAAATAGCACTCAACTCTATGAAAACTCACTACCGTAACAATATAATGCAAAAAATATTATGTAGCCGTTAAATGGTGGAATGACATAAATACTCTTGTTTAATTTCAATAAAATACAGTTCTTAAATTCATTTTAGTTTGTGGAAATTTTTTTTAAGAATTGCAACCATACGTCTTTTCCTATAGTTAGTGCTTACCATGTTAAATTTTTCCTTTGACTAAGTTCTTTTGTTTTTATCAATATCAATGTTTAGTGGTTTGTATTATTGATATTGATTAGTAAAAGAAATATTTTTTAAAATTTTATTTGTTCTTATTTTTTAAATTCATTATTAAAATTTAAATATAATATACTTCATGTTTTAATATGAGAAATTGACAATTGTCATGAATCACATTTTTAACATTATTATAATTGTTTGATTGTCAAAATTTAATTTAATTTAGATAGTTTGTTTGAAATTATTTATGTTTTTCCAGTGTAATTATTTTGAATTAATAAAAATATACTCCCTCCTATTTAAAATTATTGTTCACTTTGGGTTGGACACGGATTATTTTAAGTAAATGGTAGTTGGAGTATTTAAGTGATTATAATAATTGTAGAAGTGGTAGTTGGGGTATTTAAGTGATTATAATAATTGAAAATGTGGTAGGTGGGGTATTTTAAATAATACTCCCTCCGTTTGTTTTTTATTGTCCACTTTTCTTATTTAGTCAGTTCACTCTAATGGTTCACTTTCTATTTTTGGCAAAAAAATTTTACCTAAATACTCTCAACTACTCCAACTTATATTATTTAAAATACCCAACCTACTACCTTTTTAATTATTATAATCACATAAATACCTTAACTACCACCTTTACAATTATTATAATCACATAAAATACCCCACTACCATTTTTCTTAATTTGCGTGCCTACTAGAAAGTGGACAATTGGGGTAGTTGGGGGTATTTAGGTAAAAAACCCTTTGCCAAAAATAGAAAGTGGACAATTAGAGTGACTTAACTAAATAAGGAAACTGAACTATAATTTTGAATAGGAAGGAATATATAGGACAAAATTACAATGTAAAAGGGTGACTTATATGAGTATTTGTTACCGGTACCGAATATTTCTCTCATATTTTATAAGTAGTTTCCAATAATTTTATCTCCAATAACTAAAAGTAACGTTGTCAATTCACCGCATATCTTGTATTGTTTTGTTTGGTTGTTTTATTTTAGGGACCTACAAGTATTATGTTCTTCAAACTAGGAGATGTTAGTAGTATGATTGTTGTAGAATACGCATATACTCCCCTAATTCAAATAACCATTATTGATACTCCTAAGACTAGAGTAATACTCAAAAAATATCCCTCTGTCCTCTTGATTTTGCACTATGCATAATGACACAGAGTTGGAATTAGGTTGGGTGGGTCGATTTTTTGTTGTTTCATAAGTTAATGAAAAACACAGAGAGGTTATTTTCAAAATAATAATAGCTATTTTTGTGATAGAAAATCTTTCTGTGAGAAGACCTCAAATAAAGTGTCTATCTTCTCATAATATGTACTCTATGAAATAAGTTATTTCGTATGATATGCGTTTTTCGGTGAGGCCGTTTCATATTAGAATCGAATAAAATAGAATGAAGACAAATTGATAGGGGTGGGAGGGAGTAGTAGGTTTTTAAATTTGTATAAGTAGTCCTTTTCATAGTGATAGTAGTAGTGTTGTGCAGTACAGTGCTACTCTTTCACTGGCATCAAATTGTATGTCACGAATACCTTCACTTTTTAACCCTCTTTTTCTCTCTCATGTGAATTCAACAGAGCACTGACCAGATTCCCTAATAAAACCCGGTTGGGCGGGCCCACTCCTAAAATGTCAATGCCATTTCCACCACCGGCGACAGTAATACGGCCGCCGGAAACAGCAACGCATGGTTCTATTGGTGCCGTCATTGGTGTGTTATCAGTCATTTTCTTCTTATGTATTGTTGCAATTATCATTGGAAGGATTTGTTTTGGCAAGGGAATCTTACGCGGCTCTGCTCATTATGATTTGGAAAGTTGGATTGAATCTAAATGCTCTTCTTGTGTTGACGGCCGTCTTATTCTCTCTCCTCCTCCGCCTCCGCCTCCTCCACCGCCGCAAAGTATGCCTACGAATGAGGGAAGGAGTCAGTTACCTGCAGAAAATGTTGGTTCTTGAAATCAATCCTTTTAATTTTTATTTTTTTTGTTGATTTTTCATCTTCGATTGCGAAATTTATGAGAAACAATGTCACAATTTGAGATGATCTAACAAACTTGAATGGAAATTAATTTTGAATTTTGAATTTAGAGTATTCATTTGTAGTGCATTCAGTTTTCATGTGTTAGATAGTACGCAACCAAAACCACTACAGCTGAATTGCATTTCAAACAACTTACTAGAAGTATTTTTTATTTTTACAATTTAATAACAGTACTTCTTCCGTTTTATAATACTCGCTACATTTTTCATTTTGGGTAATAATATTACTTGCTACATTTCCTTTTTTTAGAAAAAAATCAATCATTTAAAGTTATACATACTCCTGTTTTTATCCTACTCTATATCTAATTACTCATATTTTTCTTTTTTATTTTTCAACAAATAATATTAAAAAATTTCAAAAAAGCTATTTTCCACCTACTGATCATCATTGCACAATAACTTCTTAATCTTTGTGCCCATGCAATGATAGCACGTACATCAGAACAGAGAAAGTATAAAATAATCCAAGTGAATGAGCTAAAATGAAATTTTGTTTTATTTTTAAATCGTGCAGTGAATCAACATTTTTTTATTCAATATAAGTAATTATTTTTTGAATATTGGTGATTTCGATACTCAAATTTTTTTTTTTTTTTTTAATTTTTAGTTTAATTTTACTAAAAATCTATGTTTTGGTTCCTTGCGTCTTAGACTCATGGGTGGGCACATGGGTCTGCGAAGGTCGTCTTAGAACATTTGATATATATATATATATATATAATATATATATATATATATATATATATATATATATATATATATATATATATATATATATATATATATATATATATATATATATATATATATATATATATATATATATATATATATATATATATATATATATATATATATATATATATATATATATATAAAAATAATAAAGTAACTTATAAATTATCCTATTTTCTCAACTTTATTCCTACTTTATACTACTATATTAATAGACCTTCTCTTAAGAGACCGTCTATACTATCGTCGTCTCTTAAGAGCCCAATTCATATTTCCATTTTAACTTACAAAACCACCAATTAGTTTTTTTAAAAATTTATCTTTTAGGCCAACCCTAAAAACTTGACGTTTATTGTATAGACAGTCTCAAGTAAGAATTTGTGCGATATTAAAGCTTTGGTGCCGTGTGTCTCATACTCATGTAGTCATGTACTCATTTGTGGGCATATGGGTGTGGGAAGAAAATTAGTATGTTTTTGGAGTGAAATTTGGAAAGGTGTTTCAAACTTGATTAAAGCCGAGTCGGCCTTGAAAGATGCTTTAAAATGTTGAAGACAAAGCTTAAAGTCAACTCAGTTTTTTTTTTGCCTAGTCTTATGAATACCCCTAAATGCACTAGATTAGAGTGGTGAATTCCTTCGCATTCCCTCTCAGGGTGTAATCATCTATGTCTTTTGGCCTCTTTTCTTCTCTTCTCCAAGTATCTTTGAATTTCTATTGTAGTTGGCCATTTAAGTTCCAAGAAAACTTAATTTTCACATTACTATAAAATCTAGGCTAGAGAGGATTATGCTCCATGTTGAGATTTTTTGGGATACTTTGTAATTGAGATAATCATGGCATATTATTATTGTCTTGCATCTTTTGGGTAGGATTTCATGGGATAGTTATTTCATATTTTAGGGTAGTAATATTTTTAGTTTCCATTCTTGTCTCTTAGGAAGATTGTATAATTCTCCATATATGGTCTGATTGCTGCCCAATCAATACACGAACAACATTCACCATTTTCCTTGCTTATTGTTTTGATTTCTTCATGGTATCGGAGCCTACCAATTAAATTTTTTTTACAGAACAACAATGGTGAATGATGATGTTTCACCGCCTCCTCTTCCCCCTAAAATAGAACCAAATTCTCCTTTTTACCTTGGTCCTCAAGACAGGCCAGGGGACTTCATTACCTCGCAACGTCTCAAGCTTGATACCTATAATGATTGGTCTCACGCTATTTACATTGCATTGTGTTCCCGACGTAAATTTGGCTTCCTTGATGGCTCTATCACGGATTTTTATCCTCCGTGTACAAAGGACGATTGGGTTACCATTCACTGTATGCTCGTTTCTTGGCTTATGAATACCATCGACCCCGAGGTTAAATCGATGCTTTCATATTATGACAATGCCAAGAAATTATGGGACGATTTGAAGGAACGCTTTGGGGTTGTTAATGGCCCTCGAATACAGCAGCTTAAATCCGATATTAATCGATGCGAGCAATCTAAAACCATGTCCGTTGCTGTCTATTATAGCAAGCTTTCGATGTTATGGGATGAACTTGATAAACACGAACCATTGATATCTTGCAAGTGTGGCAAATGCACCTGTGATGTTGGGCAGCAGCACGCTGAACGACGTGACAGTGATCGGCTACAACAATTTTTACTCGGCCTCTACTCTGATTATTATGCTCCTCTTCGCTCTAACCTTCTGTCCAAGGATCCTTTACCCACCTTGAACAGGGCGTTTCAGCAGGTTGCTCAGGATGAACGTGTGCGTGGTATCTCTCGGGTCAAAGACGAAGCTCCTCCGGCTGTTGGCTTTGCTATACGGGCTGGAGCCGGTAGAGGGAGGGGCATTGGCGGATCAGACCGATCTGTTTGTGAAAAATGCAAGAAAGTAGGACATGAGACTAATCAATGTTGGTCTGACAAAATTTGCAACCATTGTAAAAAGAAGGGTCATGTAGAAAGTCGTTGCTTTGAAATCCACGGGTATCCTGCCACCGGGAATGATGGAGATTCGACCAGGAAGCCAGCTGGACGGGGACGAGGGGTTCCTGCTCGTGCCCATGCTGCCTCTGCATCCACTGTTCAACAATCTTCCAGTGATTTCTTAACTGGGCAAATGTTCACTCCGGAGCAATGGAAAGCCATCGCCGGACTTATTGGTAATAGTAACATTCCGGAAAATCGTTTGAATGGTAAGTTTGACTGTACGTCTTGGATTATTGATACGGGTGCCACCCATCATGTAACTGGTGAGCCGTCTTGGTTGCTCGATGTGAAACAAATTAATTGTCCCGTTGGATTACCCAACGGCGACACGGTTCTTGCTTCCCTTACGGGATCGGTTCGTTTGTCGGACACAATCACTCTTCGTGATGTTCTTTACGTGCCTAAATTAAGCTGCAATTTACTATCTGTTACTCAGCTTAATGATGACTTACATACCATTGTTCAATTTACTAATTCCATGTGCGCTATACAGGACCAAGCGAAGGAGCTGATTGGAATGGGAGTTAGACGGGACGGACTGTACTATTTTAGCACACCGGAGGTGGTACATCATGTTTCGACTGTTGGAGGTGCATCAGCTTTGGATTTGTGGCATAAAAGACTGGGGCATCCCTCAGAAAAAGTAATCAAGTCTCTTCCTCATGTTAGCAGTAATAAAAGTCATTTAGATCAGGGATGTGAAGTATGTTTTCGTGCTAAACATCCTCGAGACAAATTTCCTTTAAGTAATACTAAGAGTAGTAGCATTTTTGAGAAGGTTCATTGTGATTTGTGGGGTCCTTATAGACATGTTTCATCTTGTGGGGCTCGTTATTTTTTAACTATTGTAGACGATTATTCCAGAGCTGTTTGGATTTATTTGTTGATTGATAAAACTGAGGTTTTCCAAATGTTTATGACTTTTGTTGCAATGGTTGAAAGACAATTTTCTCAAACTCTTAAAATTGTACAAAGCGATAATGGCACCGAGTTTAAATGCTTACTTAATTATTTTAACGCCGTGGGTATTTACTTTCAAACCTCCTGTGTGGGTACTCCACAACAAAATGGGCGTGTTGAGCGCAAACATAAACATATTTTACAAGTAGGGAGGGCTTTACGTTTTCAAGCTCAATTACCTATCTACTTTTGGGGGGAGTGTGTCCTCGCCGCCGCCCATCTAATAAATCGTACCCCGACACCCTTATTGCAAAATAAAACTCCCTTCGAAATTTTGTATAATAAACCGCCTTCGTATGATGCAATCCGTACTTTTGGTTGTTCGTGCTTCGCTCACAACCAAAAAACCCATGGGGATAAGTTTGCTAGTAAGAGTCGCAAGTGTGTCTTTCTTGGTTATCCTTATGGCCAAAAGGGGTGGACACTGTATGACCTAGACACTCATGAATTTTTTGTGTCTCGTGATGTTAAATTCATAGAGGATGTTTTCCCTTTTGCTTGCCCGGATGGTGTGAATGTTGAGTCTCCTCATTATTCTACTAATGAGGAAATACATGTTGATTTTGCGGAATTTATTGCGAATAATAATGTTGGGGATGAAGACTTGGGGGTTGCCGTAAATTTGGGAGCCCATGAGGAATTGGACGCTGAAAACTCGGGTGAACCGCAGCAATCAGCACCCATTGGTGCACCTCCACCACCGCCACCTATTGTGCTTCCGCTGCCTCCTTTGGTTACTTCCTCTGACCAGTCCGACAGCTGTGCTGGGTCAGAGCAGGTACAACAGCCCAATATGGGGCGTGGCTTTCGGGAAAAGCTTCCTAATGTTAAATATCGGGATTTTGTCTTGAATACCGTCTTTGCTAATAGTCCGTCCCCCTCTGCTCCGTCTTCTAATCCTCCCTCAGGTACTCCGTATCCTTTAGCGCACTATATTAAATGTGACAATTTTTCTGTACATTATCAAAAGTTTATTGCAGCTGTTATTACGGGCAAGGACCCGAAATCCTTTAAAGAGGCCATGCAATTTGTTGAGTGGCGACATTCAATGCAGCAAGAAATTCAAGCACTGGAAGATAATGGTACTTGGTCTTTGGAGCCCCTTCCCCCTGGTAAGCGTGCTCTTGGTTGTCAATGGGTTTATAAAACCAAATTTTTGTCTAACGGTAATGTTGAGAGATTGAAGTCTCGATTAGTAGTGTTGGGTAATCACCAGCAGGAGGGCATTGACTACACCGAAACATTTGCACCTGTAGCCAAAATGACCACTGTTCGAGCTTTTCTTGCCATTGCCGCTTCCAAAAATTGGGAGCTCCATCAAATGGATGTCCATAATGCGTTTCTGCATGGTGATCTCGATGAGGAGGTTTACATGAAACTTCCTCCTGGATTTCAGAGTCCAGATTCTTCCATGGTTTGCCGTTTGAGAAAATCATTATATGGTCTCAAACAAGCTCCCCGGTGTTGGTTTGCTAAGCTCGTTACGGCTTTGCGAGAGTATGGTTTCTTACAATCTTATTCAGATTACTCTTTATTCACTTTTACTAACTCTAGTGTTCAGATAAATGTTTTAGTTTATGTCGATGATCTCATCATTTCTGGTAATGATTCCGCTGCGCTCCGCGTTTTTAAAGCTTACCTTTCTGATTGTTTCAAGATGAAGGACTTAGGTCCTTTGAAATATTTTTTGGGGATTGAGGTAGCTCGCAGTTCCGCAGGCTTGTTTTTGTGTCAACGCAAGTACACGCTTGATATCATTTCTGAAGCAGGTTTAATGGGGGCCAAGCCAAGCGGTTTTCCAATCGAGCAAAATCATAAGCTCGGTCTAGCTAATGGTGATCTTCTTACAAATCCCGAAGTTTATCGCCGGCTTGTGGGACGCCTGATTTACCTTTCCGTCACTCGTCCTGATCTTGCATACTCTGTTCACATTCTCTCTCAGTTTATGCAAGAACCTCGCAGTGAACATTGGGATGCCGCTCTTCGTGTGGTTCGTTACTTGAAAGGCACGCCGGGCCAAGGAATTTTGTTACGTGCTGATAGTGATTTGACTCTATAGGGATGGTGTGACTCCGATTGGGCGGCTTGTCCTATCACTCGTCGTTCTCTTACAGGTTGGCTAGTATTTTTAGGCCAATCTCCAGTGTCGTGGAAAACAAAGAAGCAACATACAGTGTCTCGCTCCTCTGCAGAAGCTGAGTATAGGTCCATGGCTGCTCTCACGTGTAAGTTGAAGTGGCTTAAGGCTTTATTGTTAAGTCTTGGTGTTCATCATCCTAACGCCGTTAAGGTGTTTTGTGATAGTCAGTCTGCACTACACATTGCGAAGAATCCGGTATTTCATGAACGTACGAAGCACATTGAAATTGACTGCCATTTTGTTCGAGATGCCATCAATGACGGTCTTATTTCTCCTTCCTATGTCTCTACCGAATTCCAATTGGCAGATATTTTTACGAAAGCTCTTGGCAAATCGCAGTTTGATTTTCTACTCTCCAAGTTGGGCATTTCCGATCCTCATGCTCCAACTTGAGGGGGGGTGTTGAGATTTTTTGGGATACTTTGTAATTGAGATAATCATGGCATATTATTATTGTCTTGCATCTTTTGGGTAGGATTTCATGGGATAGTTATTTCATATTTTAGGGTAGTAATATTTTTAGTTTCCATTCTTGTCTCTTAGGAAGATTGTATAATTCTCCATATATGGTCTGATTGCTGCCCAATCAATACACGAACAACATTCACCATTTTCCTTGCTTATTGTTTTGATTTCTTCACTCCATTAATTGTTGTTTAGTTCTGGTAAAAGCACCCACAATGGTTGCTATACCATTGTACCTTCCTAAATTTCTCTTTTCTTTTCTCCTTTTGCCACATTAATTTTTACTAACTTTTTTCATTTACCTTCTCATATTTCATTAATTTCTCTAGTAAGTTACCCAAATACTTCTAATGATCCAATTTTAATGAAATGATGTTTTACACGTATCTGTATATTATTTGATAGTCACAAAAGCGAGTACCCATGATATGAGTATACCAAAGAATATGTAAGTACATTTGAAAAAAATAAAAATATGTAAGCTTTGGACAATGGTTGAGTAACCATTTACCCTCCCTATTTTATTTTGAGTAACTAAATGGGCATGGTATTGCACTCATGCTCTAATTGTCTAATTCTTGAATAAGGGTTTCTTAATCTTGAATTTTTCCCAAATTAGTTGGAAATCTGGTTATTGATTCTAAAGGCATTATTATGTTGTTCTAATTGACTTGGGATACCTAAAAACAACATATACCTCTAACTCTTACACTTTTATCATTATTTTTAAATCATTATTTTTTATTATTATTTAAGAAGGGCAAAGAAATCAACCAATTATTTTCTTTATATTTATATTACGTGGAAATCGTACAAACTATATAGAAAATAAAGATGGTAGAAGTATTTAGGAAGCATCCTCTTAAGTACTGTTTCTCACGTATTTGTGAGATGCATGTTGAGTTGACGAAGATGGCAATAAAAAAAAATAATGGTGGTGTTCGGCAAATTAGTTTATTGAGAAATTTTAGCTCATTTGGATATAAATAGAGGGTTGGGTGGTTAAACCAGCTAAAGATAGTGTTTGGTGCATTAGCGGGTCAAAACAGCTTATTGATACGAATAAGTTGTTTTTGAAGGAGCTGCTTATAGCAGCGGGTTCAAAATCAGCTGGTCAAATCAGCCACTATAATCCGCTATCAGCCATTTGCCAAAACACCTTCAATATGGAAAAAATTATCAAAAAAATCTAATCTTTCACGTATCTGCTGCGAATGCTCACTTTTAGATTACTATTTTATAAATTTAACATTTGTTATGTATTTGCTTCTAATATACCGCCTAATCTGAACCACCACGGCCACACCCCTCCCTACCGATAAAAAAAAAAACAAAAACAGAAAAAACAAAAATCCATAATCAGTCTAAAACAACCAGTTTACTATACTCTTCCCCAGAAATGGCAGCCTCCATTAAAGCTTCAGGATTAAGCTCATCCTGCTTCCCACCCAAAAACAACTTCATCAGATTCTTAGAGAACCCACTCACAAGCCCTACTCCTTGCTGATTCTTTGGCACTGGAGTCGCCCTCGACTCTCGAAGATTCCAGAACACCATCTCTGGTACATTATCACCATACCCATTCTCCTTAAACTTCCTCTTTATCACCTCATAATCAGTCTCCCATGGATTACTCGAAGCTTGATCAAACTCCATATCACTAAACACAAACACCTTCTTAATCATCTGATCCCCTGCAAGCTTCCCCTGTACTGCAACTCCAAGAATCAAATCAAACACTTTCTGAAAATTTGTGTTCATCCCCCAATCCATTCTTCTTATGAATTGTATTTTTGATCTTAAATCGTTTCCTTCAATCAAATGGAGTTGTGGGTTTTCACTAAATGTTATCACCTTCCCTTTCCATGGATCTTCACAGAGCTCAGATAATAATAACCCAAGTGCTATACAAACCTCCATTGGAGTACCTGACATTGACCCAGAAACATCACAAACACTAATGCAATTGTTCAGTTTACCTTCTTTTAACATGTCGTCCACCATTCTCTTCCATTGAAGCTCTGCAACTACTCCGCCATCAGGATCGTTCAGTGAGGAGATTATCTCGTGAGGAAGAACAGCTCCGGCTGCTATTTTTGCTTCACCGGATTTTACCTTCTCGAGAAAACCATTAAACCTTTCTTCATCATGTTTTAAGAATATTTCCTTGTAAGTTTTCATGGCAACTGAGGGAACTCGATTGTAAGGCAACTCATTCCAACGATTTGCGGACATGAAAACTTCTGGAAGCTCCAATGCACGGCGTAGAGGCACCAAAACATCCTTACGAAGACGATCACGAACACGGTAAGCGTAGTGTGCTTCCTCCACACCGGAATATTCCTCGTACTTCTCCCTAGGAAATAACTTCCTAGCAATGGCTTCACAGAGAAGAGTAGCACGATCAAACGAGGAATCCAAGGATGGACACCATTTTGCAGCGAGACTGATTTTATTGAGATTCCCAGAATTCAACGATTCCAAATCGGATATCAAAAACTCCGTAAAAAGATCCGACACCTTATCATGAAGCAACCGGTAATCAGAGTCACGAGTATACCTTTCCAAAGCAGTTTTCGCCATTTCTGCTTTCTTGGAATGACGAAGTTGACCGGCAACTTGTTTTTCCACCTCCTGCATCGCCGCTGACGCTTTAATCCTTGCTTCTTTCCCAGATTTCGTCGCTTTCTTTCCCTTCTTTTGCTTGGATTTCCTAGTAGATAAGAAAATACGTGATGATTTAACAACTGATTCCATTTTGGGTACACGGGTTAAACCCATAACCCTAAACAAGATTTCTGGGAAATCTTTGAAATACCCAAATTCAGCAAAACTCTGTAGATTATTAGCAAGAGTTTTAGGGTGATTTTTGTGAAGCCAAAGAGCAGCAGTATAAAACCCATTTTTATTAGATTTTCCGGTACCTCTAACACCACGAAGATTACAGATTAATTTGAGGGTGGTTAAAGGGTTGTAAGACCAAGCAAGATCAAGACGATTGATCAACGATTCAGAAGGAGTATCAGGAACGACATGGAAGAAGAAGTCTAAACAAGGGTTTCCGGTGGAGAGAAAAGTGGCGGAGTTGTTTTCGGTGCGACCCATTAATGGTGGGTGGGAATTGGCACTGTTGAAGTTGGATACCATGAGATCCATGAATGGATTTCCGGTGGTTGTGGTGGTGGGTTCGATTGTTTGAATTGATGGAGGTCCGACGAGAAAAGGGGCCATGATTTGGGTTTTGGGTTTGATTGACTTTTGTAATTTTGATGAAAGATGGAAAATGTGAGAAATGAGCCTAGAGGGTGTTATATGGAGTATATACATAAATAAAAACATTACCATAATTAATACTTTCTCCTATTCAGCCTAAATGTCTCATTTAGTTTTTTTTCACACTTGTCAATGTAACATTTTAACCCTTAATATTTCAAATTATTCTTAACTAAAAGTTATAAAAAAATTTAATCAAACAAAAGTTATAAAAATTTGATACTAATAATTCTTGTATTGAGACGAATCAAACAAGATCTCATATTACTATGTTTTAACTTATAGTCTTATAGATATAGGTTAAGAGTAAATACAAATTAAAAGTGATAAGTGAATAGTGCCAAAAAAGAAAATGGAACATTTAGAATGTATATAAGAGGTAGTATATAAATTTTTCTGATTTCGTTATAATTATAATATTAATTTTTGATATGACTATGAATAATAAGTATTAATTTATGGATATATTTTTGTACGAACTTTTGTTTAAACATTAACGTTTTTTGTCAAATAACATGTTATAAACAAAAGTTGATATTATTATAAGAAATAATTGACGTTGAACATTTAGTGTCTAATAATCATGTGTATAATCACTAAGTACTACTATCATCTTCATCAAGCGTCAAATCTGAAATTTTTTTGAGTAATTTCTTCACCATTATGAATTAGATATATAAATCGTTCGTCATTAATCTCACTAAAACATACGTTTTCGTCAAATTCACCTTCAATTTCTTCGTGCTCTGTTCTCAATGCTTGTAACGTCATTTCCATGTCAAATTCGCTCATTAAATCTTCCATTGTAGACATTTTTGAGTAATTTCTTGAAAGGAATGAATGAATTGCAGGAATTCCGAACAAGATTGAGAGAATTTGCAGATTATTCTTACCTTTTTTTCATTCGTGGTTGGCGGTTTTAAAATGGGAAGTTTTGATTATCAAGTGTCGGTCTGATTCTTTTTGCATTCAAGGTATGCAGATTCAGTCTTTTTCGAGGTTGATTTTGCATTGTGTTGATTCTCTACACAAGCAGCTAATGCCATCCAAGCATGAAAACTATTATTGTTCAATTGGTGGGGAGTTGTTCTTGTGTGTTCCTTCTATTTTTTTTTGTGTGTTTATTTATTGTTATTTTTATTAATTTCTATTGTTTAATTTTTTTTTCCCTATCTGCGGTAGAATTATTGTATTTCATTACTTTGACAGTTTGATTATATACACAATCCTTGTGTAAAAAGGTGCTAGCTCTGTGATTGGGATGGAATTTGTCCAAGACATTGAAATTTTTCCGTAATTCAGGGTTGGCTAGAGATAACTATTAAGATGAGGGACTCTTTATCAATTATCATTGGTGGTGGTATTTTGACCCTCTGTCAGCTGTCACAACTAATAAGGGTGAATAAAAAAGCTTTCACGCGGGTAATTCATTAAAATTTGAAAAATGTGGGACAATCTTGTGAGGATATATGTGTAGAGTTTTATTGTCTTGTACTCGGGGAATCTTGTGAGGGTTATTAGGTTGGTTTACACCTGTTAAATGGTTGATTTATGTTGATAACCTCTGTTTTCAATGCATAAGGATATTGGATGACTAATCCTTTTGTATTTGTATTTATTTTTTTGGAGATTATAAGGTAGATCGAGCGAAGGAGAGCTATGTGAGATGGGAAAGACGGTACTTGCTTTAATTGGTACAAGACCAAATTCTCTTTATGTTAGAAGTTAGAATGAATCAACATTGTGCTGGTATGAATGTGCCTTTTAATTTCTGTGAATATACTGTTTGTAAACACTAAAGAAAAATAATAAAATTATTTTGATGTATGAGTGTGTGTATCTTAGAGTTAGTTCTGTTTTTTAGTTTTGTGTGCAGATTCTAATTGAATGGATATGAAGAGAAATAACACAGCTTATTGAAAGATGCAATTAACAGGTAATTCTTCAAATGTGTCTCCATTTTAGAGCGTTATTAGGTTATATTTGGTGTTGATAGTGATCATCTTCATCATACAATTTTGATCTCCCTGTTATAAGATTTATTTATATTGTTTTCAAGTATTTAATGTTTGTTGTTTTGAAATATTTAAGTGTTTGATATGCTTTTAAGTATTAATTGATGGATCTATTTTTCATTTGTTGATCTAATTGCAAAATAACAAGGCCTCCAAAGTGAATCTGCCTAAGAAAAAAGAAGAGAATTGGTTAATATTACGTTTGCAATGATATTTTTTTTAATTGTATTTTTTTTTAATTTTGAATTTAAATTTTCGATCTAAATTGTGAATTTTCCCGCTGCATTTTCATTCTATGAATTATTTTCATTGTTGAATGGGATGTTGGTTTTGTTTTGGGCACTGGCAATGTTAGTTTTTCGTTGTCAATTTGCCAATGGAATAGTATAGGATGTTCTATGAATTATAGTATTTAGTTGAAACTAATTTGTCCTTGTGGTGATAATAATGTTAGTTTTTTTAAAACTACATTTATCATTGAGAAACTTGAGAAACCTGAATAGCTAAGGATGCAACATCTTTTGTGTCTTTATCATTCTCGTATTACCCAAATGTTCTGTAAAGGGCCTATATCTTGGCTAGATCTTCATAGTTGCTTATTTTGTACTTGATTATTGGACTTTTGCTTTTTATTTATAATAGATTAGTTAGGGTTGTTTTTAAATTGATTGTTGGTATTTGATATTAATAAGGCATGCTAGACAATGTCATCACATTTTGATATAGGTTTTAGTTGCAGAGCAATTTACTTTTTTTGTTAGTGATAATCTTTAATCGCCCTATTACTTTCTTTCCTACACTAAATCCAGCTAATGTGCAACAAAGAGGAATATTGAAGTATAATTGTTTGGGCAAATTGTAGCATTTGATGGAATGAAAATAAGGGTTCCTCAATAATGGAGAAATTAGGTGAGTCAAATTGTTAGATTACCTCTCAAGATACTCATGCTATTGACTTTTGCTATTTTTTTGAAATAATATTTTTGACTACGATGATGGTGAGGAATTGGATGATAGTTAGGATGATGGTGAGTACAGTTAGAGAATACTTTCTTGAAACAATAGGTTTTTTTGTTGTTTTGTGATTTTTCTCCTCATTTATCTATTTTTAAAGATTTTCTTTGCTTTTTTTTTTTTTGAGTTAGGTTCCAATCAAGGGTAATGAATGTTGATGAATCCAATTCCTCAATCGTATTTTCTTGGTAAGTTTTTTGGAAATTGGGGTTTTCACATTTTGTTTGAATTTTTGGTGTTGAACGGATTTTTGTTCCATTTTGATGCTCATAAAATTTTCATTTAAATTTATTTTCAGTTGAAGATGATTGATCGTACTAACTTGCGAGGAAACTTAGATATTCTATGTTTTTGCTTCTTGGAGAAATAACTGAGCTATAAACTCTCCAATTAAGAAAATTTATTTTAGTTCAGCTTTGTGATTTTTCTCCTCCTTTGTCTATTTCTCAAGTTTTTTTGCTTCGCTTTGAGTTAGAGTTCCAATCAAGTAATTTCAATTAAGATAATGAATGTTGATGAATTTAATTCTTCAATCATATTTTCCTGGTATAATTTCTCTTTTTAATTTTCATTTAAATTTAGGTTTTCACATTGTGTTTAGGTTTTTGGTGTTTTACTGATTTTTGTTCAATTTTGTTGTTTATTAGTTTTTAATTTTCAGGTGAAGATGATTGATCGAAGATGATTTACTAATTATATCATCAGTATTGCGAGGAAATGTTTTTGCTTGTTGGAATGGAGACATAACTGAGGTACAAACACTTTTATGGTCGTTCTTATCTTATCTTATCTTATTCTTACAATAATACTAAATATTTGTAAACAATCAATACTATTCATCAACTGTTTCTTGGAATGTGCTCAAAATTGTGATTCCATTGAAGCTTTGAAGCTTTTTAGTAAAATGAGGATGATGAATGTGAGCCTTATTGAATTACTCTTTTCATTGTTGTGAATTCGCGTTCTGCAGATAGGCTTAGTTGCTTATTGTCTGCTTTGATTTAACTGTATCCGAGTTTCTTGAATTACCTGTAACTTTTGAATTTTTTGACTTAATTTTAGTTGTCATCTTTAAGGTCCTAAGGTTTATTGTCTTTTAAATTGTTGTGGCTTTATGCTTCTCGATGTTAATTTTAAGTAATTTTGGTGTGTGTCTCATTTTCATAAATACACCTCAACTGCAACCTTAAGTACCATAAACCTAACTTCCAAAACATATCTATCTCCTATAGTTTTGTTGTGTGTTTAAGAACACAAAATACTTGAATAAAAACTATGTCAGCAGGAACTGTGACTCCACTAAATGTAGGAATTATTTTGTCTTCTAATCTGAAGAAAGAAGCTGAGAAAAAGAATGTTAAGATTGAAAGATTCAACACTAATTTAAGTAAAAAAGTTCATATTTTCAAGGATGTTTTTAAAGAAATGAATGACAAATCTGATGATGCTCAACAAAATTTTGCTGTAATCGGCAATAAGAATGATGAACAGATAATTGAGAAGTATGATCATAATAAGGTATGGTGTATTAATTATTTAATTCTATGAGGGTAGATCATATAGCTGCTTTAGAGTTAATTCACTGCCCCACTTAGGTAGCCTAGATAAGAGTCATTTCATGGAATTGAGGTAATGGAATGTAAGAAAGAAAATACCATATTGACCAACTTTGTGAAGGAGGACCATTTTGTAGGGGGAGGATTGACTGTCCTAAGCAATCTGAGGATACTTTAATGGCAAGTGTGCAAGGGGAAGCATATCAGTTGGAATTTTTAGTCCATTGGTGGGAAGCATATCCATTTTTAGTGTTTCAAACTCAGATTTCAGGTAATCTATTGAATCTTTTTGAGAAGTCACTCCCTAATGTACAAACAAATAGACTTGGTAAAATAATCTTCATATGCACTTTTTGTTTCATAAAACTCAAAAATCAAAGCCTAAAGAAGGCTTTTTAGATTGTTAAGGCCATAATGGAAATAGGCATTAAATTTTGCTACCAAAGATCAATCGGAAATATCCCATTTGACGCTACCAAGGATAAAGGGTAAAGTTGCATATATCCAACTCTTATACCTCACCTCAGGTAGGAGGCACTTAATGGCATTGGGTTAATGGAATGTAGTTGTTGCCTCCACATTTGGTAATCTGTTTGGCAATATTAGGGTATTTAGATGGCTCTTTGCATCAAGTGAGAGTGAAGAACCAAATGAATTGCAAAATGTAGAATCCCGTAATTTTCCTCAACATTTTATAGTGAAAAAAGCTACTATCGTTTGCACTCGAAAAGAACTCTGAGCCATCTTCTTTATCTCTTATACCACTAGATATCAATAGACAACCAAGACTCACTAGCCCTAAGATAAGTAAAATTTGGCACAAAATCAAGTTATACTTATATATAAGACCATTCTGTTTAGATCATATGTTACTTATTTTCCTACTTTTTTGTTGTAGCTGCTTCAAGAAAATTCAAAAATGGTGATTTGAAGGAAAATGAGATGCCTTATATGAGTCATGGTAACAGATTCCCTAAAGCAAAGAGAAGAAAATAATAACATGAGTTTGGAAATTCATAGCAAAGAGATTCCTTAAAGCAAGGGTAGCTGTGCTGGATGATTTCTGGAGCAGGTTGGGTTATGTGTTGTTTGGGAGTTGCTGCTGATTTGGGTATTTAAAGCTCTTAGCTGCTGTATCTCTGCCGCTGCTTTTTGTGTGGCTTGTGGGTCATGTGTATTCGTTTGACTTATTATCTTGATTTTTACAAACAACTATGTCTAACAAATATGTTTGAAGAATATTTTTGTGATCTTTTAGTTTTTGTTTTTTTAATGAAATTCGAATACAACAAACTATTATCTTCGAACTCAAAAGTGTAACTTAGGTACGCACGCGGTCCCACAACTAGTAACTTTAAAAGTTCAAAAGGACAACGATAACACTATATGAAATACAACTTGTCTTCTATTAGACACCCTATTTCAATAATCACCATAAAGCGACCTATATAATTAACCTATTTTAACAATTAATCAAATTAAAATTATAAGCAATAGCTTTAATACACTAAATATATACTCTCTCCTATTAATTTTAGGTGTTCCATTTATTTTTAGGCCACTATTCATCTATCACTCTTAAATTGCATTTTATTATTAATGTATAAGTTAAAACATTATCATGTCATGTAGGATCTTATTAGATTCGTTTAGAATAATGATTATTAATATCAACTTTTTATAATTTTTAGTTATACATAACTCGATATATTAAAGATCAAATAAGTACATTGAATAGAGTACATAAAGTAAATGAGACTCTTAAGATGAATAAGAGGGAGTATAAATCACTAAATCAGTCCTATAAAATGTTATCATAATGATATTTTTTACTTTAATTAAGAATATGTGATAATAATTTAATGAATATTGATTGTACATACACAAATTCTTACTTGAGACCGTCTTTACAAAAGACGTCTCAAATTTAAGTTTGGGCCACCCCAATTTTTAAATTAAAAAAAAAAAATCTTTCTAAATAATGCTTTTTAACTTCCTTTTTAGCTCACAAATTCTTGGAAGAGACGGTCTTTTTGAAAGACCGTCTTTAATTGGGTTGGCCCATTAGAGAAAATGTAGAGTAAATATAGACAATAAGATTTAATGAATTGGGCCTGAAAAACGTCTATTAGAAAGACGGTCTCTCGGGAGAATGACCGTTGTACATAAGACTTCCTAGTTTCCCCTAATTAGACCGTACATATAAAGTCAAAACAAGCAAAAATCAGAATCTTATACCTTGGAGCCCAAGTAATACTAGAAACCAAATAAAATTACTTAACCTAGAAGTCAACGCAAATCTAATTAAATTTCACGTGGTATCATAAATTAATTTAATTTTTATTTTCTTTAATTATAGAATATTATGTATAACAAACAATAAAAACTATAAAAAAATATTAATAGTTGTTCAATTCAAACAATAATTATACTTTAATATGTTTTAACTTGTAAAATAAAAAGTTAATTCAGTTTTATTCGAATAAGAAAAAAAAATTCACTCAAATCTCAATCACTCAAATACCTACTTAGATCATCATCAACATGTTTGCATAAAGCCCCAGGTACACATTCACTCATGCAGTTGGGTTCTAGCCCAATACACATTCAATCCAATTTTATTTTATTTTATTTTATTTTCAATTTTGCAATTTCATTTTTATGATTACAATTGTGCTTCTTGTTTTGTAATGTTAATGTAGCAGTTTAGTCAATATGTAAAAAATCATGTTCATAGTTGAACCACCATTGGGAGTAGCGGTTTGATAATATGCAAAAAAAGTCACCTATAAAGGTAAACCGCGACTTTAAATAGCGGTTTAGTATATTTAAAATAAAAAAAAAAAGTAGCACTAAATCGCACTCTGAAATAGCGTTTTATACAAACATGCAATCGGCCTTTTAGAGTAGCGGTTTTAGTTGACTGCGTTGATAAGAAAAAGAAGCAGTCCTACATGCACTATATTAAGGAAAATAATTTTCATTTGATGTAAAAGAGGAATTTTTTTAAGAAAAATTATCTAGAATAATCCAAACTATTTATATTTTCCTACAATAATCGTGATTATTGATAAACCATAAATAATCCCAAAAAATAAATTAAATATTAATTTAAAATTAGAAAATAATCTTGAAAATTTACATAAAAAATTCTAAATAATTAAAAAAACACAAAATCTTGCTATAGACCGTCTTTAACATATACGGGTGAAGTTGGGTGAGCCGATAATGTCATAAAATGTAACTGAATTCAGATTTAAAAAAGAAAAGTTTATTAAAAAAAAGAAACTTACTCTGCAAACAAGAAACTTTCTTCATCCGTTGGTTTATTGTCTGAATATTCATCTTCATCTTCTCTGAATATTCATAATCCCTCATTTTAGCTTGGGAAGACACTGCTTCTCTCTGGAAACAACCCACGCCACGCCTACTTACTATCGAAATCGTGCATTTGGCGGTTATTTATTTTTAGTTTTTTTTTTCTTTTTAAAATTTTAAATTATAAATTTTTTATGAATAGTTTTTAATTTTTTTTTAATATTTTTTTTTAATTTATTTTTTTTAAAAAAAATAAAATTTGATATAGCAAATCAAAAAGATGCTACAAACTTTATAATCAACAATAACAAGGAAAAGATGCTACAAAATTTATTAACGGCATATATGTTGAATAGTTCTTACAATCAAACTACAACTATTACACTTTGTTACATTTTGGATACTTGAAAATTCCTATAACAAAGAAGAAAGCCTCAATCCAAGACCCGGGTGCTCATATTGATCCTACCCTCGTACCCGAATGGATCTAGATCGACCGGACTCGGCGTATTCCATCCCCGTCCCAGTCCCCGTCCCCCTCCCCGTCCGCCGCCATACGAGGAACCCGACACCGGTACCCGACGATCATCCTTAAAAACAATCAGCTTACCAAACTCATCCCCTGAAATAGCAACCTCCATTAAAGCTTCAGGATTAAGCTCCTTACACTTTCCATTAACGAACAGCTTCATTACATTCTTCGAATACCCACTAACCAAAACCACCCCCTTCTGTTTCTTCGCCACCGGAATCGACGTCGAATCCTGCATTCTCCAAAACACAATCTCCGGTACATAATCACCATACCCTTCTTCTTCATACTTTCTCCTTATCACCTGATAATCTGTCTCCCATGGATTCTCTGAAGCTTTATCAAACTCCATATTACTAAACACAAACACCCTTTTGATCATCTCATCCCCTTTAACTTTTCCATTTACCGCAACCCTAAGAATTAAATCAAACACTTTCTGGAAATCAGATTTCATCCCCGATTCAATTTTTTTAATAAATTGTATTTTCGATCTTAAATCGTTTCCTTCAATCCAATGGAGTTGTGGGTTTTCACTAAATGTTATCACCTTCCCTTTCCATGGAGTTTCACTAAGCTCAGATAGTAATAACCCAAGAGATACACAAGCTTCCATTGAAGTACCTTCCATTGATCTAGAAACATCACAAACAGCTATACAATTGTTTAGTTTACCTTCTTTGGATAAATCCTCCACCATTTTCTTCCATTGAAGCTCTGCAACCATTCCACCATCTCCATCATTCAATGAAGAGATAATCTCATGGGGAAGAAGACCTCCGGCTGAGATTTTCGCCTTTTTGGATCTTACCCTGTTCAGATAATCAACAAACCTTTTCTCATCGTGATTTAAGAAGATTTCCTTATATGTTTTCATTGCCACTGAGGAAACTCGATTGTAAGGCAATTCTTTCCACCGTTTGTCCGACATGAAAACTTCTGGAATCTGTAATGCATGCCGGAGAGGGACGAGGACATCTTTACGAAGACGATCACGAACACGGTAAGCATAGTGTGCCTCCTCCACACCGGAATATTCCTCGTACTTATCCCTTGGAAAAACCTTCTTGGCTATGGCTTCACAGAGAAGGGTAGCACGATCATAGCAAGAATCTAAAGACGGACACCATTTTGCTGCAAGACTGATCTTATGAAGCTTCCCTGATTTTAGATTTTCCATATCGGTAATCAAATGAAGGGAAAACATATCTGATACTTTATCATGGAGAAATCGGTAATCGTAATCACTTTTATACCTTTCCAATGCCGTTTTCGCCATTTCAGAGCGTTTAGAATGGCGGAGATTTCTTGCTTCCTGTTTTTCTCTCGCTTGTATTTCAATGGAGGCTGTAATTCTCGCCTCTCTAGCAGCAGACGGCATTGATTTTTGAACCTTCCTGTTTCTTGAACCCTTCCATGGCTTAAAAGATTGAAACCCAGATACACCATATTGTTTCTCCATTTTAGCAGGATGAGTAAAACCCAGAACCCGAAACAAAATCTCAAGAAGATCTTTTAAATACCCAAATTTAACAAAACTCTCAAGATTGCAAGCAAGAGCTTGAGGATGATTTTCATGGAGCCAAAGAGCAGCAGTATAAAACCCATTTTTATCAGATTTACCGGTACCTCTAACACCACGAAGATTACAGATTAGTTTAAGGGTTGTTAAAGGGCTGTAAGACCAAGCAAGATTAAGACGATCAATTAAAGAATCAGAAGAAGTGTTTGAAACATCATTAAAGAAAAAATCCAAACAGGGATTACCGGTAGAAAGATAAGTAGCAGAGTTGTGTCGGGTTTGACCCATTCTTGATGGGTAAGTATGTAAACTGTTGAAATTGGAAACCATTTGGTCGATAAATTGGTTGTCGGGTGTGGTGGTGGATTGGTTTGTACCTGGTGATGGTGGTCCGACGAGAAAGGAAGCCATTGTTTTGGGTTGGAGTTTTGAATTGAAGGAAGACGATGATTTATGAGGAATTGAGGATTGAATTGAGTTGCGATTAATAGAAGTAACATGCTTATATAAGGAATGAAGTGGTGGTGGTGATGTGCTCCTTATTGACGCTATTAATCATTAATTTTATTATTTTATTATATTGTGGGGTATATAAGTAATAACATGCTTATTATTTTATTATTCTAGCTATTTTCCATTCATTTATCATTTTATTTTACAAGTTAAAACATAATTAAGTATAATTATCGTTTGAATCCTAAAACTATTAATATTTTTAGAAAATTATATAAAACTACCTTATATATACCCTCTTTTTTAAAAAACTACCTTACGTAAAAAAATTTGCAAAAAACTACCTTATGTAGTACTTTTTAGTTTAACCCGAAACCGACCGATCCGAAAGGGATTTAACCCGAAACATGACCGACTCGATAATTACCCGACTGAAAATGACCCGACCGACAACCGACCCGACCGACTCGTTTTGACAGGTCCAATATCAGTTTATAGAGTAATCTCAATGTTAGAATTCATTTCAAATAAAATTTTAGTTTTCAAAGTATCTCAACATATTGAATATATCACTTGAACCTTAAAACACATCAATAAATCTCAAAAAACATGCATTTAGCGTCTTTTTATCCATCATAATATTTTTTTTAAAAAGGACGTTATAATCATCTTAGTTGAATACATATATCTTGTTAATTAAGACAGTCAAATGGGCTTTTAATTCTTCTACATTTCAGGAAGCAATTCAATATAATTTATAAAAACATTTTGCACATTTGAATGAGCTTTTCAGAAAAGGAATATCGCTACCCTAAATTATAAAACGCGTATCTTATAAGATGAAATAAGTACTTAATTATTTGTATATCTTTCTAACATGTAAATTGTGAAGATATTTTTATTAGGAAATGATAAGATATTTAGCGTCATTTTTTTCTAACGCGTATCTTACAAGTCTTTCAAAATAAGTATTAATTCTCCTATTATCCTTACACTTAAATGAACCCGACATACCAACTATTTTTTGAAAATTGTACATCTAATTTCTCTCATGTGACATGTATGTCACAAATCCAACTATACATAGAGATTTAAAGTTTAGAACACGAGCGTCGCAATAACTAGTTTTCTATAACTTGAATTGAGTCACATAAGGCTTTAATATTGTGTCAATTGATATGTGGATTAATGTCATAAGGATTAGAAATAGTTATTTTATTAAAAAAGTTTTATAAATAATAAAAAATGAAAAACTTAATTTTTAAATTTTGTAAGTCATAACCCGTTGGGTCAGACCGACCGACGCGGAACCGGGAGTGACCCGACCCGAGAATGAACTGATCCGAAAATGACCCGACCGAAAATGACCCGACCGACCGTTTTCCCAGGTCTAATACAGACTGTACACAAGACTTCCTAGTTTCCCCCAGGTCCCGCCTTATTTTTTGCATTGTTAATGTCAAAACAACTAAATAAGGGCATAAATTCTTACTTGATACCGTCTATATAATAGACGTCTCAAATTTTTAGGTTGACTTAATTTATGAATTAAAAAAATTAATTGTTAATTTTGTAAACTAAAAGGAAGATATAAGTTGGGCTATGGGATTCTTATAACTTGGAGCCCAAAAAAAAAAAAAATGATTATGAGCGGATAGCGGCAGTAACAAGCACTTCACCACCTTATATAAACATGTTACTTTATCAGTCTCTACTCAATTCAATCCTCAATTCCTCATAAATCATCGTCTTCCTTCAATTCAAAACTCCAACCCAAAACAATGGCTTCCTTTCTCGTCGGACCACCATCACCAGGTACAAACCAATCCACCACCACACCCGACAACCAATTTATCGACCAAATGGTTTCCAATTTCAACAGTTTACATACTTACCCATCAAGAATGGGTCAAACCCGACACAACTCTGCTACTTATCTTTCTACCGGTAATCCCTGTTTGGATTTTTTCTTTAATGATGTTTCAAACACTTCTTCTGATTCTTTAATTGATCGTCTTAATCTTGCTTGGTCTTACAGCCCTTTAACAACCCTTAAACTAATCTGTAATCTTCGTGGTGTTAGAGGTACCGGTAAATCTGATAAAAATGGGTTTTATACTGCTGCTCTTTGGCTCCATGAAAATCATCCTCAAGCTCTTGCTTGCAATCTTGAGAGTTTTGTTAAATTTGGGTATTTAAAAGATCTTCTTGAGATTTTGTTTCGGGTTCTGGGTTTTACTCATCCTGCTAAAATGGAGAAACAATATGGTGTATCTGGGTTTCAATCTTTTAAGCCATGGAAGGGTTCAAGAAACAGGAAGGTTCAAAAATCAATGCCGTCTGCTGCTAGAGAGGCGAGAATTACAGCCTCCATTGAAATACAAGCGAGAGAAAAACAGGAAGCAAGAAATCTCCGCCATTCTAAACGCTCTGAAATGGCGAAAACGGCATTGGAAAGGTATAAAAGTGATTACGATTACCGATTTCTCCATGATAAAGTATCAGATATGTTTTCCCTTCATTTGATTACCGATATGGAAAATCTAAAATCAGGGAAGCTTCATAAGATCAGTCTTGCAGCAAAATGGTGTCCGTCTTTAGATTCTTGCTATGATCGTGCTACCCTTCTCTGTGAAGCCATAGCCAAGAAGGTTTTTCCAAGGGATAAGTACGAGGAATATTCCGGTGTGGAGGAGGCACACTATGCTTACCGTGTTCGTGATCGTCTTCGTAAAGATGTCCTCGTCCCTCTCCGGCATGCATTACAGATTCCAGAAGTTTTCATGTCGGACAAACGGTGGAAAGAATTGCCTTACAATCGAGTTTCCTCAGTGGCAATGAAAACATATAAGGAAATCTTCTTAAATCACGATGAGAAAAGGTTTGTTGATTATCTGAACAGGGTAAGATCCAAAAAGGCGAAAATCTCAGCCGGAGGTCTTCTTCCCCATGAGATTATCTCTTCATTGAATGATGGAGATGGTGGAATGGTTGCAGAGCTTCAATGGAAGAAAATGGTGGAGGATTTATCCAAAGAAGGTAAACTAAACAATTGTATAGCTGTTTGTGATGTTTCTAGATCAATGGAAGGTACTTCAATGGAAGCTTGTGTATCTCTTGGGTTATTACTATCTGAGCTTAGTGAAACTCCATGGAAAGGGAAGGTGATAACATTTAGTGAAAACCCACAACTCCATTGGATTGAAGGAAACGATTTAAGATCGAAAATACAATTTATTAAAAAAATTGAATCGGGGATGAAATCTGATTTCCAGAAAGTGTTTGATTTAATTCTTAGGGTTGCGGTAAATGGAAAAGTTAAAGGGGATGAGATGATCAAAAGGGTGTTTGTGTTTAGTAATATGGAGTTTGATAAAGCTTCAGAGAATCCATGGGAGACAGATTATCAGGTGATAAGGAGAAAGTATGAAGAAGAAGGGTATGGTGATTATGTACCGGAGATTGTGTTTTGGAGAATGCAGGATTCGACGTCGATTCCGGTGGCGAAGAAACAGAAGGGGGTGGTTTTGGTTAGTGGGTATTCGAAGAATGTAATGAAGCTGTTCGTTAATGGAAAGTGTAAGGAGCTTAATCCTGAAGCTTTAATGGAGGTTGCTATTTCAGGGGATGAGTTTGGTAAGCTGATTGTTTTTAAGGATGATCGTCGGGTACCGGTGTCGGGTTCCTCGTATGGCGGCGGACGGGGAGGGGGACGGGGACTGGGACGGGGATGGAATACGCCGAGTCCGGTCGATCTAGATCCATTCGGGTACGAGGGTAGGATCAATATGAGCACCCGGGTCTTGGATTGAGGCTTTCTTCTTTGTTATAGGAATTTTCAAGTATCCAAAATGTAACAAAGTGTAATAGTTGTAGTTTGATTGTAAGAACTATTCAACATATATGCCGTTAATAAATTTTGTAGCATCTTTTCCTTGTTATTGTTGATTATAAAGTTTGTAGCATCTTTTTGATTTGCTATATCAAATTTTATTTTTTTTAAAAAAAATAAATTAAAAAAAAATATTAAAAAAAAATTAAAAACTATTCATAAAAAATTTATAATTTAAAATTTTAAAAAGAAAAAAAAAACTAAAAATAAATAACCGCCAAATGCACGATTTCGATAGTAAGTAGGCGTGGCGTGGGTTGTTTCCAGAGAGAAGCAGTGTCTTCCCAAGCTAAAATGAGGGATTATGAATATTCAGAGAAGATGAAGATGAATATTCAGACAATAAACCAACGGATGAAGAAAGTTTCTTGTTTGCAGAGTAAGTTTCTTTTTTTTAATAAACTTTTCTTTTTTAAATCTGAATTCAGTTACATTTTATGACATTATCGGCTCACCCAACTTCACCCGTATATGTTAAAGACGGTCTATAGCAAGATTTTGTGTTTTTTTAATTATTTAGAATTTTTTATGTAAATTTTCAAGATTATTTTCTAATTTTAAATTAATATTTAATTTATTTTTTGGGATTATTTATGGTTTATCAATAATCACGATTATTGTAGGAAAATATAAATAGTTTGGATTATTCTAGATAATTTTTCTTAAAAAAATTCCTCTTTTACATCAAATGAAAATTATTTTCCTTAATATAGTGCATGTAGGACTGCTTCTTTTTCTTATCAACGCAGTCAACTAAAACCGCTACTCTAAAAGGCCGATTGCATGTTTGTATAAAACGCTATTTCAGAGTGCGATTTAGTGCTACTTTTTTTTTTTATTTTAAATATACTAAACCGCTATTTAAAGTCGCGGTTTACCTTTATAGGTGACTTTTTTTGCATATTATCAAACCGCTACTCCCAATGGTGGTTCAACTATGAACATGATTTTTTACATATTGACTAAACTGCTACATTAACATTACAAAACAAGAAGCACAATTGTAATCATAAAAATGAAATTGCAAAATTGAAAATAAAATAAAATAAAATAAAATTGGATTGAATGTGTATTGGGCTAGAACCCAACTGCATGAGTGAATGTGTACCTGGGGCTTTATGCAAACATGTTGATGATGATCTAAGTAGGTATTTGAGTGATTGAGATTTGAGTGAATTTTTTTTTCTTATTCGAATAAAATTGAATTAACTTTTTAGTAGTGAACCTCCTTTGGGTTTATGAGTGGGCTACTTCTTCTCCTCCTTGTTTGGGTTGCCCAGGCCCATTTTCTAAATTCTATTATGGTATCAGAGCCCGATTTGTTATTGGGTCTTTATATTGGGCATTTAATCTTACCACTGGTTAAGGGGCCTTTAATTGGATGTTCATTCCTTATAGGTTTATAACCCTTCTGGTTGGCTAAAATTCTAAAGACACTCACATGCGAGGGGGAGTGTTGAATTGCCCATGTTTTACTCACATGTGAGTTGTCCCAAATCGGAGAAAGAGAAGAGTATGCATCACTTTATATACTCAAGGAGTAACTCCTACTATTACCAATTGGTTTTAGTAGTGAACCATCTTTGGATTTATGAGTGGGCTACTTCTTCTCCTCCTTATTTGGGTTGCTCAGACCCATTTTCTAAATTCTATCAGGCTCCAAGGGGCATTATACTTGCACTCCAAGGTATAATATTCCGATTTTTGCTTGTTTTGACTTTATATGTACATTCTAATTAGGGAAACAATAAATCTCATGGGAGACGATCTATTCTATAAACATATACCACAAAGTCCAACCCAACCAAAAATAGCATATTAAAAGTATCAAAATACAAAATTGGGCTGGCCCAATTCAATGGTCTATCCTATAGACCGTCTCTTGTGAGATTTTGTGTTAGGGGAAACTAGGAAGTCTTATGTACAACAGTCATTCTCCCGAGAGACCGTCTTTCTAATAGACGTTTTTCAGGCCCAATTCATTAAAGCTTATTGTCTATATTTACTCTACATTTTCTCTAATGGGCCAACCCAATTAAAGACGGTCTTTCAAAAAGACCGTCTCTTCCAAGAATTTGTGAGCTAAAAAGGAAGTTAAAAAGCATTATTTAGAAAGATTTTTTTTTTAAATTTAAAAATTGGGGTGGCCTAAACTTAAACTTGAGACGTCTTGTGTATGTGTACAATTAATATTCATTAAATTATTATCACATATTCTTAAAGTAAAAAATATCATTATGATAACATTTTATAGGACTGATTTAGTGATTTATACTCCCTCTTATTCATCTTAAGAGTCTCATTTACGTTATGTACTCTGTTAATATCATTATGATAACATTTTATAGTTCAATGTACTTATTTGATCTTTAATATATATATATATATATATATATATATATATATATATATATATATATATATATATATATATATATATATATATAATATATATATATATATATATATATATATATATATATATATATATATATATATATATATATATATATATATTATATATATATATATATATATATATATATATATATATATATATATATATTAACTTATGTAGATTTAAAATAAAATACATAAAAATAATTAATAAATAATGTCAAAAAGCACTTAATAATAGAGATGACAGTAAATTTTAGAATCATTTAACGAGTCTAAAACCTTTATTTGGACTATTCAAATTCATGTAAATTTATACGGGTTATGGTCGGGATCCAAATCTTATAAATTCAACGGTCTATCCTATAGACCGTCTCTTGTGAGATTTTGTGTTACACAAATTCTTGTGTGATAATGTACCATCGTATGATGTTTTCCTTACATAGGTTTAATATCCTCACTGATACAATTATAATTTTTAATATATGTCCTTGTTATTGTTTTAATTAAAGAGTCGGTCAAAGTCTAGTATGGACTTGGTCCACACTAATATTAGTGTGGACCAAGTCTTACACTCTCCATTCCACTCCACTCCCCTACACTTCACTCCCCTTCACTCTCTTTCACGAAAATGAAATACTTTAACATAGACATGGGTGTTCTTTTTGTGACTACAATAGTAAGTTATGTCCAAATTCAATTAAAGGGATTATTATTATTATAATGATTAATCTAAATATTAAAGGTTACTTGAGGTAATAGTGTATTCAATACTCTAGTTATTAGATGGGAATTAAACTTATCAGAACATGACACGTGTCCTTAAGTGGTCTCTGTTTTAGTATGTAAAAATATAGAGAACATATTCAATATTTAAAATAAGATTAATACAAAAATATGTAATATTTAAAATAAGATTAATTGAGGTTAATTATGACAATAAATGGAAATTAGTCTATTAAATAATAATAAACATATTTGGTCAAAGTAGAGCTAAATATGTATAGTAAATATTCATCAAAATAAATGAAATTAATATTAACTACATTTGGTCAAAACCGAGCTAATTGGACAACAATTTTGGTAATCTTTAAGTTTTCAAATGTAGATGCACATAGAATAAGATTTTAGGTGGGAAAAAAATTCTTTGAGAGCATGACACGTGGCAGTAGGTGGTGTTTGTTTTAGTATTAAGTAAGTATAGATAAATAATTATGCTAATAGCAAACTAAAGACAAAAATTAGTTATAAAATAATAATCTAAATGTAGAGTTATTCATAGCTGAAGGGTGAAAAATTAGACTATTAATATTAATTTGTCCTATAAAAAATTAGGTGAGATTTAAATTTAAAATGATACACTAAATGATCTAATATAAGCTTAAAATCTCTTTACAATATTCACGTCATAATTCCTCTAATTTCATGTCAAATATATTCAAAATAATGCATTATTTAAGGAAACTAATAATCAAGTGGGGCTAAGATTATGCCTACACATGCTAATCTTCTTAAGGAAGTCAGCTAGGCATTTGGGCGTAAATTAAATTATTGTGGAGCTGCCATCTGTCCAACATGGTGTTTGCTTTAGTATAGGTATAGGTATAGGTATAGGTATAGGTATAGATAGATAGATAGATAGATAGATTAAAATAGGTTATTTATATAGGTCGCTTTATTATGATTATGAGACTAATGGGTTGAATAGGAGGTAGTATTAAACTATTCAACCCATATGACTAAAAATACATTTCATAGAGTGAGTGGGACTTTCTTGCACAAAAATATATTTTTTAGGAAAAATTGACATTAATAATCCAATCTTTTGCTCATTCGCTGTGAATAATCCAACCTTTTGATTATTTTCTAATAATCCAACGTTTGCCCTTAGTTTTCTGTAAATAATCCAACTTTTATTCTAGTTTTATTAGCAGCATACCCTATTATTACCTATTATTAGTAATACGGTATGTTGTGGCCAAATTTATCACAAAGGTTGAATTATTAGAAAATAATTCAAAAGTGAAATTATTTATTGAGAATGAGTAAAAGGTTAGATTATTAATATTATTTTTTTATAAATTTATTTTGTCCTTCCTTGATTGGCCAAACTAAAAAATTTGGTTGAGTTGGAATATATAGAAAGGCACACAAATGGGCCTCCTTATATGAAATTCAAATGAATTATTAATTGGTGGGCCTGCAGCTACCAACTTATATAATTAGCAACTAGTATCCTAAGAAATTGTCTTTTTGAGAGACGTCTCTTAAGTCCAATCTATTAAAGTTTATTGCCTATATTTACTCTATATTATTTTAATGGGCCAACCCAATCAGAGATGGTCTCTCAAAGAGACCGGATCTCACAAGAATTTGTGTATAATTAATACTCCCTCCTTTCGGCCTAAATGTTCCATTTAGTTTTTTTCACACTTGTCGAGACAATATTTTAATCTCTTAATATCTCAAATTATTCTTAATTAAAAATTATAAAATTTGATATTAATAATTCTTGTATTGAGACGAATCAAACAAGAGCCCACGTGACCATGTTTTAACTTATAAATTAAGAGTAAATACAAATTAAAAGTGACGAGTGAATAGTGCCAAAAAACTGAATGAGATATTTAAGCTGAATAGGAGGTAGTATGATACTCCCTTCTATTCACTCGAATTGTCCCATTTAATATTTCACACTTACCGACATAACATTTTAGCCCTTAATATCTCAAATTATTGTTAATTAAAAATTATAAAAAAGTTGATATAAATTTTTTTTATATTAAGACGAATCAAACAAAATCTCACATGACTATTTTTTAACTTATAAATTATGAATAAAATACAAATTAAGAATGATAAGTAAATAGTGTCCAAAAACAAATACGACCGGTCAATAGGAGGGAGTATTATTTTTATATTTCACATATGTTCTCAAATGTCATTTTTATTGTAAAGTATTTTTATTGTAAAGTTCCATAAAATATCTATTCACGTATATAATTATGATGTCCATTCTTGGTGACTCGAATATTTTTTTATTTGCTTTAATTTCTCCGTTCACATTATTTCTAACATTTGTATTGTAAATTTGTAATTAACAGGAACATTTGTATATCTCAAAAAAAAAAAAAAAAAACAGGAACATTTGTATAGTAACTATTCATCAATAATTTTATTTACGTAATATCCACTTATGTATTAAAAAAAAATATAGTCATGTCAAATATTGTTTGAGATAGTTTAATTTCTGCTCCCTCTGTTCTTTTATGTTCGTCCACCTTACTATAACGGGTAGTTTTAATTTTTAAATGTTTGTCCACTTTAGAATACTTTTCATTTTTGGAGATCTTTTTTTTCCAAATATACCCTCATAATTCCTCCAATTTTCCACAAATATACTCTTTCTACATTAATGACAATGATAATTTGATTTTTTTTCTTTATTTTATCTTTAATTTAAACCTTTTCTCTGTCATAAAACCAAATTAATCATTACTTTACAGTTTACACTACTATTTATATTAAAATAATACTCACTTATCACCAAAAAAAAAAATAATACTTACTTACCGCAAAGATTCCATTTTTCTTAATATATGTGAAAAACCCAAAAATGACAAACTAATAAAAACGGAGGGAGTACTTTTTAAATATATAAGTTTCATAATTTTTGTCAGATGGAATAAATTTAGTATCAAAGTATGTCGTAAATAACGTGTAATAAGCAATATTCCAATTAAATTCAAATAGAGAAACAGCCGGTCTTGGCCGAGACCGTCTCAAGGTGAGACGGCCCAGCCCACCTTCCTCCTTCCTCCTTTAAACTCAGATCAAAATTAGGAAACTTCCATAATCAAAACTTCCCATTTTAAAACCGCCAACCACGAATGAAAAGAAGGTACGAATAATCTGCAAATTCTCTCAATCTTGTTCGGAATTCCTGCAATTCATTCATTCCTTTCAAGAAATTACTCAAAAATGTCTGCAATGGAAGATTTAATGAGCGAATTTGACATGGAAATGACGTTACAAGCATTGAGAACAGAGCACGAAGAAATTGAAGGTGAATTTGACGAAAACGTATGTTTTAGTGAGATTAATGACGAACGATTTATATATCTAATTCATAATGGTGAAGAAATTACTCAAAAAATTTTCAGATTTGACGCTTGATGAAGATGATAATGGTGAATTTGAGATGGAAATGAGGGATTGTATAGCGTTACATCAATTGACTATCTTAAAATGAAAATTGAGTACTTTAGTATATGAACTGATTATTTTAAGAGGACAATTGAGTATTTTAACATAACAATTTAAGAAGTTAACATTATAACATTACATCAAGTTAAACAAATATGGATTGTATAGCATAACAATTGAGTATTTTAAGAGGACAATTAAGTATTTTAAGAGGACAATTGAGTATTTTAAAATAGCAATTGGGTAAGTGAAGTGTATACTTTAAGAGGAGAAATGAATACTTTGATATATGAACTGACTATCTTAAGATGACAACTGAGTACTTTAATATATAAAATGAGTATCTTAAGATGACAACTGAATACTTTAAGAGGACAATTGACTATCTTAAGATGAAAATTGAGTACTTTAATATATGAACTGATTATTTTAAGAGCACAATTGAGTATTTTAACATAATAATTTAAGAAGTTAAGAGGACAATTGAGTATGTTAAGAGGACAATTGAGTATTTTAAAATAGCAATTTAGTAAGTGAAGTGTATACTTTAAGAGGCGAAATGAGTACTTTGATATATAAACTGACTATCTTAAGATGACAATTGAGTACTTTAATATATAAATTGAGTATGTTAAGATGAAAATGAACTAACTATCAAGAGATGAAAAATCGATTACTTTAAGATGAAAATTGAATATCTTAAGATGACAATTGAATACTTTAAGAGGACAATTGACTATCTTAAGATGAAAATTGAGTACTTTAATATATGAACTGATTTAAAAACAAAATCGTTACCAGTAATGGAGGAAGAACGAAAATGGAGAAAGACAACCTAAGTGCAGCAACAACGAAAAAGGAACAAGTCGTTACCAGAAATTTGAAGAAGAACGAAAATGCAGCAAGAAAGAAAATGGAGGAAGAACGAAAAATGGAGGAAGAAGAACGAAATGGAAACTCAAGAAGGGAAGTAATGATTTGAAAGATCAGTTTTCAAAACAAAGAAGGAAGTTAAAAGGATTTCCAAAAAAAAAAAGAAAAAAAATAGGAAAGTTGGAGGGAAACTCGCGCGCGTGCAGGCCACGCGCCTCACATTGGGCCGGCCCAATGTCCGTCTCACCTTGAGGCCGTCTCGGCCAAGTTTTGGTGATAGAGAAAGCACTATTTATTAATCATTCATCATACTCCTATTCATTTACATGGTAAGTTTAAGTTCGTCAATTAAAATCAACTAAATATTTTACTAATAAAATTAATATATATTTGTCGTCACAAAGACAAAATCCAACTCTGCACTATATTATACTTAAATAAGATCATTATACATAACAAACATTATTTTTTTCCAAAATATCTATCTATCTTTATATAACAATATTTATAATATAGAAATATAGAAACCCTAAAAACATTTTTAAAGTAAAGTTTATGTATTGATTTTTTCAATATTATTATCATCATTATTATTTAGCCTTGACCACATCCAATTGGTGAAGCTTTGAAGAGTATTATGATCAGCTCGATAATGTTTTTGAGTAAATTCCAAAAATTGAGACCATGTAAAATCAGGATAATTCCTTGGATTATTAATACCATTTGGAGGTCTTACCACTTTATCTTCTTTTGGGCACAAAAAAAATGCCATGGATTTCCTCTCCACTTTTTCATTCACCACTGCTCTATGCAAACAACTTTTGTATTTTCCATTTGTCATGGCCTGCATTAATTAATTATTATTTTCTCTCATTTAAAAAACAATAATAAATCTGGATAATTATTTTTCTTCTATTTTGTCAGGAACCAACTCAACCAAAAGCTTAAGCTGATGGTTGAGGTTGAGGTCCCAAAACATGTTATATACTCTAATACGTCCCCTCACACGAGAGCCCTTTGGGCTAGAAGTGTGGATGCAACACAAACACTTCTCATACCTGGTGCTAAATATTCCACCTTACATGAGGGGTGGTTGAGATTTGAATCCGTAACCGCTTGTCACGTTGGCTCTGATACCATATCCAGGAACCAACTCAACCAAAAACTTAAGTTGATGGTTGAGGCCCCAAGATATGTTATATACTCTAAGACATTTAAACAATGATAACTAATGTTTATTCAATTAATGGTAATTAATCTCATACACGTATAAATAATGATTTTGTTAATAACAACACTATGAATTTAAAGGGTCACGTTAAAATTAATTACATAAAGACTAAAAATTTGAAATCTTTATTCAATTAATGGGAATTTTTTGCATTTGACTGTTGGATTTTTTAGTTGACTTGTTTAATTAGCTGAAAATTTTAGCTTTTTTGTTGACTATTAAGCTAGCTGAAAAAGTTAACTATTTATGGAGATGTTTGGTAATTTAAATATTAGTTGTTGACTGTTTATTCGAGAAAAATAGCGAATAAGTCAAAAATCAATATAAAAACTAATTGGAATAGCTTTTTTATTTCGGCTGAAAAATCCGTTTTTCAGATGGCTTAAAAGACATTTTTACCAAAAATTTTTAGTCTATTCAACCAACCAAAAAGCTGAAAACTGAAAAACCAAAAATTAACCAAAAAAACAATTTAAAAGCCAAGTATCAAACACCCAATTGTTGTAATATTTTGAAAAGTTGAAGCTGAAAAAAACACGCATACAACAGACCCCTTTAGGCCTTTACATAATATTTTTACCCTAAAAAGACTCATGTACCATTATGAATTTGTTAGATTTTGTATTTTTGGTTCATCCTATGTAATTTGCTACATTTTTATTTTACGTAATTTAATGTACTATTTTGTTTATTTGTATGTCGAGTTATTCACATTTAAAAAATATAAAAAGTTTATATTATGAAAGTATGCGATTAGACGATTCAAATAAGATCTCACTTGACTATATTATACATATATATTAGCCGCAATATATAAAATAAACTTAAACGATAAATAGTGCCCAAAAACAAAATGTAACAAGTATTTCGAACAGAAGAAAGTACATATGATTTATTTTTCTATAACACTATCCATTTTTATTTTTTTTGATTTGCTCAATTTTTTCCCTAGAAAATACTACTCCCTCCGTCCCCTATAATTTGCAGCATTTTCCATTTTTGTCCGTCCCACTTAAATTGCAGCATTTCTATTTTTGGACTATGCCCCACCACTTTCTTTTAATCTCATCTATATATTTTAACTCTCTTTTAATTTCATCCACAAATTCATTCTCTCTCCTCATTTATTACCACTTTTTAATATTCACCCATTTTCTCTTTGCTACTAACTCATCAGGACGGAGTAGTATACGGGAGGAGACATAATAACAATATGTATGTAATCAGGATAATATTAAATAAATCGATCACTATAAAACAAAAACATAAATAGATAACATGTGATATTTGTAAGCAGCTTTTGACAACAATTTTTATGATCGACTTGTTTTGATAGGTCCCTTGTTAAGTTGTTATTATTAATTCCTCTGTTACATAATATTTGTTATATTTTATTTTTTTACATAGTTCAATGCACAATTAGCTAAAAATTATAAAAATTTAATATTATAAAATTATGCAATTATACGATTCACACAAGATCTCACTTGACTATATTTTTTCTTACACGTTAGTCGTTATATGTAAAACAAGCTCAAAAAATAAATAGTACTATTTATAAGAAGTCAAATATACCTAAGTATTTTAAAATTGATTATTTTTCATTTTGTGATTTTGACGTGAATATTTTATGAAACTTTCGTCTTGGCTCTGATTGAGGATAAGAACATTCATTAGATAGGACTAGAGAAATAGGGCAATCATCTCACTAGTCCAAGTCATCAATCACAATCATGCAATTTTAAACGTCAAACCATTTTTTTTATAAAATTTAAATTATTGATTTTTGTAAATAATTAAAAATTGATCATTTACTTACAATAATATCAAATTTAATGTATGATAAATTTATAATTTATTAAAATTTTATAATGATTGATTATAAAAGGCAAATCACTATGAAATTGTAACTATGAAAATATGGTATGGAAAGGCATTTCCCTATCATTCATAAAGCTAATAGTATATGTTTCTAAGCAATAGACATATGATTTCAAAAAAAAAAAAGCAATAGACATATCATATCAATTAAGGACAAAATATTGTCCTATGGCCTAAGAATTAAGCAAGCTAAAAAGTAGATTAAAGAGTCTATTCTCTTTCATTATTCCAATGATATTAGTTAAAAGTAGCTTTTATTTAGCTAGGATTGGAATCGAAGATTCGAATATACGCAATCTTATTCTTGTTATTTTCCTACATAGTTAAAGCAGAAGTTTCAGTGGTGAATGCACCAACCTTATCCTTATTATACTACTGAATTAGAGATAACAAAGAGAATTGTTTTCAATTTACCCTTTGTAGTAAACACCATCTACAACTTTGTATAAATAAGAATGCACATAATATAATCGCCGTAGCCTAAAACTAAGCTAAAAGGTAAATCAAAGAGTTATTCTATTTCATTATCTCAATATCATTAGTAGCTCCTACATAACTAGAGGCAAAGTTTAAAGGATCGAATGTACGCAACCTCACTCTTATTATACTACCATAATTAGTGATAACCGTCAGAGTATATAACATTTCTTGGGGCTTCAACCATCAACCTAAGCTTTTGGTTGAATTGGTTGAGGTTACGAGGTTCGAATCTCAACCACCCCTCATATAAAGTGGAATATTAAGCACATATGCACATCCAAATTTCTAATCCAAAGAGCTCTAATATGAGGGAGCATGTTAGAGTATATATATTTATATAACATATCCTGGGACCTCAACCATCAGCTTAAGCTTTGGTTGAATTGGTTTCTTAACATGATATAAGAAGCCAACGTGACAAGAGGTCACATGTTAGAATCTCAACCACCCCTCATTTAAAGTGGAATATTCAGCGTCTAGTCCAAAGAACTCTCGTGTGAGGGGGCATATGATATCTTAACCATCAACTTAAACTTTTAATTGAGTTTGTTCTTTAAATAACCCTTATAAAGAACATCATCTATAACTTCAAATAAATAAGAAACGCACATAATTTAACGAGATGACAATAAAAAGAGGAGGGAGTGATAAGGAATCATATATACCATGAAAGTATCACCAATGTTAATGACAAGAGCATCAGAACGAGGTTGAATAGCAAGCCATTTATTGTTGACAAAAACTTGAAGACCAGGAACTTGATCTTGGTATAAAACAGTTATAGAAGTGGGGTCACAATGAGGTCCTGTTCCTAGTACTAGATTTGGTTCTTCACATGGTGGATAATAATTTAATCTCATTATTGATTTTGCATCTTCATAGAATTTGCTATAGTATTTTCTATCCACTCCCAAACTTATTGCCAATAATTCTGTTATTAATACACTTAATTTCTGCATTTCCGAGCAATATTTCTCATATACTAACCTGAAAATTTCAAATTAATTATACATTAATTAAGCTATTAATTAATTAGCCACATTTTATATAATGAACTGATAGAATTTAGAAAATGGGCCTAGGCAATCCAAACAAGGAGGAGAAGGAGTAGTCCACCCACTACAACATAATTTGGTTTTAGTGGGATATATTTAGCGATATTTAATTTAAATGTCGCTATTTCAAATTTCTTATAGTGTACATAGAGGATTTAGTGACATTTATTAGAGTCTTTAGAGGCATATTAAAAATTCATACTAAAGCTTTTAGCGACATAGGATATAGTGACATTTCTCACAAATGCCACTATAAACTATAGTGACAATTACATATGCTACTAAAGACCAAATTAAGTGTCGCTAAATCACTTTATGGCGGAACTTAAAATAAAAACTAATAATTATTGCACTAAAACTATGAATTAGTGGCATTTTTTTAATGTCACTAAATCCAATCTCGCAAAAAGCTAAATTTGTTGTAGTGACCCATAAATCCAAAGAAGGTTCACTACTAAAACCAATTGGTAATAGTTGGAGTTACTCCTTGAGTATATAAAGTGATGCATACTCTTCTCTTTCTCCGATGTGGGACAATTACATGTGGGTAACACATGGGCACTTCAATATGAACCAGCTACAGATTTGATGTTGTGTTTAATGAAAATGAAAATGAGTTTTACGAACATTTAATTATTATGAAATTTGCTAGTTATGACTTTTTACTATATTTGTTTTCAAGTGAAAATTATGAATTTTTTTTATTAGAGTAGGATAAGCATGATAATAAACGTTCTGAAATAATTTTTCTAAAAAAATTATATTATTATTGTATATTTATTATGTTATTATTATATATTTATTATCATTTTCATTATTTATTACCAACAATTAGTGGTGTTCTTATTAGTATATATGCATGAGAGGTTTTAAACTATTAGTAATAAAGTTACCAAAAACACAGTTGCAATGCTAACTAGGTTATGCATCTATCATCATCATCCTACCCAATGTATCCTGCGAATAGAAAGCTATGGACAGGGTCCGGAGAGGGAAAGACGGTGACAACTCATACCCATAAAGAAGAGCGTGACCACAAGAAAAGAGTCCCCGGCTCGACAAAGAAAAAGAGAAACCCTGCGTCTTGGGGATAAAAACGCAAAAAAACGATAAAAACGTAAAACAATAAAACTAAAAGAAAACAATACAATACCAATATAACTAAAAGAATACGATAAAAACGATAAAAACGTAAAACAATTATAATAATTTTCTAATCTTAATTATTAATTATTGAATATTGTATCATGAGATTTGAACTCTTTATTCATTTGATTGATGATTATAGATTTATACTCCATTCGTTTCTTTTCAATCGTCCTATTTAATTTTGGGGACTATTCATCATTCATTTTAGTTTGTATTTTATTCTTAATATATGAGTTAAAACATGGTTAAATGAAATTTTGTTTAATTTGTCCTAACATAAGGTTTATAAAAATCTAGTTTAATACTCCTATAATTTTTAAGTATGTACAATTAGGGATATTAAGGGTAGTATTACTATGAGTGCATTGCTAAACGTGCTCAAACCAAATGAAACATTTAAAAAGAAAAAGAGGGAATATAAACAACAAAAAGATCTTTAAAATAGGAGTATTTAAATTTTAATACAAAATACAAATTATTTCTCTACAATCATCAATAATCTCAATTTGATATTAAAATTAAAATAATTTTTTGTTGATCAAATTTGTTATATTGGATAACTTTCAACAAAATTTAATTTCATTTTTTCCTTCAATAAACAAGAAAAGATTTATCAATCTAAATTAATTAATACTAAATGTAAATATTCAAATTAATAATCCAACGTTTTTTCGTCCGTTATAAATAAACTCACCTTTAGATTATTTTCTAATAATTCAACTTTTGTCTTTAGTTCGTTGTAAATAATTTAACCTTTGTCTTAATTTACTGACAACATACTCCATTATTACCTATTATTAACAATATGTTATGTTGTAGGCAAATATATGGATACATTATTACTCATTACTAATAAGCAAATAATACAAACTCTCACCGTTCTTTTTTTGTTTTTTCCTTTACTTTTTGTACAGTTTTTAAAATAAATTTTGAGTTTTAAATAATATCTCTAAAAACACATTATAAAAAATTATAAAAAATATAATAAAAAAGTATATATTAAGCCGAATCTAACGAGATCTCACATGGATATATCTTATCATCTATATGTGTCTTAAAAATTTTAATCAAACTTTTCTCTCCAAAATAAAATAAAAGAACATTAGAAAACGAAGGGAGTATTTGTTGTCGGTGAGTTAAATTTTGACTATTCAATAATGTCTAGTAGTAATGAGTTGTTTACTCAACCAGTAGATATAGCTAAGCTCATTATGTACAGGACCAACCCTAGATATTTTAGGGCCCTGGGCGAAATAACATATTAGGGCTACAACCATTAATTTTGTTAACATGGAGCCCTGGACTCAGGGGGCACCAACTAGTGGACGAGATTTCGGCAGAGTTTTATTTGCAAAATTAACAACTTTATATTTTACTCTTATTTGCTAAAATTTTAAATACGACATTACCACAAAATGATATTGAACAAATTAAATTAACTAACCTAATTTGAAAAATGTGATAAAATAAATAAATAAGACAAAATTACTAATATGAGGGAGTAATAATCATCAAAAGACTTCAGCATTAATTTTACACTTTTACTCTTATCAATAAAAAAGTTTGCTTTAAATATTTAAAAAAAAAGCCTAGGGGCACATGACCCCGGGGACCTAATGTAAGTCCGCCACTGACTACTGCCCTTATTGCCCACCCTTAGGGCTGGCCCAGGACCCTGGTTATGTATGAAATTAAGTATGTAGATATGAATGTGAATGTATACTTACCCCATATCCTCAAACTCATTGCCCAATACAGAGGAGAAATAATCAACCACAGATTTATGATGAGTGTTAGCATGATGAGGGAATGATAAAGTCTCCTTCCATGGCAAATTTGTAGCCCATCTATCAGCATGAGCTATAGACAATCCCCATGGCTTACCAACCTTCTTCAATGTCTTTGCCTTTATTGAAGGTGGAAGTTTGAAGAATTTGTCCATGTAATTATAGGCCTCTTTTAAGAGGTTTGGTTCAATTCCATGGTTAATCACTTGGAAAAACCCATGTTGTGAACAAACTTTTTTTAGAATTTCTATGGCATTTTTTGTGGCCTTTTCATCCCCATTAATGAATCCTTGAAGGTTTATTATTGGAGCATCAAGTATTTCTTTTGGTTGGGTGATATCTTCATGAGACCAAATGAATTTTTGTGGGACATTTAGGTTGTGGTTTTGTGACATTGAGTGAGAAGAATGTTTGGTGGTGGTGTTTCTCTTTTGGGTGTGGAGCTCCCAAGGGCTTGCAAAGTTTGTAAGGATGGATACACTTGGATCCATTGTGTTTTGATTGAAATATATATAACTCAAATGATGGCCATGTATTTATATAGGGAACTATTCTTTCAAAAATCGTTTTTTGGTGAGATAAACTCAAAATAAAAGGCTTATATGTTAATAATTTGTATTAGTTGGATTAATTTAATTCAAGTTTGGGCGCGTCTCGTAGTGAAATCGTTTCATAGTGAAACCAAAAGTGTTTGTGGTCAATGGATAGAACATCCACGTGTTGAGCAAAAGTTTTGAGGATTGACACTTATTGGACGCAGGTATTAGTTGGGGGTTACTTGACTGCGCACATCCTCTTTACTCCCTCCTTGAGGAGAACAAATATGGTTTATCCACACCTTTTAAGAAAAAAATCCACCCACACCCTGCTTTGTGCAGATACTGAGAGTGTCCTTTACCTTTACCTTTTTATATGAGGTGTTTGACAATTGGTTGTCGGAATTTTGTTGGCTTGTTTAATCAATTGAAATGTAGGTTGTTTTTGTTGGCTTTTAAGATAGCTGAAAAAGCCAGCTGTTTGTGGGTATGTTCGGTAAATTTATATATTGAATGTTGGTTGTTTATTAGAGAAAAATTAGACTAACAAGCCAAAAGCCAACAAAAATGATAAATGATTGACTTTTTATTTTGGCTTAAAAGCGAGTTTTTCAGCTAGCCAAAAGGCCATTTATCAAACATTTTTTTCAACTAAACAAAAAGTCAATGTAATAGCTAAGTACCAAACACCCCAATATATGAGTGAGTCATTACATAAAATGTATGTAGAAAAAATAGGGATAAACTTTCACATATTCTTAAATGAGAGATCTCATAGTGAGACCATTTTTATTGAGTTAATCCATGTATAATTAGTGTATTAAAATAAATATTTATAATTTAAAGTGATCATTTAAAAAAAAACTAATAATATGAGTTTGTTTCATGGTGAGACAGTCTAATAAAGAAGAGTGGATAAACTTTAACATGATACACAAATTCTTGTGAGAGACAGTCTCTTTGAGAGACCATCTCTAATTGGGTTGGCCTATTAGGGAAAATGAAAAGTAAATGTAGGCAATAAGCTTTAATGGATTGGGCATGAGAGACGTCTCTCAGAAAGACGGTCTCTTAGGAGACTAGCTGAACATGATATTGCATTGAATTTGATAGGATTTACACATACGTTTTTATTGGTCAATATCCTATATATATTAATTAAGATTGGCTTTATTACCTTAAAATTTAATAAGAAGATCTCAAGAGATTTTGATTTTTTATTTTGTAACTTAATATTTAATAAGAATAGATACATATTTTCGTAATGTATAGACTTTATTAATTTAGATATATATATATATATATATATATATATATATATATATATATATATATATATATATATAATATATATATTATATATATATATATATATATATATATATATATATATCCAAAGTTGTAAACTAGAAAATATATAAATATTTTAAACTTTAATTATATCAAACATTAAGTATTCGATTCTTGTATTTATTTTTTTAATATACAGAGGTATGTATAATTAATTATTAAAATAAAGAATTTATAAGAGAACATTGACTTCAAATGGACATAAGTTCTACATGCAAGTACAAATAACTAATAAAAAATGGTTGGACAACTATTTTTGATCATTTATCATATTATAAAATATTAAAGCTTCTCATATTTTGATCAATTATTATATGTATATCTTTCTATATGTAGACATAAATTTTTAATCAAGATTATTTTTAAATTTATTTGTTAATTTAAAAATTGTTCCAATTAAAAATAGAAACAATCAAAGATATTAAATAGTACATTTGGGATGGTTGTGGTATGGTACGTTGGTTGGCCAGAAATCATGGAAGTCCTGCAAAATAACACCAAAAACCCCTAGGTGACTCCGAGGCGGTTCCTCCAACGATATAACGTCTTAATTTCGTTACGGAGGAAAAGTATCCATCTCCTTTACTTACCCTCAAGAGACTCTAGGGTTAACCTAGTGGGCTTATTTTAAGTGGGCGTAGCCCATATAAAATATGAGCTCATATATTATGAACAAACTATACTAATACATCCCTACAATTAAAACGAAAGGTTTACGAATATTAAGATTTCCACTAAAATCTTGAAAGCGGTATCAAAGTATGACCATTAGTAAAGAAATTTGCAATTTGATACCGGAAGTCTGGGAGGAAAGATGAAGAACTTGAACTTGACCGTGTGCAAGGACAAAATGAATATTCATTTCAAAGTGATTGGTGCGTTGATGATTAATTAGATTCCTAGATTTACAGTTGGACAATAGAGTTCAAGTAATAAATTTTTAAAACAACAAGACGAAAACGACGTTAACAACTTCACAATATTCTTCTTCAGCATTAGAGACAGAAGGTGACTTGTCTTTTAGATGACCATGATAGTAAGTTATCACCAAGAAAAACACAGTACCTGGAGTTGGAGCGGCGACTATTAGAACAACCATCCCAATCTACATAAGAATTAAAAAATAGGTGAAGAAGCAAAGTTTGAATAACTATGATGAAGAGTACCTTTGACATATCGAATTATTCGACGAAAAGCCTGCATATGAGAGTACATAGGATCATGCATAAGTAAGAAACCGCATAAGAAATATTTGGCCTAGTGAAAGTGAGATATTCCAAGACACCAACAAGACTATATTAGAGTGAAAGATCTTCATATGGGTGAGTGTAGTGAGCACTGAGTTTGAATTTTGCGTCCATTTGGATGGGACATGATTTTTATGAGGTTATGCCAGCACAAACAATAATTTCAACGGAATATTTTGAGTAGGATAAGAAAACGTCCACCGAAATTTTTGCTAATAGCAATACACAAGAAATAATGCGAAGGACCCAAGTCTTTTTTGGAAAACTCATAGCTAAGTGAGTGAATGAATTAATATCTAAATGAATCAGGCGGTAAGAATAATATCATCCACTAAAGGACGATAAGCAGCACAGGGACCTTATGTGTAAATAAATAAAGAGTTATCACAAGTACGATGGAGAAACCAATAGTTGATATGAAAGTTGCGAACCAAGTGTAACAAGCGCAAAATTTAAAAATAAACGCTAGTTTGAATTATTTTTCAGCGCAAGAGTAGCATAAAAATTCACTATTGTTTACAATTATTTATAAATATTTTTTGGTAAGTCAAAAATTAGAAAAAAAAAAAAAAGGTAAACTCGCGACAATTTGTGTTATTTATTTATTCTTTTTTTGAATAAACAATTTGTGTTATTTGAATCCTATAAACAAAATTTGATTGAAAAATTACCTAAAATAATCCTAACATATTCGTGATTTCCCTCCAATAATCTCATCTATTGATTAACGATGAATAATCTCAACTTTAAAGGATATTTTCCTAGGGTAAACTTGGTGACTGAATGACTTGTTTTAGCAAGTTTTATTTCTTTTAAAAAAAGAGATAAATCAAAATAAAATGCGAAAAGAATGTTAAATAAATGTTTAAAAAAGATTTATGATTTTTTTATTATTTAGAATTTTTTATGTAAAATTTTAAAAATTTTATCAGATTTTAAAATTAATTTTCAGTTAGTTTTTTTTTTTTTTGCAGAATTTCCTACTATTGCAGGTCATCCGATTCACCAAGTTTTTTTCTAGGCAAATACCCCTTAAAATTGGAATTATTCATGGTTAATCAATGAGTGAGTGAGATTATTGTAGGAAAATCACGAATATGTTAGGTTATTATAGGTAAATACTAGAGGTGTTCATTCGGGTCATCGGGTTGATTTCAGGTCAGTTGTTTCGGGTCGGTTTAAAATCGGGTTTTGCGTTCACATTGGTTTTTACATAATTGTAGATCCATTTTTAAGTCGGGTCAAATAGGATTTGGTTATAAAGTCGAGTGTCTATCGGGACATCGGGTATGTTTTGAACACCTCTAGTAAATACCCATTTGATTTATTTTCACAATTTCCCCAAATTTAAAAGCAGTCTCCGAGTCTTACTCTTCTGAAATGTCACTGATATACTCCGACACAGTATACATCACGATCGCTACTAGGGGTGTTCATTACCGGGTACCCGGCTAATCGGGTACTCGGAAAGCCTGGTACCCGGTTAGCCGGGTACCTTTTTTAGCAGCCCGTGTCCCGGCCCATTTATTGCGGGTACCAGGATAAGACGGGTCGGGACACCGGGTACCCGGTTATTATTTTTGATTATTTTTCAAATTTAATTATAATTTTTAAGATCGAATTTCGGGCAGATCTTAGGCTATATTTAGGCAAAATTTTTCTAATTCGTATTGATCAGAGCTTGAATTTTAGATTTTAAAATTAATATTCTAGTTTTCAAAACTCAAAAACAATATATAATGTCGATATCAAATGCCCGAATAAACTATAGTCCACCATAAAATACTAAATCACTAATAGTCCACCACAAAGATTAAAGTCCCAAACAAACAAAGTAAAGTTTTTAACAAAAGTCCAAACAAAACAAAGTAATAACATAAAATTAAATAACAGTCTAAAGTCTTCATTTGCTCTAGTTTGCATGCCAAGTGCATCATTTTTCTTGGTATCAGGATTTCTTTGTTCCTTTATTAGCGAAATTGCACATCAACAGGTGTAAAATAGCAATACAGCCCCAAATGATGAGAGCAGCCCTAGAAATTCTAGAATGATCATGGATCCAAGTGCTCTTTTAATCATACAAAACAAAGCAAGTGTGTATTAGAAACAACACAATTATAATCATTTAAATTCGTACAAGTTTGGGTTTAAGACATAGTTTTCTGGCTTGGCTTGGCTTGGCTTGGCTTGGCTACTAGACACTAGTCCACCACTGACACTCAAAATAAACAAAAGCAAGTATTGAAGAGTCATACCATATGCTGCATGAGGATTCATTGGCCTTCTTTAGATAAGATTACCATATGCTGCACCAGTAAGTATTGAAAATGTATCAAGAAGAGGTTTTGATACATTTTCTGTACAATCAGGGAAACAACCATAGTTTCCCATGTCATTTATCACCATCGTTAAATGTTAATGACACAGAACATAACCATTAACCAGCAGATGAAATAATAAAACAGAACATAAATCTTACAAAAAATGAAATAAAACAGAACAAAAACGAAAAAATGAAATCAAAAAAATCAAAATCAGAAAATCAGAAATTCATCATCATCAAATCATCTTGATACAGCAGAAAAAAACAGAACATAAATCTAACAGTAGATGAAATAAAAAGAACAAAAACGAAAAAAATGAAATCAAAAATATCAAAATCAGAAATCATCATCATCAAAACAAAACCATAGCAAAATCAGAGTGAAATCAACAAAAACAAAATCAACAAAAACAAAACAAAACGAAAAAAAAAACTAAATCAATTAAAAATCATGCACAAACATAAATCAGAACATAAAAATAATTTAATTCAATTTTTTTTAATTTTTGATTTGAATTAAATTTTTTTAAAAAAAAATTTTTGAAAGATTTTATTTAAATTTTTTAATTTCTAAAAGTTTTAATTTTCATTTTAATTTTAAAAATTAAAAATTTTTTTTTTAAATTTAAAATTTTTTAATTTTAATTTTTTTTAATTTTAAAAAAATTAATGTTTTTTAGTTTTTTAAAATTTTAAATTTATTTTATTTTATTTTTACTATTTTATTTTATAAATTTTAATTTTAACTTTTTAAATTTTTATTTATTTTTTAAAATTTTTTTTTAAGTATAAGAGTAAAATAGACGAAGTGTAAAAGTATAAGAGTAGAATGAAATAGAGTCAAAGTGTGGAGAGTAGTAAAGTGGGGTGTAAAACTTAGTCCACACTAATATTAGTGTGGACCAAGTCCACTCAAGTCCTTCTTTCTGGGCAGTGGGTAAAGCAATGAAATTGAAATGGAATTGAAGTGAGCAAAAGAAACCCCTAAAAGAGAAGAGGGAAGAACGACGCTGGGGAGTCAGGGAAAGAAATGGAATTGAAGGTAGAAAATAAGAAAACCCTAAAAAAACGAGTATTTATATTAAAATAGTTTATCGGTATTTAGCGAGTACCCGGATCAAATTTATATCGGCCCTTGACTTTTTTTATTTTTTGACCCGTCATTAATGAGGCGGGTCAGCCGGTCGGCGGATCGAGTACTTTTGAACACCCCTAATCGCTGCCGCCTACACGCCGATCAGTGCTATTCTTTATGAAGAAGATGATAAATGAAGAACACAAATTCAGATTGGAAATTCAAAAATTCAGTTTATTATATAAAATTTTACTCCTATTTCTTAGTTAGTTTAGATCTTGAACGGCTCAATAATGTAAGATCTTTAAAGGTATGCAAAGTCTTATTCTCAATTTCTCACTAATCTACATAACTGCAATTTTCCTCAATTTCAATTCCTTTGCTGTTAATAGATTTATTTAATTCTTGTGAAAAATTGTGTAATTTCGCATGGATTACTGATATTTATTATTAGTAACGATAGGTTTAATGCAAAAAAAAATTAACTTACTACTTGAATATTCGAAATTGAACGCTGCGACTATCAAAAACCGTAATTCCCTTTTTTTTTAATTTTCAAATTGTTTTTTTTATCTGGCTGTTCATAGATACTTTTAGATATAATGTTTTCAAGTTACTTTTACGGTTTTACGTAGGGCTGGCAAAAGTTTATCCGACCTGCTAATCCAATCTGAACCTAACCCGAAATAAGTGGGTTTGGATTGAGATTTTTGATCCAATTAATTAAATGGGTCGACCCGACCTGATCTGTTTATTAAATGGGTTAGGTTCAGGTCAAAATTTTAAACCTAAAAAAACCTGTATAACCCATTTAATTAAATGTTTTAATTTCGAGTTAAATCAATAAGTATAAGCTAAACTTAGTTTATTTAATATTTTCTTATTTTTCATAGTAAATACAAAATAAACAACAAAAAAACATAAAATTAAAATTAAAGCCTAAAAAAATTAGATTTAAACAACGTTAAAAACCTTAAAACGAAAACAAAAAAATTATAAACGGGTTAAGTGGGTCAAAATCAGGTCAACCTGATCTGTTCCAGGTCGGGTCAAGGTTGTGATTTTCGAAAACTAAATGGGTTGGGTCTGGATCAAGGCTTTTCTGACCTGTTTATAAATGACTCGAACCCGAACCCGACCCAACCTGATCTGTTTGACAGGCCTAGTTTTACCTCTATGATTTTAGGCTAAAACTCCCTTTGTGTATTGACTTTGTTGCATTTGTTAGTTTATGATTACTATTTACGGTAATTTTTAATTTGTATTTTATCGTAATTAAATTACTTTCTTCGTTTCATTATGCTTTTTATATTTAATTTTTTATACAATTCAATGTGTTATTTTATCTATTTATATATTAAACGATACATATTAAAAGTTATAAAAAGTTAATATTATGAAAGTATACGATTAGACGATTCTAACAAGCTCCCACTTGAACTATATTTTTACTTACACATTAGCTGCAATATATAAAATAAGCTTGAACGATTAACAGTGCCTATAACCGAAATGTAGCAAGTTTTTCAGAACGAAGGAAGTTAAAATATAGTCAAGTGAGATGTTATTTGATTTGTACCAAGAATTAATCAATATTTTATACTCCCTCCGTTCCCTTTTGATGTTCCCATAGGGAATGTTCACGGGAATTAAGAAAAGTGGAATCTTTTAGATAGTGGAGATATTATTTTATGAATAATAAATTTGATGGAGAAAAAGTGGAGACCACAAATATTAAACAAGTATTTAAAGAATGTTAGTGGAAAAAATATGAGGACCACAACAAATTAAAAAATATTTTTATGAAGTTAGTGGGAAACATGTGGGACCATAAGAAATATAAAAATGTTAAAATTAGAGTTAGTGGAAGATATGTGGGCCCATAAATATTATTAAAATATTAAAATGAGGATGGGTGAGATTATTTTTGTCCAAAATTTGTGATATAAATGGAAAGATTCCTTATAGGAACATCAATTGAAACACCCAAAATGGAAAGTGGAAACTTTTTTAAGGAACGGAGGGAGTAATTTTTTGTTATGCACATTGAACAATATTACGTTGTCAATAATTATCTTGACAAATATATCTAAATCAAATAAGACAAAATTAATAAAACCGAAGAAATTTATTTTAAAAAAGTAATGTCATTTAAACAACTATTTTTTTAATACACAACTATCTTTTTTTAAAACAACAATGTAGGCCAATTTTATTTAACAACTATCTTTTTTTAATGAACAATTTAGGCTAATTTTAAAACTCACAATTTTTCAATAAATCTTAGTGGGTTAACTGACCGCACACCCTTGTACCTTACTCGAGGGTACAGGGTAGTCATTAAATATAATAACCATTAGTTTAAAGTTGTTATTTTAACATGGTATCAGAGTTTATGTAATAATAGGTTACAGTTTCGTATCTTATCAATTCGTCATTTATAGTAAAATATTTACATCATATAAGAGATCATATGTGGCATGTACACCTCTAGCCCAAAAGGTCCTCATGTAAGGGTGCCTACGTGATAGGAATTAGGATATAAGGTTTAACTCTCAACCATCAACTCAAACTTTTAATTGAGTTGATTTCTTGACAAAGTCAGATCCTCTAACGTGTGCCAAACCTCGACACTTAGATCTCTCTCCAGTTCAGATAATATAAGTTGAAACTTAAATGGTTAATTTTTTTTGAAGTCTATACTGCTATACATAAAAGTCAAATTCATGTCTTCTTGTTATGTATTCAGTTAATGATCTATAGTAGTTAGTAGACAAGAACATGTATAGAAAATATATTTGTATAAGAAAAGCTGATGAAAAGTTGACATCAAGCTTGTGGAATCAAACCAATTGATTTATAAAATTACTCATTAATATTTTTCTAGCCAATTGGTAAAGACTCAGACCAGAAACATTCAAACACTATGAATAATGATTCATTAATTAGAGATTGAGTTCATAATCCATATTTTCTCCAAGTTTTAGCTTATATTATGATATATATGGCTAATGCTATGTACACTTCTCTTCTGTTTCTGTCTATCTCTTCTTTATTTTTTAGTTTAGGCCAAGCAGATATTACTACCACACAATATCTAAGAGACTCAGAAGAATTAGTGTCTTCTAATTCCATCTTTATACTCGGGTTTTTTAGCTCTGCTAACTCAAGTGATCGGTATGCTGGGATCTGGTACAATAAGAATGAATCCGATGATCTTGAAGTCGTATGGATAGCTAATAGAAACAACCCAATTAGTGATAATACAGGAGTGCTCAAAATATCAGAAGATGGTAATCTTCAAGTCTTAAATGGACAAAACAACATTTTTTGGTCATCAAATCTAACAGCTAATAATGATAAGGTAACTAATCTAGTTACTCGTCTTTTGGATACTGGAAACCTTGTATTACTTTCGAATTCTAGTGGGAATGTTCTCTGGCAGAGTTTTAATCATCTTACAGACACATTACTACCACTTATGCAACTAACTTTTGAGGAAAGTGTAAACAAAAAGAACCAATTACTTGTGTCTTGGAAGAGTGGTTCAGATCCATCAAGTGGACGTTTTACTGCTGGTATTAATCGTCTGTTGCCTTCTGAAGTTTTCATATGGGATGCTGGTCGGCCTTATTGGCGATCTGGACCTTGGAATGGACATGTGTTTCTAGGAATCCCGATTATGCTCTATGATCTTGAGGTAAATGGATTTCGTTCTGAAAATGATCACGGAAGATTGAGCTTATTTTTTTCTTCGGGAAATTTAACAGCTGCTGAACATGTTAGATTAACTTTTGATGGTAAGTTGATTGTTTTTTGGGGGGATGATAATGAAGGGAAATATATTGTTAGGTGGCAGTCTTTAGAATCTGAGTGTGATATTTATGGAAAATGTGGAGAATTCGGGAATTGCAACTCGAATAACTCACAAATTTGTAGTTGCTTGAGGGGGTTTGAAGCAAGAAATAGCCAAGAATGGAGCAAAGGAAATCGCAGTAGTGGGTGTGTTAGGAGAACACCATTGCAGTGTGGCACTCTAGGAGGCAAACAAGACGGATTTCTGAAGTTAAGTAATATGAAAGTGCCTGATAATTCTGATTGGGTGTACGCGGATAATGAAGACCATTGCATGAGTCAGTGTTTACGAAATTGCTCGTGTTTGGCTTATGCTTATTATTTTGGTACTGGGTGTATGGTATGGAAAACAAGCTTGATTGATATACAAGAATTCTCCTCCGTTGGTGTTGATCTTTTCGTTCGCTTAGCTCATTCAGAGCTAGGTAAAAACCTATACTTTCCTCTAGTCAAGACAACCCTTTTTCTTCGGTTCAATTTATGATTCAATATATGTTCCTGTTTTTTTTTCATCTGTGCATCTTTCTCGAGCCAAGGGACTCTTTGGCCGCACTTTTCTTTATGAGTGTGAGTTGCCGCTTTCCTTCCTTCCCCAAACCCTGGTCACAGTTCCTATGATCGGGATACACTAGGTGGTATGATGATGACGACATGATGATGATGTATATTCCTGTTTTTTTCAGATGATACTTCATCGAGTGGCAGATTGAAAGTAGTCCTAGCTATAACACTGGGGCTGGGATTAGTCGCGTGTGCTGTTGTAACATGCTGCTTATGGAGATGGAAATGGAGACACTCTGGTAACAATTTTATTTCGGTGATGTGTGTTTTTTGTATATGCTGCAGCCTGTTCATACTCAACCGAAATATATTCGCTTGCAGCACGAAAGAACAAAGGCACTCGTAATGAGAGACAAGTGCTCAACATCAATGATGTGAAAATACAAGATTTACCATTGCTTAAATTTGAAGATTTGGCAGCTGCAACTAATAACTTTGATGCTTGTAACAAGCTTGGACAGGGTGGTTTTGGCCCTGTATTTAAGGTAATGATTCGAAATAAAAGGATCGTACACTTCAAATCTTAAACAAGGAGAGCCCGCTCATATGTATGTGTGTATATATATATATATATATGTATATTTTACTTTAGGGAAGACTTGAAGATGGACAAGTAATCGCTGTCAAGAGACTTTCGAGATTATCAGGACAAGGCCTAGAAGAGTTTATGAATGAAGTGGAAGTTATTTCGAAACTCCAACATCGGAATCTTGTCAGACTGCTGGGCTGTTGTGCAGAACGAGAAGAAAAAATGTTGGTTTACGAATACATGCCGAATAAGAGCTTGGATGCTTTTCTTTTTGGTAAGTTCGATCTATAATCATTGATTAATATCAACTTAGTTCGTATAACATTCATACATTAATATGAACTTATTTCGTCGTATAGATGGTGTAGATCTTTGTATAGCACCAATTCTGACATGAAGTTCACAATTTTTTCTGCATATTGTGTACTCAGATCCTGTACTTCGGAATGATCTAGACTGGAAGAAACGCTTGAATATTATTGAAGGAATATGTCGTGGCATCCTTTACCTGCATAGAGATTCTAGATTGAGAATTATTCATAGAGACCTTAAACCAAGCAACATTTTGTTGGATGAAGGTCTCAATGCAAAAATATCCGACTTTGGTATGGCAAGGATATTTGAAGCCAAAGAAAATCAAGGCAACACCAAAAGAATTGCTGGTACTTGGTAAGACTTCTTTTCTCATAACTACTTATTTGAACAAATTTTTTTACTTAAAACTTATTTCTCATTTCATTGGGTCGAGATGCAGTGGTTACATGTCTCCGGAATATGCTATGGAAGGTTGTTTTTCAGAAAAGTCAGATGTGTATAGCTTTGGAGTACTGCTCTTGGAGATCGTAAGTGGTAGAAAGAACACAACTCTCAGAGTTGATCAATCGTACTTAAGCCTAATAAAATACGTAAGTAATGCATCAAGTTACTATTAGGTCGTGACAATTCATCACATGATTACCCCATAGGCCCACTCTTGTGACACGCACATGGCACCCGTGGGCTCTGGCCCACAAACCCACGGGTAAAAGGTTGACTTGCATACACACTTGATGAAGCCCACAACCCACTATTTTAGTGATGTGGAATCTTCCTCACATGTGAAATATTTCCACCAGTTACTTTTATAACTCCGTTTTGGTTACTTACTTTGACAATGATCAAAACTTTCAGGCATGTAAATTGCAGAATGAGGGAAATTTGCTGTCACTGATTGATCCAACAATCAATGAACCATGTTTCCAAGGGGAGATTTTGAGGTGCATTGAAGTGGGGTTATTGTGTGTTCAAGAAAATCCTGAACAAAGGCCCTCAATTTCCACCATCATTTCAATGCTTGATAGTGAAAGTAGGGAACCTATTTTCACCCAAGGAGATAATTTGTATCCTCCAAGGTTATCCCAAGAAAATGACCAAGTATCTACTTCTGTGAACTGCATCTCTTTCAGTTCTTACATTATTGGTCGATAGCAAGATATATCGGGTATGATGATGATGCTACAATATCATACACATTTATGACATTAACTGTGTATTTGGTTAGTGGTACTAAATGGTGATGATGAGAATGATTTATAGTGTAAAATTTTTACTATGGAAACGAAAAACAATCAATAGTTAATTCTATTACTCAACAATCAACAACAATGGAGAACTTTATGTGTTTATCGTAATTATGGAATATATTTAAACATAAGTATGTCTATGAATGTGAAGCAAATTAGCTAGTGAAGGATGATGAATAAAATAATAATTATTATTGAGACTAAATTTATTGGTTCAAATTAGATCGTTGGATCGCTTAATCATAATATTGCGTTTTAATCTTACCTTTAAAATTTAAATTTAATTAAAATCGTAAAATCCTATCAATATTATTGAGATTCTATTTACAATTTACAATTTAAATCGTTAGACTGTATTTTAGATTGGAAAATCTTGTTTCAAAATTGCCATTATGAAAAGATTGTGTTCATTCGGGTCATCGGGTTGATTTCGGGTCAGGTGTTTCGGGTCGGTTCAAAATCGGGTTTTGTGTTCACATTGATTTTTACATAATGTAGATCCATTTTTGAGTCAGGTCAAATCGAATTCGGTTATAAAGTCGGGTGTCTATCGAATTATCGGGTCTGTTTTGAACACCTCTAGAAAAGAAGGGGTAATGAAGACATTTACTAAAAGTGGGGCATCAAAGAAAAAAAAGACTAGTCATGAAATTCATGATCACTTGAATAATCTTATTCCAATATTTTCACAAGCAAGCTTAAACCAACAAAGCTTCCACACAATAAAATAAATTAAATTTTTGTAGACTTGATCTTTATCTCATCAATATTACATAAATAACTCAAAAATCCCAAACTTTTTATTACTTTCAAAAAAATAAAGCGAAAATATCAAACATACAAACATACAAAAATACAAAATACAATCAATCTTTAATTTTTTTTACATGCACAAATAAAACAAACAAAAAAATTTAAGTAATCTTTAAAGAAAAATAAAACAATCCAAGGCAATATGTGGATTATTAGCATCTTCAATTGGCATCAAATCCATATGATCTTGGTTTTGACACAAATCTTCCATCCTCAATTCCTTAATCTTTGAATTTACACCTTTTATAACATCTTTTTCTTTCTTTACCATTAAATTTTTGGACTTACCATTTCTCCTCTTATTATTATTATTATTATTATTATTATTATTATTATTATTATTATTATTATTATTATAGTTTTTCCTAGGACTTGGAGGTCTAACATTTGCACCATGATCCTTCCTCATTGATGATGAACACACACTTCTTCCTTCACCACTTAGCCTTCTACTTGAAGATGGTGACATGGGCCTAAAATCCCTACTACTTCTCGAAACGGGCCGGTTATTGGGCTCAAATTCGGGCTCTCTACGGAAGCTTTTTTGACGGGTTAAATTACCCGGTGAGCTACAACGAGGCCTCTTTTGGGCCGTTGATCTTACAACCACCCTTTGTGATTGTTGACTGGGTTTGGAGAATTTAGGCTCGAGTTTGCTTCTTACGGGCAAAGAAGCTCTTCTAGGGTTAGAAACCCTAATTGGAAAATATTCATTTTTTAGTAGTTGAGGATTTTCCTTAACACAAGACCAAAGAAATTCATTTGAATAAGATTGATTATCATCCGATTTCGAGCTTAAAATCGAAGACGATGAAGAAACAAGGGAGGAAGATAAATTACACGAGTTCGAGCTTGAAGTCGAGCTCGAACTCGTAGGAGGGTAGCTAGTTTTAATGGTTAAAGGAGATGATTTACAAGAAAATGAGGTTTTTGGAGGAGAAGAAATAATGGGTTCTTGTGAAATTACAACTTTTTCTTGTATTCCTAATTTAATAGGATTAATTGGTTGAATATCATTATTATTTTCATTGCATTGGCATTTGCAATTTTGATGAATTTGTTGTTTTTTGCATGTTTTTTTGGGTTTGCATTTGCTAATGCAAGAACCCATTTGGAAATTTTATGTGTTTTTTTCTTTGTAGATTATTATTATTATCAAATGGGTGATATTGGTTGCATATATATAAAAAGGTAAAAAGGTAAAGGTAATGACTTTTTAAAAACTTGTTTGTTCTTTTTGGGGTAAATTTGAATTAGAATTGCCGGGAAGAAAACCGTTGAGCAACGGTTATGAATATAGAAATAAGGTTTATAGTGATGGATTGTGTAATTTTTTTGTTTCACAAATTATTGTGAGAGACGGTCTTTTCAAAAGCACAAATTCTTATTTGATACCGTCTATACAATAGACGTCTCAAGTTTTGGGGTTGGCCAAATTGATAAATTAGAAGAAAAAAAACCGATTGGTGGTTTTGTAAGTTAAAAGGGAGATATGGACTGGGCTCTTGAGAAACGTCTATAGTATAGACGGTCTTTCAAGAGAGGGTCTGTTCCAAAAGACGCATTAAATAGATGGGCAAAATAGCCCAATTAATACAATATAAAGAAAAAATAAAAATGTAGACTTATTATTTTAAAGTCGTTCCTTTGAGAGACAGTAGAATAGCTCTTTTTGTTTACCTTTTGAGATGTATAAATATAAATAAATGGCGTTATTAATTGGAAAGTGGGGTCTAATGCTTCCATTAGCTATATTTTGTTTTTGATAATGGTGTAGTTGGTGGATTGCTTTCTTGGAAAAATAGCTTATTGTATATTTTTAGTTTTATTTCAGTATATAGATAGTTGGTCGGTTAAATTCGCTAATACTAGTGTTAGGTAGAACTTATTTTTTAGTAAGCTATTTTTGAATAAGATATATTCATAACTGTGTGTCCAAAATAAGCTAATCAAACTAGCTCTCTATGGGGAGGAGTTAATGAGAATCAAATGCGTATCTCTTCTGGAAAATATGGTACTTATTACCACTGCTCACTTAAAAAAGATTTGACATTAATAATATAACCTTCCACCCGTTTATTTTCTAATAATCTAACATTTGCCCTTAGTTTGTTATCAACATATTCTATAAGTATGTATGACAACAAATTAAGAGTAAATGTTAAATTAATTAAAGATAATTCAAAGTGAGATTATTTACGGTCGATAGCTAAAAAGGTTGGGTTAATAATTTCAATTTTACTTTTGTTTATTATTGCAATAATAATATAAACTTGAAATATTTTTTTGTATTAATAATAAATAGATTGTTTACTATTGACATTTTTTTTTGAAAGAGTTTACTATTGACAGTTTGATCAACGAGAAAATGTTTTTTTTACGAATAATATTGCTAGCAAATGGTGAAAAAACAAACAATTTGTAGTAAGGAAGATAATGGTAGACAATTGATTTTCAAAAACTTGATAGTAATTGGTCATATGTGTGTGATGAATATTTATATGGGTAAAGCATAAGGCCAAGCAGACAAGAGTATTATGGGGTGTTAATTATTAGCTTAAATTTTTTGTTGATTTCATTCTATGTAATATTATTTGAAGCCAGTGTGATAAGATATCATGGGTTCGAATCTCAACCGGCGACCCTTGTCTAAGTAGAATATTTAGTGTCGGGTATGAAAAGAGCATGTGTTGCACATTACTAGCCCAAAGGGTTCTCGTGTAAGGATCATCTTAAAGTATGTAACATATCATGGGTGTGTCAACCGTTAGCTTAAGCTTTTAATTGAGTTGTTCCTACTAATCACTTGTTCTAATAATTGTAATGAATTAATAACTCATGCCCTTCATTTATAGAACAAGTAGCATGCTTTTATTCCCCTAATTTGAGTGAAAACTCACAATTTTTAACGGTCCGTTTGGTAATCTGTACTAAATGATGAGAATAGTAATGAAATGTTTGTGTAAGTATGACAAGAATATCTCTTGATAAATTTAATAAACGTCTTATTCTCCTTCAACAAGCTCCTTTTCTTAATAAAATGCATTACCAGTTAAACATGTGGTATTAAGTGGTGATGAAAAATTGTGAACAAAAAAACTTTCTTATGATCAAACTTTCATTACCATGGTAATTACATGATACATAGCATGAAAATTACATTATAAATCATTCTCATTACCACCAATTAGTACTATTAATCAAACGGATCGTAAAAGTTATACACACTTTTAATGATACGACACACTCGTTTGACGAACACAAGAGAAACAAGCTTGTGCTTGGACGAGTTGCTAAAGAAAACAACTTATGGTAATAGGAGCAATCTTTCTCGATGACTTGTGGTTTGTTGGATGGATATCTATATGTATATGATTAGAGGTGTTCAACGCCAACCGGGCGGGTCGACCCAACGGGTTAAGAATCAGGTCCAATAAATATTAAATGTATATAAGATTAAACCATGTTAAACAAATTCTACGGTTCGGTCCAATAAACCATGTTAAAAGAAATTCTCACTTTTAAAGATTAAAAATAAATATTAAATATTTATATATAAAAGATAGGAGTACTAATAAGGGTTTTAAATTCGATGTATAGATTGTTTAGCCATTATATTTTTGTTTGGTTCGTATCTAAATAAATAAACATTTTAATCTTTGATTTTGTTTTAATTTTTTGATACAAACCAAAACTTATTCATACTTTTTTTGACTTTTAAATATATATAAGATTTATGTAAAAAATAAGGTAAAGATAACAAGATAATTCAATATTTTCATTATTTTCCTACAATAATCTCATCTATTAATTAACCATGAATAATCTTAACTTTAGAGGTATTAGTCTAGAGTAAACTTCGGTGATCCGATGATCTGTTATAGTAGGCAATTCACTAAAAAAGTAAATTAAAAATTGATGTAAAATTTACATAAAACATTCTGAATAATAAAAAAATCAAAATTTTTTAAAAACATTTTTAAATAATTTATTTTTTAGAAAAATAAAATTTGCATAGCAAGGCATTCAGTCACCGATTTTTCTCTAGATAAATACCTTTTAAAGTTAAAATTATTCCTGTTTAATCAATAAGTAAAATTATTATAGAAAAATTATAAAAAATAAAAATTATTCTGAGTAATTTTTTTAAAAATAAATAACAAATTAAAACACTGGAGTGAATGAGTAATACTACCTCCTCTTCAGCCTATTAGTCCCATTTAGTTTTTCACACTTGTCGAGACAACATTTTAACCTTTAGTATCTCTAATTATTTTTAATAAAAAATTATAAAAGTAGATATTAATAATCTTTGTATTGAGACGGATCAAACAAAATCCCACATGACTATGTTTTAACGTATAGATTAAGAATAAAATACAAATTAAGAGTGATAAGTGAATAGTGAAAAATAATGAATGGGACTAATGGGTAGAATATCACGAGTATTAAAGACTTTTTTTTTGAAGTCTTGAAATATAAATTTGTCAGTCGTACACACAGTACACACTCCCCACCCATTCATCTCTTTGATCAACCTTTGCCCATATTTTTCATTTTTTGATTGCTATAAACTTTTGCGTTTTTCATCATCATTCAATCTTTTATGGGTTTTCTGCATTTGTAAGTTAATTATTTTTAATCTGTCACCAGTTATTATGAATTATGCATGTTTTTTCATACATTAAATTTCTTGTTTTTGTTCCAGGAACTTTGTAATGGCTTCTGTTACTACTTGATTACTCCATTCACCGACTCACCGCACACCGACACACCGTTCCCCGTGAATCGACTCGACCCTCGAGCTTCAAGGAGTCGCTGCTGCTGCCGGACGCTAGAGAGTCAAGCCTCACAGGAACCTCCAATCGTCCACCAGACGTCCGGAATTGAACCAGAACCAGAACCACCACGGTATGTTGGCGCCATCTTCTTTATTTGAAATCCAAAGATTAGGGTTTCTTTATTTGAAACTTCAATTCAATTACCACTCAACTTTTTTTTTTGTTGATTCTCTCGATTATTTTCTTGAAAAACTATGTTGTTCTTTGTTGAAATTAAATTAAATGATAGAAAGATGAATAATTTTAGGGTAATTACGGGTTAAATGGGTGGATTTATGGGCACCGTTATCCGTTGTTGAGATTATTATTATTTTTAGAAAAAATATGAATATTTACTAGTTATTGACAAAATGTGAGACTTAAGATAATAAAATGTAGGGGACGAGTATCAATGGAACTTTCTTTGTATATATGTCTAATTGCATGATTTAAAAATGATAAATCATTCTATATACCTTTTGAATTTTGCATCTAATTCTATTTCTTACAAGCATGAGTAGGAACCAGTAATCAGTAAACATTTTACAAATGAAATTCGGCTGAAATTTTCGCAAAATTATCTTAAAATTTCTTCTATATGCTGGTGCCACCAAGAAGCCCTGGTGCCCCTGACCACAATCATGCAATTTTTCTTCTTATTACATTGTTAAAATTTTAGGTTTTTCTTTGCTGTATTTATGTATTTATGTATTTATGCTTCTGGATTGCTGTAAATTGATCGATGTTCCCCAAATTGATTAATTAGTGATTTTCTGTGGATTATGTAGCTTGTTTCTGCAATCACTTGTGGATATTTGAGGTTTGAATTGAATACTGTTTGATAAGAAAGGAAGGTAGATAAGAAGTTGGAGGGATTAAACTGGTAACCATGGATAAGGATAGATTTGAAGCTGCTGATTATGTTTTAGACATGGTTGAGAATAAGAAAAGGCGCAAGGGTGGAGTGGTTTTTGATGGTGTTGAAAATGATAGATTGGATGAAAATTATGTGAAATTCATGGAAGATTTATGTGAGTTCGTGGAAGAGAAATGTGTTGTGCAAGATTATGATGATGATGACGACGAAGACGATAATGACAACGAAGAGGATGATGATCCATCCTATAAGGAGTTTTTGAATCACTTGACGGTTCATGGGAAAGCATACAAACTTATCAGTTCAATAGAAAATGGAGTATTGTTTCCAATTATATATGAAGCAGAGGATGATCCACCTATTGTAAAGAAGAGGGGAGCTCCACAATCGAAGTTGAAAACTTCTGATTTTGGGACTCCAAAATCGAAAAGTGATGATTTTGTTATTAAGGATAGGATCTTGGATGTGGAGGGTAATCAGAGCATAGGTCCTACATCATCTGGTTCTCGAATGAACGTATCTGAATCAGTTGATATACGCTATGCAACGTTTTTAGCCTGCCTTCATTGCACAAAAGAGGCTGTGTACTTTGAATTTGGGAACAATCGAGTCTATTATGAACGTGAACCAGTGATGCCTCAGAGACTATCACTCCCACCTCCACGATCATCTAAATTGACTGAAACTCTGCCTACGCCAACTCCATCTGCAAGACCATCTAAATCTACGAAAACCCAACCAACACCACCTTCAATACCTTCTACATCCATCTGCAAAGATTTTTCCACTCAAACAAAGCAAACTCTTACAGACAGCCACGTTTCGGTTAGTGCATCTGCGAGTATTTTGTCAATATTCAGTTCATCAGGAGAGTGCTTATATTCTGTTACCTTTAAAATTCATTTTTATTTCTCTATTGTCTTTATGCTTTCACGTAAACTAGACAAGCAAAAACAAAGAGGAACATGAAGCAGTGAATCGAAGATACTTGGAAAAGTTGTATGCTTACCTTAGAAAGCCCTATGATTCAAACGAGCTTGAAGAACTTGAGATGTTATATTGTACTCGAAAGCGTAAATTAGTTCACCGCGAATCACGTTCCGGAGGATCTTACAGGGAGGGAGAGATGGGTAAATCTTATCTAGAGCATCATCCTGGTATGTATCTTGCTTGGATTATTAGAATGCTTATTTCCTGTTTTCCCCTATTTTCATTGCAGCATAAGAAAGCAAAATTCATTTATTCATGTTTCTATTTTATTCACTTGGTCCCATTAGATGAAATCATGAAACATGCAACTTTTCACGTTAAAACACGTTCCTGATTGTTTTAGTCAGCTGCATCAGCGCTAGTTTAGTTCTTTCAGTCCTTAGAAGTACTTCAATGCCTGATTTTTCAGTCCTGTTTGCTAAGCTCGAGTGGAATTTGTGTGTGGTAGTCTTTATTATTATTGTTGTCTTCGTCAGAAACAACCAACAAACTAGAAAATCTTACTTTTCTCAAAAATTACCTAGAATATTTTCCACCTAGAATATTTTTTTTGTCAAAAACTACCTACGAATTTTTTTTTGGCGGTGGTTTCGTCGTCGCTGGAGTCAGAGTCAGAGTCGTCGGAAACAACCAACAACCTAGAATGATTTTACTTTTGTCAAAATCTGCCTAGAATATATTTTTGTCAAAATCTACCTACAAAATTTAATTTTTTGTCAAAGACTACCTACTAACGGTTACATTTAATTATCTGTTAGAACATCATAATTTAAAGGTCGAGATGGAAGATTATAGGAATGAACGAAGAATGGGAGAAGGTGTGACTGGTTAATGGTTCATGTGGCTGACCCTCTACTACCCTCTAGTTTGGGATAAACTGGTTAAGATGATGATGATGATGATGATGATGATCCTATTGTTTGGAAATTGGGAGTAGGACTTTGGCATTGTTGTAATCACAATATAAAAGGATTGTCACATTATAAGGATTTCAAATCGATGGAATTTTTTACTCTCCAGTAGGCATTTTAAAAGACCAGAACTTTATATCGTTGAGTATTACCTGTTTTTGCTCTGAAGACTGAAATAAAAAACCAAGCTTGAAAACCTAGGGTAGACACCATTTCATTACCCCAATACCAAGAGACTTCGAAATAGCCGGGATTTGGGGGTTCATATTTATGGAACCTTATTCTTGTAATTACAAAGAGGTGTTTTAATTGATCATTGATTGTATCATACCAGCCCATTTAATTAGATAAGCCATTTTACTATATTTCGTTATAAGATAGAGAGGAAGTAATTTGTTTTCATGCTGTCTGTTTGAACATGCTTATTATCATTGCTTCTAATATATCCATCTTGATGTCAGATCTTGAACAGGAAATAAAGAAAGCTTCAAACGATCGTGGAAAGCACTTAAATCTGCTACGAATGTTTGATATGTATATTCAGGTATCATTTCTCTTGTGTGTTCCTCCCCCCTCCCCCCTCTTATTTTTCAGACTCTTGTAAAGCTGGCCATGCAGTTCCTGGGATCAAAACCCCACTAATTTACTGTGTGCCTTCCCTTAGAAATTAGAATAGGTATATATATAAAAGTTGCGTAGTAAAAGTGGCCTAAAAACGAAAATAAAGATACTATGTAAGGAGTACTAAAATGGAAAACTGTACTGCAGTATTGATTGTATTAAGTCAGTAGAGGTAATTGCGACTGGGATTACCTTTGCTCATACTTCGATAGCATTTTTTTGTTCTCCCTCTATGAATCTTTTTAACAGATAAATTATGTATTAAGGCTCAAAGCCAACTAGCCAAGTCAATTTGGAGAAATACAACATATGTAGATAACATGCTGATGAGTTTAATAGTATTTTGTGAGTAGTAGTGGGGCATGGGACAGACTTTTAGGGAGTGAGGAAGTATAGTTTTCTTTAACTTCTGTTGATAATATGCTAATCAGGGGTCAAGATTAGGTGAAGGTGCTTCTAGTAGAATGATGGAATGGATAAATTACTGTGATAACTAAAACTAGTATCAGAAGCATGCGACTCATTCAGTTGTTGGTATTCAATAGTGATAATGTATTGTATGCAAGCTTATTCTTAAAAGGTTACTTACAAGCCTAAGACAGAGGAAAGGGAAAGGATAGGTTATGTCAAATGGTTTTTTATTCTTTGGTTTTTGAGGGCTCTTTTGAGGTTGAGTTATCCTACTAGTCGATGAAATGATTTGATGATGAAGTATACGGTTAAAGACAATGACTTAGATGGAAATGAGATGAAACAAGTGAATGGATGAAGGTATGCGAGTTAATGAATGGTCACATAATGTTTTGGGAGCGAATGTTATTTGTTTAGAAATTGTAAGGAAGAATTGAAGGACTTAGAATTGGGATGTGTAATGAAGGTAATTATGAATGTTTAATTCCTACTACTAATCAACCTAAACTTATATATATAAATAAAAGTTCCAAATACTAATTGTACCTTTTGTAAAAACACATAAACAAAAAATTATTTGTATTTTGAACACATAATGAAACAAAGTATGTAAATAACATTAAAAAAAAACCGTAGTTTTTGATGATAAAAATTTCATCACAATGGGAATGACATGGTACATTTCTTGAATTTACGCTCCAACTCATTTTCATTACCATTTTTTATTACCAACAATCAAAACATACGGTAAGGCTTTTGTGATGGAAACTTTATTATTAAAACAAGAAATCTTAATGGCACTATATACATATCTGCTAATATATGGGTTGTCTATTGAGCTTCAATAAATCTGATGGCCATAGGAATATCTTTGAACAGCACCTACTCTCGGTTGATTATTTGTTTCTGAAATGCAACAAATAATAATGAAATAGTAATGAAATGATAAGAAAACAAGTGCAATAATAAACAAAGCACAAAAACTTGGGTGAGACAGTCTCACTTGTGAGACGCATCTTATTGGGCCGGCCCAATTGTATATATTTCTTCACCAATTTTACAAATTTAAATGCCAATTTCAAGAGTTAAAAGACCAATTTGAAGACTTAAAAGATCAATTTCAAGGATTTAAAATTGACATTTTAAGTCATGGAATTTGACAATCGACAATTTTAAGACTTAAAAGGTCAATTTCAATAAAAAAAAAACAATTTTAAGACTTAAAAGAACAATTACTAAACTTAAAATTCTCATTTCAACTTTAAAGTAGGATGACTCAAACATTTAAGTTATTATTAAAACCTTTGAAATTGACCTTTTAAGTCTTAAAATTGGATTTTTAAGTCTTGAAGTTGTACTTCTAAGTCTTAAAATTAATATGTCAGAATATCCTAAAAAACTTATTGGGCTTGGGCCGGTTGCACGGCTAAGGCCATCTCACAGGAGAGTATCTGTAAACAAAGAAACAATCTAAAAGAATCTCACAGCCGCAAAATGTAACTGATGCTGAAACAGAGGGCATCTGAACCCAGGTGCTCATTCGAGCACTTCTTCACCAGCAGCATCTGTGCTTCTGTCACCGTCTGATCAGTTATCCTTGTTCGAGCTGGTCACTACCTTGTATGAGCATTACAATGGCTGTGAATCTTCGTGACTTGTCACACATACATCATCATCACTACACTTCACCTTAGTTCCTGAACACCAAGATGTCATACCATGCTGCAAACTCAAGTCACTAAGAGTTAATTGTTTATGTAGTCCATTGTTTGATATTTCTACAGTTTTGATAATTATTTTTGCAGCCTTCTGACAAAGGTCTTTTTTACATCAGAAATTTGTTCCTGCTTACCTTCCTCCGCCTTGGAAGGATCCCAAGGCCATGTCGATTTTGCCTAGATCGCCTCCATGATGAATTAGTTGGTTCCTATCTTCCTGATGCTCCCTTTAATTTTCATCAAAACTATGTGACATTTACAAAAGTTATTCTTGTTAAGGTGCTTAAGTATTCTAAACACCCATTTTTTATCAGTTTGTTCGGCGAACAAAGGGTTCTTACTTTTTTCATCAGCTTTTTTGTTCGCTGTTACCAACAGCAAACAGTCATATGGTAAAAGCACACATCAGATCTTCTTCCTCATTTCCCTCAAATTTCAAAACCTTAAAAAATGTCCACTCTTTCCTTCCAAAAACCAACATTAAAGAAGCTTCAATCCCTCAATTTAGCCCTCCTTCCAATTTAGCATAACCAAAGTGTTGTGGGATATACAGGTACATTTTTGCTCACTTTATGCTCTTTTCTTTTCTCTCTAAATTTTAGGGTTATATATAATTTTTTCTCTTCATTCAAATGCAGGTCATAAATTTGCAAATCAATACTCTTCTAGGATTTTATATGTATGTGTAGAAAATGGAACCATATCGTGTTACCATACTATGTTTTTTGGAATGGCTCAATTCGAACAAGTAATTAAGAATGTAGCGTAATGTTGGTGGTAAACTTAAACTCTTTGTATGCAATTCGAACATGGGTTTCAATGAGTTAAAACTTTATATATGTTTTAGGATTATAATTGACTCAACTACAAGTACTGTTAGTATAAGTTTTAAGTATGGGATGAATGGAAATTCTTAGCCTATCATATTTTGGATGAAGAGGCATTAGAGGCTTCACGCGAGCATTTAAAGTTTACCTCTATTCCCTCTTTGGAGTTGTTTGTAAAAGAGGTAGGTTTAGGCAATCATTATGTGATGACATTAGAAACAACACATTTTGAATGTAAGTTCATCTTCCTTTCCCTGGACCTATGTTTTTAACCCAAATAACTCAACATTCCTGTATTTCATTGTCCTCTACTCCTCCTAATGAACCCCTTTAAATTCAAGTTTCAAATTATGTAAGGGTAAACTTAGGAGCAACAAATGAGCGGTTACCTTAAGAGTCTGATAATGAGAGTAATGAATTTGTTGAAGCTCCTTCTAAGGGTGATGTAGGATTGTAGGTGTTGATGAGGATGTCGTTGCCAATGACTCTAGGCAAAATTTCTACAATTGTTCCTCTAGTTCCTCCTTTAGATTGATTGATGATCTTTTAATTCTTTTAATTCACTATTCATACGTTATAATTCATCACTAGTTAGGGTTTTTGTTCAGTTCATATACATAATCTTTTGATGTTCATTCATATATTCGTTCATTAGTTTATAATATATCATATTATAATGATATTCATGTATACTACAAAAAAAATATGGGTATTATTGAACCTACTAATTTTGCCTCCTAAGAAAAAACCTAAAGGGATTAAAACTTAGACAAAGGAAAAAGAGTCCTTCACATGACCCTTATAGTTATAAGCTTCCACATAGTTGCAACTGCGAAGATTGCAGAATTACATTCTTATACACTTGTAAAATTTTGGAATCTTGAGTTTAACCATTCTTGTTGTGCCTTTAGCACAATGATATGTTACTGATTTTAAAAATTTGTTTTTCAGGTTGTCCCAAAATTCTTTGGATTTTCTATAAGTAAATACTTAGATTTTGATTCCTCATGGATGTGGTGGTTATGCAACGATGTTTTTGCTTGTTAAGTACATGTTGGATTCTCATGCTTCATTAAGGCATGATAAAAGCTTTGTGCTTTGCAACATGTCATTGCATGAAGTCTCCATTTTAGGTTTCTTTGCCAAAAAATGTCAAAGGATATCAAATATTTTATTTGCGATTCAAGCCATAATTCTGATGATATATAAATTATGTTGTAATATTTGAAAATATTGGAAATTAGAAACTAATTTTATAATTGAGCTGATCCAAGACGGGTGGTTTATGCAAAGACCGTCCACAGTAAGAATTTGTGAAATAGGATGAGACGGATTCTTTTCAAGAAAAGTGGAAATTTATACAGGATGAAATTTTTGGGCAAAAATTTATACAGGCTGTAATCGTACATTTATAACCGATACGAATGAAGTTCCCATTCTAATCGGTCATTTTGATACGATTACTGGAATAGATTACAACTAGATCGAGAATATACACTAAATATTCTCCTCAATATACAAAGAGCTGAAGCAATCAACAAAAATAATCAACCAAAACCTAGATCCAAATCAAATTGAACGAAATTAGGAATTCTAAATAGAATCCATTATGAAAATAGTCATGATTCTTTGTCTTTAATTTCATCTTTTTGTTGTAAATCTTGAAGAATTTGGCGCTGAAAGAAAGAAGATTGAACAAAAGCAGACAGTTCATCTAAGATCATGCGCTTAACAAGCTTTCTTTTAGCAGGGATAACAGTACTTCCCTTCTTTTCTAGCTTCAAATTGTTGATACTTTGAGCTTCTTTACACGTTTGATCAGTTGATGGATTGATCGCCATTTCTGCCATTTTCTACTTGATTTGTGAAAGATTTTGGGGTAATTTCAAAAGAGGAGGACAGAGAAAAAGAGGATTTGGATGGAATTTAGGGATTTTTTTGGAAAGATTCACTTGTCAGTGGCGAATTGCAGGCACTGAAGAGTGGGAATTTATAGGGAAGAATAGAAAATATGAAAAAGTAGAAGCTTGGCAACCACGGAAGGATTCAATTGAGATTCAAATGAAATAATAAACTTGATGAGGAAGGAAAAAGGAAGCATAGGTGGACATGTTGACAAAGAGGTATGATGTAACAAATATGACGTAAATATTCGTAAAAATATGTATCTTATGAAAAAAATGAAAAAAAAATGTTTAGATAAAATAAAATAAAATGTGTATATAAAAATTTAAAAAATGTGAATTGAAAAAAAAAATAGTAAATTGAGCATATTTGATGAGATGAATTAAAAAGAAAATTGCGATAAATTCGTGGAAACGAAAGAGTCAAGTATAAGTGAGTAATCATCAGGACTATTGGCTTGTTTGTAGATGGCTATTTTGACCAACTTATTGATTGGTTATTAATTTTTTATTTTTGGATTAGACAAACAATGAAAAAAATATGTATGAACATTTTGAAATTAAATTGTAAGTTAGCTACAAATTGGAAAACATAATGTTTTGTTGGAATGATTTTTCATTGGCTAATAGAGGCTTTTGGGTAGTCGCATGTATTACTCTCAGAGTCTCAGTGAAGATTTTTTTTGAGCCGAAGGACTTTTTGACCGCACTCTTCTTTATAGGTATGAGTTGCCGTCGTTCTTCCCTCCCTAGACCCTGACCATAGTTTGCTATGAGTAGGATACACTGGGTATGATGATGATGATTTTACGTTGGCTAACAAAATATTACTCCACTATTTTCGTTCCCCGGTCATTTTATGTCATTTGATTGTGTTTTTCTCCTAAATGATCGTTTTATTTATATCATAAATTTTAGATATAATTAATATGATTCATCCTAAAATTTAATAATTTCGGTTGTCATATTTTTCCACTATCTAATTTTTAATGTTTTTTTAATGCTTATTATCCTTATTTTTTCCATTGATCTTATCATTTATGATTCAATAAATAATACTTCTATCCATCATTTAATACATTTAATTTTTCTTAATTCTCATTACATTAAAATTTAAAATCAATAGAAAACGAAGGGAGTATATTCGAAATTTATCAAACATCTTCATTAATAGTTTATCTATTATTTTTTTTAATTAACGGGTCAACCAATTAATCAAAGGTCTCACCATGAGACCTTCTTAATCAATAATTAATGATTAACATATATTTAAATTTATTATTAAATTCACACATTTCTCTTTAAGGAGTAGAATATGGACAATTCTTTCACTATCATCATGTTTCGACCCGTGCAATGTATCAGATAAAGGTCGAGTCGGGCTCAAATATATAATTGGATGGACTCAAACAATAACAACAATATCTCCACTGAATGAACCAAGCCTTCTCGGCCTGCTCCAATCTATTTCGACCCGTATATTATTTTGTTTACTTCGATTGAAATAAGCATGTCGGGTCGGGTTGGGTCTTTACAAGTTAAATCTGCTTCATTTAATATCTTGGGCCGTTCATCATAAGATCTGATTCATGTCCATGAGTTCATCAATTCTTTAATTACAAAACAAAACCTCTTTAATACTTCTATAAAGTAACATTATGAATATTCTTTCTTTCCCCCCAAAAAAGACCTTTCAAAGATTAGGGTTGCTCCAAAGTTGTAGGTAACTTGACTAAAATCGACATCATTAATTAAATTAATAAATTCGATCCTTACCAATCCTCAAATTTCCCAAATTGTTAAATTTATGTGGAAAAATAAAAATTTCTTCACAACATTCTCACGTCAATAATTGATACGATTGAATATGAACTGCAGAAGCGAAAAACAGATTAGTGAAGCGAAAAACAGATTAGTTAAATAACTCTGCAGAATTCAAAATTACAATCACACAATCAGAAAATCAAATCAAAATCAACAGATTCAAAAACAACAACAATTTGAGATTCTAGAAGCTTCCGGAAGATTCTAATCATTCTTCTTCTCCGTCTCGTCCTTTTCCTCCTCCTCCTCATCGTCATCATCATCCATGTCCTTAAGCAAATCGAAATCGCCTTTAAAAAAGAAAGCAAGAAATTCATCAAAAATCATACGCTTAACGAGCTTTCTCTTAGCTGGAATTACACTTTTCTTGACGGATTTCAGATCAAAATTAATTTCCTCGTGAATTTCAGTGTCCTCCATTTTCGAAACAGGGGAAGAACTAGACATAGAAATTAAAGGGGAGAGAAAACAGGAAAATACAAATCATTGAAGAGATGAGATTAGTTATTTATAGAAAACGGATTATAATTTACTAAATTTCTTACTAAAAATAAAAGGAAAATTTATAAAGGATAAAATACGCGTGTTTTTAGATATGGTCAATATAGAAAGTGGCAATGCTTAGTTATATTGCTCAAGGAGTCTTGCTTACTTTCTATTTCTAGGGATGGACTCATAAAGTCAATACTTATAAGTCGAATATTTTATTGATCCGCTTTAAATCCGACTTAAATTTTAAATTTGATTGAAATTTTTAAGACTTGGTTTGAGATCGGGTTTGGCTTCGAGTTTTAAAAGCAGGTTTTAATTTGAATTTTTGGTTAGATTTAGATTTGATTCATATTATATCTTTATACTTATTAGAATTTAGACTTTTTAGAATTAACTTGGTTTGAGATTGAGTTTGGCTTCGAGTTTTAAAAATAGGTTTTAATTTGAATTTTTGGTTAGATTTAGATTTGATTCTTATTATATCTTTATACTTATTTAGAATTCAGACTTTTTAGAATCAATCTAAATTCGACCTATTATACAATTAAAATTTAATTTTAAATTTATTTTAAATCTATTTAGTATTTATTTGGGCTCATTTTAAATTATACGTAACATATAGACTCAATGTATACTTATTAAACTTCTAAAATAAATGAAGTATAAAATAATAAAGTATGAAAAATTGAACTAAGACTGACTATGGGTCCATTTAGAACCTTATAACCATCAAACAGATGGGTATATGTGATTTAGGTATAAGTTCGAATATGAGTCTATAGGAAATTAATGGGTTTGAGACCGAGTTTGGATGGACTTGACCCACGACCTTTCCTATTTGTAATAAGATACTAAGAACTAGAAATCATAGTTCAGTCTAAATTTGACCTTTGTTTGACTCGGTACGAGAAAATAATCTAATTTGAATCTAATTTTAACTCATCAAGTCGAGACAAAACGTAATCCAATTTAAAAACAACTCAACTTATAAAATGACCCAACTAAAATTAATCTGAACCAAAATTATGTGATAAACAATTTGACAAATTTTCGTGCAAGTACACTCTAAACATACGGGCGTGCTTGTTTTGAGGTGACTATTTAAAAATGAAAGTAACTAGAGATTAATTTCAAATGAGAGATAAAAGATAAAAAAATATTATGGTGTAAGAAAATTAAGGAAATGAAGATAATTAACCTTATTTTAGAAGAAAGAGAGAAATATTTTCCCTCTACTCGCTAAGATAAATATATTTATCTAAAAACGAGAGGTCTAGTTCTTTTATTTATTTTATTCTCTCTATCACTTTACAACTATTTCTTTCATTTGTCAACACACATTCTCTTATTTTATATTACAATAACTTTTTTCTTAATTTAACCTATATTTTTCTATAAATATTTACCATCAATATAAGCCTAATTTGATAAAAAACTGTAGTCATATAAAAGTAATTGAAAAAGGTGTTGACTTTAATATATGTATGGGATTGCTTTTATTTTTGTAAACCAAGGTGAAACATTGAGCTACTTCCTTTAATTTAGTGTAATTTATTTTCAATTCATTACTCTTAATTTATATTTTTATCTTAATTAGAAAGTAAAAATACAGTTAAGTGAAATTTTTAATCATGCACAATTAGAAATATTTAGGAGAATTAGTGGATTGAACATGTGTAGAAATCAAATGAAATAATTGGTGTGAATTGGAGATAATACGGAGTATTTTATTTTTAACTTTTTATTTTTATATCATATAGTGCATTCAAATATTAGTACCAGTTATAAGTATAATAAAACAGTATTTAATTAACAATTAACACCTTTTTATATTAATCATTTTCTATATATAACTTTAACGGCCCGTTTGGTAGGTGGTGTAAATGTTGATAATGGGAATGAAGAACAAGTGTAATTTTAGTTGAAAAATCTCTCGGATACCTTGATGGCATAGTTGTCCAACTTCAATCATCTCATTTTCTTTACAAAATTCATTCCAATGCATTACCATCGGGAGATGTGGCATTAAGTGGTAATGAAAATTTGCAAACAAAAAACATTTTTTGTTTTATCAAAGTTTCATTACCATATGAATGATATAGATCTTTTGATGAAATTTTACATTATAAATCATTTCTATTACCGCAATTTAGTATCACTAACTAAACGAGCCGTAAAAGTAATATTTGGTAAATCATTTCATGTGTTTTACCCCACATCTAGATTCTAGACCGTTTCAATGTCGTTAACATATTTGCTTTGTAATGGAATGCCCTTACATTCTCTTGGTTATTACGCGGTGTTAGACCTGGTATAACGTACTCATAATTCTATGTAATTTGTATTTATAATTGCTTTAAATTACATTATTACTCCTCATAATTTAATCTTTTAATGTCGTTAACATATTTGCTTTGTAATGGAATGCCCTTACATTCTCTTGTAATTTAGCGTTGTTTATTTTAAAGAGAGAAATTTTTAAATATAATTTTGAGGAATATATATATATATATATATATATATATATATATATATATATATATATATATATATATATATATATATATATATATATATATATATATATATATATATATATATATATATATATATATATATGTTAAAATTTAAAAATGCTAAATAGTTTATTTATTTATCCACATGTTAATTGTCTCACATCAGAAAAAAAAAAAAAAGATTGTGCAATGCTTGATAACTTGAGGACTACTATCAATTGATTTTGGTGGTGAACCTCCTTTGGTATTTTTAAGTGGGTTACTACTTATCCTCTTTGTTTAAATTACTTAGACTTATTTTTCTGATGATTTATTTGTGGATCTTTCTCAAGCTAAAGGACTCTTTGATCACAATTTCTTTATGCGTATAAATTATCATATTCCTTTTCTCTTTGGACCCTAATCAGAGTTTTCTATGAGCAGAATACATTGAATATGATGATGATATGATGTCTAGACCTATTTTCTATGTTTTTATTAGAATAAAAGAATATTAACAACATAATTTGGAAGTTTATCATATAGTTTTGATATTTTTGTAATGAAAATCTAAAAATATTAAAATTTAGGGAAAAGTGTCAAAAAGTACCTAATAAAATTTTTTTTTTCAAAAAAGTACCTAATAAAAAAATATTTTCAAAAAAATACCTAACAAAAATTTTTCTTTTCAAAAGAGTACCAACTAACGGCTGGGGTTAAGTTTTCCGTTATCTTTTTTTGTCCATCTTTAAAAAGTACCTAATAAAAATTTTCTTTTCAAAAAAGTACCTAATAAAAATTTTCTTTTCAAAAAAGTACCAAGAACACAACATAATTATCCAATACAAGCACAATATAATATATAACTCTAAAAACATCATCCATAAACAAGTTCACACATCACCCAATACAAACACAATATAAGAACATCATCCAACACAAACCTAGAGTACCAAGTAACTGTTGGTGTTAAGTTGACCGTTTATTAAAAAAAAATTTATTAGGTACTTTTTGACATTTTTTCATTATTATTATTATTATTATTGTATTTGTATTGGATGATGTGTGAACTTTTTTATGGATAATGTTTTTAGAGTTATATATTATATTGTGTTTGTATTGGATAATTATGTTGTGTTCTTGGTACTTTTTTGAAAAGAAAATTTTTATTAGGTACTTTTTTGAAAAGAAAATTTTTATTAGGTACTTTTTAAAGATGGACAAAAAAAGATAACGGAAAACTTAATCCCAGCCGTTAGTTGGTACTCTTTTGAAAAGAAAAATTTTTATTAGGTATTTTTTTGAAAATATTTTTTTATTAGGTACTTTTTTGAAAAAAAAATTTTATTAGGTACTTTTTGACACTTTTCCCTAAAATTTAAAATTTACTTTGAAAACTGTACGAAAGTAAAATGAAGAAACAAATAAAATATAAAGGGATGAATTTTTGAGTGTGACCGTGTAAGTAATGAAACAATCTTAAGGTCTCGCCTGGATTTCAGTAACTAAAGGGTAATGCATTATGGGACATTAATTCTGGGCATTTTATTTGGTTGGAATGGAAGGACTCTTTACAAGGTTTACTCCATTACTCCAAAACAGGGGGTAATATTTTCCCTAAACCCCCCTGGAGTAAATATTACCATGATAATGGTTCCTCCTTCAATAATAGCAGTACAATCAATAGAATCCATAGCTAAGTTATCATCCTTTCAACTTCGGCGTCGATCTCGTCTTCCTCTGGTCATTGTTTTTCAGAATTGCCATTGAAGTCAACTTTAATTTTGTATGCTTGAAGCTTTTCTTATCTAGTTTGTTGGATAAATTTCTGAATCTCTTGAGTTAATTTATTTTCACTAATAAAATGCCAAACCTGATGACTTTTACTCCAAAAAAATATGTCCTCCCTTACTAAGTTTCCTGAATTATTTCTCTTGTATTTTTCTCTCCCCAAATGAATAAGGTGATTCCAGGCAAGCCCTAAAAGTTATCAAACTTGACAAGTTAGAGCAACAATTGTTATAAAACTCTCTATATTCTTCTCATTTAACATTATTTTTAATTTGGATTGTATATCTCATTTTACATCATATATATTTTTGGAAATGGACCTATTTATATTTTCTTAAAAACACTTTACCTTCTCTTTTAATACTTCGTTTGTTCTTTTCCCTTCAAAAAAAATACTTTATTTGTTTTTTGAGTTTACACCTTAAAATTCAAATTTATAAAAGCTTTTTTACTCTTAAATTGTAAATTCAAAATGAACTTTTAACTCATAAAATGCAAATTCATTAGGACAGAACGAGTACATAAATTTTTTCTTTTAGTTTAATCTTTTAAATTTTTTTTTAAAATTTTTGTATATGGTTTACTTTGGTGACATGTCAATAATATCCTTTTTAGTGGCAATAAAACAAATTTTAATTTTTAATTATTTTGATATGGTTTAGTGTGGTGACATGTCAATAATTTTCCTTTTAATGGTAACGTCTTCACGTGTCCAAACTTAGAACCACTGCCGCCTGGATAAACTTTCTCCATCCTCACTTAGCAGTATTTCATACTCTAATTTACTCTCAATCTCCTGCTGCCGTGCTTAATCTTCACAGGTTTTGATTCTTAACTAAAATTTCCATTTATAGTTGTTTACTTCCTTTATTTGCTTTTCTGGGATTCAAATTCTTTCTGGATAAGGTTCAATATGATTTAAATTTTAATGGGTCATATATAATTTGAGTTCGTTCGTTTTCGATTTTTTTTTCATTTTCGCTGTTTTCTGGGTATGAATTACAATTTGCTAATCTTGATTATCAGTTTTTCCCCAAATTCCCCCCTTTTGTATGGTGGGAGATGATATTGTGGTGTAATTATCCTTGTTTTTTTGGTTATTCAGATAATTGGAAGGAAAAGATTTAAGTCCACAAGTGCATTGGCATAATTAGATGGAAATGGTTTGAAAAGTAGCTTATGAACACTATAAGATGCTTGTTGTTATGAAACCATTTAGTCTTTTATCTTCCATTAACCCAAGTGTTCCTTTTAAGGGTTTTAGACCTCCAATTTGCTCTTCATTGAGTAAATTTCAGCTATGTAGAAACCCTAGTAGAGATCTGTTAAAGAAACAGAATTTGATGTTTTGTTGCAATTATTCAATTTGGAGAGGAACCCATGTTTCATTTTGCTATGCTGAGGATATCTCAGAAGATTTGATGAATAACCAGCCTCCTGATAACTCTCAAAATGTAGAATTGAATGATAGTGAAGAGTTGGAGTTGTTGGATAAGCCCTTACCGATTGCATTAAACGGTGCCTCTGATAGAAAGCTTGAGAATGAACCCAAGAAACTGGATAAAGATGAAGCATTGGAGCCTTTTCTAAAGTTCTTTAAACCGAACGAATCGGTGGAAGAACTAGCAGAACAAGATGAGGCGGGACGAGAAGTAGATACTCAAAAGATGGTTGTTGAGTATTATGAGCCCAAAACCGGGGATTTTGTTGTTGGAGTAGTTGTTTCTGGTAATGAAAATAAGTTAGATGTGAATGTAGGGGCAGATATGTTGGGAACAATGTTAACAAAAGAGATTCTTCCATTGTATGACAAAGAGATGGATTACTTGTCGTGCGACTTAGATAAGAATGTTGATGAATTTATGGCTAATGGGAAGATTGGGATTGTCCACAATGAGGATGCAATTAAGGGGAAACCCATTTCTGGCAGACCTGTTGTGGATGCTGGAACTGTTTTATTTGCTGAGGTTCTTGGCAGGACACTTAGTGGCAGGCCGTTACTTTCAACACGGCGTTTCTTCAAACGAATTGCTTGGCACCGTGTGAGGCAGGTTCTTTCCTCACTCTTCAATTTTGAATCACCGTCTTTTTCTGCTTTGTGTGAATCTATAAACTTTGTTTTGACTTTGTGTTATTGAGCTTACTTTGTCCTAGGTTCAGTTTTGATGTATTTGCCTATTTGATATATTTTGTTGCTTGCTTCCGAGTCCCGTGTAGAGTACTTATTGGTGTTTTATATCCTATCTTAGTTCTTATCTATAGCTCCTTGCTGTTGAGAATTCTTGAGGGACTCTATGATAATTCAAAAGAAATGGGGTTTTGTTACCTAAGAGTGGCAAATGGAAGAACGGAAGAACCTATGCTAAGTTCGAGAAATTGTGATGATTATTATTTCTTGCATATATAGTTGAATTTCATTCTTTAAATTTCCATTTGTTTTGTGCAGATACAACAATTAGGCGAACCAATTGAAGTTAGGATTACTGAGTGGAACACGGGTGGTTTGCTTACAAGAATTGAGGTAGGTATTGGCTTTCCTATGCTGTATGCCAAACAAGGTGCATATTGATTAGTAATTGTATTTCTTTTGCAGGGTTTACGAGCCTTCCTCCCAAAAGCCGAGTTGGTTGACAGAGTAAAAACTTATACAGATTTGAAATCGAAGGTAACGTGTGCCAAGTCTAAAAACCATTTAGGATTTATCTTCTTTTCTTTTGAGTGAGCTTATAATATATGTGACTGAGATGCTTTAAAAATATGAGTAATGCTTAGTGATTGATTCTGAATTTTGGCTTGTTTGGAAGTCTGTCTCTTTGATTTTTGGTTCATAATGAGCCGTGCTAAATTTAAATTGAAGTTACTTAACAGAACCCCGGAACAATTTTCAACTTGATATCCTTTATGCTAATGCTAATTAATTTATAGTAGTACTTTTTAATTCAGTCTCCTGGGCTTTATATATTATACGGATTGCTTCCATCACTGCTACTTTACTTTACCTCATTATGTAGTGCTGTTAGTGAACTCATGTGAGATAACTAAATTTTGAAGTATGATATAAGGATTCCAATGTCTAGTAACCCGTTTAGTTATTTGACACCTTTTGGGACCTTGGCATGCTTGGAATACAAAATTGAGATGCTTGTAATTTGTGATGAAGTTTTTATGGCCAGGGCTAAGGAAGAAAAGAAAGTTCAATATTTTCTTACATGAGGTTTAAATCATGTACGATTGTTATTTATGTGAAATGTAGATGATATGTGGTATTAAGGTTCAAGAGTCGATTAGAAACAATCTCTTTGCTATTATAAGGGTAAGGTTGCGCATATCCAACCCTTGCCTTGGTGGAAGCCTAGGTGGAAGTCACTTGGTAACATGGACGTAATGAAGTGTTGTAATGGATTACGGAATGATGTCAGAGTCTTCCTTCTGGAAACAAAACACTAATAACGCTGACTTAGGAAAAGATATAATTTGAAAAAACAAAGCTTTGGCGCGTTGGTTGCTTGAATGATTGTTATTGTGGAAACATATTTTGGTAATCTTGTGAAGGAGACCCGACTTTTGCTATTCTTGTTTGATTTTGAAGTTTTTAAGGCTTCAAATCGTCCTTGTCATATGCCATTGCCATCTAAGCTTTTGAGTGTTACCATCAATATTTTCGTCATTTTCGTGCCATGTAACGCATGTACTGTTAGTCATTTAGATATCTATGGCTCTAAGCTTTTCTGCTTCTGCCCCAAAAAGGTTTCTCCAGGGCTCTCAGTACTCCACCCATTATAAAGTTCTCTGTGAAAAGTGGTCTTATCACTTCGAAATTCCATCTTCAGTTTAATTTCCCTCTACACATTTTCCTCCCCGCCACCATAAAAATTTCCTTTTGGTGCTTATTGTGCCTTTTAATGTCTATGAATAACTGTGTGCCTTGTGACGTTGAATAAGTATAAGTATAACCATTATCATTTTGGTGCTTATTGTGCCTTTTAATGTCTATGAAGTTTTTCTCGGCTTATTGTGCCTTTTAATGAATATGCTTTGGCATTTTTTTGATTGTTCGATTTGCGTTGCTGAAGGTAGGACATCGGACATATGTGCAAATCAATCGAATAAACGAAGAAAATAATGACTTAATACTCAGTGAACGTGAAGCTTGGGTAAGTTCCTCATACACTGTCCTTTTATTAGTTGCTTTCTGCCTGATACATGTTTGTTTATGCTTCCCCAATGTAACAGATCAAGAAAGGTCTCTGAGCTTGCTGTTTAATGTGCTAGGAAAAGCTGTACCTATGCGAGGGAGCACTTTTAGAAGGAACTATTAAGAAGATTTACCCTTATGGTGCCCAAGTCAAGATAGGACAATCAAATAGGAGGTAAGATTTATTCAAGGATCACTTCATTTTATACACTATTCTGAATTACGGCATTGAATTCTTATCTTGGACTACAAGGGCTTGGTAAGTATCAAGTCATAGCAATTGTATTTTACCAGCGTAAATTATATAAATTCAGGGTAGTTGTGAATTGTGATCATGGAAAAAATTTGAGGCAGTTGCGTTGCATAACAACCGCTTGAGCTTTTCGAACTGCAAAACTCCGTTACGTAACTTGTGATGTAAAATCATGGAGTAACAACCATTATAAGCTGTTTCCTAACATATTATCCATTTTTTTTTCTAAAAAGTGTATTGGGTTCTAAAATATCGATTATAAGTTTTAAATTAAATATATATTCAGACCAGAGCTTAAGAACTTAAAATCAATCAGGTCATGGAATTTTGCTATGATAGCTCCATGGACAATGCAAAAAGGTCTTGTCTCATCAAATCTAATTTAATGTTTATGGACGTAATCATGAGCGGATTTGTTGATTAAATATCGAGATATTTGTGTAAAGTGCTGCTTTGTTCAAATTGGTTTAAGTCTGTTTCCCCTGTTTTTGCAAGCATTTTTCCAGAGTTTGCTAAATTTCCAAAAATAATAATATGTACGGCCATTTTTCCGTAACTGACATCAACTTGAAGTATTCTTAAAGATAGGCTTAACTCCTCCCACCCATGGAGTAAAGATGAGGCCTTTCCGTTACATAGTGGCCGCTATTAAATAATGGAGTAACAACCATTATAAGCTTTTATTCGAACATATTAGCTATTATAATCTCTTTTTAAGAATGTAGTAGGTTCTAAAAGATATATAAGCTTCAATTTAAATACATATTCTGGAAAACTCAAGTTATCTATGATAAAACGGATTTTTTTTTCAAGTTAGGAATTCACATTGCGATGTCAGGGAAACGAGTCGTAACACCATGAGGTGCCGCGTCATAATCGCAGCGACATTTGCAATTTTTTCTATGCTCCCCCAATAGTTAGTGAGGATTCTCACAGTGATCCTTGAGCTGAAATAGCTGATTCAGAAGCTGAAATGATAATATGTCATGCTCTAGTTTTTATATGAGGAAAGGAATTAAAAAAAGGGTAAAAACGTCAAAAATGCATAACAAAACTTGGGATCATTTCGGAATGATCCCTTCGTAGTTCCAATAATTTTGAAATAACTATGGTTCAAACTATTATATCGAGATGAACCACCATAAGGATTATTTCTGTAAACTGTTACTCATTTTTTGTTGTTCCGGTTCTATTATGTTTGTTACATATAATGTATTTATGTCTGATTTCTTTTGTTTATCTATGATACTAAAGCTATTATTATCAAAAATGATTATGGAAATTTGGGATAAAGGGGTATGGGACATAAAAAGATAAGTAGGATTAGATAAGACTTAATGTATGAAGACAAACGAAAGATTCCAGATGATCGGAAGTTATCCTCTTTGTTGTATGTCAAGTCTACTAATTACTTCTGTGTCTGGTTTCCTCCTATATTTATCGAACTGTCTTGAAACTAGAGGAGTTAAAAAAAATGATCCCATGATCCAAAATTTACCCGACTTAAAAAATGAGTTACAATTATGTAAAGAAACAATAGAGACACAAAACCCAATTTCATACCGCCCCGAAACACCTAACCCAAAATCAACCCGATGACCCAAATGAACATCGCTACTTGAAAGTATCATATAGATTATTCTTGTGAGATATTTGAAATAGGGTTTTCAAAGGGTGAACTATATACATTACACACGACCTAGTTTTTCCTTTTGGCGTAATCATCTAACTGGAATTGTACTTTCTGTTTTTTTTTTTTCCATCGTGTTTTGATTTCGTGCACTTTCCTCTTGTATTTCAGTGGACTGCTGCATGCATCGAATATCAGCCGTGTCAAGTTTGATTCAATTAGCGATCTATTAGCTGTGGGGCAGAAGGTCAAAGTTCTAGTTATAAGATCTTTGTTCCCGGACAAGATCTCTCTTAGGTAAACGAGCAATTCTTCCTGGATTTGATCGATGCCATTAATTTATAACATGAATTTTGATATATATGGACTCGATGTTACTCAGACTCTTCATTTTGCTTCATATACCCGTGCCCGATCCTTGATGCTCGGACTTTGGTATGACACTTAGACACTTCATTTTAGGCGTAAAGTTGAATATTTAAACGTATCCGACACTTGGACACGTACCAGTATCCGACATCAGTACCCGAGTCCAAGTAACATAGATATGGCTTAGTCGAGAATCAGGATGGTTTATTCAACTAATTCATTAAGTCATGATCTATCTGTTTAATTTTCGGTCTTATAGCGTCACCTGTCATTAGTCATCACCGACCAATGATTGGTTAGTTGGGGATGGAAGGATTATCATTTAATAATTTGTATGATTTGTGTATTCGATACTTATGCACGGGTTGCCCGAGAATTTTAACTTCTGCATCTTGCTTGCAGCATTGCGGAACTGGAAAGCGAGCCTGGCCTTTTTATATCAGACAAACAGGTGCTTATACGTCTCCGTTATCTCTTTTTTGTACTTCACATTATGATGTGAACAAACTGTCCGACATTCATTAGAAACAACGTAAATAATCTGTGGATATGGTATGGACAGAAAGTATTTGCGGAGGCTGAAGAGATGGCAAAGAAATATAGACGGAAACTCCCAAGGATTTCTGCGACTCAAATGTCTGAACCACCAATTAGCAATTTGTTGTTTGAAGATGAAGCAAGTCTTTATGCAAATTGGAAGTGGTTTAAATTTCAAAGAGAAAATGAACCACCAATAAGCTGAATCACGACATTTTATCGTTTCGAGGGCGGAGGACTTGAACTGGGTTGCGGGTCAGCTGTTAATATGGTTATTCTGTTGCGACTTCGATTAGCGATTTGCAAACATCTTAAGAAATTGAAGATCACGACCTGAAACACATGAGCTGGTGGATTATCTCTCGAAAACGTAAGACAATGTTGGGACATCGTGTCCTTCGTTCGCCGGCATAAGCGTAGAAAGAGCATTTTTTTGCACTAGGTTCCCATTATGTGCACAATTTGATTGGGAATTTTGATTTGATTAGATGTACTTATGTACACATTTTAGGTGGTTTTATTTGGCTCAGACAAGCAAAAATTGGCCTAGCATTTATCATTTATTTTTATGTAGTTTTTGTGTTTCATTATATTTGGCGCAACTTTCTAGACTAAGAAATGATACTCATTATCATTAATAAAAAAGGAAATTTCACATGGTAGCATCAAGTTTTAATGAAATGCTAACGGTAGCACTTTTTTAAGAAAATTTCACATGGTAGCATTTAGTTTATGCATTATCTAATTGCCGTAGTTTTTTCTGTTAAGTTCTTATTAAATTCATCATTTTGTAAGTTTTTTTCCACATGGTAGCATTCGGTTTTTGTTAATTTACGATTTTAACTTTTAATTCAACATTTTAATGTTTAATTCACCGTTTAATTCATTAATGCTCATGAAAGTTTAATAATTTTATTGAAAAAAATTATAAATGTTAAATAATTTTACGGAAAAATAATTTTAACATTTAATTCACCATTTTAATGTTTAATTCATCGGTCGAAACAAGTACTCTTTCGAATAAGTACTTGTTTCGATTGAATTTTCTAAAGAGTTATCCCATAAGGATAGTAGCAACGTCCGTTGTTTCAAAAAAAATCGTTATAACGGGTAAAAATGACGTCAAATATCATTTTCGGTTTACGTATCAGAAAATAGGCGTATAAGTACTTGTTTCGACCGGATTTTCGAAAGAGTTATCCCATAAGGGTATTTGCAACGTCCGTTTTTTGAAAAAACATCGTTATGACAGGTAAAAATGACGCCAAATATCTTTTTCGGTTTACGTATCAAAAAATAGGTGAATAATTACTTGTTTCGACCCGATTAGATAGTTTCTTATAATTTTTCAATAAAATTATTAAACATTTATGAGCGTTAATGAATTAAACGGTGAATTAAACATTAAAATGGTGAATTAAAAGTTAAAATGGTAAATTAACAAAAACTGGATGCTACCATGTGAAAAAAAACTTACAAAATGATGAATTTAACGAAATTAAACAAGAACTTAACGGAAAATGCTACAGCAATTAGATAGTACATAAACTGGGTGCTACCACGTGGAATTTTCTTAAAAAGGTGCTACCATTGGCATTTCATCAAAACTGGATGCTACCATGTGGAATTTCCCATATACTTTTATGTAATTTTTCTATTTCATTATACTCCCTATATTTGACTGTTTACGCAATTTAATACGTTATTTTCATTATTTATATATATAGCATTAACACTATATATTTAAAATAGGACAACTATGTAAGAATCCATGAACACTTGAACACACCATGAGGACCTGAACTAGGAATATCTTGGACTTGATCAATAGGAACCATAGGCTTTGGAACGGTTTTACATCATGAATACTGTCAATAATCACAATATAGTGATTATTTCAGAATGGACGAAGTATTTACCTTGTATGGTTGCATAAGGACAACCACTCTCTAATTAATCTTACAAGGAGTTCATTAAAGTGTTCAGCGTTTGGGTGGGTTTTGGGTATAATATCTTGAATCAGATTGAATTGTTTTCTTGAGTTTTTGTAAATATATTGATAATTTGATTTTTGATTTTTATGTAAAACTTGTTATGGGTTAGGTCATATTTAGTTTTAATTAATCGGGTTAATTTTAGATAACTTTTCAGTTCTGTGTCTATTGAAATTAATAACAATTTTTTCTCTAATAAACAACCAATACTCAATATATAATTATAACAAACACTCTAAAAAGTCGTAAATGACTATAGTTGTTTCACATACAAAATCACTCTAATTTATTTAGGCAATATAATATATGAATTAAGAATCATGTATAGCCTAATGTGTGAGATCAATCTTTTCACCCTAGTAAGGACTCCATTCTCATAACTAGAGGTGTCAAACAATCGGATCACTTTCAAGTGAGCTTAAAATCGAATATAGATCTAAAATAGTTTTTACATCGTAGCAAATTTATTTTTAAAGCCAAGTTAAAGTCCAATTTGATTATACAAGGTCGGATAAATATCAAATTGTTTTAAACACTCTACTCACAACCCATAAGAAATATTAATTTACTTTCCCCCCAGGTAGAGATGCTCTAGTTGTGCTTTGTCATTTGTCATACAAGATCTGAGTAAATGTCAAGTAAATTGATGTTAATAAAATCTAAATTAATACGAATCAAACAAATTTATATTTAACCATAATTTAAAGGAAAAATTGACATTAATAATCCAATTTTTCACTCATTGGCTATGAATAATCCCACATTTGGATTATTTTCTAATAATCAAGGTTGTTAGCATCAGGATTCTACGTAGGATCGTTCAGGGGGTAGGATCGAAATCGGTAGAATCGGATCGTAGGATCGTATAATCCTACAAATATGCATTAATAAGCTTTAAATAACTAATTTTCAATTGTATTTGTTATTTTTTTTAAGTTTTAAGGCTTAAATTAACACCTGTTTGACTTCAACTACTAAGTTTTGTAAAAGAATACATTTAATACTCATTTTTACAATGCAAATCCAGAAAAACTTGAATTTTAGTCATATTGATATAATTGTTTACATATATACATATATATACATAAGTAAAATCTAAATTATATGAAATTTTTGTACGATTGATTACCCTTGTAGGATCGGATCGTAAGATCGTAGGATCGTAGAATCGCGTTATGATCCTACTACTTAAATCCAGGAGCTATGTAGGATCGTACGATTCTACTAACATTAAGATCCTACCTACGATCTGGATCGGTCGCCTAATTTTGGATCGTAGGATCGTAGAATTGTTGATCAGAATCGAGATTCTGATAACCATGCTAATAATCCAACATTTCTAAAAAATTTGCCCACAACATACCTTATCACTAATAATAAGTAATAATAGGGTATGCTGCTAGCAAACTAAAATAAAGGTTGGATTATTGACAGCGAACTAAGGGCAGATTATTAAAAATAATCAAAAGGTTGGATTATTCATAGCAGATAAGCAAAATGTTTCATATTCCTGACTTAAAAGGCAATTTGATTATTAATGTCAATTTTTTCTAATTTAAATTAGCGGTTAAAATACAATTTGTTTTTTTGGAAATTAAAATACAAATTTAAAATAAGGGATAAATGGTAAAAAAAACAAATAAAACATTTGATGATTTGATGGGGAGAATAAGAGGGAGTATATAGCCTTGGTTGTTCTAATTGGAGATTGTTTTCAAACAACATTTGTGGAAATTTGGATATAAATTTAATTTAATTTTGGAAAATTTTCCCTTTTATCCAGAAATTACCCAAATGAAAGTGAATTTTGGATGAACTACAACAGTATTGGGTTGCAAATTTGCATTATTTGTGGGAATTAAAGGGGAGAAGAGAAGATGAAGATGACATGGAAGAAGAAGAACGGAAGATGACATGGAAGAAGAAGAACGGCAACAAGCGTTTAGCTGTACCTAATCTTCCTTTCGACAACGACAACGATTACAAAGAAGATGAAGAAGAAGGAGAACAACATAAACGCTCAAATTCTCCTTCTTCAATCAATAATCAAAACCCCCAATCCAATCAAACCCTAGCTGATGTCTTCCTGGAACAAGGAAACAAGCTTGCCGAGGTGATGCTTCACAAATTTTTAGTTATTTTACTGTTCAATATTAATTTTACTTCTCTTTATGGTATTTTTAATGGTGGGTTTACTCTTTGGTGTTTCATATAGTTCAGAATTTCATTTTATTTCTCTAAAACAAATATGGAAAGTGGGTATTGAAAATTTATTGGGGTTTGTTCAGTTCTTAGTTTGTTTAATCACTTGATTTGAGGGTTTTGTGTTTTTCATAGAAGTGGCATTAGGGTTTCTGAATTCTGATCATAAGAATTTTGGGAATTTACTGTTTTATTTTTTTCCTCTTAATTTCAAAATTAATTTCATTTCATTGAGTTTGAGCAGTTCTTGAAATTGAACTTTGTTACTTTGTTGACAAATTGTTCTTGTGAAAGGCCCATTATGAATTTTCTTCAATTGGGTATTTATTGAATTAAGATTCTTGTAATTTCATAGCAACAAAGTTATTCCCAAGTCTGAATTTTTATGCTTAGTTTTGAATGCCATATTGTTGGAAATTATTATTTTTCACAATGCTTCTGTAGTTCAGATTCATTTGTTGTAAATTGTTGCTGTGGGTCTCCAATATTTTGTGAAATCAATGCTCCACAAATTGTTGAATTAGACTATTTGTTTATGATATGGAAATGGTATGATAGCTTTCCTAGGGGTATTTCGTGTCGATACATTTTTTAAACTTATGTAGATGTATTTGGTGGATACGAATTGTTCGACATCGTTCGCCTCTTTCTCTGTCTGTTTCGAAACTTATGTAGATGTATTGGTAGATACATTTTTTAAGTTTAGCTACCCACGTCCTAGACATTAAGATAGTAGATATTTTTTGAAGTGAAGAACCCTTTATCTGACTACTTCATGAGCCGGAAGATCAGATGTAATGTAAATTGATATTCAGGTTATAGTAGTGGTGTTTGGAGGAAAAAGTGGTGTAAAAGAATCAAACTCATTGAGAAGAACAAGGAATAAGGTGAAGTGAAATTAATGGTAAGCATTCACTTCTGTTGTTGATTGGAGGGAAGTTGGATTTGCATTGAACTTTAAGTTTTTTCTTCTTTCTATCCTGATGGTTGAGTTGTATTTCGTGGGTCATCTCGGTTTCGTTTGTTGTGTTTTTAGATTGTAATAGTCTAGTATGGAAGGAATAGAAATTTTTAATTCATCGTTTATGAATATCATCTTGTCCTCCAATATGGTTGTCCAACGTGCTCTTGATAGAATTATGTATAGGTTTGAATCTCATTATGTTCTTTCCCCTCATTTTCAAGGATGGTAAATACCGTGAAGCGCTTGGAAAGTGGGAAGCTGCTATTACTTTGACGCCTGAAAAAACCGTTTTGCATGAACAGAAGGCTCAAGTATTACTTGAACTTGGTGATTCCTGGGGTGCTTTGAAGGCAGCAACTAGTGCGCTACACTCCTCTTTGTCTGTTTACTTTTCTTGTTGAGGTGTTTGATTTTATATATTATGTCAAGTGCTTTTGCATGCTTATTTTTTCAGATCTTTACCAGTGTCACATGATTCGCTAATCTCCTCTCGAATCGCGAATCGGAAAACACGAACTATGGTGGGTTTTGGGCTATTCTGGCGCAAATATAAGCGTATCGCGGATTCAAAAGGCTAGCGAATTTTGTTACACTGATCTTTACTAGTAAACCTCTCTTATTGTTCATGTGTATATGTGCTGTAGTGTATTGTCCTGCATTTCATAGTCGATATATTTACGTATTGCTTTCAAGTGGAATATAGTTCTCAATTTGTAATTTACTTGGGAGTTCTGTTCATGCCATATCAACGACATTGGTTTGAATATCTTTATGTTTATCTTGCAGGAGCCACTGAATTGGATCCGTCATGGGCTGAGGTAGTTGATATTCTTCTCAATCCCCTCCCGCTCCCTCCCCGCTTATCTTTGAATTCATGCTTTGATTCTTGAACAATATATGGGCGTTTTTTTTTAAATAAAAAGTTGCATCTACCGTGTCAGTTGTCTCTCGAGAGTCGAGCCTATGGCTTAAGCCTTAATATGCAGGATACTCTAATAGTGTTGCAATGTTTATGTTTCAGACTTGGATCACCCTAGGCAGAGCACAGCTGAATTTCGGGGAGCCCGACAGTGCAATGGAAAGCTTCGACAAGGCTTTGGCCATTAAGGTCCGACCATTTATATGTTTGCCCGTAGATTATAACAAGTTCGGTTGTTACCTTTTCTTTTGGGTGTTATTTGATGGCAATAGTTTAGAAAAAAGTTTCTTACAACTTTGTATCCTTCCTTCTGCACGAGTAGCTTTTCCCTGATAAATTTACTGATGTCGGCAGCCTGAGTTAGCGGAGGCGCAACAGGATAGAGAAACGGCTTTAAAGCTCGTAAGGAAGAGAAAGCAACTGCACTCTTCAGGTCTAAGCGCAAATAGATCTCGGTATTCTGTGGGTGATGGGGACAAAACCAATGTCGGAGGACTCGGTCCCTGATTTCACGACGCAAAGATGGGCTGCTTAGTTTCTCCATAACCCTTGCTGGGTGATACTCGATGTACATACTAGAGCTTGAGTTTTAGGATCATACGAACCATAACTCGAACAATCTCTTCATTGGAACTCATCTACGAAGTGCAATATGTTGACGTCGTATATTCTGAATTCTGATGCACTTTTCTGTTAGGGTTCGGACCTTGTTACATTTTGTTGTATTAATCTCGTCTTCTAAAGCTTCGTTATATGGAAGAATTTTTCTTTTTCGTTATCAATTCCTGGTTTTCAACATCCGCATATCTTTTGGGCGCAATTTGGAAGATGTTTAGTATCAAGGGTTTGCCGTAAACAACCTCCTTATTATCATCTTATTATCATTAACAAGTAATAACTAATAAGTATACAACAAGGGTAAGATTGCCCTTCAAACCTCATCCTAGATGAGAGTTACTTAATAAGATATTTGGGCAATAAAATATTGTAATTTGGAAGATGATTTGCAGAGTTGAAAATTACGACTTGTTATTTAAGGGAGTAATTTTGCATCCTAGCATTTACTGCTTACTTTCTACTTTCATATTTTATACTGTTGTTATACACGTCGAGATGAATCTAACCAGATTTCATATAAATATATTTAAACTTTTTTATGGAATAAAACAAACGTAAAAACAATACTAGTATAAAAAGAAGACATTACAATTTATTAAAAAGTAAATGGAAGTTATCAGAACTAAAATAATTAAATAACATAGGTTGAAGAATACAAACCCGAAAATAGACTATATAAATTAAGAATTTAGAGGGTTTTTACTTTTCTTATTTAAAATTGCAATCGTCATAATATTATAAATGCAATTGATTATTTTCTCAAAACTTCTAAATCTAATCATGGATTATTTATAAAAAACACCATTGGCATAGCTATAAACTTAGCATGTATAGGAATTAGTAAATGGTTAAAAAATGTTTAATTTGACCTAATCAGTATTAAAGATAAATTTGTCCTTTCTCGTCAATATATCAACAGGTGTTCTTTTGAGAGACCATATTTTGTAAAGACGACTCTCAAAAGTCGAGTTCAAATCTATATTTAGAGTTGTAACAATATATATTTAGAATTGTAACAATATATATTTAGAATTGGACTGGGCTTTTAAGAGCCGTCTTTACAAAAGACGGTCACAAGTAAGAATGTGTGATAATGTGATATATCAAACTAGACTTTTTCCTCTCCCTACTTACTAGGTTTTTGATCTTAAATTCTTTTTTTCCCTGCAACTTTAAAGTTTAATCTAAAAATTATCCAAGAATTATTCAAGATGTATTTTTTCATTGAAAAAACTTAATATATTATAATAGAGTATCTTATATTTCAAAGTAAATATAATACTCTCTCCAATTCACGGCTAATGTCTTATTTGCTTTATACATTCTATCCAATACACTTATTCAATCATTAATATTTCTAATTGTGTATAATTAAAAATTATGAAAAGTTGATACGGATAATCTTTGCATTGAGACGAATCAAACAAGATCCCACTCAACTATGTTTTAACTTATAGATTAATAATAAAATATAAATTAAGAGTAAAAAATTAATAGCGTCTAAAAAGCAAATGAGACATTAGTGCTGAATTAAAAAGAGTATTAAAAAAGCATTAAAATTTCATTAGATTCTAAAGGCTCTGCATATCATTGTCATATGTAGGATCCACCAACTAGAAACTTGAAAGAAAAACAGTGGAAACAATATAGAAATGGAACTAACATGATTTTTATAATGCGTTTATGTTAAAACTTTTAAGACATAAAGAAAGTAATTTTTTAAAATAAATTAAATTTTAATTTTTTTATGTGTCCATTAAAATAATGACAAAACCTTTATTTCAAAAAAAAAAAAAAATACTTTTAGTAATGAATTTCCAAGGCAAGGGACGTACGGACTTATAGTTACATTAACAAAATGAGACATATTCCTCAACATTTTACATATACTAACGAGAGGTTTGATTGTGGTTAAATGATGGTGATAAAAATAATTTTTAAGATACATAATTAATACATATTTTATGTTATTTTTCTAATAGTGAAAAGTAGATTATAAAGTCTTTAAGTTGATATATCACTTCTTCAAATGGTAGTATGCTATAATGAATTTTGTAAAGAAAATAAAATAATTAAAACAAACAAACATAATCATTAAAATTTTCAAGAAATTTTCATTTTTCCATCGAAATTACACTGAATTATCACTATCATTTACATAATTTAATATACAATATCAAACAAGTTGTAAGAGTGCACACATTTCTCCTTATTTATGCCCTCCCTTTGGAGGGGTAATATGTCTACTATCTTTCTCCCGATTGATGACTCTAACTCTGACTCTCATTCCAAAACAAGTCATAACAAGTAATAACAAAAATTAATAGAATGAATCACGAATTTCAACCTTACAATTTAGGCTTTTTGCTAATTGCAACTTTAATTTTTTTTTTTTTTTTTTTGCCAATTACAAATACCAAAGTATCAAAACCTATAACTTTCAAGACAATTCACTGGATTTTGACCACCTAATTGGTCCAAATTTTAGGTTAGGTGGTCGACATCTGATGAATTGGTTTGAATGCCGTAGACATTGATACGTTGCTAGCTGTAATTCAAAAAAAAAACATCGAGACTATAATTTGAAAAAAAAAAATAAACTTTAAAAGTTGTAATTCCAATTTATTCTAATTAAGTAATTAGTAATAATAAAATAATAATGGATATTTTTTAAGTTATTGAACAAGAAATCTGTAAACAATGTATAGGAAATTACCTGTAAAATTTCAATGGCTAGTACTCCCCAATCCCCACTATATAAGAACCACATTAATCTTCTTCTTCAAGCATCAAATATATACTCAGAAAACATACAAATAATAACAATTCTTTTTTTTTTCTAGTAATTAATTAATAATTAATAAGTCAAAAAAATGGGAGATAATAATCCAAAGAGGGGAAGTATTTTATGGGGAATTCTCTGTTGTTTTTGTTGTGAAGATGCTGATTAATTTAGGCATCCCTTAATGTCACCTACAGCCTGCAAAGGGGAAAATATTACCTGCTTTACACTAAAATAATATCCGGTGAATTTTTTTTTTTTTTTTTTAAAATGTAGTGGGTGTATGGGTTATTACTTTTTGTGTTTTATTATATTTGCAACTGATGTGATAATTTTTGTATAATACGTTAATGTTACTATCAGTGTTAAGTATTTTAGAATTGTTGTAATATTAATATTTTACCTTTATTTTTTTTATTTAATTTTGTTGTCATTTCATTTAATTGTATTATCAAACTTGTTTGAAATAATTATGAATTGATGATAGTTGTCATATAATCCTTTCTATTAATTCAGTCTAAATGTCTCATTTTTTAGCACTATTTACTTATCATTCTTAATTTGAATTATACTCTTAATCTATAAGTTAAAACATAGTCATGTGGGATCTTGTTTGATTCGTCTCAATACAAGACTTATTAATATTAAATTTTTATAATTTTTAATTAAGAATATATAATTTGAGATGTTAAAATATTATCTCGACAAGTGTGAAAAACTAAATGAGACAATTAGACTGAATAGGAGGTAGTATCATTGTTTATTGATATATTTTTTCTTTAGTTATTGTTATGGATTATGAAGAGTTGAACACCAATCATTATAATTATCAAGTTCAATATGATAAATCCTTTGCAGTTTATATTTGTTAAAAAGAGAAGTTGGTAAAAATGATAAAAAGTAATAAAATTACTTAAATTATGTGAATAATATTTGAAGGGAGAATTATGACAATGGAGTTGGTCTTGCTTAGATTTAGTTTACATTAAATTATTAAATTATTATATATCATCAGTCAATATATCATAGACTTAGAAAGTACAAATTAAAAAATGTATGTAGGTTGGGTAAAAATTTTATACTATACTATTTAAAATGTAAAGATATAGCTAAAGAATAGTAATTGATAAGTCATATAATATTGTGGAGAAGGTGTTTTAGTTTGTTAGAGTATATAATATATTATGGGGATTCAACCATCAGCTTAAGTTTTTGATTGAATTGATTTCTTAACATGGTATCAGAGTCAACGTGACAAGAGATCACTGGTTCATATCTCAAACACCCCTCATTTAAAGTGGAATATTTAGCGTCAGGTATGAGAATGAGAAGTCCTGTGTCGCATCCACACTTCTAGCCCAAAAGACTCTCGTGTGAGAGGGCGTGTTAGAGTATATAAGAAATCATGGGGCTTCAACCATCAGCTTAAGTTTTTGGTTGAGTTAGTTTCTTCACTATATAAGATATCATGAGACTTCAACCAAAAGTTTAAGCTGACAGTTGAAGCCCCATGATATCTTATATACTCTAATATAGTTTTTATTTTTGATTTACAAGGTAAGAAGTGAGAATGAGAGGATTTAACGAGAAAGGCACTATTAGCTCCAACTGAAACAAGACTCGTTTCTAGCTGAAATATTCGAAGAGTAATTAACCTACTAATTAAACCTCCGTTCTAAAATACTTGCACCATTTACTAATTTCACGCAGTCCAATGCACTAATTCGATCCTTAATATCTATAATTATGTATATTATAAAATTATAAAAATTTGATATTAATATTCTTTACGTCGAGACGAATCAAACAAGATCCCACTTGACTATGTTTTAACTTATAGATTACTTATTAATCACAAATTAAAGGAGAAAAATAAATAGTATTTGTTTTTCGTATGTTACGACTATATTGGAACGGAGGAAGTATAATCATGTAGTCTTAGAAGTATAAAAGAACTAAACCTTTGTGTATGTCCTTGTCAGTTGTCAAGTAGACGAGAAAAGTTACAAATTGATAGCTGTAGCCATGTGCCTATAATCTTATTTGCCTTAGCTTTATTTCTCTATCTGAGTATACTTGATATTTTAATTATCAATTGATTTAATACTTATTTTCTTGTTTAAGCTACAAATTAACATCATTAGTTCCAAATAATATAGGTATAATTTAATTTATAGGAATTGGGCCAATCTTATTTGATCAGTTATTGATAAATATACATGGGCTTATTCTAGAAAAAAAAAGAAAAAAAAAAAAGCAAATTAAATGGACAAAACATTTTGAATTGGTCCATCAAATTTTAGAACCAACCTTCCCTACTAGCAAGTAATTTGCTTTTTGTCTGTAATCTCTCATATTAAATAAACATTTTTAGTATAATTATAATTATTATATTTGTAACACCCCTGAATTTCCGACCCACTATACGAAATCGAAACCGCAAGGTACGGAAGGAAATTCGGGTGTTACAATATTCCTCACAACTCTATAATTTAGAACGTATATATTGAAACGAATCTATTAACATCTACATGAAAATATTTTTTTATATAGATTTATTAAAAATCATAGTCAAAGTTTAACATTAAATAAAAATTCGTAAATTTTATTTGAGAAGAACGGAGGGAATAATAGTATGCAGCTAGCAAGCTAATTATAAGCATGGAAATGGGGCATTAATCTTTGTGCCCACAAAAACAATATGGTTGATTTAAAAGCTAACCACAAATCCACAATAAGATTACCTTTTTTTTAGATTACAATATGTTTAAACTCACTTTGGAAAGTTCTTCCCATTACACAATGAAATTTCTCGATTTTTTCAAATTTAAAATTATAAATTATAAATAATATATGAGTATTACTGTTAAATCTTTTATTTTAAATCTTTAAGCTCGACTAAAATAAAATAATAAATATTAACTAACATGAAAAATATCGCTAACAAATTATTTTATAGAACCGCGTCAAAGGTCCAAAAAAACTAATATTTGAAATAATTGTCACATCAATTACTTTATCCATTTCTATGTAAGATAACTTATGTTATTTAGTTATTCCTTTAATTTTTACTCAAGAATGTTCCAAGAATAATTTAGTATATTAGCATGAAAAGTTGACTAAGGGATCTTCCAAGAAAATCTTCAAGAATGTTCCTAAGTCTCCTGGGTTTACACTAAAACCAAGCAAAATGAAAAGTGAGTATTTTAGTTGATTATGTAGATAAAAACATGTTTTTTAGTGGAATAATTACAGATTTTAATATATAAAATAGCATACTCCCTCAGTCCCATTTAATTGCAGCATTTTTTATTTTGATCTGTTCCACTTAATTTGCATCATTTTTATTTTTAGATTATGGCCTACCACTTTCTTTTAATCTCATCCATACATTCTAACTCTCTTTTAACTTCAACCATACAATTAATTCTCTATCTTTATTTATTACAATTATCTACCTTTTTCTTAAAAAACAATAACTTTCTCTCTTCATTTATTATCATATATAGTACAATTATGAATCTAGTATTTAAACTTTTATTTATTCTCAAAAAAAGTGTTGTATTATTTACTCTACAACTAAAATAAAACCCGATTCTCAACAGTTGTTTTAAATAAAAGAAAGTAAAATAGACAAAAATAATAAACTTGTGGACAAATTTTAACAATGGATTCATAACTCAACATGTTATGATCAATAAGAAAATGTCGAAAATTAAAGAACATTAATAAATATACATTAAATAGATAATCCAATTCATTACTTTATTAACTATTAATTGAGTTATATAAGGTTAAAGATAATTAGTTGATGTGGCAAGAAAATATCGAGGATTAATCAATTCCAAAGGAACGCATCAAAGACTTGAAATGGTCAAGTTACTTATCATTGATAAATATACATGGGCTTATTCAAAAAAAAAAAAAAGGACAAAACCTTTTGAATTGGTCCATCAAATTTTAGAACCAACCTTCCCTACTAGCTAGTAATTTGTTTTTTGTCTTTAGTCTATCATATTAAATAAACATTTTTAGTATAATTATAATTATTATTTTCCTCACAACTCTAATTTTCATTTGCATGTACGTATTTTTAGTCGAGAATTTTATTGGCTGTAATTTCTTTATTTTATTGATAAAATCATGATATGTCGTCTTCTAAGCTTTTCTAAACCCTTGATTATAATTAGCAGAAAATAGGGATACGATAATGATGATTCTTCTTATACATTCATCATTGTGAACTACAAATTATTTTTAAATTATTTAACTATCACAGCTACAATTGATTTTAATAATTCATTAATTATATATACATATTTTTTTTTTATTAGTGAGTAAACCGAGAAGAAAGAAAAATTATATAAGAATTGAATTCCAAATTATATCCAAGGAAAATGATACTTGCTCAAACCTCCACCCTTTTTTATCGTTCACTTTTTAGTGGGCACGCAAATTAAGATAGTAGGTGGGGTATTTTAAATAATATAAGTTGGGGTAGTTGAGGGTATTTAGGTAAAAAATCTTCGCCAAAAATAGAAAGTGGACAATTAGAGTGAACTAACCAAATAAGAAAAGTGGACAATAAAAAAGAAACGGAGGGAGTATAATTAATTTTGAGAATCGAGTCTTATTTTAATAAATCTAAGTACATACCACTTTTTCTTAGGTAAGGTGTTAAAATCAATTTTCGCTAACTCTTTTTTTTTTTCTTTAGCCTACTTTAAGCCTAATACCGGCCTGTTAGTATGTAAAATATTTTGATGCTTCAACCATCAACTTAAGCTTGTGCTTGAGTACTTCGTGTTCATTAACATAATATCAAAAGTCAATGTGATAAGAGGTCACAGATTTGAATCTCAATCACCCATCATTTAAAATGAAATATTTAGCGTCGTTATAAAGAGGATTATCTGTAATGCCTCCACACTCCTATCTCTCAAATGGCCCTCGTGTAAAAGTCCGTGTTAATTAGAATATATAATTACTAATAATAATAATAACTATATATAATATTGTTTTTGTTGGTTGAACAAGAATCCTGTAAAGAATGTAGTAGAGAAAGTTACATGAGTTTTCACAGAAAGTTGACAGAAAAATTATTCCTTCTTTCAAAGATAATTCCCTAACCCTAACCCTAAATTCCAGTCCTTATTATATAAGGAAGCACATTTATCTCCTTCTTGAAGAATCTTACATAAATATATACCCAAAAATATACAAATAATAATAATTCTTAATTTTTTTATTTTCAGTGATATATAATTATTATTCATAAAAAAAATGGGAGATAAGAATCCAAAGAGAGGAAGTATTTTGTGGGGAATTCTCTGTTGTTTTTGTTGTGAAGATGCTGATTGATTTTGCTACAAATGGAATGAAAGAGTAAATCTAGCTAGCTACTAGCTAGTGGGTTTATGAATTCAATCATATTGTATTATTGTGTACTTTTTATTAAATTTGTTTTTTCTTTTGAATTTATTTCAATTTTTATGTATCCAACTTGATCAATTATATATGCAATTTGTTTTTAAGAATGAATTTATGATCCATGGCTAGCTCCATTATGTTATTGCAATTTTTTTGAAATATATATAACTCTAACATTAGAGTTTAATTCTAATCATATTAATTTTTATAATTTTAATTAGTTATTTGTATAAGCTAAGATAAAAATTATCTTAATATCGCATCGAATTGCGTAAAATTATAAAAAATGTAGAAAGTATAATAAAACAGAAAAGGGAAGAGCAAAAATTGACAAATTTATTAAAGGCGTTATAAAATTTTAAAAATTTATGATATTTTTTAACAATTTTATATCTTTAAACACTTAACATATAACAGTACTCCATATTGTAGCTCTATTGCTCTATTGCTCTATTGCTTATATACTCCTTTGATTTTTTATACCTAACATATCCTCTAGCTACAAGTTGGTCATGTGGATCCATTCATATATTCCATACAAATATACAATAGTGGAGCCATACTTTTATTTTGTTGTTTTGTGATCATTTGATTGTATCCAAAAATGTGGATTTTAATAAATGCAAGAGAGATAATCAAAAAAATAAAAATAAATGCAAGAGTTGGCTGAATTTTTTACATTTTTAGAATTTCAAATTAAATATATTTTTATTTATTGGACATTAAAGAGGTTTCAATATTTTTATATTTTAATACTAGACTATCATGTATGTATAGAGAGTAACAAATTAAATATTTATGAGCAAATAAAAGTTAAACTAAGAAAACATGATTATATATTTGAGTAGAAATTAAGATAATATCGTCATTATTAAAGATAAAAAATAGTTCTAAATGATACGGAGAAGAAGTAGTTATTTTGGGTTTAAATTTTTATACCCTACTAGAATCGAGGAGAAATATTTCCCTCCTTTCTTTTAAAATAAAATTGATAATCTTTAGTTTTTTTTCATCTTTCTCATATCATATGTACATTAAAATAACATTTCATATACTCTTTTTATTCCAAATTTAACTCTTCTATTCGTCATTTAATACTTCCTCTGTTCTTATTCTTATATACTTGCATCATTTATTTTTTTACACTCTCTAATACACGAATTTAATTGTTAATATCTCTAATTAAACATATCGAAAAATTATGAAAACTCAAAATTAATAAACTTTGAATAAAAATGATTCAAGCAAGATGTCATATGACTATGTTTTAACTTATATATTACCGACAATATAAAAATTAATTTGTTTAATAAATAATAACAAAGTCAATTATGTTGCAAGTAAAAAAAAATTATAAAGTAATAATTGGGTATCTCCAATGTCATTTAATATAAAATAATAAAATAATGTCTCAAGCAAAAAGTCAAACAACATGCACCTAACTCATATCTCCTTGTAACAATATAATATTTCTTCAAATACACTTTTACAACTTGGTAATTATAATAAATCAATCTAGTATACTTCCAAGCAGTAGTAAAGCAAGTTTGTACGGACTCATTAACTAACAAAATCAACGATTGAGTATTCCAAATATATAAATAATAAATACAACTAAAATATAAAATATTGACATTATTTTCTTTTGAAATTATCTATATCAATATGTTATTTTGTCATGATAATTTTTTCCATCAAAAAACATAATGATGTCATCATCATTATATTTATTAAGGCTAATTTAATTTAGTTCACTATTATACATACTGAATAATTCTTAAAAATTAAACATAATTAACACACTGAATTATGCAGTATTAGTAATTATATAATATAATACTACCTCCTATTCAGCCTAAATGTCTCATTTAGTTTTTTGGCACTATTTACTCATCACTCTTAATTTATATTTTACTCTTAATCTATAAGTTAAAACATAGTTATGTGCATGAGATTTTGTTTGATTCGTCTCAATACAAGGATTATTAATTTCAAATTTTTATAATTTTTAATTCAGAATAATTTGAGATATTAAAGATTAAAATTTTGTCTCGGCAAGTGTGAAAAAATTAAATGAGACATTTAGGCCGAATAGGAGGGAGTATAATATATAATAAACTATCATCACCATGTATCACACATAAGGGTACTATAATAACAATAACAAGTCTTGTATGAAACTGTTACACCATAAAATGATCCATATAATCAATTTATTTTTTAAATTGATTAGTTTAGAATTATGAAGAATGACTTTAAAAATGTAAGTGTATATTGGGTTAAGTAATAAAGATTGACTCACCGTAAGACTGTCTCATTTAAGAATTTGTGTAATAATTTGTTGAACAAGAAATCTGTATAGAATGTTATAGAAAGTTACCTGAATTTTCACTGAAAAATCATTCCATAATGGTAACCCTAAACCCCAGTACTCCCCATTATATTATATAAGGAACCACATTATTTTCTTCTTCAAGCATCTAAATACTCGGAAAACATACATTAATATATTTTTTTTCTTTTTTGTTTCCTGTAATTAATAATTAAAAGTCATAAAAATGGGAGATAAGAGTCCAAAGAGGGGAAGTATTTTGTGGGGAATTCTCTGTTGTTTTTGTTAATTAACCCCAGTACTCCCCATTATATTATATAAGGAACCACATTATTTTTTCTTCAAGCATCTTGATTAATTTTGATGTAAAAAGAAGTATTTGAAATAACATTAGCGAAATTTACTGAGTATGATAATATGGTATGAAATATATATATATATATATATATATATATATATATATATATATATATATATATATATATATATATATATATATATATATATATATATATATATATATGTTTAGGATCAAATAAAAGTGAAAATGTAAGGATAGGAAGGAATTTCATCCATTAGATCTTAGATCAATGGTCCATCTTGCACTGCAATAAACGGAAGGATAGGTGTGATGCTTCTTAATTATTAGTGATACTTTTGATAAACACGCTGATACTTGAAAGTCGTGACGCTTTTAAATTAATGCTGAGCTTCTTCATAAATAGCTACATCTGGATCCGGCCAGTGACAATGTTTTCTCAATCGCTAGATCTTAATCAATCAACTGAGCTATTCTTCCTATCCTTCCTATTTTCACACCCTTTCTTATTGGATCCTCCCATATATATATATATATATATATATATATATATATATATATATATATATATATATATATATATATATATATATATATATATATATATATATATATATATATATATATATATATATATATATATATATATATATATATATATATTCTGTCCAGTAAAATAAGTATTTTTAATAAAAGAGTAGTAAAACTAGCTAGTGGGTTTATGAATTTATTTTGTTTGTTTTGTTGTAATTTTATTTTGTTTGTTTTGTTGTAATTTTATGAATTTATATTGTACTTTTATTTTGTTTGTTTTGTTGTAATTTAATTTAATTGTATCCAAGTTACTTATGATTGAATATTATATGCAACTTGTTTGAAATTAGAATTGATGAGCCATGGCTCTATTATTGCAACTTGATTGATATATAACTCATTAATTCCACATGATCATCACGTGTGAATTACTACTAGAATACTAACCATTATATGAAACACAAGGGTTTTTAGTGCTATTCACCCTTTAAGTTTTTTTTATACTATTATATTACAATAATTAATATTGTGCGAGAAAAAATAGTCAAATAAAATATTATTGGAAATTTGAAATCGTTTGATCATATATTGTTTAGAATGGCTAAACACGGTTTCCTAGAGATTTAACTTTATGTTTTCTAATGATCGAATTTTATCTTAATTTGATGAATAGTAATAGGTATTACTTTTAAGAAAAGGTCTTGAGACCTGAGTTTAATTTCATTTGTCTTCTCCTTCTTTCAGTCTAATATGTAAAAAATTTAATATCTACAAATATATAGGTGATTTAATTACAAATTAGTATGAGGCACCTATAAACAATTTTGTGTGGATTTGACCTAAATTAGCAGACAATATTATACTTATGTGGATCACTAACGGCGGAAGAGCCCAACTATTGATATCAGAGCTGAAGAAAATTTTACCGAATCTTCATTTTATTAACTTATTAGTTTGTAAAAGGTTTGGATGATATTAATTAATAACAATAATAGAAGTATAATGGTAATTCTTTCCATTAATTATAAGATGTTTTAGGTTCAAAAACCACCATGTTATAATTGCAAATAAGTAATCATCTTTCGAAATCATTGATTATATAAAATGAATTAGAAAGTATTATTGTACATACTTTTACTTTAAGATAATTTTTTTCTAAAAATAGTTAAATAATTAACTTTTGATCGTTTAGAAAAACGCAAAAGAGTGCAAATGTACTGACCGAAATCGGGTTTTATCTCAGTTGAATGCATATATCATTTTTTGAAAAAAAATCTTAAGTTTGAATTTCAATATAGCATTCTCATTTTCTCAGTCTATCATGTACTAAAAATATATATAAAACGAGGTCAAGGGTTCGATCCTTCCTAGCGACATTGTGTGAGTGCAAGCTTGTGTGGTGTGTCCACGTGGGCGCCACTAGGTGGTCGCCACATGGGTATGACGTGGCACATACATTTCAGTTTTTTTTTTCCGACCAACTAGGTGGTCGCAAACTGGTCGGTAATTTGGTCGGAAAATTTTATTTTATTTTTTTGTCCTTTTGGGTTGAATTCTTAAATGGGTAGTCGGAAATTTCCGACTGTTTTCCTACTAAAACGCTTTACCGACCAATCTGAGCCGACTAACCGTGAAAAGTCGGAATTTAGTCGGTATAGCTCTATACCGACTAAACTCCGACTATTTTGGGTAGTCGGAAATTTGCATTTTTTTTTGTAGTATATATATATATATATATATATATATATATATATATATATATATATATATATATATATATATATATATTACAAATGTGTTTTCTGAGAAAAGTCAAATGTGAATTGTACAAACGCATGCGGCATGCTTATTAATTAATAGCCAAAACAAGGTCCACCAAATTAAAGAAAAGCTTCCTATTTAAAAGCTTCCTATTTGATCATATAGCAATAGCATCACTATAATTGTCTCATATAATTGGTTAATTAAAAAATTTTGGAAATAAAACCAAACTGATATATTGCTTGAAATACCAATTTTAGGTGTTGAACTTAACGAAATCAATTAGTCATAAATAGAATAATTACGTAGTAGTAAACATTATTACAACATTACTATTAATATCCACAATAGTTAATTTACACTAATTAAATAACAGATATTTCCTCATTTGTTTGTTTGCTTTAGAATTTTTACTTAATTTGGGGACCACACATTCAAGGTCGTTTTTTAGCATAGTTTTGAGGTGCAACCGCCTAAGGTCTTAATTGAATTAATTCTTATAATTAAATTAATATTTGCATGAGTAGCATCTAGCATGGATCGAACTTGTAGCTTTAGGTTTCTCAATTAAGCATATGAATAAGGGCTCTTTTTTATTTTTCGCCTAAGAGCAAAAAAAAATGCCAGAAATGACGCTAGAACATCAATACACTAGCAAATAGTTAGCTAGATGACCGATACACTAACAAAAAACTTATAGTCAAGCGATCAATACACTTAACTAAAGTATTTGTTGATACGTATCCCAAAATAGTCGGAAATCATTCGGTATAGCTTTATACCGACTGATTTTAAACTTGATTTTTTGTAGTGTACTATTTTTTTTTTTTTTGAAAGGGTGTTGATACTATATTAAGTAATAAGGAAAAGAAAATGTAATAAAAGAGATTATAGACAAAAGCATCTTTAATAGGAAAAGTTGCTTGTAAAATTTTGGTGGACCAATTCAAAAAATTATTTATTTATTTTAATATTTTGGTTTGAAGAAGTGGTCATATTCATCAATGATAATCTTGACTATTTCAAGTGTTTTCGTGTCTTTGGAATTTATTTCCTCTTTTATTTTCTTGTGACTTCAACTTAACTAGAATCCTAATTTAATAATTGTGTAAACTATTTTTTTCGTACTTTTCTTAGCACAATAATAATTTTAAAAAAACTCTTAACAATATCTTGACTCTAATTTTAACTCATTTCTAAGCAAACTTACAAGTCAAAATAATTAAGATATCTGAAAAATAGTTATATTTAATTTTGAAGATCCAATTTTAAAAAAAATATTATCCTCTTTAAAAAATATAGCTTTAACGACCGAAAATATGGTTATTCATATTTACTTACACAAATTCTTACTTGAGACCGTCTATACAATAGGCGTTTTAAGTTTTGAGTTCAAATATATATTTCCTTTCAAACTATGTTCCTTAGCTTTTTTTATGAGTGGCATATATACATGATATCCGAGGTATGATGATAATATTTAATTAATTTTTTTATTTTAAATTACTTGCAATATTTGCTTTTTTCACGCAGTACAATGCACTAATTTAATCCTTTGTATTTTTAATAATGTATAATAAAAAATTATAAAAATTTGATATTAATAATCTTTGCATCGAGACGAATCAAACAAGATCTCATTTAACTATGATTTAACTTATAAATTTAAATTTAATAACAAATTAAAAGTGATAAATAAATAGTGTATAGTTTTAATGTTGCAAGTAATTTGAAACGGAAGAAGTATGTACCAAAGTCCTTACTATTTATTTCTCTCCAATTAACATTTCTTGGAAGATCTAGCTATTTATTTACGGGTGCTAAATGCTAATTTAGAAGTATGTTTATTTACGAGAATAATGTATACTTCTTTCATTCTGAAATATTTGTTACATGATAGTTATTGACACTATTCATCGTTCAAGTTTATTTTATAGGTTGCGACAAGTGTGTAAGAAAAAATATAATTAAGTGGGATCTAGTTTAAATGGTTTAATCGCATACTTTCATAATATTCACGTTTTATAATTTTTAGATATGTATAGTTTAATATATAAATAATCAAAATAATATATTAAATTGCATAAAAACTCAAATGTAACAAGTCTATAATGAACCAGAGGAAGTATATCTTACATCATGTCTATTAGAAACTGAAAAGAAAATCACAGGAAATGACATTGAAAAGAAGATTTAAGAAACAAACTAATTACTTCATTACTTTCGTCATGGAATCATAATTTTAAGATTTTAGAAGATCTAAGATCTTTTTTCTTATTATAACTATAATTTATTTTTGAGAAAAACAGAGCATTTTTAAAATCAGCTGGTCTTGGGCGAGACCGTCTTAAGTTGAGATAAGAGTGGGCCGGCCCAATTACATGCTTTCTCTCTTTTATTCCATCTTTTGGGCATTTTTCAATTCTAATCATAAAGGTATTAGTTTTGACCTTAAAGATATCAATTTCAATTTAATCATACCTGTATGAACTACATTAATCATGAAACTGAATACTATAAAATGAGAATTGAATAAATTAACAATGAAACTGAATACTATAAAAACTGAATACCTGTATGAACTACATTAGTCATGAAACTGAATAGTATAAAATGAGAATTGAATAAATTAACAATAAAACTGAATACTATAAAAACTGAATACCTGTATGAACTACATTAATCATGAAACTGAACAATTTAATGGAAAATTTTAATCATGCATGTAGATCAGAATAACATGAATTATGCTTAAAATCTTGCGCAATGGAGAATTGAACAATTTAAGAAAAATTGATTACACTTTGTATGAACTACATTAATGTAATTCAATATACATATTCTAAACTTGAATGCAAAACTGAGCAAAGTAAGAGCATAATTGAGCAAAATTGATATCTTTAAGGTCAAAATTGATACCTTTAAGGTCCAAATTGAAATTTTTTCAGAAAAATGAAAAAAACAAAAAAACGAAATTTAAAGGGCAAAGCGCACGCGTGTAGTACACGTGCCTAACAATGGGCCTGCCCAGATCTCGTCTTAGAGTAGGACGGTCTCGTCCAAGTTTTTGTGTTTTAAAATTCATTAAATACAAATTAAGACTGTCTATACAATAGACGTTACAAGTTTTGGGGCTGGCCCAATTTATAAATTAAAGAAAAACTAATTGGTGGTTTTGTAGGTCAAAAGGTTGATATGGGCTGAGCTCTTGAGAGACGTCTATACTATAGACGGTCTCTCAACGTCTATACTATAGACGGTCTCTCAAGAGATGATCTATTCATTAAATTAGACAATTAAAGTGGTTTATACAAATAATTACTCTTGGAACATTCTTGATACTAATTACTCTTGGAAGATTTTCTTGGAACATTCTTGAGTAAAATTAAACAAATAATTAAATAACGTGGATTTATTTTACATAGAAATGGACAAAGTAATTCATTTGATAATTATTTCAAATATTAGTTTTTTGAACCTTTGATACTATTCTATAAAATAATTTTTGTTAGCGATATTTTTCATGTTATTTAATATTTATTATTTTATTTTAGTCGAGTTCAAAGGTTAAAAATAAAAGGTTCAACAATAATACTGATATATTTTTATTTATGTTTATAATTTCAAATTTGGAAAAATCGAGATTATGTATGATGATGTGAAGAACTTTCCAAAGTTTTTATTTTTTTTTGAAATGTTCCAAAGTTAGTTTAAACATATTGTAGTCTGAAAAAAGGTAATCTTATTGTGGATTTGTGGTTAGCTTTTAAATCAACCATATTGTTTTTGTGGGCACAAAGATTATTCCCTCCTTTTTATATATTCTTATCAAATAAAATTTACGAACTTTAATTATTTAGTGTTAAATTTTGATTATGATTTCTCATAGATCTATATGAAAAAATATATTCATATAGGATGTTAATAGATTCGTGTCAATATATATACATTTTAAATATCAACTTTTAAAAATTTTTAAAAACTCACAATTTAAATTATTTGACTTTTAAATTTACATTGAAATATCTGATAAATTAAATGTGAATTGTTTATGATTGTATTGTAATTGTGAATAACATAAATGGGTCCATGTTGCTCATAACCCTTTGATTATAAGTGATCATGTGGATCCATCATATAGGAGTACAATTTTTGTATGGTTCTTGTTTGTTTTGTGATGTGATTGTATTCAAATATCTTAATTTGAATATTGCAAGAATTGGTTAAATTGTTGATGGCTCTTATGATTGATTCATTTTCCCCTTTTGATCATTATCATAATAAGTATATATAATAATTTTACTCAATTATTATGTTACTAAACTTGCTTATATTTGGTGTTTTAGGCATAAAAGTTGCTTATGAACAATAAAAATAAAATTAGATGAGATACTTATGTAGAACAAAATCAAATCACAATTTCTAAACTTTTGCTTTGTTTAGTCATTTAATTGATGCAAAAAAAAAAAGAGACAAACTCTTACAATCAAGAATGGTTCATGAGGATATATATACCCCATTTTTCAAGGAGGAAAAGGGTAGACGGAGAAAAAATTTTTAAAAAATATTTAAGGATAGTCGGAGGAAAAAAGGTTATGTGAGGATAAAAATCATTACTTTTATCCTTATAATATTTGCCATAGACTAATAAATAAACTAAAGAGAGATCAGAAATAGACTAATTAGGTACTAAATATATATACTAATGCATCATTACAACATTACTATTAATGTCTACAAGAGGACCAATTAACATCATATAACAAGTTACAATAAAACACACACATTTTAAATTCACGATTAAAATAGATAACAATGTGATGATATAATTGATAGAATATAAAATATATCAATGGGTTTCAACCATCAGCCTAAACTTACGCTGGTAGTTGTAGGCCCATAATATACGATATAATCTATCAATAATTATAAACCAGACCTAAGTAATTCCTTAATTTGCTGAAGTTTGTCATTTTTAATAACAGAATCCAAGTAATCAGTAAGTGTGGTAAATTTGATTCTTTAGTTCAAGATAAGATGAATAGTTAACGTTTTCCTCCAAAGAAACAACACAAGATCCCCTTGAGTATGCCTCCCTTTGATGTTTTTGGATAAACATCTTTGGGATTCTTATTAGTGAAACCCCCTCCCATTTCTCAACTATATGAACGATACAGAAGATCCTTCAAGCTATATCAATAAAAGTTAAGAAACCAACTAACAAAAAAATTTAAGTTGATCGATGAAACACCAGAATATGTTATATATACTTCAGAAAGAACTTACAAATTCTTCTCTTGGTATTTGAGTGAATATGTGGTGCATGGCTTGATGAACAAACTAATAAGGCTTCTCCTTTTATAAGCATTAAACAATGAGCATTGACATTTTTGAGCTAGTTCTTGCTATTTTCCTAGCAACATCCATACATTTTACCATATAATTTTGTATTTTGATAATTTAATAAAATTAAAAAATAATTTATTCGGTTTTTCATGTAGAAAAAAGAGTTGGGTCATTATAAAACCAAGTAATGTATAGTAGGGTCCTACTCACAACATAAAAATTGACCTTTTCTATATTCACTTTTTTGGACCCTTAACTTGGAAAAGTGTCTTAACCATTGCCGTGTTAACGTATTAAATCTGCATAAAAATATGAGCGTCCCATATTTTGGTACATGATACTTCCTCCGTTCCATAATACTTGCTACTAATAGCGATATTTTCTCACACAACATGTCACACTTTGTAGTAAGTATTATAGAACGGAGAAAGTAAATGATAATTTCATATACTTCCTGCTACTTTTTATATTACTTGTATCAAATCAATTTTTGCACTATTTATTTATATATTTCGGGATTTTATTTTATTCATCTCCTAGCACATTTTCATAATATCAAATTTTTATAATTTTTAGTTATGTATAACTCTAGATATAAACGATTCGACAAACACATTAGATTGCGCAAAAATGTACTTGGTGTAAGTATTTTGGAAAAAAGGAAGTATTAATCTCCAATTCTCCATAATTAGATTTTATCTAAGTTGAAGTGTAAATATTTTTTTTATTTTAAAGATTTTAACGTCGATTCCTCACATTAGCCTTCTAAAGTCAGATTTTAATAATAGCAAGTATTACCCAATGATTGTACTTGATTATACTTGTCAAGTAAAAAGTTTACTATTTTAATATATTTTAAGACTCGTTTGAAGTGAGTGTAAATAATTTAAGGAATAAATAAAAATTAAAGTAGGAAAACAAAGTTAATTAGATAGATGATTAAAGAAAATTTGATAGTGAGAGTTAGAAAAGTGTAAAAATTGATTAGAAAGTAATGAAAAATGGATAAAATATCAGTTAGTTCCATCATTTTTGGTATAAATTATCCTAGCGGTCCGTTTGATAGGTGGTAATAAACGGTGATAATGAGAATGAAAAATTAGTGTAATTTTGGTTGAAAAGTCTCTTGGTTACCTTGATGGTCATGTTTTTCCTATTTCAATCATCTCATTTTCTTCGTAAAATTCATTCCAATGCATTACCATTGGGAGAGGTGGTATTAGATGGTAATGGAAATTTGCGGAAAAAAAATAAATTTTGTGATTAAACTTTCATTACCATGGGAATGATATGAAGCTTTTGATAAAATTTTACACTATAAAGCATTCTCATAACCACTATTTAGTACCACTAACCAAACAGGCCGGTAGGGGTAAAGGAATTCTTTTTCTCTTTTCATGTTTTTTAGTTTATTCTCATTCTAAGTCTTTTACAATGATTACAATTAATTCATTTGCATTTCTAATGAGCTTTGTTATATTAGTTTGACTATTTTTCTTTTACCCCAAACGAGCCCTTAAGATCAGTACATAAATCCATAGAAGACTTTCTTATTAACCATATCAGCAGTCAGAAAACACAACAGCAAAAAAATTCAAATAAGGTTTAACCCTTTTGAGTTTTGATTACAAAAAGAGGGTTTGTTACAATGTTTTGTTACAACAGCTATAAACTAGCTAAATGTTTTGAATACATGAAAATGATGATACAGATTACAAAAAAATGAGAGTTAGATCACCTAAATCAATATGAAACTGCAGCCACCAGATCTTTATCAAAATGGCTAATGTAAACAAAGTCTTCTATGACTCACCAGTCAGTAATAATGTAATATACATCCCATTTTAACTACCATGTCGCAGAACTTAATCCTACGATGAACAAGGCGATACCCTTAAAGTGAGCACGCACAAGGCCACTTGTATCGAAAGGCGCTAACATTACAACAGAAGCAAAAAAAATCACAGCATGACATAACGTCTTTTTTTTCCATTTACCTCTTTCGGTCTTGCACGTCAAAGTCTTCGTTATTAAGTGTTCTAGCAGCAGTCAAAAGCATGTCCATTCCTCCGGATCCATTCACAGCATGTTCGAATTCCTGTTTCGATTTTTTAGAGGGTCTGCCAACGGGTCTTTTCCCTTCACTTTTCGTTTGTTTTCTTTCTAGATCTTCGTAAAACTTTTTAACTTTGCGTATCGCTTTTATGCCCACATCACATTTCGGGCAAAACCACTTGCCTTTGGGAATTGACGTCCGCGGAGGATTCATACAATATATATGGTATCCGTGATCACATCCATCACACATCACAAGATCATCGTCATCCTTGTCAGTTAGACAAGTTCTACATAGACAAGAAGGGCAATACCAGCGAGGGCCATACGATTTTAACTCTTTGTTTGTCAGGCACCTAATATGATAGTACTTGTATTGGCAATAACGATGTTCACACACCTGGAACTCTTCGCCATTATTTAAAATGCACCCGCATAACTTGCACGGAAGTCGCTTGCTTCCTTTGAAAACTTGAACCCCAGTCTCAATGATACCATCTGAACACTCTTCATCATCACCAAGTCTGTCTTCAGACATAGGAACACCTTCAATTTCAAGGACACCAGAATTAGCTATTAATCTCTCACAGACAGCACAATCTTCATGAGGAGATCCAAAGCCACTAGCGGTGCAATTAGCACAATACCAGCTTTTATGTGGAATTTCCTTCACGGCAGGCTCGATACAGGAAAGATGGAACATAACTTCACAGGAATCACAAACAAGACAATCTTTCCCATCTGACCTCTCTCCACACTGTCTACATGTGCAAAACACAGAAGCATCTGGTTCTTCCTGCTTGATACGCACATCGCATTTCTGGGAAGACAACTGCTAGCAAATATGTGTACATTAAACACCAACGGATTGACCAAAAAACAAACAAAAAATTGAATACAAAAAACCCTTTCTCAAAACCTCAACACTGAATTATCAATGCAAAGGATAGATGATCAACATTCAACAAATAATTCAGCAATACAAAGCATAATATTAAACAATGAGATAGAGAATGCTCCATCCCAACAATGACAAAATTGAAGTTGAGTCGACTTACCAAGTTTAAGCAAAACAAAAGAAACAAAAAATATCGCTAGTTTGAAGAAATTTTCCTATTAAACATAGTAGGCGCCACAGCCATCCCATTTTTATCAGCAGATTTGGAATGCTGCTTCAAATACCAAGTATCAATTAAGATATATATATAATATAGAGGTCTGCTTCACACCTAAAACCCGCCTTCTCAGTATATTAGCAAGTAAGCAATAAATATAGTTGTAAGCATGCTCGAAAATCCCATTTATAAGTCATAACACAGCCAAAATAATGAAAAAGATTTGCTTCTTCCAGGGAAACTTAGATTTCAACATCACAGCTGAATTGTACCAGAACCAACTATTCATATATCTACAAGAGTGTCACATTTTACAGAGCCAAATTTCCACACCTCAACAGACAAGATTTACTGTTAGGTCTTAACTAAGACAGGCAAAAAACATTCGCGCCAACAAAATGAGGTTACAATGCTGAAAAGGATGGCGGAGCATGCGACAGGAATGGTATAAAATCTTGAATGATGTTGCAATCACAACAATTATCAGAAACACTTTCAGAGACAATACAGAATGGTTTGCAGCTATCTCGGCAGTTAAATATAACATTGAGTTTACATTTAATTTTATGTGGACTGTTGAGTGCTAACAAAATACAAAAGGCAAAAAATAAACATAGATCAGCTCAATAATCATAAAAGGCTCTTTAAATCAAGCAAGAAAATCAGTTCAAAGCCTTCAAAACTAGTCATGATCCTTTTGGCATAAAAATCACTAAAGTTCAAGCATTACAGGAGGCCCTTAAATTAGTTATGTATTGGGTTCATACGGCAGCCAATTCAAGTCAAGGAAGTCTTCTATCATAAAATGAATGCCTCATACATCTCTTCCCATGAAAACCTGAGTTAGCAAAGAATGCTACAATCAATGTCTAGCAGGAGCATGTCCCAATCAGTAACCTAAGTTTATTTGACTGTTCTTAGAGGCTTAAACTTTTTAAAGTTACTTATTTTACATTAAAGCGGTATTATATTCACCAAAACAAGAGACTTCAACGTAGAACTTTGCAATCGATAGAATCGGTTCAACAACTTTGTTGTCATTGTATGGCCTTTATCTTATTACTTGACTTTTGACACTCTTGCTAAGTGTTACTCCAACATTCCCACTCGCCCACGACTCACATGTCAGAATGTCAAAGGATCTGACATGAGACAACACATGTAAACTATAGAAATAACCTAAAAAGCATAATTTTGGATGTCTATTGCATGATGGATCCTCTGATCCCTACTCATGTACGATACATAGATAGGAGTTTGGGTAACATAGATCATGCCCTTTACAACTCTTCAAAACTTTAAAAGACGAAATGCATACTGTTTCTCTATCAGCTAAGAAAACTCCTAAAAGGTCATATCACTACTTGTGTTCAACTCTAAAGAGCACAGATAATTAGGGGCTGCAAGCTGCAATAGTCACGACACCTTTTATCTACAAGATTCCCACTACTAAAGATAGCATCTAATCATCTACTATATAACAGTAAATTTTCAGTCATGTAGTTAAAACTAAATTGCGCAAGCAAAAATAAATACCTTGTCTTTTTTATCTCTCGATGTATCAAGTTCTGCACTTCCTCTCTGATAAAAAAATCAACATTTTAGTTAAGGATGCATAATGGTGGGCGAAAGAGATTTTAAGCACAATACAGAAAAATAGCCATAAGTTCTCACGGGTTCATGACAGAAGCCTCTTGATAACTCAGACAAATCATTTGAAAGTGAAACCATCTCACTGCCAATCAAACGAAGCCTACTCCATATCTGCAAACAAGCAAAGATAAAGAACTATAACCATAACACCATTTTGAAGCAGGATGTATAAGATGAATAGGACTGCTTCTTGCTTGAGTAGGTTGACTTGGCTTTCCTTCTCATGCAACAAATAAAAACAATGACCTGCAAACACCTATAAGAGGACTGTGTACTTTACTAGTAAATTCACTCATTGGAAGAGCATAAGTTTTCAATCAAGGTCAAAACCTTAAGTATTCCATTTTCCGCTTTCATTGTCCAAGAAAACAGATAGTATTCTCCATATTACCATCTTGATAATTTTGCACTCTAAAGCTGTCTTCAAGTTGTTATTTCAAACAAATTCCAATAAAGAATAATCCTCACAAATATCCTTCTCATACATGGCAACATAAATCTTTTATTAGCTCAATCCTAAGCACTACCAAAGAGAGTCTATGAAGTTATGAACTCCATCCACAGTCCTCTAACCATAAACATGACAAACTTCATGCAAACAATAACTCAATTTGAGATAAAGGGTTTATTCTTTTCACCTTAATATAAGTTGTTGGAAGAAAAAGTTCGGAAGAAAAAAGACCAACCCAAGTTAAATTCTTGAATAAAGCAAGTCTAGATAAGACAGCATTAGTTTGATAAATTCAAAAGTAGGTGAAGAGAACATAACCTAATGGAAAAATCTTGAATGCTGAAAATTGAAAAAAGTGGGCAGCACAAAGTACCTGTTGAATGTCTGATGTGAATAGCGTAGGTGTAGTTTCATAAGCATTCTCTTTCATCCTTAAATTAATAAGACTAAAGTCCAAAAACTTTTCAATCTTCAGCCCATAAAAATTTTCGGAAAGCAGCTTACACAAAGAAGCAAACTTTCCAGAAGTCACAAGTCTGAAAAAAACATCTTCACATAGCTTGGAGACAGTTGAGTGACCTAAATCAATGGGGGCTCCATTAGAAATTGCAGCAGAATAGTCTCTTGTAGCAGCTGAATTACCATTAGCCAACCCACTTCTTAGAACAAGAGCCTGACTGTTATCATGGAGAACAATGTCCTGAAAATAAAAAAGAAAAACATATGTTGTAAGAGGTACCATGGAAGCAAAATCTAAGTAGCAGGACAGTTACCCTATGCCAGTTAGGATACTCCAGCACAGGACTGTCTAGAGAAGCTCAAATGTATAAAGCAAGGCAAAGAAGATATTTTCCAAGAAAGAGAATCAGTATTTCCAAGTAGCCATCTCAGAGAAAAAAAACACAGGTCATCCACATACCTTAACCAGGTTTGCATGGCTACTTCCAGGATTACTAAGAAGTGCATTGTTGAGGCAATGCTGCAGCCTGCTGTCAACACCACCTTCAGAATGATTTAGCGAGAGGCATATGCTTTCCAACACACTTCTCCAATGTTGGTAAGAGCAATCATCTGAGCCATTCAGAAGAGAATGACAATTTATCTTCGGATCACAGAATTGCTCACAAGATTTTTTTTGCAAACCTATGTCCGCTAATTCTTTAACCATCTGCGCAAAACCAAATAAAGAAAATGTGTAGTAGTAAGAGGCGTATGGACCTAGTAATACCTTAAACTCATCTATATATGTCAATTGGCAACAAAATTAGAGTTAAACTCATTCCAACAACATATATAGTCAAAATATTAGGATGCCTAAACCTATCAAAAGAAGAAATTAAGCCATGTCAAATAATCACCTCAAGAACACCCAATAATCTACAAAAATTACCAATGATCAAAAGAATATACTAATGTAGTGTTTGGAAACTAGTATTTCATTTCAAATTATGGATTTCAATTATGTATTCATAAATGAAGAATTTGAAAATGACAAGGTTTGGGTTGTCATTTTCAAATTCTCAACTTTAACTACTTTAAAAACAAAGGTGGAATTTGATCCAAATCCAAATTTGAAAATTTTTGATTTGCCAAACAATGTATTTGAGTCAATTCCATATTTTCAAATAAAATCATTGTTCCCAAACACAACATAAGGGCATTTACCATCTTTACATAATTACCACCTCTACTAGTCATATTGATGAAACATATTATAATTGAGTCTTGAGTGTCTTAACGGATATACTAAATAGTTATGCGGACTTAAGGGATCAAGCTAACTAAAGTAAGACCCACGATATACAAAAATTAGGCACATGATAGAGGCCACAGAAAAGTACAGGGGAAACAACATCAAGAGTAAAATAAACAAAAAAAGAACTAGTTTAAGCCCTATATGAAAAGAAAGGACGAACAATCGCATGAAAAGAAGATTCAAAAACAAAAAAGCTACCATTGCTGGAGACGACTAAAGCCCTTATCACCAACGTAGAATCAACTTGCCTCATTTATAGGTAAAAGTCTCAACACTCAGACATCTTGTTATAAGGGTTTGTGCAATGATGCATCAATATATCTAAGATTACTCTACAACATACCATCTAAAAGATTCAGCCTAACAGCTTTAACCTAGACAGTTTCATAAGCAATTACCTACCTCTCTTCCTCCCCAAGTATCTAAGTGCAAAATATGTCTCGGCCAATATACCATGCTGACTAATAGCAGCATGGACCCATTCCTATTTTTCCATTCATACATCATAGGCCAGCACAAAGACCAAATGAAGCAGAAATATTGTCAAGGTTGGTTTATTGAGCTATCAGCATGACTCACGCTATGAGTCACATGGCAGGTATCAAGAGCAAATCATGAAACTCTAAGCCATATTTTCATTCAGGAAGCCAGAGACTAATAGGTAGTCAGCCCAAGATGAAAAAATGTAATGCACAAGGTAACAAAGGACCAATTACCAAATGGATGAGAATGTGATCAAGCACTTTACTTTGATACGAAAATATTTTAAAGTTGGAAAAAGGGAAAATAAATCATGGATACATGACTTAACCAATGCTCATACCAGCATTAGAAGTGGGTTCTTGTATGTTAGTACAAAGGATTCAGATATATAGTTGAGTCAAAAGTGATACAGATTCATCCGAATTACAAGAAGCCGCTACCCGTGTCCCTCAAAATCTTTTTCAAACTTCCTTTATATTAGATATCCCAAGTTATTATTCTGTAATTATTTCAAGTCAATAAAAGACCTTCATCAGCAAATTCATCACGTCCAACACATTGACTTAAATTATAGTACAAAAAAGCAATAATGGTCATGATCAGGGTTCCAAGACGGTGATGTGTTAACGGGAGCGATGAAGTTATTGTAATGCCAAATTTCGGCCGAAAGGATGAGATATTCCTTGAAATAGCCATTTGTTTAAATTTTACTCCTAAATTTTTTTTTTCAAACACTTACACATTTTATACCAAACACCCTATGTACTTTGAATCACAATACTATACCATCTTTCCTAGGAAAAAAAAATCACATTCATGGGAGAAGTGGTACTAGTGTTAAGATACAATATATAAAAGAAGTAGATCCTAACTTAAAAGTCAACTCAAAGTGTCTCAAACAATATTTTCAGAAATAAAACGCAACACTGGCGACATTTACTAAAGTCACAATGCTACTAGGAGTTTAAAACCATCGAAAAGAATCTTTACGGTTGATTTAATTCTACCACATTAAAGTATTATTCAAAATGTGAAAACTTATCCCATCTATGAAGATAAAAACCTAAAGTTGTTGCCTCACCTACGTAGAAAGCTTTAGAATTTGAACTATCTTACATTGCCCTTCCCCCAAATACCATTACTACATGTTAAAAGTCTATTAGTTGTACAATTATAAAACTAAGAAATATTAAAGTTTTCTTCAATTTTGGGTTGACGCTTAAGTTCTTAACAACAACGCTTAGCAAGTGGGAACCCTTCAGCCAAGCACGCAACACAAGTTCCAACATCAAGAATCCATGATGCTCAGACAGTAGCTTGTGAATAGTTCAAAATCAAGTAGCGCTATATCAATATATCTTTCTTATGACAACATGTATGTCTATAGAAGACATTATGTCGACTCCAATACATATAGCTTTAGCAAACAAAGACACTAGAGCAAGAGAATGACTACTAGATACAAAAATCTTGTATCTACTTATAAACACACTTCCAATATGCTATCCTTCTTTCAGCATGGGTGAAAAATCTAATTTATGCCAAAATTGCAGTTTCTCACAAAGAATAGGGAAAGTAAAATTTTAGTCATTTCTTCTAGACCATGTCCTCGTCGGTGATTCAAATTATTAACTATAATCTTCAAAGATAATTAAATCAACCAATGAATCACATAATTTATGAGTTCCCCAATTTCTGGCATGTTGTCTTCTTAAAGAAAAGTGATTGCTAGGAGTGAGCCATAAAAGAAAATTGCTTCTACTTCTAAATTTGCTCTAGAAAAGCACTGTATACTAGGACAACTTAAAGGACACTCTCATAATTAAGGGACATACAATGATTTTGAATAACTAGAACAAAGTTAAAAAAAACCAGTTATATCCCTTACTTCAAAAAAATCAAGAAAAACTCTTTAAAGGTTTTGATACATTAACCAGCTTTTGACTAATACATCACTTCTCAAACACACCTCCTCATGCCATCAACTTGAGCTCTATGACCAATTGCACACAGTCATGTTTGAGTGTTGCATCTCAATATTCAAAAGCACATCTAGGTGCACCTAAAGAGGGTTCCTTGCAAGATGGGATTGGCCGCCTTGATAAGGCTAGGTGGTGCGATTCCTTGAGACGAGTGCCTCAAAGCACCTTATAGCGCCAATGGCCCAAGGCAAGCACCTCATAGCATCTTTTGGTCTAAGCCTTAGAATAAGTCCATTGGATGGGGCCACCAATGTGTATTTTTTCTTCTCTTCTTTAATTCGCTTCTTATAACCTACGTGTTTCTTATATTGTCAATATAGACACTCTACGTGTTTCTTATATTGTCAATATAGACACTATGTCATGGGATACGCTTTACTCTTTATTTTTAACATAACAACAAGCGTTGTGTAACATCGATATCCAAAACACTAAAAACATGAAGTAAATTAACTTTTCTAGAGTATCATCGGATGCAACGAGCAAATTCTAGTACACGTCAATAACAAAGATTTCCAAATAGTGTACAATGTTCTATGTCCAAAGATCATCACATATTCTCAGTACATGTTTATATTGCTCAAGTGCCTAAATTTGAATCACGAAAATCCCCATCTAGGGCTGAAGAACTAAATCATCAAATCCCAAGGCAATCACACTAGATAACTTATGACAAAATCAAATCAGATTCGCATTAAGTAACATGTTCTAAACCTTTCAAAGAACACAAATCATCTAAGATTCACGACTCAAAATCAATATTCAAAAAATGAAAATACAGAACAAGGTGGGAAGAAAAGTTACCTTATCATCCGAATTAGCAGAGACAGAGCAGGGAAGCTTCTCCAGGTCAATGACTTTGCAATTAGAAGTAGGCAATCCAGAGTTTCGGCGTTTATAAGTACGAAGCGAAGCTCCAACTCTAGCATTATCACTACCACTACCAGTACCACTACCACTTGACCTTCCATGAAGAAAACCATTGACTCTATTGCTAGTACAATTACTATTACCATTGTTAATTATAATGCTATGACCATTACAATTTTCTTGAATCACCATTTCCAGTAACTGCCGCAAAGTTAGGGTTTGTAGTAGAAATTGAAATCCAACTTCAGCAAAAGAAAACTCAGAAACTTACAATAATTAAACACTAAAATAGTTCAGGACTTTCAGCAGATCTTGCAGCATAATTTGAGAAGTAAATCGAGAAACCATAGAAGTTGAGCATTGGAATTGATTTTCCTGAAAGTAAGTTGAACAAGATGCAACCAAGTTGAAGAAGAAGTCAAGAAGGAGAAAGATAGGAACCCTAAGAGTAGGTTGTGGTGGTTATGCTGGTGGTTATGGTGGTTGTGCTGGTGGTTTTGGTGATGGGTTGAATTGAAATGAGTACGAAAAATGAAGAAATTGAAGCTTATCTTGTTTACTTATTTTTGTGTGCAATTTAAAATTTGAAATATTTGTTGGTTGCTTTTGGTTTTAGCGACCGCTTCTACGTCGGAGAGTGGGGCGTAAATGAAATCAAAAACTCGTCTATGAATTATGATAGGGTGTTCAATGGCCGAAGGTCGGGTCGGGTCGGGTCGGGTTGAGTCGAGTCGAGTCGAGTCGAGTCAGATTATAAGTTTGTTGGCCCACTTTGACTCGACTAATGTATCCTTTTCATTTGATGTGTTTTGGGTATGTTACTTGCGAGGTAGTTGTGTCGGTAGTTGTTAGCTGTCTAAGTAGTTGTAGTTTTGGATAGGTTTTGTTGTAGAATTATAAGTGTTAGACATTTGGTTGTGTAATGAACTATGTAAATTAATATCGTTCAGGAAAAACCAGTTATTATGATAGACGTTGGAATATATTTTGGTGAGAAAAACATACAGAAAATCTTAAAACGTTACTTTTGATTTTTAAAATGTTACACGTTATAATGTTAGAAAAATAATTATATGCTTCACTAAATAATTAAACTACTACTTTACCTAAAATAGTGAATTTTAAAATGAAAAATTATCGTGAATAATATAACATTTGTTAATTTTCTTGCAATAATACTAACTATTGATTAACCATGAATACTACCAATTTATGGGGTATTTTCCTCAAATAATAGTACTGGCTTTAGTTTATTAACTAATTTACCTTTTTTGTCTTATAATCACCTATAGTTTGATTTTTAACATGTTAGGGATTTTTTTAGGAAAACATCCTTTTAAATTGGTATTATTCATGAAGTTGGTATTATTATTGTATGGAAATAAGCAAAAAAATTGTATTATTTTTCTTTTAAATTAGAGTTTTGATTCATTAAACCACCAACAGCTACTTAAAACGTTACATGAATATATGTTCTATGTGGATATAGAGATGAACTTAATCTATCTATCTATACCTATAACTAAAACAAAACACACTTACATCATCTAGCCCCAAAACAAATGAGGTATCACTTTGTAAATTAATATTTTCCCTCCAATAAAGGATGATGATGTCATCCTAATATGTTAATTAATCTTTATATGAATATATATTATTACAATATTCAATACATTGGAAATGGGTTTATATAATCAATATATGTAAATGTATTAATGAAATTTTTTAATATGATCTACCTTTCAATAATCAAATTAATGTATCTAATTCACAAATGACAACAATGGAGACTTAACCTTTCATTAATTTTAAAATGTCATTTACCTTATAATGATCAATAAGATAATTGAGCTAATTACATGTAACACTCCAGAATTTTCGACCCGAGTCTCATACAAGATAAGTTATTTTTAAGTTTATATTTGTATTATTATTTAAATCATTTCATTTGACTTAAATAATTTATAAATTAAGTATTAAAATTTATTTTAAACATACTTTGTTATGCTTACTTATTAAATATTAAAATAATATCAAAATAACATTATTTAACATTACAAAACTTATAAAAATTGTATTTGTAAAATTAAAATTGAATCAAATATTAGCTATTATATGCAATTATCAATTCATTGAAAATGAATGATCAATAATTTACAATTTAATTTCTTTATTTTTTAAAAATTATAAAAAACAATAAAATGAAAAAAAAACGGATGCACGGGGATTATCTAGTATCTTATAATTTTATAAACAATGAATATGGATGAATATAGGTGTTTCGGTTAAGAAACTGTCGAATTTATAAAGGGAACGTTAAGGAGAAAGTACCTTCAGATTAAGGGAAGTGTGATGATCCAACCGCCGCAAGTGGTGTACCTGCAACCACAAAGAAAGACTAAATTGGGGGCTGATGTCCCGGAAAAGCCCTCTGATGCTTAAGTTAGATCAGAGAAGTAGTATGAGTGTATGTCAGTTTTTGGGAGTTAGATTGCGTAACCTTGCTTAGGTAGAAGAATCTTGTATTTGTAAGGATCTTGGGACATGAAAATAGTAACTGCCTGGGAGTTAATTCTAAACCGATAACTCCTGATGAGTGTAATGGTGAAAGTGGCATTATGGGGGACGGTTACCCGGGATCCTGGGCAGTTATAAGTGGAAGTGCCTTTAACCAGAGCAAACCAATTAACTGCAACTCTGTTGCTGGTTATCTTTGTTTGACCAAGATCAACAATGTTGACCTTGACTCGTATATCTGACCTTTGACCCGTTGACCAAGGGCATTATGGTAATTCCAAACATATGAGATTTATGATCCCTAACAATAGGCATAAATTGTGTTTTCCCATAATGGGCGGGTAAGAGTACGATTTATGAGGATTGTTACACACAATGACACAAACATGCAAATTTTACTTCGACTGCAAAAATAATTTTTGTATAAAATGATAATACTACAAGATATAAATTTTACAACACTAATTATCATTTGTTAATTAAAGCACCAACAAAAATAATAACTAAAACTCATATCAATATGACACTAAGTGGCTCTCACATAGAAAGGCTTAAGGGGTCGAGTTTATGGAACTTAACCCTTATTAGTAAAAATTGACAAAAATAATTTAATCTTTCGTTCATTTGCTGTGGATCTTTCACATTTGGATTATTATCAAATAATTCAACTTTTGTTATGTATTTGCTCCCAGCGTACTTAGTGATATGGACCACCACAACCTCACCCTCGCCTCTCACACCAAGTATGCTGGGAGAAAATTCATATTATAAAAATGAGATTATGAGAAATAATCAATAAGTGAAATTACTCAGAGCGAATGAGTAAAATATTGAATTATTTTCGATAATTCAACCTTATTAATGATATTGCAAAGAAATTATTTTCGATTAATTATTTTTACTATAGTCCACTATAATCCGAACTAAAAAATTATAAGTAAATAAATTTTTAGCCCCATTAAAATAAGGAACATTTGTTTCAATAATAATCAATAATATCAATATTATATTTCAACACACAAATTCATTTTAGATTGCATAATTTGTACTGAGTGTGTAATATGATTATTTGTATATCTATCGTAACCAAATAATTTTGTTGTGAAAATATCACAAAAGGAAAGTAAACAATCCCTTTTAATTAGTTAGCACTTATGTATTACAAAACCAATCTTCAATTTATTTATGTCCAAATGGGCATCCATCAAGCAAGAGATTACAAACATAATCTTGTATTTTGAAGTTCATTTGTTTTTTTACTTGCACCATCTAATATTTTTTTATCGTAAAAATCCCTAGCAATTATGTAAATAAAAAATTATAGAAATTAATATTTACTAAATATTAAATCGAGATAATTAAACCAAGATCTTATGCACTATAATTTATTACTACTTTAAATAAATAGTGCCTTGTAGACATATATTACTTCCTTCGTTCTAAAATACTTGCTACATTCTACTATGAACAATATTCATCGATCAATTTATTTTGTGTATTGCGGTTAATATATAAGCAAAAATATAGTCAATTGAGATCTTCTTTGAATTGTCTAATAGCATGCTTTCATAATATTAACTTTTAACAATTTTTAAATGTGTATAATTTAATATATAAATGAACAAAATAACACATTAAATTGCATAAAAGGTCATATATAACAAATATAATGAAACATAATATTATTTAACTAAAAAAGGAATAGGGAAATATCTCGTGGTAACCTTGAAGTTTTAGGTTTTCCACGTGGTAACCAAAACTTTAAAAAATCCATGCGGTAACCCTAATGTTTACCAAATTGTTCCACCGTGACCTTTTTGCACATAAAATGTTAGCATAACATTAGCAAACGTTAATTTCGAACCTTTAAGGTTGTTGAACGCATATTATGCGACCCAACATTTCAAATGACATCAGTTTCAACCTTTTCCCCCAAAATATAAACCCTAACTCTACCACCTTTGGATTTGCGGGAAAAAATATGATTTGGATGAAAGATGGTAGAGTTGGGATTTATGTTTCGGGGAAAAATGTTGAAATTGATGGCATTTAAAATGGTGAGTCGCATAGCGTACAACAACCTTAAAACTTCGATATTCGAATTAACGTTTGCTAATATTTTTATGTGCAAAAAGATCACAGTAGAACAATTACGTAAATCTCAGAGTTACCGCGTGAATTTTTTAAAAATTTTGATTACCACGTAAAAACCTAAATCGTCAGGGTTACCACGATGGAATTTACAAAAGAATATTATCATTACTAATAAAGTTAAAGGTGAGATTTCATTCCTCGTGCTCTTATCACCATAGTTTCTAATCGAACCTACAAACAGCCGGCGGAGTAAGAATGAGCAGGACAGTAGCAGCAGCAGTGCAACAGCTGCGATGTCTGTCGTGCAGGGAGGAGTACTGTTCAGTCGACGCAGGTACCTGCAAAGAGTGCTACGAAGAGGCTAGCGAGACGGAGGAAGAACTTAAGAGAGAAATTGATGATCTTAAAGCCAAAGTTGCTTTTCTTCGTTTAGGTTCTTCTCCTTTAGATTCCCACAAACGATCTTCTTCCCTATGTTTTACTGACGTCGTTTTGGTCGCTTCTGATGAGTTTCAGTCTAATCCTGTTAATATTCCCGCTCATAAAGCTATTCTGGTTTGTACCTACTTTCTTTAATTTTTTTGGCAGTGTTTGTGCTGCTTTGCATATTACCTGTTTGATTTATTGTCTGAATGAGTTTGGAAGATGTTTTAGAGTTTTTGGGTTTTAATGTTGGAAATTGGGGAGTTTTTTGTTGGTTTTTATTGGGATGTTAAGGCATTTATTGACACATTTCTCATTGGGTATTTTTAGGTTTTAGATTAGATTTCGAAAATGGGTAGTTTTTTCGTTGTTGCTTTTATTAAGGGTTTTAAATTTGGAGTTGAGAGCTTTTCCCATGATTTATTTAAGAACCAATACATATTGACAAATTTCTCAATAGATCACCGGGCATTTTTGGGTTTTCGATATTTGGAAATTGGGAAGTTTTTTCGTTGATTTGTTTGAAAAATTGAAGCACATATTGTCACATTTCTCATTTGATCACTAGGCATTTCTAGGGGTTTTAATTTGGAATTAGAGACCTTTGTCGTGATTTGTTTGGGAATTAAGAACATATCGAAACATTACTCATTTGATATGGTTGCATGTTACAAAATGGTAAACATGTATTACTTTTTCCAGATTTCATCTGAACAGGGTTTGAAGAAATAGATATGTAAATGTTTGATTGGTAAACAAAGCAAAAGAAAAAAAAAAAACTTCCTTCATAAGCTGATACTAGGGTTACACTGGATTACTTGTTTGGATTTGGCACATTTAAGTTTAATTTCTTGAGTGTTCTTGGTGGTTGATCTTGTTTTCAACTGAAATTTACCACATACTATGTCATGGGTAATCTCTAGGAAACAAGGCTTCGGTATTGCTGTTGTCGACTTGTCATTGTCTATGTTCTGTGTCATACCATTGGTACTCTTCAGTCTTCATTTATGTGTTAAAAGTGACTGAAAGTATTGATCAGGACTAAGCTGCCGATGGCTGGCGAATTTGTAATCATTGATTGAATTTTCTTTAGTTTTGTGATTGCCACTTGATTTGATTAGTACAGATATGTAATCGTTCAGTACGATTAACTGACTGCTGTTTTCAAAACTTGGGAATTGGCAGGCGAGTCGATCTCCTGTGTTCAAAGCCATGCTGGAGACCGACATGGAGGAGAGCCGAAGTGGAACTATCAATATCAGTTCCGTCTCGTATGATGCCCTTCGAGCTTTTATCAATTACCTGTACACAGCTGAAGCATGCCTTGACGAACAATTGGCCTATGATCTTTTAGTTCTTGGTGAGAAGTATGAAGTAAAACATTTGAAGACATATTGCGAGAAGTTTCTAGTGTCCAAACTGAAATGGGATAACTCAATTGCAAGCTACAGTTTTGCACATCAGTATAATGCTAAAAACTTGCTTGAGTCATCGCTGTCCATGATCATCGATAACATGGATAGCTTAACCAAATCAGAGGAATATGCTCATCTCGTGGAGAAGGATCCTAGGCTTGTGGTGGAACTATATGAAGCTTACCTGTCGAAACAAGTTAATACGGCTGCTAGATCCAACTGATCATGCTTCATTCATTGACCGACTTGTTGCTTATGGCCGTGGACTGATAGTGTATGTAGTTTACGTGGTGTATGATGTCAAACCCTCAAGATTCTGTCTAGAGTATGTGATTCCAACCAAATACGCCAATGCTTTACTAAGGCTCTTCAATTACCTCATACCGATTTGAGAATTTTCACTCTAGTGTTCGAGAAATATTATGTGCGAATGCTCTTGGCATGTTTTGTAGATCATGTATGATAAGGTTTACAATCTTTTCAGTTCATAATTAAGGATTCCAAAAAACTCGATTTCTAGGATTGGAGCACATGCATCTAATTGTTTTAGATCATTAAACAAAATATGTATAGAGTATGCTCTTATTTAAATGGTTACAAGTATTTTTAATCCTTTTCGGACCCTAATTGAGGTTACAATATGTCGGAACACATACAATTCAGATGGTTCTATCTACGCTCGTGTTTTCGGACTCTACGCTCCTGTTTAGTGAACTTGTTACAGTTGTTAGTATGTCATTCGACCTATTAATGAATCAAAACCATGATGCGCCCATACTAGTTCTCGTATATCTTAATGGAACTAAGCTCTGCTCTTGTTGCTTGCTCGTGTTCGAATGCAGTAAATTAGAGAAAACTGCACCATTTCGGAGCACACAAGGGTTCACCTTCGCTTTTGGCATCTTAAAATCTTCCAGCTAGAGTGGGGACCCTCTCCTGTGTCATGAAGAAAGCAGACCCAGCTCATTGCAGCTGCCAATTCTTTAAGCTCATCCATGACTGAAATCGAATCTCGTACATAAACTAGGCCATCCGGTCTTAGTATTCGGTCCATCTCAAGCATAATGCTGGACATGTTGCATCTGCACCAAAGGGAAGAGAAAATGAAGCACAATTATCATACTGTGCGACTACTGCACCTTTCCTTCTGTCACATAAGGAGAAAAAAATGTGCAAAAAGAGAGCTCTTCAAAGACACATCAATAGATAGAATTCAGAGTTTCAGACCTTTTCTTCTCAAAGGAGAAAAGACCCGATGCATGCAGTAGGTCATACGTTCGAGGGTAAGTATCAAAAGCCTCACACCTGAAAGAAAAAAAACGTCACTTTGATCGAATGAATTGCAATCCGTAAGTGTTTCAGGGAGTCTTCAGATTCGAGTGCACTTACCAGTCATGCATAACTCCGAGGAGACCACGATCATAGATTACTGGCAAAGTGTTGAACCCGCTAACAGGAACCACATTCATAACCCAGCTATTGAGATCCAAGTCATGTAATGCTGCTGCAAACCTATCAGGATTTATGTTATTCAAGTTACAAAATCTGCATGGTATCTTTTAGGGAAAATTTGAAGCTCTACTTCATTAGAAAAGATTAGCATGATAAGCCAAATAATAAATATACCCGCCAAACCCAGCTCTCATATCCATTACATTGCGCATCTTTAACTCTCTCCAGCGAAAACCATCAACATAACTTTGTATAATGTCCTTCCAATATTTTGACTCTGCCCGAAAAATATCCTTTCTGGACAAGTACGCGTCCATCTGGATCGTTTGCAGTCTGTCTGGTGGACGATGTAAGCGCTCAGGCCAGGTGGACACATTGGCTCCATAACCATTTTCGGGTATCTTTGAAATGCAGGCCTTCAGATCAACATACCTGCCAGTATTTATTACTTAACTCGACAAACTAAGCGAGAATAACATCTACTCAACAAAACACAGATTCGAGTCATAAATCAGTTCATCATTCGACTGTCATACTACAATCAGGAAGCATGGAGCAAGTTTTACCAAACATTGTCTGGATCATCACTTGGGTCACAGACTGCAGGTCGTGTACCAGTTTCACGATTCTGATAGCAACTGTTGTTCAACGGCTTCCTCCATATAGCAATATAACCTTCCTTTTTAACCAGTTCCCAGCACATACGCGAGGTAAGATTCTCCATTTCTGTAGATCAAAATAAAAGACCCTAAAAAAATCAGATATGTTCCTGAATTAATGTAGTCCATCTCAAAAATATGTTCCTCATTCTCGTCTTTAAAAGAGGGGAGGGGATGATGAGTAAAAGATACACTTGCGTTAAGCTTTATATCTCCGTATATGATTCCTTCAGTAAATTTCTACTTTTGTGTGTCAAATGGGCGTTACAAGGCACGAAAAGCAACTAGAAGTACATATACCTTTCCACTGTTCTTGCAAGTTATCTTCATGCTTATAGACAGGCTGTGCAGCCCAAACAAAATATCCTCCAGCTCTCAGCATTCTATCAACTTCAAGAAGCAATATCCCATCTGTAAGTATCAAAGTTAGCTTATCAAGGTCACAATTAAACACCAGTAAACATAGATTCTGCTGAAGAAAACCATTGTGCGAGAAATTTTGAACACGTTCTTGGCAAAACGAGAGATCAAGGATGCATTCTTATTAAAGATGTGAGTAAACTGCATACCATCACGAGTCCAATTAACTCTGCACCTTGAACAGTGAATCAAATCAAAAGCTTGACTTGGATACAACAGCCTGCGACTTGCAAAAACCGATACCATTGCTGGGACACCACGCTCAAGGGCAAATTGGATCTGGTTCTCATGAACATCTTTAGGAGCTATCGAAAGAGTGGAAACATTACGCTGCATCAAAAATGCACCGAAACTAGCCACTCCACAACCAATATCCAACGCCACTCTGATGTTTATACCAAATTTAATGTCAGGAACCATCTGCAAATCCAGTACCAGTTCAAAAGAACAACAAAAAATAAATTACTATGGGTAATAGGCCAAAAAGAAAATAAAACACTGTATGGCCAAAATTTTCTACCTGTGCAATTTGATCCAAGTATTGATCAGCACCATGGATAAATTGTGTGCCACCACCAGGAAAAACAAACTTATCTCCTTTAATGTATATCCAATTCTGGCCTCCTTTATCTTCAACTAGGCGTGTGTGAGGTACATTATTGAACCATACCTATTTCACATTTATGTTAGATGGAGGATATTACCTCTTACACAATAGAGTCAACAACAATAACATTCCATTTCCCCAATACCTTTAAATGTCTCCAACCTAGGGTAGAGTTTGGACATTAGATGTACACTACTTAAGTGATAACAAAGATTGTTTTCAATTTATCATTGATATAAAATATTATCTGCAACTACATTTATTGTGGGGCCTCAAACATAAACTTAAGCTTTATGTTGAGTTGATTCATTTATAGTTCTAGCAAATATACACCACTCCTAAAACTCTAGAAGTCCAACAAACTGTTGTTGGGATGGTCGTTCATACTTTATAAGTCATTCGAACCCTTCTTTCCATAGTCATGATTTTGGAATTGTATCTCCCTGGCTTATAAAATGTGTACACCTCGCGTTTTATACTGGCAATGACATTCACAATAAGTCTAACCTAATTTAAGAACTCTCCTAATCATTGTTCAATCCATTTGAAAGACTAGCTCAAATATTAGTAGAAAACTAGCTCAAGAAAATCCTAATTGATAAAAAAGTCACTTCTCATGCTTCTAATTATATTGATTTGCAAATTAATAACCTATCCACCTCTTTGGTTATACTAAACTTTCTATCTTCAGTCATCACTCTAGTTTGCTACATTTCTATTTTTGACTTTGATTCTATATTCTCTCAACTATTCTAGTTTGCTATATTTCTATTTTTAACTTTGATCCTACATTCTCTCAACTATTCTCATACACAAAACTCATTCTTTCTCATCATTTATCGATTTAATTTGTATCTTGTGCTCCAAATATAAGTTTGTAATTTTTCATTACTATAGCAAAATCAAATGTACAACAAAATTTGAATCACCTCATCACGACTTTGAGGCCATGGAATAGAAGATTGGTACCCTTTAGGAGCAGGAATCAAACAATCCAAACTTTTCCCCATTTCAGGACAATGCCGCTCGAATTTCTCCCCCTTTTCCGACGAAATTAATTGACCAATTGCGTCAACATTATCCAAACAAGGAATAAAATCCTTCATACTTTCATCACACATTTTAAACTTCTCAACAGCGTTGACCCTATTTTCATCTTCTCTCCTCTCATTTTTGTTACTGAAATTGGCTAACATTTCGTGGGTTAATTTAGGGTCGAAATCACCGACTTTAAAGTCATCAGCCATAACACCATTTTCATCGATTATTCCCATTCCTTCAAGAACTGGTAATGGAGGTGGAAAAGGAGAGGAAGAAGAATTAGTGAGATATGAAGAAATGGAGGAATTAAGGGAATATGATGGGGAATAAGAGATGGAAGAGAAGAGAAACAAGAGGGAGATTATGAGGAAAGATAAAACTAAGAATTTGATGATTGTTGGAGCTTTGAAAAGCTCCCATGGCGGTGGGATTTGGTTGTGATTGGTTGTGGGTTTCATGGGGTTGATGATTGATGATTGATGATTGATGATCGATGAGCATGGAATTTAAGCTGAAGTTGGAGTGAAGTGATTTATTGGTGAAATTTAGGCACTGAAACGGAATTGTAGGGTCCGCATTTATGGGTGCATAATTTTTTTAATTTTTTTTGATTATGTTTGACTAAAGACATCTTGGATCTAACCACTTAATTAATCAATCAAAGACGCGATAAAAATTGACAAATTCTTTCGGGTGTTGTGCAATTTCAATAATTATGATTTCTTTTTCTACAATTTTGTATATCTTATTAAACACTTAACATATGCTCCCTCCTATTCATAGAGAATGAAACATTTGAGTTTTGCACCAAAATCAAATAGTGGTAGGGGACCACATAAAAGTTGGTGGAAAACTCTCTTTTTCCATATACAAATTCTTACTTCAGACCGTTTATATAATGGACGTTTCAAGTTTTCGGGCTGACCCAATTGATAAATTGAAAAAAAAAACAGATTGGTGGTTTTGTAAGTTAAAAAGGAGATATGGGTTGGGCTCTTGAGAGACGTCTTTAGTATAGACGGTCTCTCAAGAGAGGGTCTGTTTTTCATAAAGGGTATTGATGTTTATGTGTTGTTGTGTTGTTATAGTAAGGGTAAAAGGGTAAAAAAGAATGCCAAAAATAAAAATGAGACATTTTTAGTAAATTGACCCAATAAGAAAATGTCCCAATATCTATGAATAGGAGGGAGTACTACATACTGTAATATTGAGGCCTCTAACTTTTTGGGGTAATGATTGAAGCACCAGGATATTTTATATACTCTAACACGCCCCTCACACGAGAACCCGTTGGACTAGAAGTGTGAATGCGCATAGACGTTGAATATTTCACTTTAAACGAGGGGTGATTTATATTCGAATCTTGTGACCTCTTGTCACATTGGCTCTGATACCATGTCAAGGAACCAACTCAACCAAAAGCTTAAGCTTTTAATTGAATTGGTTCCTTGACATAAGGCAAGCATGTATTTATACATGAAGAATGATCGAAATGCTCGGTGAGATTTCAATTGGATGGTAGATGCAAGTTGCCTTATATGGCAAAATATTGAAACCTATTACTTTTTCTTTTTTTTTGAGAAATTGAAACCTATTACTTAATCCCTTTAAAATTGTTTTCTTTGATCATTTTATGTTTGAATAAACTCTAAGAAACGAATTGAATGTATAAATAACTTCTCTATAGGAAAAAAATCTAGAATTTGGTATCGAGAGAGAAGGAAAGATGGAAGGAAATTGGTATTGAAGTGCGTGATTTATTTACTCAGAGTCGTCTCTAGAGCCGTGAAATGGGCTGAAGGTCATTAGGGGTTAGATCAGACTATCAAAAAGTCAGTATTTTGATTATAATTGAAATAAACAAGCAACTACAAAATGATAAACAGACTAGGCTGGACCAGGTTGGAGAGGGCGGTTGAGAAGGCCAAATGCATTTAAGCCTTTTTTACAAAATTACAAATTAAAGTTTGACATTAATCACATTTCTCCTTAAGCCACCAAAATTTCATAAACAGGTCTAAAATGCCTTTTTCAAATGCTTATTAAACATTATCTAACTCATCTTTTTATTTTTTTATTTTTTTTTGTATAAATTCTTAATGTTAACTTGATTCATTTTCAGCCTTGTCTCTCTTTTAGAATTCAGGTTTGATAGGTTGAATTTAGCATTTAGGGCCTCAAAGAGCCTTAACCCTTTGTACAGGTCTAATCAACACTTAAAGAGTGATTTTTGTTTAATTTTTTTCCTCTAAAATTTCTCTTACTTATCAATCAAACATTCCCAACCATCCAATCTTACCCAACTAAATTTTTTATTTCGATTGGATTAAAATTTAGAAATTTCTAGTCAATATCGGTAACTTGTAAATTATCAAAAAAAACAAAAAAAATAAAATATAAAATAAAATAAAATCTCAAAATTTCTCCCCTATTAATTCATGCCCATAAAAATAATTTATAAAATTAACAAAAAATTGATGATTTATCTAGACAAAGTCGACTAAAATTGGGTTATTGGTCACGCAATATGATTCTTTAATTTGTCATATTCGGCGTACGTTTTCTACAAACTCCAATATTTGCGGAACTTGTAGAATAAGCACAGTATTATCATCCTAACAAATTGATACATTCATATACTTCCTCAGTTACATAATACTTCCATAATACTTGCAATATTTAACTATTTTACGCAATTCAATGTACTATTTTATTTATTTATATGTCGAATAATTATACACATTTAAAAACTATAAAAAATTTATATTGTGAAAGTATGCGATTAGACGATTCAAACAAGATTCCACTTGACTATATTATTACTTACATATTAGCCGCAATATATAAAATAAGCTTAAACGATGAATAGTGTCCAAAAATAAAATGTAGCGAGTATTATGGAACGGAGGAAGTATTACATAAAAAAATTTAATATTTGATCATTTGACTTGTGCGGATAATTTAAAGAATATTTATAATGTTTTTGAATGAGAAAAAAATAAAAACATTTTTATTATCAAAATCTAATAAAATTAAAAGAACAAGCTAACAACCAAAAATATAATACTCCCTCCGTCCCCAAATAAAGTTCCCAAAAGAAATATTCACGAGAATTATGAAAAATATAATATTTTAGATAGTGGATATATTATTTAATTGAATAATAAATTTAATTGGAGAAAAATAGAGACCACAAACATTAAAAAATATTAAAAGAAAGTTAGTGGAAAAATATAGAGACTACAACTTATAAAAAATTAGTTTTATAAAGTTAGTGAGAAATATGTGGTGACGAATATTAAAATATTAAATTAAAGTTAGTGGAGGATATATGGGATACATAAGCATTATAAAAATATTAAAGTGAGAATGAATAAGATTATTTTTGTTTAAAATTTGTAACATAAGTGAAAAGATTTTCTATGGGAATAACAAATAAAAAATCTCAAAATGATCGACAATCAAATTATATATTTATATCTAACGGTCAACTGATTAAATTATATTTATAATTATACTTCGTCTATATATTTCGCTCATAAAAACTATTGTTAGATTCTGAGAAGAGATGAAAAACGATAAAATTTACCCTAAAGACAGATATAAGTATAACCAAAGTGTTCCTAAACTCGAGAATAACCCGAGAAAAACAAGACAAAACAAAAATACAACAAGACAATACAAGATAAAAATACAGAAGACTAAAATGATTTAAATACTTTTTGTTAGCACTAATTATAAAAAGCTGGTCAAAATAGATGGAACATGAACAAGTCGTTTTGAAAATTTCATTTTTAAATGATTTTTCACCGAAACTACCTACAAATACTCAAGAAAATAATAAGTTGTTCCATTTATTATTCTCAAATGTGGATATCATAATAAGACCATTATTATTTAACTGACTCAATAATGTACGTTTACAGTTTTAAAGTGATCAGTTATAATTTTAAAATAATTAATTAAAAAATTAACTAATTATATAGACATATCTCATCATGAAAACATAATCTCATACAGAATATATGGTTGTATCACATGTATATATAATATATATAATATGTATATGAATGCGTTAAAATGTTTTTCTGTTAAGGGTCTCTCTAGTCGCAACTTGTATCTTTAGATCTAGATAAAGAAATATATTACACAAATTCTTACTTGAGACCGTCTATACAATAGACGTCTCAAGTTTTGGCCTGACCCAATTTATAAATTTTTTAAAAAAACTAATTGGTAGTTTTGTAATTTAAAAGGGAGATATGGGTTGGGCTCTTGAGAAGCGTCTATACTATAGACGGTCTCTCAAAAGAGGACCTGAATATATTAATATGCCATTTTATTTAAATTCTTTATGTGGAATAACCTATTTAATGCTTTATCTTATGGACTATGGATAGCAATGCAAGTAATAATGAAAAAATATCATAGAAAATAATTTAATTTCAAAAGCTAATAAATTAATAACCAAGCAATGAACATTACATAGTTTAAAAGTTCAATGTGCAAGCATCATTCCCTTAAACTCATCAAAATCTACAAAACCATCACAATTAACATCAAATTTACTTATAATTCTTTCACAATCTAACCCACCATATTTTTCCCACATTCCTAATTTCCAAAGCACATTTTGAAGCTCTTGGGATGATATAAATCCATCCCCATTCAAATCAAACACTTTGAAGGCCTTTCTCAACTCTTCATCCTCGTCTTGATCATCATCGTTATCATTTTTAACACCATTTTTATCATTATCATCATTATTTTTCAATATTAATGAGTCGTAAAAACAAACAAAATCATCAAAATCTAAACCATTCAGGCCAACTAGTGAAGTTAGTTCATCTTCACTAGCATGGACTCCTGTTTTCTCGAGCAGCCATACCAGCTCCTCGAGACTCAGAAGTCCATCGTTGTTTTGGTCGAGGGACTCGAAAATTCGTCGAGCATCGGATGAGTTGAGAGGAGACATGGTGACACAAAACATAGAAAACTAAGGAGATTTTATGTTGGTTATTAATTTTTGATGTGGGTTTTGGTATTCAACAAGAATGGCTCTTAATTTATACAAATGAGTGTAGGAAAATGTAAGAATTTGATTTTGAAAAATGAAGATGGATGGAAGTTTCATAGATAGACCATGATTGATAAAACGTATAAGAATACAAATTTCTCCATTCTCCCAAAAAAAAAAAGATTTTTTTTATTAATTTATTAATTGGAAAAATGGAATTTATATTTTTTTGAACAAATTTCATTTTGTACCTTTAGTCCGTACTTGTACGTAAACCACATAATAAGGAAAGTGATATGTTTAAAAGTATGGTGTTAGGTTTATGCATGTATTATGTTTAATTGTTTGGGATTATTTTCACATTGTTATTAATTGTAAAAGGGGAATTTAGGTTAGAGCATGTATAGTAATGCTTGTGACTTAATGAATAAAGCATCTGTATGTGGAGCAGTAGATTTGGGGTTTGACCCTACTAGGCGCAGATATCAATTGCGAGATTTTTTGACTGTGCGCATCTCTCTTTACTTCCTCATTGTGCGGGATACTGGGAATGTCCTTTACCTTTACTTTTATAAAATAGAAAAACAATAATCAACTTGGTGCATTACACATACAAATAAAAAAAGTGACCAACCATCGAACTCTAAGTTATATTTGTGACTTGGTGTTTAGACATATATATTTCTGTTAGATAATATAACACATCTTGAATAAGCGTTAACAATAAACTTAATCTTTTAGTTAAATTGATTCTTTGACATGGTATTAGAAGCCAATGTAATAGAAATTTACAAGTTTGAATCCCATTCACCCATTATATCAAAGTGGAATACTTTCACGACATGTAATACAAGGTGGGGCAATGCTGCATATCCACACTTCTAACTCAAATGACTTTCGTGTGAAATGGTGTAAATAATTATGTCCTCATTTTTAATACTACTAACCTTTTGTAAAATATTACTCATAAATTCTATTTGCAGAGTTGTATATGAGATTTTGATATTATTCTAATGAATATATTAATATTAATAATGGAGAGAAAATTTGAGCTTTGGAGGGTCAATAGTGGGTTAAAATATGTCAAATGACCTTGGCTATTGCGTTGAAGAAAGGGTAGAATAAAGGTGTGTAAAGATGACGAAGTTATACATCCACGTATGACATAGTATCTAGAAAGTTTAGAATAATACTCTCTCAATTCCTATTCATTGATTTTGCCCCCAAAGACAATGAAGGATATAAGAAGTGTATTTTATTTGTACGTGGAGCAGAAGGTTTGAAGTTCGATCGACTGAGCGCAGGTATCAATTGCGGGATTTTTTGACTGCGTGCATTTCTCTTTACTCCCTTCTTGGGGAAACGAGTATGGTTTGTCCGCATCTTTCACGAAAAAGAAAACACACCATCCAGACCCTGCCTTGTGCGGAATACTGGGAGTGTCCTTTACCAATACAGTGATATTGCACCAGTAAACTAAGAAAAAAATGTGGATAATATGAAAATGTAAGTTAAATATGCAGATGAAAATTAAAGAAAAATTGTAAATCATAGTGAAATTTAATAAAACAGACTAAAATGAAAAGTGAGACGAGTTTGGTCGGAGGAGTTTGTGGCCTTGGAGAATTGGGATTGGCTTATGAAAGTGAAATGTATTGTTGATGATGTCTAGTGATTGTGATTGGACCTATATAAAGTATGGGACGAATATTAGGACAAGTTTGTAGGTTTTATGGTTAAGGATTTTATTATATGGTAGTCCAAAAATGAATCACGGGAGTGTGGCTAAGGAAGTAACCAAGGAAGTTGCAATTTCATAACTTGTTAATTTGTATCCATCAATTTGTCAAATATTTTACCATATTGAAGATGTATGATCTTGTTGATATTGATTTATGATTCTTTTGATATTTAGTGGAATGTTTGTCATGAAATGTTTCATTTTGTTTAATACTCCCTCCTATTTCGCCTAAATGTCCCATTTAATTTTTCACACTTGTCGAGGCAACATTTTAACTCTTAATATCTCAAATTATTCTTAATTAAAAATTATAAAAATTTGATATTAATAATCCTTGTATTGAGACGAATCAAACAAAATCCCACATGACTATGTTTTAACTTATAGATTAAGAGTAAAATACAAATTAAGAGTAATGAGTGAATAGTGTCAAAAAAATGGGACATTTAGGCCGAATAGGAGGTAGTATATAGAGAATATATAAGACATGCAGAAAATTTATCTAACTTAGGCAAAAGGATAATCACGTGTTTGGCAAATGGTTGATAGTTGATTGCTGATTATTATCTACTGATTACAGTATCTGATTTGAGTAGCTGATTTTATTTACTGGTTTGACCAACTGATTTTGAGCTCCCTGCTACGAACGACTTGTTTAAAAAGAGCTTATTCATATCAATAAGTTATTCCAATTATTTAATTTACCAAACATTAGCATTGATTGGTTTGACCACTCAACCTTCTATTTATATCAAAATAAGCTAAAATTGCTCGATAAACTATTTTTCAAAATTCTCCCAAAGTAATTATTTTCGTAATATGAAGATTTACAAAAATGCAAAGAATTGAATAGTATTGTAAACATTATCTTATTATATTACAACCTGATAGTCGAAATAGAAGGTTCACAAACATTGAGATTGATTCTGAAATCTTGAAACTAGATAGGAGATGTCCCTTAGTGAAGAAGTTGATAATTTGATATTTGGAATGGATATGTAGAAAAAGAATTAGACCAAGGGGAACATTTTAGGGAACAAAGTGATCCATTTTAATGTACTTGGTTTGATGGTGGTGAACTAGGTTGGGGGATAATTGAATAGCACTAATGTTGTCATTGTATACAAAAGTGGTCTTGGAAAATTAACAATAAAGTTAAAGAAATGGGTTGCTTGGTTATCATAATTTCAATGTTGATTTACTATTCCACAATTTATAAATAGATCAACAATTCAAATCTTAAGTAGAATCTTAACATTCATAAAATCGTATAATCTTATCAAGATTTGAATTATCGGTAATAGGATTGTAATAGAATTATATGATCCTATAATACAACAATCTAATCCCGCCAGTGTAGTCTAAATCATAAAAAAAAAAGAAGAGAAATTCCACGTAGTAACCAAATGTTTTTAAAAAATCCACGCGGTAACCCTTAGGTTTACCAAATTGTTCAACTGTAACCTTTTCGCACATAAAACGTCAGAAAAACATTAGCAAACGCTAATTTTGAAGCTTTGAGACTGTTATACGCTTATTTATGCAACTCACCATTTCAAATGACATCAGTTTCAACCCTTTCTCTCAAAGTATAAACTCTAATTCCACCATATTTGGATTTGGGAGAAAAAATATGATTTGGATGAAAGATGACAGAGTTGGAGTTTATATTTTGGGGAAAAATGTTGAAAGTGATGGCATTTGAAATGATGAATCGCATAAATAGGCACATAACATCATTAAAGCTTCGAAATCAACGTTTGCTAACGTTTTTATTTGCAAAAAGGTCATGATTAGAGGTGTTCAACGGGCCGGGTCGGGGCGGGTCATGTCAAATGTTAAACGGGCCGGGCCGGGTCAAGCCCATTTAAATCCGACCCAATTTGACCCTTTTTTAAAAAGTTCATAAAATAATTTTTTTTATTATACTTTATGGCCCGATGGATTGACCCACTTATGTATATAATAATATCATTTAAAAATATAAACAAAAAGGGGTAATTTTTTTTCCGCAATTAATACTTATAATTATCCGACCCGACCCTTTACACCAAGGCCCGTTAATGACCCGCCCCATTATTAACCTGACCCGTTAAAATATGACCCGACCCTTGACCCATTGGATCGACCCGCCCCATTGAACACCTCTAATCATGATGGAACAATTACGTAAACCTTAAACCTTAAGATTATCGCGTGAATTTTTACCGGTGAAAAACCAAAACATAAGCGTTACCACGTAAAATTAAAAAAAAAAAAAAAAGTCGTGTATGAAATTCGGTCGAGTTTATGCCTTAGTTACGTCATCGTCTATTACTAACTCCAGGTTAGCCCATCTTTTACTTTCTAATTCATTAGCATTCAATCTCTTAATTTTTTGTTGTTTTGACTGTCAACAATTGTTTGAGCATGAATTGTCATACCTAAAAATTCTTCATTTTGTTCTAAAAATTGGTGTGGATATGTTTTAGACATGGAATCGGAAACCATTGGGATCTACAAAAGACGCGAGGGTGAAGTGACTATAATGGTGATTGATGCTGAAGATGATAGACTGGAATTGGATGATAATTATGTGAAATTGTTGGAAGATTTATGAGTTTGTGGAAGAGAAATCTCAATTCTGTTACGAGAGACAATGATGTTGATGATGATGATGATGACCGATGACGACGATCCATCTTATAGTGAGTTTTCGGAAAACTCCACGGTTCTTGAGAATGCTGTAAACCTAGCCGTGTTTCGTATCTCATATATTATCAACTGGAGATTGATCCACCTATTGAACTGAAAAGGAAAATTTCACCAAATTCGCACAGGTCCAGTATTTTCTGGTTCTCGAATTAACTTATCAGTTGATAGCTGCTATGGAATCTTTATAGCCGGTCTTCATATAATGGAAGAGTCGATTTTTTTTAATATGAGAGCAAGCGAATCTGTTATGGATCTCAGTGAATGGAGAAAAAAATGAATATAAGGCCATCTGCATCGACTTGGAGCGACTAGTTCTTCCTCAAACACCATTTTTATTGACTCAAAGGCCACCGATTCCAGCATCATCTCAAGGAAAAAAAACTCGGATTCATGGTCGACTTTCACTTCGTGCGTCAGTGAGTATCCATTTTTCAGTAGTCAATTTCATAAAGATAATGCTTATATTCTACTATCTTTGTGAGATATCCTGGTTTGTATCTTGCTTGTATGATTAGAGTGCTCATATGATTTCCTGTGATATCAGTTATCACTGCAGCTGAGAAGGTAGTTATTGGTTTATTCTTCTTCGTTTAGGTGTAACTATTGATCAGTTTTTTGGTGTAACTATTGGTGTAACTTGGTCCCAGTAAATATAATTGCTACTTATCATGTTAAAAATTCTTTCTTGCTTAGTTGATTTGTTTGTCAGCTGCTGCTCATGATGTTAGTTCTGCTGTATTATTGTTTTCTTGACAATATGTGATGTTTCTATTCAGCTTATTGCCGCTAATTTCCAATAAAGATTCATGCAGAGGCGTTTAGGGCATGAGGGGCACCATGGGAGGAGGGGGACTTATGTTTTGGCTTACTGTAAAAACTAATTAGTAGTTGAAAAATTACCATTATGCTTCTTTTAAAAGACAGTAATATGGCATATACACATGTATATTCAGGATCGAAAGTACAATTAGTCCTTTTGAATTTTCTACTTGATGAATAATTTCCCAGCGCCGGGATTCTACTTCCAACTGAGATTTGAATACATTCAGCCCTCTGATTCACATCTGAAATCATGAAAAACATTCAAACACTTCATTAGATGAGATGAGGGTTATACTCTATCTACTAGAAGAAAAATGTAAACAGAATTAGTTCTCTCAAGGTTCCCAATTTTCATACTCCCTTCTATGCAACCTATTAGTCTCATTTGCTTTTTTCATTTGCTTTTTTCACATTTGTCGAGACAACATTTTAACCCTTAATATCTCTAATTATGCTTGATTAAACTTTATGAAAATTTGATATTAATAATATTTGCATTGAAACGAATCAAATAAGATCCCACTTGACTATATTTTAACTTATAGATTAAGAATAAAATACAAATTAAGAGTGATAAGTGAATAGTCTCCCAAAAGTAAATGAGACTAATAAGAAGAATAGGAGGTAGTATGTAGTATTAATAGAGTTATAGAACCTAGAAACATCTTGGAAAAGGATAATCATATTAGGTGAAATTTTAATTTCTATGTAATGTTTGCCCCTCTATAGTAGGCATTACATTGAGTTGAGTAACCTGTTACAGTTCTGAAATAAAGAAGCGACTCTACAACCCCAAGCTTGAAAAACTAGAGATGAAAAAAATTGAATTTTTAAGTTACGATTTTCTTTATTGCTACTTTTATGGTAGAACTATATGATGCTTTCTTTGTATCCTTTTACTTGCACCGTGGACCTACCATTTTCCCTCTCAAATTTGTGCATTTATGGTGCAAGTTACAAACAATTGTGGAAGCACTTAAATCTCGTACGAATATGCAAGATGTATCTGAACTCTGGAGGTAATAGTTATCTTGTGTGTTTTTATTTTTGGGGTTTTTCTTTCTTCCTGTTTTGAAGTATATTGGAGCAAATTCTGAATCTTGGTTGACTAACAACTCTAGTAAATTTGACCTTGTGCTTCCTGTAACAACTAACAAAACCCCATCAACATGCTTTTTCTGGCTCTTAGATTAGCTAACTAAAAGAAAGATGCACTATATGTGAATTTGTTAATCCTTAGTTGGCTATTGAACTGAATGTGCTTAATAATCACAGGAATTGGCTTAGTACAGAGCCTATTTTTCCTTTTCTTTTTTTGTATTATTCTGTTGTTTCGTATTTCTACCTTCGATGATTATTTTGCAGCCTTCTAACAAAGACCCTTTTTACATCATAATTCCTAAGCCATGGATAATAATGGTATGTCGATGTTGCCTAGATCGTCCTAGATGATGAATTTTTTTGTTCTTCTCTTACTGATGCTCTCTATATGTGTGATGAATCTTACATTGGGCTTTGCAATAGTATCCTAAGACGCATAAGCGTTGAACAAAAATCTAGCGTATTGAAAATTCTCATTTTGTGTCGCTTTATGTGAACATGTTTCTTCTCAATATCCATAATACAATGGTTGCTTAATGTAATATACCTGTTTATGATTCCCATCTTCCAATTCTTGCTATATTACTGCACATCTGGAAGCTCATTACCGTTGAATTTCATCCGTGGTTTTCCCATGCTGAAGTTTAACACTCTTGAATTCATGTTGTATTTGATCTCACCATCATACAACATCTTTCTTATGTAATGCTCTATATCTGATCCGATAAGGCGGAGCGTGTATTCAGTCAGAGGTGCCCCCTGTTTCACGATAATTTAGAATGTTAGAGCTTTCAACAACACTAGTGCACCAATAACATACCAAAACTTGAGTTATTTAGGAGTCCTAATTTCTGAAACAAACTTAAGTTAGTTAGCAGTCCTAATTGTTAGAGCTTTATGCATCTAGATGCATTTTTAAAGCATTTATGTGCGTGTATTTTGTTATTACCAACAACCTCTTTGTTATTACTAACAAGGGTAAGGTGGCATTCCTCCTAAACCTCACTTACATGGGAGCCATTTTTTGGTGTTTGGGGTAATGGAATGTTGTTCAAAATATGTGTTTTTGTAAAACACGAAATGATCAAATTACATGGCTGTAATTGGATTTAATTGGCAAATGATTCTCATCCCCATATCCCACTGTCATAGTTTACTGATTTCCCAACACACTTGTAACCCTCAATTCATAAAGAAAGTAGTGAATTAGCTGAAATTAGACCAGCAATCTTTGATTATTGAGCTAATTTTCGAACATCTTTGTACCATTTGAATTGAATTTGCATTCATGCTAAATAGTCTAACAATATTGATTGCAATACTATGACAAGAGAAGAAATCAAACCTCGTAATTATCAACGAGTTCTTGAAAGTAAACGTAAACCTTATTGCAGGTTTCTTCAGTCCACAAAAATTCCTCAGTAGGATCAAGAATAAGTGTCAGTTTATCCATCTGAGATTGGTCCATGGCGCAGGTTTCTGGATCAATGTATGCAGCATAGATCCTTACATGCCTGGTGACACTACTCAGCCACTGTCCACCATATTCTCGCGCCAAGTTCCTGCTCTTCACATTTACTTGCGGTTCAATCGGTTTTGGCATTTTGAGGTCTTCTTGCTTCATTTTCTCCGGCTCTTCTGCTTCATTTTCGGTCTGTACTTGCTCGGTTTCCTGCACTTGAGCTGAAATACAGAATCTCTTTGGTGGGACTCTTTTGGTTCCTTTATTCCATGAAATATTGGGTAGTTGTATTGAAAAGATGGAAGAAAAAGTAGTTGCCATACTGTAGTTTGTTGATATGGTTATTATGTTTTTGAGTGTATTATTATTTATTGGACACAATGAATTTAAGTCCTCTTTTTTGTTGATAAGATAGATGATTCCTTTGAGGTGGGGGAGGGATGTCCAAATATGAGGCATTAAATTTTCCGAAATTTCCTTCTTATATTGTTCTCTTATTCAATTATTACTTCCTAAAACTCTTTAGTTTACTAATTAATCCTTTTTATAGATACTTCCTCCGTTCTTTTACGTTTGTCCACCTAACTATAACTGATAATTTTAAATGTTTGTTCACTTTAGAATACTTTTTATTTCTGGAAATCTTTTTTCCAAAAATGCCCTCATAATCCCTCCTATTTTCCCCAAATATACTCTTTCTATATTAATGACAATGATGATTTTCTATTTTTCTTTATTTTATCTTTAATTTAAATGTCTTTTCTCTCTTATAATACCAATACAATTAGTACTTCACACTACTATTTAATTAAAATAATACCCACTTACTACAAAGTTTTTAGTTTTTCTTAATTTGTGTAAAAAACTCATAGCAAACAATCTTTTAAGAACAGAGGGAGTAATAAACACATGTTTAGTTTAATAATAAGCACTAATTGACTAATTTCATAATGTAAATTTAATAACACTCCTAATTAATTCACTCATAACCTTACTTATTAAGTTGATTAAATTCACTAAGTTAATTTATTTTTTTAATTAACTATTAAAGGTTTGTTTTTTTTTTTTTTTGAATAATTAAAGGTTTGTTTTTTAATATTGCTTAATTATTAAATTTTTGTTTATATACTTTATTTTTCATCGATTTCATTAGGAAAGTGGTCGAGATGATGAGATTAAATTTTGTACTTGATTGGGATTGTCTAAAAAGAGTTTGAGGTGACTCTTTGCTATAGATTTTATTTACACGAATAATAGAGACTTCATAGAAGTTGGATCAATTTGATGATAATTAAAGTTTGAATTTTGTGTGAATTTTTTAGTTTGTAAGTATTTGGATTTCACCGAGTATTTTGCATGCTAGTAAATCGTAACACAAATTCTTACTTGAGACCATCTTTTGTAAAGACGGCTTTCAAAAGCCCAGTCCAATTCTAAATATATATTGTTACAACTCTAAATATAGATTTGAGCGGGACTTTTGAGAGTCGTCTTTACAAAAGACGGTCTCTCAAGAGAGCACCTGAAATCGTAATTTATGTCAATAGGTTAAGTTGAGTTTCTTTCAGCAACTTCATATCCTGTTCAAAGAATTTGGGACGAAAGGAGTAATTAAAATAAAATTTACTAGTCTTTGAGCTACTCTCTCTATCCCATACCATTTACTAGAATAAAATTTTAGCAAATAAAAAAGGATAGAAAAAGGATTTAAAAAAAATAAAATAAAAGTAATTTATGGAAAAATAAAAGAAATGTAAAAATGAAATGAAAAAATAAATAAAATATTATGAATTAAGATTAAAGAAAGAATGTGAAGTCGAGATTAAAATAAAAATATAGTAAATTTTATAAAACAGACCATTTTAGAAGTGATTATAATGCTTGAATTTTATAATAGAATGTTGCGATTAACTCACATTTAAGAAATCGAAATACTTCCTTTTCATCCAATACACAAAAACTAAAAACAAGATCAATACATACATCATTTCTACAAATCAAATAAAATCTTTTCTATTTCAGTGTAAGAGTGAGTACAATTGTTATCAACAATCACATTACAATTTACATTTTAGAAGAAATGAGTTTTACAAATGCCAAAAGTGACAAATTTACAGAATTACAGATGAAATGGAACATGATTCATGTCCCCTATGAGTATGACTACTCTACTATAAATGACCCAGAATTTCTGAAGTTTTCTTTAAACTCCACCTAATATCCGAAAAGGCTTGATCAATTCATCAAGATTATCCAACCGAGTACTCAATGGGTTATCCTCGGATAACATCTGCTCACTACACAATTCGTTCTCTCCCTCTTCATCATCACTAACATTAAGACTGATAAAATCACCCAATTCTTCTTCAAAAACTAAGTTGGCCTTTTGAGAATCGACAAACGTGGATTCAGTCTCAGGATCAGCAGCAACTGAGACACCCGAACCAAAATAACGTCCTTTATCTTTCTTCTGTTCCTTAGTAACTTTCCTTTTCTTAGCCTTGCCCTTTTTCGGATGGTAAAGTTTGCATTCTGACCCTTGAGGGCAGCTTCCAGAAGCTTCAAAATCGGGGCAGCTGTAACTGTGCTTTTTCCGGCACTGCAAGTTTGGAGACAGAGATTTGTTCTACTTGTTTCTATCAGATAAGTCGACATGGGACACTCGCAAGATTTTGGTTGAAGAAACCGATAATGAGAAAATAGTTTTAAATAAAAAATAAATCCTAATAACACAACTTGAGAATTATGTAGACTATCTGTAAACAGACCATTATGACTTATGAGGTCACCCAACAGTTAATCAATTATCTATCCCTTGAAAGTTTTTTTTTTTTTTTGTTTTTTTTTTAATAAATCTATCCCTTGAAAGTTAGTGATTAATAAATCACAATAGAGTAGATTTTCTGATAAAATTGAGCTTATATAACTTGCTTCACAAGATTTGGTCCCATCTTTCTCAAGATAGATGCATTCTGCCATAGCCAAGGTTAACCAGCGTTCATATACGCATAATCTCATCTCTAATTAACCTAATCCAAGGTGAAGCAAATAAGCCACTAAAAAGAGTTTACAGGATAGAAGAGACAAGTACCATGAGTCCAAGACTACTGCAAATAGATGCTAACTAAATTTGTTGTATTTTTTTAAAAAAAAATTTCAAGACTTCAAAGTATTAGTAGTGTAAACATGAAACGTTTTAATAAGGAACGGACAGAAAGAACTTATTAAGAAAATCCAATGTATAATATAGTAACCATTTTAGTAAAGGTTTTTAATGCTTTCAAAACACTGGACATCCAGTTGAATCTGCAACAATAGGTTTTCCTTCACCACAGTTTATAATAGAAAATATTATACTATGAATTTTAAAAGACATGAATAAGACAGAAGAAGGGGGAGTATGGCTTAACAACATAAAATTTTATGATAGGCGTTCTGCTTATTCATATTTAACAAAAACCATGATTAGATTAACATTTTGTTATGATGGGATAGTAAAAGCTTAGAGTAACATAATTATAATTTGTAATAATAACTAAAAAGATGACAATATGCATATAACAGCATAGAGATACCTCATTCCCTTCAGCACAATAACCCCTGAGGAAGCTCTCACATATAGACGCTTTAGGATTCACATTCACATGTCGATAAGGACATTTCTCATTGGAACATAAACCTGTAAGTAAAGGATGTCACCAATATCTAAAGTAAATATAGAAAAACACAAATGCTTAGATAGAAGACAACCTTGCAGAAAGAAAGAACAATCGGGCATTCTTTCAGGAATAACCTGCAGTAAAGAAACCACAGAATTAGTCTTGGGTATATACTCAAAATAACTATCTACTTCTATATACTTTCAGGCCAAAGGGCATTATACAATAGACCTTGTGAGTCAATTTGCAATTTGGATCAGCACATGAACCATTCAAAAATTTAGTGCAGACCACTACTTTGGATGGATCATGGATAAATGGGCATTTTCCTTCGACCTTGTTACATTTGCCAAATCTAGTAAAAAATAGGCAAAACTTCCGTTTCTTGGCTAACCGCGTCCTAGCAGTGTGCAAACTCCATCGAACTTTTTCACTAGCCAAAATGCGAGTACGTCTTTTTGGGTCTAAAACAAGCTTGTTCCCATTGCCAATCCGAACATACCTATTAAACAGGATGAATATCATCCAAAAACAAGAGGGTCATTAGATTGTAAAACAGAAAGTGCTGCTTCAAGCAATCAAGCATAACCAACTAGCAATCTATCAACAGAGAGAAAGAACAGGAGCAAGGAACAACATACTCATTACTTCCAATTAGTAGCCTCTTTGGCACATAAACTTTTCTGGCATCCTTTTCGGTTGTTGAAGCAGTTACGTCTGCTTCTTCATCTATTCAATATTACATTATCAGTTTACTAAAGCTGAAATGAAGATCAATTATAAGATGCTGAAAAAAGAGAAAATCAAAAGGCACAAAGATAAATTAGACTATACCCATCATGATTTTCTATACTCATCATGATTCCCCATGGTACTAACATACAAAAATAAAAAGGGTTTATAATGCATAAATAACAGATAATACCAAGAGTGAGAACCTAAAATCCTAAGAATAAGATGGATGCTTGGACAGACTAAACACCATCCAATTCCAAGGAGGTCAATCTTTACATACACTCAATTAGCAAAAAAAATCTTCAATGATTATGACCAAAATCATGAAAGGGTTTCACTAGATTGTAGTTTCAAATCCAACTTGTTCATGGCCTCTTATCAACATTGAACACATACTCACAGCCAGAACTTTTTGGTCGATCACAATAAAATTTGAACTGAAGCACCAAGAAAAAACAAGGACATAGACTAGGACCTGAAATTTTCTGAAGTGTCCTCCTTGAAGGATCCATACGATATCGATGCACACCAATACGGAATATTCGTTCTCCTGTGAATGACAAATATTCAACACCACATTAACAATATAATGTTGATGTACCAAAATACATTATCCTTATCCAGGGGGAAAGGGAAGCTCACTTTACAAATTCATCTTTGTTTCAAAGAGAAAAAGAATATATGATTAACCTACCCGAGCGTTGCTTCAAACAGTGACCTGGGTCCTGCAGAGAATGCATACTGCCCTCTTGTTTTGAGCTAATGCCTGAAGATCCAGACTTCTGTGCAAAATCCATCGCAGCAACGGCCATAGCAGCATCCTGTACAGTAATAAGCAAACTAAAGACAGTCTCTTCACAACACATAAGGCAAATAATAGAGCTCTTATGCATGCATTTAAAAGACAACATAAACATGACTGACCTCTTCAACTCTTTTCGAGCGCTTTTCCATGGATATGGTCCATTTTAGACTATTTCCATGAAGACTTATGACTTTTGATCTTCGTAAGGAAAAACCACGCCCCGACCTTACATACACAACACCCCTCTTTTTTGAAGAAAGCAGCCTACGACTAATACATCAATCACACAAATTTTTAGTGACAACAGAACCCAGAAGAAGCAAAGATTGCAAATAAAAATAAAACAAACAAAAAAGACAATTTAGCATATTGAAGTTTTAACAGAGCTTTGCAAAGTACTGCCAGACAAACCTCCAACGGGTGGTTCTTTTCCAAGGCAACAAGTGGGACAAAAGCCTCCCTGATCTCAATGCATGAATGCCTTTACTACAGGACTTCGAATCACCCAACTTCCAAACAAGTGAAAGTTTTGATGATTTAACTGCAAAAAAATGTAACATTACAACAGGCCCTTTTCATGAATGCTTGAATATCATTATCCTGTTGTAATTAGAAAAATTCCCTTTCAAATCAAGAACTACAGCAAGTATGGACACTAGAATGGATTACATAGTATCACATAGCAGCACAACCATCACCCTAAAAAAGATTAATCATTCCCTAAGTTATCATAAATCATTACAAACATAAATTTTTACCTTGATATTCAGTATGCAACTAATGAACAACAGTAATTGAAACAGGCAAGTAATACTATACCTTTATTCGAATGCCTTTTGGTAGAGCTTCTTCCTGAGTAAGTACGAAGTTTTCTTTGAGAAAGTGACTTGGAACTTTTTGCAATTGAGGAAACCATTTGTGGGAAATTACCCTCAGAGGAAGCTCTGATCAGTTGGTTCTGCCTGTTCTTGTAGTAGTTGACATCAGAAGATGAATCCATTTTGCTGTCCATGCTAGGCAAAGATGAAGAGGAGGTCTTTGAAGTAGCGATTAACTGATTTGATTTGCGCTTAATGTAAGTAATCTTTGAATTCAAGTTCAACACATCTCCATCACTAAACATACCAGGATCCTCCACATTTCTATTCAGAATACTTTCAGGATCTCTGGAAGAATTCAATGACATATCAGAAGATTTGAATCCCTCCTTATTGTCAGTTACTTCAGTTTGATGTACAGCTAAAGAAGATGTACAATCTTCTGAGTTAGCAATGTCACTGCTTGAAGTCTTATCACTGCAGGGTAACGGAGATGTTTTTGGCATTTCAATGGGAGCACTTTGCCCTCCTGTCACGAGGCCATCAGGTAACTCGGTAGACTCAATCATGACAGAGCCACTCATCTTTCTAATCCTGTCTGTGTCATTCGGCTGTGACCGATTAATGGCTGCACCAGAAGTATGAGAGGTGGCTGCACCAGAAGTACGTGAGCCTGAAGTGGCTAAACCAGAAACAGGATTCAATACAAGACTGTTACCTTTCCGAATGTAAGAAGTATCCATTACTTTCAAAGCTTTTCCATACAGTGTTCTTTGTGGAGGAGTAGCCACAGGAGGCTTCTTCACAGGCATGTTTGAAGCTGCTGAGTTATTTGTACGATGCCATGTTCGAGGCTTTGCCGGATAAGTCAGTGATCGGTTATTGGGTTTAATAACAGATGAGCGAAGGTTGGTGGAAGGACTTGATTCAGCACGAATTAGCACATTCCTCCTCAGTATAGTGGTGGCGTTCGAACTAGACACTGTAGTCTTTCGCCTCTTTGATAGCAATGATACACTTTTCTGACTAAGAGGTTGAACATCTAATGAGGGTGAAACATCTGACTTTAAGTTCTTCTGATTTTTAGCTTGTACATTAGACTGTGAGGTAATTGATCTGTGCTTTGCTAAAGGTTGATCTTTTTGTTTGTCATGTATACAAAGCTTATCACCAGAAGTCACCTGAATTTCAGGACTAGCATTCGATGCGCCTGATGTGGGCGATAATACAGGCAGAGCCTCCGGAATGGCAACAATGGACGGTAATTCCAACTTGTGAGAGTTTGCCCTTACTCCACCATAAGTAGATTCCACACATGACTGCAGAAAGTCAGACAAAGAGGCTAAAATAGCCTCTTGAGCAGTCTTATCACATTCCATATTCATCTCGGGCAGTCCTTCATCCGCATCCTCAGTATGATTAGCAGCACTGCCTCCGTCCTTTGTTGCCATTTCACATGCTGATTCTAACGCAATAAACCCATTTTCATCATTGTCTCCAGCCATTATCAAACTCACATAACTTTTCTGATTGCACCCAGATTCCTGATCTGCACCGGAAGGGTACGTTTCTGCAATAGACAAAGATGAATCTTTACACAAGTTTTCAGATTTTGGGTTGTCAGCAGAGCTACACGTTTCTGCACACACACTACTGGTTACTCTACCAATAGTATCTTTATCAAAAGGTGCAGACTTGGGTGGCTCAGATGCCTCTACTGCTTGTGACGAACACGTGACAGAGGGCACACCAGGCATGGGTATAAATTCAGAGCTCCCAGAGCCTAAAGCGTCTGATAGAACTGATTCCACATGAAGAATTTTCCTTTTCTTGACACAATCCATGGAATTCATACACTCAACAGAACCTCCCATTAATGCTTTACCAAGTGAAACATCTGATTCAACAGACAGTTTGTCTGAGGCAGGAACGTGTTCCTCGACGGGAAGTATAGCATTCTCATGACAAAATTCAGATGTTCTTAAGTGTAAAAGGTCAGGTTCAGTTTCGACTTTTCTCTTTCTATTTACTAGAAATAAACCCTCATTAGTAATACAAGTGTTTGGAGGTTCCTCTCTTTCTAGTGTAGATTCATCATCAACTAATCTGGTGTCCGGCCCTAGATTTTGTTGCTCCTGGATGTCATTTGTGAACCCGACACCAGCAACAGTGTTAATGTTCTTTGAACCAAAAGTAACACCATCAATGTTTTCCCCCTTTCCAGAATCCTCATAATACCTCAACTCAGGCTCATAACTCCTGTCTGTACCCAAACCTGCCAATGCTAGTCCAGTAGTAGCATTTTCTGGAGTGGAAACAACATGGGTTTCCCCCGTCTCATTACCATTTAACAAGGGCAATGCCAAATTCCCCTTATTTTCTCCCTTGTTTGAGATATCAACAGCGATAGGGACAGGACTCGCGACAGCAACAGGATTTAAAGGATCCACATTTTCACAACAAAAGCCAGTGTTATCCACATTGTCCTTCATACAAAGAACCACTGACCCTAAGGTTCCTTCTGCAGAACCCTTATCAACCAATACCAGAGTCAAGTCCTGACTCGTTACACAACCTTTTTCAGTAAGAAAGTCTGAGCTACATTTCTCAACAGGCTTTGTCACATCTCCATTAAAATTTAAGGTTTTTTGCTCATCTTGCATGTTTAGCTTAATGCTATCATGACCTTCATAAACTCCTAGCCCTAGTGATAAATGTAAAATAGGAGCAGATTCTAATGCTCCATCCTCCCTCATTCTCTTAACAGCAGGATCCTCAAAACATGAACCTCTCACAATATCCTTATGATCTACCACAGTTAAAGATTCATGGACATTCTCAGTTGATCCAATAACATCGGTAGCACAGGACAACCCCTTCTCAGAATGATTTACAGATACATCAAAAGGCAGAGAGTTATTTGATGTATTATTGGCTGGACTGTCCACATTCAAAAGCTCACTACCGGTCTTTGTGGGCACTCGACTAGATAGACGAGAAAGTGAGCTAACAGCTTTTCTCTTCTTCCTAACTGGAGAAGAAGATACCTTCTCAAAACCAGAATTTTTATCATCCTTGCCCAAAACCTCCGTTTTCGGAGATTCAGATAAACTACTAGACCCAATTCGAGAAGACTTCAAGTCACTACCATGTTGGACATTATTTGGATTACCAAGTCTCTTCATGATGGGAGACAATCTAACCCTATTCTTGACAGCTTTTCCTTCCCTTTTGGACACTAATGAACTAATCTTAGAACCCACTCCCTTGCCCTTGGACGAACGCTCACCATCTATTTTATTACCTGAATCACTATCATTCACATTATAATCTACAGATGAACACGAAGGGGCAGCCGTGATAGCCTTGGCCACCAAAGCATTCGATTTGAACGACAAATCTAGGTCAACTGGACTTCGTACTCTCTCCTCACTACTAGTACTACGATCTAAACAATCTGAATTCGGCTTTTTACCTTTGTGTGGACTTGAAGATTTATTATCGAACTTTTTCCTAAGACTACCATTACTATTACTATGTTGTGGTTTTGCTGGTTGTATCCTAAGAAATGCACTCATTTTTTGTACATTTTTCCTAGGAGTGCCTTGAATATCACTGATTCCATCTTCGACAGAAATCCCTCCATTGCGAAACTTAATCGGAGAATGAGAAACTTCTCTGGATCCCCCACTACTACGCCTGGAATTCACCTTTTCATCTAATACAACATCATCTCTTCCTCGCCTAATGAATGCCTCATCATTCAAAATCTCTCGTAGATCACTGATACCAGAATTCACCTCATATTGCTTCCTAATCACTGTTTCAGGAAGATATCTTTCATGATGTTCACGGTCATGATGATCAGGATCAAAATTACCCTCTAACCTATTAACTGCCTCCAAGACCCTACAGTCATCACCCCGATCTACATGATGCAATTGATGAAAATCAATGTCATCTGGGTATAACCTAGCACGAGGAGATTCCAGATTCGGATTTAGATTCGGATTCAAATTAAAATCCTCCCTACGCCTTGGAGGACTATCAATTTCACGCCTAAACCTCTCAAGTTGAACAAAACGAGGAGGAGAACGGCGCGCAACAGGGGACGATGGAGGAGGAACCCTAGAAGTAGGAGGAGGGGGAAGTTCATTGAATCGAAAACGAGGACGACGATCAACATAATCAATCTCATCAAGATTATTATGATGATTATGATTATGATTATGATTATGATTATGAAAAGACAAAAGACGTTCAGGGTCATGAATAACCCTAGTTGGAGATTGAAACCCATCTAGAATATCATCATTATCAACAATACGACGATGCAGAATTTGATTGTGATTGTGATTGTGATTATGATTATGACGAGGAGGGTGGTGATGTTGGTGATGTTGATGATGGTGAGGGGGAGAATCAGCGAAATCAATGCGATCTTGAAAGGGTTTTTGGTGAGAGTGAGAAGGAGGAAGAGGACGAGGATGGTGGATGAGGCAAGGAGGAGGATAAGGATGGTGGTGGTGTTGAGGCGGCGGAGGAAAGTGTCGAAGAGGTTGCTGCGGCGGAGGAGGAAAAGGATTTGGATGGTGTTGGCGGTGGTCGTCGGAGAAAGGATGAAGAGGGCGAAAAGGTAAGTATCTGGAGGAAGAATCCATGAATGGGCGAGGTTGAGGTTGAAGGTCAGGTTGGTTATGGTGGTCATGAAGGTGTAGAAGGCGGTGGCGATGATCCATGGCGGTTGTAGGGTTGAGATTTGTGTATGGTTGAGATTTGTGAGAATAACACACTGCGTTTTGGGCTTATGAATTGTTAATTGTGTCGTTGGCTTGGTGTGGTGGCCCGTCGCCGTCTCTTTTGAATAAGATATGAATATATGATGTTTGGTTGATTTGATGCTCATCTTGTAAAATCATCGCATACAATATGTATTTTTTTATTTTATTAAAAATTGTCGTTTTTGTTAATTTTTCTATAATAATATTAACTATCAATAAATCATGAATAATAACAACCTAGGAGGCGTATTATCCCTAGAACAACACCAACTTTATTTTATTAACTAATTTACCAATTTTTTTGTCTTATAATTCCTTATAGTTTGATTTTTTTACATGTTAGGGATTTTCTACGAAAACACCTATTTAAGTTGGTATTAGTCATGGTTAATCAATAATTGGTATTATTGTAGGAAAATTAACAAAATATTGTATTATTCACGGTAAATTTACCTTTGTTTATTTGTGTTGACATTGTATATGATTCTATAATTGCTCACCATGTAGTGATTCTATATTTGCTTATAATGTCAGCGATTCATTAAGTATTGCTTATTATATTAGTGGATGTATTAAAAAACGCTAAAGTTGCATGACTTAATAATTGCTCATAAGTCATAATATCAGTGATTCATTAACTATGGCTTAAAATGTTTGCCATTTATTATATGCTCATTATAGCAACGATATAGGCAGACCTATGTGGTAACAAAGGGTAGTCTAGGCTACCCATACTTATAAAAAAAAATTGATACTTTTTTAAAAAGAAAATCAATATTTCGGTCAGAAATAGTTGGCTTCCCGTGTTTTGTGAAGAAACGTGTGTCCTTTTTTTCAGCGTGAAAGTGACAAATTACCATTCCTTCCCCTTTCTCTCTCCTTCCCTAATGCCTTTTTGGGATGCTCATTTTATTAACAAAAGTGTCGGCTGTAATTTATTTCAACACGTTAGTGAATCATGAATGATGCTAGTGCTACCCATGCCTTTGTTTCCTGGATCCGCCTATGAGCAACGATTATGTGCTAAGTAAAAATATGAGGGAAAGACTCTTCTTTATTTGCTATTTCAAACTCTTTACATTTCCTCCTGAATTCTCTCTCCAAATTTGTTGTGGATTTTATTATTGAGCATAATAATTTGAGCTTCCTAGATCCTACAAGCATGTAGATTTTTGGGTTTTACACGTTCATTTGGCATATTAAATTGACTTTACTCTTAAAATAGTTTGTTGCAGATGTTATGGTTTTTATTGTTGATCATATTGTTATTGTTGTTGTTCTCAAACACCATGGTTATTAGAGGGGTTCAAAACAGATCCGATAATTCGATAGACACTCGACTTTATAACCGAATTCGATTTGACCCGACTTAAAAATGGATTTACAATTATGTAAAAACGAATGTGAACACAAAACTCGAATTTGAACCGACTCGAAACACCTGACCCGAAATCAACCCGATGACCCGAATGAACACCTCTAATGGTTATTGTTGTTATTAATGATCATCATTTTTGTGGTTGTTGTTGTTGATCATTATTGTTATTATTGTTGTTCTTGAACATATTGTTGTTGATGATGATGTCATTGTTTTGTTGTTCTTGATCATTATTATTTTTGTTGTTGATCGTCATTATTGTTTATTTATTTGTTGTTGTTGACTTTTTGTTTATTGTTAGTGTTGTTATTCTTAAAGTAATTTACAGGTTTGGATTCTTGTTATTATTATCACTATTAATATTATTTTTTGTTGTTGTTGATACTAATAATACTGTAATTGTTGTCGTTGTCTTTGATTGTTATTATTATTTGTTGTTATCACCTACAAGAGTATTATATATCAAAGTACGATTGACCATGTGAGGCATAAATGGAGTAAAATTTATACAATCAAACTAACCTCTAGTAGCAAATATTAGTGGCAAGTAAGGAAGATCCATACTCAAGTCCTTATATAGTGTTTTATTTGCATTAAAATTGTTCGAATAAACGCTAATCAACAAACAAGAATAAAAGCGGATTTGAGTATGGATCTGAAAATTCCAGACCCTTAGGGTTCGAATCCGAGTCTAAATCCATTCAAATTAATGGATTCAAATTCAAATCTGGCTGTACCCGCTCCGTACCCAACTCATGACCATCTCTAATCCCGAGGCTTAAAAAAACTAATATAATAGGAGGCTTAGTGATTAGAGAACCGCACTTATTTCACTTTTATTATACTAGTAGACAGTTGTATATTACAATTTACAATTACTTCTAGTACATTTACAAGATTCAGCCAAGTATAGCGCTCTAACAGCAACAGGCCATTTAATTACAGTTTCTGCTTGTACTGTATATCGTATCCTAGATGACACGAACACGAAAAAAATTCAATGCAAAGAATGCACCATTCTTCATCAGGATGTCTGAGAGAAATTCACTGTCGAATTGAAATTGCAGCAATTGTGTTTCCAATGTCGGTATATGAGATTCAGTCGAAGCTTGATGAGCGGCTCCACCTGCCTCGAAGGTACTCTTCAAGCGAAACATGTTGTTCGATGCTGCTCATAGAAAGAGAATCATCCTTTACATCTTGCAAGGCTAAACTAAGGTGAGAATGGAGATCGATTCGTGGAAAACCGTCTTCATCTAGTCTGTCGACGTTTTCTGATGCATTGACTTGTAACCTTGCCCATTTTAATGAATCTGTGTCTCCTTGTAGGAGCTTCAATATCTGTCTCAACAAAGAAAAAATTGTTACAAATATGAATGTAGGCCAATTAGTAGATCAAAAAAGGCCCGGAAGAAAACAAAAAATGCATTTCGAGTTGGATTAGATACTTAGATTTGATCCGCTCTAGGATCGCCTTATTTGTAAACTACAAATCATATGGTTGGATATCTGAGATTATCTCTTTTGATAAGGGTAAGTTATGCGTCATCTGACCGTCCTTAAACCCTGATCATAGCTTTTATGAGCAAGATATAATGGGTACGATGATGATATGATGGTGATGAAATCATAATAAGTTATGTTGTCATCTGACCCTCCTTAAACCCTGATCATAGCTTTTATGAGCAAGATATAATGGGTACAATGATGATCATGATGGTGATGAAATCATAATAAGTTATGCCGTCATCCAATCCTTCTCAAACCCTGATCATAGCTTTTATAAGCAAGATACAATGGGTACGACGATGATCATGATGATGATGAAATCATAATAAGTTATCCCTTCATCCGACCATCCTTAAACCCTGATCATAGCTTTTATGAGCAAGATACAATGGATACGATGATGATGAAATCATATCGTTTGAATTATACAGATAACTTACGAGATTCATGTGTGGTCGTGCTCTGGGTGCTCGTCTGATGCAAAGGGTTGCAGCCAAAACCATCCGTTCAATCTGGTCTCGGTTATAATTACAGCCCATGCAAGGGTCTAGCAACTTGGACACTTTACCTCCATGCAGAATAGGCTTGGCCTGATAAAAATGTACATCAATTTCGTGTCATCGGAATGGAGAAAAATCAAAACATAGTGCACAAGGAAAAGGATAGCTACAAGCAGAAAATCTTACCCACATAACTAGGCTCTCTTCGCCTTTTGGTAACTCGCTGCTTATGGGTTTTCTTCCTGAGAGAAGCTCAAGAAGCACAACCCCAAATGCGTAAACGTCAATTTTGTCCGTCACTTTACCATACATGAAATATTCAGGCGCCAAGTACCTGCGGCAATATTGACACAAAGATAATGTAAATGAACAGGTCAATCGGAAGAATTAGACAAACATGCTTCAAAAAGCCAAAATCAATATTAATGGATTTAGGGTTCCAGATCTTAAATAGGGTAGTAGTTACTGACCCAAATGTTCCGGCCACATCTGTACACGTCGTATGTGAAGAAGGTGATGCTCGTTTAGCAAATCCAAAGTCGGAGAGCTATAGAGAACAGCAGTAATAAAACCATTAGCAACAAGTATTGAAAGAGTGGCAAAATTAGAATTCATGGAAAAGAATTGCGGTCGCGGATGCATTTGTGGAAATGGTCACGGTGTCGAGGAAAACGGCTATAACAGAGAAATAACGCGAATCACGGCCAATGCGGTGTGAGCTTTTAAAAAAAGAAATCACTTAACAAGAGTTTTGAACTTATAATTGCGTTTAACGTCGCGGCAACTTTCAAACAGGTTATATAACGGGGAGTTTTTATTCCATGATTGAGCTACTAAGTCATTACCTGTGGCTCGAAATCCTCCGACAATAATATGTTGGATGACTTCACATCTCTGTGAATTACTGGCTCATTGGTGTCGTTATGAAGATAATAAAGCGCCTCTGCTACACCCAAAGCCACCTTGAACCTCTCATTCCAACCAAATGCAACCGGGTCTTTTTTACTACCTGCTAAGAAACAAGTGAAATTAAAACAACGAAGATCAACACCAATGACAAATAACTGTAAACATCTCAACCAAGAAATAGCCTAATCTGCGCGTTACCATGAAGATTCTCTTCGAGGCTTCCTCTCGATAGAAGATCATAAACGAGAAGAAGATTACTATCCTCAAAACAGAATCCAAAGAGGGAGATTATATTCTTGTGATGCAAAGAAGTGATTATTTCGATTTCCATCACAAATTCTAGAAGTACATCTTCGGAAGGCTTTAAGATCTTTACGGCCAATTGCTTGCCATCAGGAAGAGAACCTCGATAAACCCGACTACTTCCTCCTTTGCCAATCAAATATTCTAAACACGACAAATATTATAGTTAGTATAAACAGTAATGTTTATTATACGATCATTCAAATGAAAATCGGTCTTGGAAGTCAAACCAGGCATGAAGTTTGATGTTGCCGACTGAAGTTCTTTGTACTTGAACAATCTACAAGTTGAGGAATACTTCTCATGAAGACCTTCCAATTCTGTTGGAGCATTTCTCGAATTTTCATCCAGAGAAGTTTTATCTGAAAGAATCGTATCACTAACTGGAATCATGACATTGTCCGGAACAACTTGATCACGAGAATCATCTTCTTGCTCCTCATGATTATGTGCAGTTAACGATGATTTAACAGTGGACAAATGAGATCTAGTGGGCAATAAGTTTGCCCACTGGACAACGGAGATCTCACGTGGGGACGTTGATACAATGTTTTCTTTCTCGGACAACAATGTACGTTTAAGGAGTGGCCAGCCCGGTCTAGGGTCAGGCATATCTTTTACCAATAATGAAACCGAACTAGATGATCCCCCCGACTCTTGGAAAGGAACTAAAGCCTTAGAATTGTCCATCTCTCCTGTCATGATAGTGCACGGAATTGAATCATTCGAAGACATAGAACAAGAACAAACGGAACAATTTCTTTTTGTTTTCGTTTCTTTACGCAATTCTTTAACTTTGAGGATCGGTCGCTGCAAGACTCCATTTGTAACTTGATTACATCCCACTTTATCCGCATCACCATTTAGTATTGAATTGATTGTTGATGATCGTTGAAGTCCTTCCAAGATATCATTTTGCTGATAATCACAGCCCCCTAAACACACAAGAAAGAATCAGATATGCCATGTAAGGATGCAAATAATGATCGACTCCTCCATCCGGATTGCATTTAGAAACATTGATACTACATTGTTATTTAGACACTAAATGACAATTTGTTATCCTCCCAATTATGTTACCACCCTTTGATAGAATTATTTTGAAACCCTCATCGGTTACGATTCGAGTCAGTTTGAAATCGGTTTTGAGTCGATATTGTTTCTCATAATTGTAAATCATTTTAAAAGTCGGATCAAATCGGATTCGGTTACAAGGTTAAATAAATTTCGGGTCTGTTTTGAACACCTCTAGTTACAATGGGGTTGTTACTTGTTACTTGCTAGTCCATTGGATACAGAAATAACATGAATGCAAGTTCAGTGAATAAGCTAGCTTACAACCTTTTGAGTACTTAGTTTTTGCAGCTGCAGATGCAATGGCTTCTCTTTGGAAGACAATTTTCCCATTACGAACAGCAAGAACCGAACAGTCCTTGGGTAATTTCTTGGCACAAAATTTCGCAACTGAAGTAGATGATCTGACTGTGTGGTGTTTAGCAGCAGTACCTACTATAACTTTACTTGCATTACATAAATTTGCTTCTCGGACTATAATTTTCCGAGCTGATGAACCACGACAAATCTTCAGCTTAAGATCAACCTGCATAAATTGTTAAAAAATAACCGTTTCTGAGCAGGGATGAATTTAGGATGCTAGTATAGTTTGAGTCGGATACTCATTTCTACCCATGTTGAAACAACTTGGTTGTCATGTGCTCGTGTTTATGTGTTATACATATGTTACGAAAACAACGAGTCCATCACCCAAATGTCATCGGCTCCCACCTAGTTTAATATGTGAGAGTTGATTCCATGACATGAAATCAGAGCCAACGTGACAAGAAGTTACGGGTTTTGAATCTCAACTACCCCTCATTCAAAGTGGAATATTCAGCGCCTATGTGCATCCACACTTCTGGGCCAATGAAATCTCGTGTGAGGAGGCGTTTTAGGGTATATAACATATCCTATAGCCTCAACCATCAGCTTCAACTTTAGGTTGACTTGGTTCCTTGACAATATGGTTTTTAATCGAATGACCTGGTTCATGGACTGGGCAGGTTTAAGCCTAGAATCCCACCTATTTCTAAGCTTAGAATCAGTACTTAATCATGAAGTTAGACTAAGGTGGCAGGATCAATAAAGATAAACACCTTTTCTCCAGCTAATTTTACCAGTTTCTATACTTGAGAAATTAGTTTTTTTCTACTTTTTTTTTTTACAAAAAAGTAAATTTCCACACTTTATCAATAAAAAAGTTAATAGGAATCATGCAGTATCAAACAAAAGAAAACCAACCTGTTTTAAATTGCAGAAACCTTCATACACACCAAGAACAGAATCAAATGCCTTAACCAGTGACAAAAGAGATGATTTCCCATCTTGATCATAAATTTCTGTCAATAAAACAGAACCCCATTAATCTCAAAGAACAGTAATTGATTATTTGATATCACAAAAGTAATTTCCCATCTTGAATCATAAAACCCAGAACATTAAAACCCAACATTTTAAGAATAAAAACAAAAACAATTTTAAAATAAAACCCAAAATCAAAATCCACAAAAAACCCAGAATTGTTTTGATCATTTTAAGAGTACCCAGATGATAAAAACTCCCAAAAAAAAGAAAAAACACATAAAAATTACCATTCGGAGAAAGAACATGTAAAGCAATGACAAGATCACCAGGTTGAGCAACTTTAACAAGGGACCAAGTAAGTAATTCTTTACTTAAACCATCCATTTTAATTCCAACCAATACCGTTTTACCATCTTCATCTCCGGCAATATGATCGGTAGGAATCATTATCCGGTGAGATGATCAAAAAATGTCAAAAATTAAAGAAAATGAAATGATGATGTATTAAAAACTTTCTATAGTGAGTTAAGAACATGACATTTTTAATTTTATTAATGAGACAAATATATAAATGAAAGAGGTGGAGTTTGGTTTGGGATTAAAGGTTTAACCGCCGTCTGGTTAGTTTTCAAGGTCGTACACCATCCAACAAAAATAGAGGGAAAGAGAGAGCGTAGTGAGTACTTAATACAATTCTTACTTTCTGGTGGGGGAACTCAAAACTTTAGAACTTGGGAAGGTGGCTTGGTTTTGTCCATTATCTACTTGTGGGGCCCTCGTGCTGAAGGGCGGAAGTCATTTATGCAATTGTTCGTCTGAGGGACGGTCTTTCTGAGATACGTCACTCAAGTTCAGTCCATTAAAGTTAAATTCCTATATCGCACCCTCTTCTTTATGGGTATGAGTAGCCGTCGTTCTTCCCTCCCCAGACCCTAATCATAGTTTTTTATGAGCAGAATACATTGGGGACGATGATGTTGATGATTTTCGTTTGTGGATCGAACCAATCAAAGGTAGTCTTTTAAAGAAACCGTCTCTCATAAGAATTTGGTTTTCTATGAGGTGTCTTTTCAATTGAAATAACATTCGATTATCCGTCTATAATTAGTCTTACTTAAGAGTTGAAGGGTGTTTTGCAATTTGTGGTTCTTGTTGGCGGATTCAGTTGACTTGTTTGTTATGGTGTTGATTCAGCTATTTAAGAATAGTGAAGATTTTGGATAAAAAATATTTGTTGTCTATTTGCGTTTTTAATAGAGGAAAATGTATTAACAAGACAAATATTAATAAAAAATCTTCTCATAATGCATGTTATTTAAGTCAAGCTTACATGGGACATGTTCCTACTAATAAGACATTCCATACATTATACTTTTAAATAATTTACCAACATGTTTATAATTTATCTTCAATAGTTGCCAAATGGGACTATTAAAAAAATTGTTATTCTATTTTCTATTGTTATTTTAATTGGATAGAATGTTGAATTGGGGAGTTGTGGAGGCTATGTAGGGGAACTCTATAATTTATGATGAGATCATGCTTAATTTTTTATTTTTTTATGACAGGTTAGGCTCACGGAAGAAGAGAATACGTGAGAATCAAATCAGCATTATATTTTATTTTTCTGAAAAGTGATTTTTGTTCTTCAATTGAAATAAGATTTAATATTCATTAAATTTTTTTGTTATATTATTGGAAAAATTATCGTGAATAATACAATCTTTTGTTAATTTTCCTACAACAATACCAACTATTGATTAACCATGAATAATACATATTTAGGGGGTCATTTTCCTATAATAATATTAACTTTAGTTTATTATCTAATTTACCAATTTTTTTATCTTATAATCACCTATAATTTGATTTTTAACATGTTAAGGATTTTCTAGGAAAAATCCCTTAAAGTTGGTATTATTCATGGTTAATCAAAAGTTCGTATTATTGTAGGAAAATAAGCAAAAAAAATTGTATTATTCCAAGTAATTTTTTTCGATATTATTTTAGGTTGAGAAGGGTGTTTTACTTCCACTTTACATCTTGTTGTTTCTACTTTCTACATAGGCACCTAGACATGAATTCTAACATGCTAATCAAAGAATCAAGTGATGTTTAAGTATACATAACCCTTTTAGAGAGATAACTTAAGAATATTGATCATTAATCATCATCCATCAAGGATAATCACATCATAATATTTTGCATTTTTGTTGTAAAACCTTCATTTAGAAAAGTACATAAAATTCTAGAAACTTGCTTCAACAAATATATTAATAATGCCAATGCCCACCATATAAGTGATATGATAGTGTTTGAGCAAATAAATTATTCTCTTAAAATCAATGTTAACGATCATATTTATCAATTTGTATAGTCAACTTTAATCTTTGGGATCAAAGCTATAAAATTGTTGGAAAATGGCCTAAATTTGATCTCACTTCGAAGAATGAGTGACAGCTGAATTGAGTAACATATAATTTGATGGACTACTCAACCTATTATCAATTGATTTCAGGATGTAATCTCACAATCAACCCCCTCTTATTTGAGTCTTGTTGTTAATTACAAGCTCAATAATAAATTTATGATGGTATCATATTCAACTATTTTCGATCAACTGGAAACAAAACAATCTCAATCTTTCACAAAACAACTTGAGGGTTCAACAAGAATGTAGTTTCTGAGGTAGACTAACACATGAGTAAGTTTAATGTTCTACTCCTCTTATTACTAATTGATTTTAATATGAAACTCATTAAGCTTTATATAACGACAACAAGTCTTGTTTCTGCGAAGAATCGAGTCAACATAAGTCATGAGAAGGGATTGATTGTAAGTGAATCCCGTCGTGGAAGAGTTTAAATAGGACAAACCGGGTTTGGCTGCTGACCTGCAAAACGAACAGAGTTACTTACCTCGGGGGCAGTTTCCCATAAAGCCCCTCCGACACTTAAGTCAATAGTCGGTAAGATGAAGTAGGAAATGAATGCAGATTGAAAGAGTAGTGTAGAGAAAGAAAAAACAGACCATTAATGGAAATAAATGTGGGTATATATAGGGCAATAAATAACCTGAGTTAGGTGTCCTAGGGGCATTTTGGTAATTTCGCCCTTAACATGGGCTTTTCTAAGGCGTTGACTAACTTTTATGGACTTTAGGCCTTTTGACTACGCTCATTAAATTAGGGTTAATTGACCCAATAACAAGTCTAATAACAAATTTATACAGATCGTTTTATTGTTAGTCTCCTTATGTTTTGTACATCATAGGCATAGAATCCTATTCTCTTAGAATCATAGTTGTATTACAAAAGTAAGGAAAGAAAAAAAGAGATTCATTTGTAAACTAAAAAGATTGTTCATAAATTTGGGTGGGCATCATAATCATAAAAGTAGGCCGACCATATTAATTGGTAATTCCCCGTGAGGAAATAATACTACACATATATACTAGTACTAGTACTAATAGTGACTTCAATTTGAATGACTTGTTGCTCCCACGAGGGGTTGCATGTGACTCTTTCAACTAATTTCGTTGCTACATCTCAAATTTAGCGGCAGATTTAAGACTCAAACTCGGCAGATTTAAGACTCAAACTCAGTGATATCACAATCATCATAAAAAAAATTAATTAATATTTTTTTAAAAAAAAAAGGTCATAGATATATATATGTTAAAAATAATTATATGGACATTAATTTTTCAAATTATGAATTAATAATAATAAGATGCAAAAATTACACAGAAAATGTGTAGCTTAATTGGTCATGAGTGTTCCAAAACCGCTTCAATGCAAAAGGTCAGGTTCAAATCCTATAAACATCAATTTTCTTATAAAATTCCAGTGCTCTTACGTGCGGGCGCGGGATCCAGCTGGATCCGTCCTTGATCTCAATACATGCATAGCTGTTTATAGTAAATATACTTATTTTATTAATAAACTTAACATATTTCTTTTTTTATTAACTTTCTCATTAGCGGAAGAAAAAGAAGGTCTTGTGCGGTCGATCACCTCGCACACCCTCAAAGACCCCGTGACCTAAATGCATAAATTATTCTTGAATTGATCTTTTCTCATTTTCTAATTGTACATGTCTGAATATTGAATCCCTAAAACAGGAAACAAACTCTTAAGTTTCACTTATAAACTTGAAAATTTTTCGTTAATCTTTCAAAGGACAAAACATTAAATGAGAGTTGTAGAGAAATAATGCTAATAAATACAATTATAGATATTACTTATTTTTACTTTAATTATGTTATTCTATGCAGCATAAATTTTGGCTGATTGTTTTTTTAAAAATGGTTAATTAGTCTTGAAGGGCAAATAAGTTTCATTTGTCATTTAAGTCGGTATATGATATTCCCTCTTATTCAGTCTAAATGTCCCATTTAATTTTTTCACAATTGCCGAGACAATATTTTAACCCTTAATATCTCAAATTATTCTTAATTAAAAATTATAAAAATTTGATATTAATAATTTTTGTATTGAGACGAATCAAACAAGATCCCACGTGATTATGCTTTAACTTATAGATTAAGAGTAAAATACAAATTAAGTGTGATGAGTGAATAGTGTTAAAAAACTAAATGGGACATTTAGGCGGAATAGGAGGTAGTATAATATAGGAAAAATTATCATGAATAATACTACCTTTTATTAATTTTCCTATAGTAACCAACTATTGATTAACCATGAATAATACCAACTTAGGGAGATTTTTTTCCTAGAATAATACCAACTTTAGTTTATTAACTAATTTACCAATTTTTTTGTCTTATAATCACCTATAGTTTGATTTTTAACATATTAGGAATTTTCTAGGAAAACGCCCCTTTAAATTGATATTATTCATGGTTAATCAGTAATTGATATTATTGTAATGAAATTAACAAAAAGTTGTATTACGATAATTTTTCCTATAATAAAATATAAATCAGAATCTTCAAATATTAGGAAGAAGGAATTAAGTAATAAATTATAGTTGGTGTTTCTACATTCCCATCAAATGCATATTCGATTTAGATTTATAATAACCATTTGATGGCTTTTAAGCAATAATAATAATAATGTCTAATGATCCAACTATATTAGTTTGATGATTGATTGTTATTTGCCTCCAACAAAATTTACCAGAAGGGGGAAACTCAAATTGACATTTCAACCAAAATTCCTTCTTAGTTTAACTAACATACAGATTTCAATCATAAAGGTAAAGGATACTCCAAGTATTCTGCACGAGGTAGAGTCCAGGTGAGAGACTTTATTTTTCCTGAAAGATGTGAACAATCATACCCGTTCCTCCGAGAAGGGAGTAAAGAAAGATGCACGCAGTCAAGAAACCCTCCAATTGATACCTGCGCTCAGTAGGGGTCGAACCTCAGACCTTCTGCTCCTGTTGAAGTGCTCATGTGTTACCCACATGTAAATTGTCCCACATCGGAGAAAGAGAAGAGTATGCATCACTTTATATACTCAAGGAGTTTCTCCTACTATTACCAATTGGTTTTAATAGTGAACCTTTTTTGGGTTTATGAGTGGATTACTTCTCCTCCTTGTTTGGGTTGCCCAGACCCATTTTCTAAATACTATCAGCTCCACATGCAAATGCTTTATCCATTGAACCACAAGCGCTTTTTTGATATTATTCTTCGATTACTTTTAACTTATATAGTATTCCTAATCTAGAGGTCAAAAAATATGTAGAGAGACAATTGCATTTTTTGCAATTTTATATTACTTGCTACATTTCTATTTTTAGTAATAAAACAATCATATAATATAAATATCTACTTAGCCCTTATTTTTATGGAAAATTTACTTTTAAAAATTCGACCTTTTGCTTGTTCTCTATTAAAAATTTCACCTTTCGATTATTTTTTAAAAATCCGACCTTTTGCCTCCGTTTTCTTTTATAGTACATATTGTAACAACCCGACTTACCGTTGACTGAGCAAGTCAAGTCATCACGGGGTTTATTAACCCAAAAACTCAAATCTTGATTCCAAACTTGCGCAAAAGAGTCTTTAGTTCTAAATCATAACTAAATCAGCTAATTTCCAATCCAAACATTTATCTAGATCATAAAGTAATCATAAAAGTCTCCATAAAAGTCTAACATAACCAATACAGTCTAGACTAATATACAATTACCAAAGCCTAATACAAAACTATTAACTCTACGTGCTCAGCTCATACTAACATCCTTGGAACTCTAATCAACTCAGTTAACCCATCGTTCCCGACCGGTTCCGATCTGTAAACAATCTAAAAGATGAAAACAACAGGGGGTCAGATTAAACTGAATGAGAAGTAACAATCCAAAACAACAAAACATTGTAATTCAAAACATCGGTGTAAAAGCAACATCATTTCCCTAGATCTATGTGCGCACAGGGAGTCTAGTTTGAGAGGTGCCCCATAGCTCTATGACTATGTCGCTCTCGGGTGAGGCTAGTCAATATTTAAATGACAATTCACCTCAAAAACAGGGAGTAGGGGACGATGTCCCTCAACTCCGTCAATGACCAGCTCGCAGCTCGATCCATTGACCATATCACAATCAACATAATCATTCATATCCAAATCATCACCAATGATCAACAGTTCAAAACAATTTGATAACGAAAACATTTTCAAAATAGTAGTCCGGCCAGACCCCTTTTAGGGACTGTTACTACTCACCGACAACGTCGCTTCAAGGAGTCGAGTCCAACCACAGGTTTCGAGTAGAAGAGATCCTTAACGAAAACGTCTCCTGGAGCATAGCAATAACATAACATCACAAGCGTTGTTCGATCCAACTATACTCACATATAACTTTATTACATCTCCTCCTATGACAAAAGGTCAAACTAAGATTATATCCTAGCATTTCTAATCATAAAAGAATTACTAAGATTATATCCTAGCATTTCTAATCATAAAAGAATTGTGTATATTCTATTCCTTAATTCACCATTATATTTTTATTAAACCCAAAAGTCAATAATCATCTAAATATTCTAATAATCTCTTCAAGACTAACAACTAATCCAATATTTTATCAATACCCAATATTTCCAACAAAACTCATAATCTTAATATCCACAAAATTAATATCATCAACACAAGCCCATCTCTTTTATCATTATCAAATCTTTCTTAACAAATCTTAAATCTCCAATCCATTAATCTAATATCAATCCTCAAGATCCATTTAATTTAATATGAACAAGCATACCTACACTAATTCTTGAATCGCATATCATTTCATGAGGCTATAAGATTTTGATGAGTAATAATAATAGGTAAAGAAAAGAAATAAAAGAAAATTCCAAGAATCCATTTTAAACACAAAGTTTATCCTCAAATTAAAGAACATAATGGAATAACAACAAACCAAAAAAGAAAAAAGGAAGAAGTAGACCTTATTTGCTGCAGAAATCAGAAGCATATAGGATTTGGTGTACAATTAAAGAAAGGCCAAATTGGATTTGGCTTCCATCCTTTTTCGGCAAAATCATAGAAAAATGGAGGTATCTTGATTTTGATGCAATAATTATGGAGTAATTGATCTGCTGTTAGACTATTTTGGCATTTTCGGAAGATTATTTTGAAGAAATTCCAGTCGCCATTCTTGGCTTTGGTGTTGCTGGGAATTCGAAGAAGGTGGAGCGAAAATCAGAGGAAGACTTTAAAGATTGAGAGGGTAGGGATTACATGGAAGAAGTAAACTGATTTATTATTTAGGGCATTAGGAGTAGAGAAGGAAAAATTAAATAAAAGAAAAAGAAAATAAAGAAATTAATAAAAGTTAGAAGTGCTTATATACTTGAGCCCAATTACATATTCTTCCATTCTTTCTAACTTGACCCAAATTAACTTATATTCCTAATATTTATCTTAAATTCTCAATTCTTAAAATTAAATTTCTCAAATGTTACACATACCAAGGTTGTTAGAATCGGGATTCTACGTAGGATCGTTGAGGGGTAGGATCAAAATCGGTAGAATCGGATCGTAAGATCGTGTGATCCTACAAATACAAATTAACATGCTTTAGATAACTGATTTTCAATTGTATTTGTTCTTTTTTAAAGTTTTAAGGTTCAAATTAACACTTATTTGACTTCAACTATTAAGTTTTGTAAAAGAATACCTTTAATAATCATTTTTAAAATATGGATCTAGAAAAACTTGAATTTTAGTCATATATATATATATATATATATATATATATATATATATATATATATATATAAAATCTAGATTATATGAAATTTTTGTACGATTGAAACTACCCTTGTAGGATCGGATCGTAAGATCGTAGGATCGTAGAATCGTGTTATGATCCTACCACTTGTATCATGGAGCTATGTAGGATCGTACGATTCTACAAACATTAAGATCCTACTACGATCCGGATCGGTCACCTTAGGATCGTATAATCGTTGATCAGGATCGAGATTCTGATAACCATGGTACATACCTCCCTAACTTACCTGAACAACCGGTTAATTCGAATTTTTAAAAAAAGAGAATAGAAAAATTTACTTTTAAAAATCCGACCTTTTGCTTGTTCTCTTTTAAAAAATGATGAATTTTCAAATTTATCCGGTCATCGGTAAAAATGTTCTATAAAAGAAAACGGAGGCAAAAGGTCGGATTTTTAAAAAATAATCAAAAGGTGGGATTTTTAAAAGAGAACAAGTAAAAAGTCGAATTTTTAAAAGTAAATTTTCCTATTTTTATCCTACTCCACACCTCACTAACTTTTTTCCCTCTTCAATTAAGAATTAAAATAGAGAGTATAATTGCAGTTATATGTTATGCCCACCATTTCTTAAATTCTGTACCCATACAAATATAGCAATAAAGACAGAATTGAGGAAGTAGTATTTAGGGGTGTAAGAGAAAATTTCAATAGCTTTTTTCATCCAAACACATTGACACCATTCATTAACATGGGCTTATTACATTCACATATTAGTTATTAACAATAACATTACTTGGTACTAGTTTACTTCATAGTTATGGCATGTGAATGTCATTAATTACTAGTTTTTATGATGTGTAAGACTAAGAGCAAAGAGGTAGGTAAATTACCCTTTCCGTGATAATATAAACTTTTGAGGTTAATTGATGTGAGGACAAATGGAAAGTTTTAAAGTGCTTTTAGAATTTTTTTTTTTAATTGAAGCATATATTATTTTTTAGAAATAACTAGATGATCTCCGTGCGATGCACGGTTTTTTCATTTTATTATTTTTGATTATTTTAAAAAGAAAATAAATTGTAAGTTATTGGTTATTGATTTTCAATGAATTAATAATTCCTTTCAAAAAAAAAATGAATTAATAATTGCATATAATAACTAATATTTAATTTTTTTTAATTTTAAAAATACTATTTTATTTGTTATGTATGATGTTAAACAATCTTATTTTGATATATATTTTACTAACTAATCATAACAAACAATGTTAAAAATAAATTCTAATATTAAATAAATTATTTTGAACATATATTACAATATTAAATTAACCGAACCATTTTAAATGATAAAACATTTATGTATAAAAAATAATTTGAATAATTATACAAATAAAGAATTAAAAATACTTTGTAAGGTTGATTGTTCCAATTCCAATTTTTTTAAAAAACCAAAAATAATTTCATTGTATTGATTATGATAGTATTTATTAGGATAATCAATATTAATGAACACCATTGGAAATCCAATTCCATTATATGATAGTGTGACATCATCATCCTATATTGGAGGGAAAACTTTACTACACAAGGTGACACCTCATAAGTTTGAAGGTATGATGATGTCAGCGTCTTTTGTTTTAGTTATAGGTATAGATTTAAATTTGATTTTCACCCTTGTTTCACAAAAAATGAGGCCTACTATATATATATATATATATATATATATATATATATATATATATATATATATATATATATATATATATATATATATATATATATATATATATATATATATATATATATATATATATATATATATATATATATATATATTATTTTTTTTATTTTCAGGTTGTTTGTATGATACTGTCTCTCCATAAAACATATCTATATAATTAGCTTATTTTCGTAATTGATCATTCTAAAATTGTAAGTAATTACTTTAACATACTGAATATACATGAGTTAGTATAATAGAATTAGTCCTATTTAAGAATTTGTGAATAAAGTAAAAATTGTAACCAATTACTTTAACATACGAAATATACATGAGTTAGTCCAATAAAATAAGTCTCATTTAAGAATTTAAGAATTTAAGAAGTTGTGAATAAAGTAATCATGTCTCAACTCTCAAATGAATAGTATTATGAAAATTTGAATAGCAATATACAACTATTTACATTAAACACTTTTTAAGATATTTTTTTATATGTAAATAAAATGACTAAAATCTCTAGTAATAAACTAATAATAATGTTGATGCTCTAGAATAATTTTCATCGATATATATCATGACTTGGCTAATTATTCTTTGTTGTGATTTTTATGACCTCAAACAGATTTTCAAGCTTTTAAGGGTTGAATTTTTTCTTAAAATAGATGTAACTGTTATTGAAAATCGAATTCATAAATTCTCATTTAAGGTGATTTTAAAATAAGCTAAAGAATCCTATTTTATTAATCAAAATATTTACTTTTGTATTTAAAATACTCAATATTTTTATTTAAACTTTTATATGGACATGTCTGATTGTGATACGGTCATATACAAGACATGGCCTTACAAGAGTTGCTCTTAGTGATTAGTCTAGCTAGTGCAACTCATGTTGCAGCAAACAAAGACTGGAGGTCAAAAAAGTCAAAGAGTTTGTTTTCTATTACAAAAGCGAACAAAGACTTTGACTATTTTTGACCTTTGATCTTCTTTGTTCGCTGTAAGTAACAGCGAACAAGTGCGAGCTAAAAATAACAAATCCCCCCATTTGACTAGGTTTTAGCTTTGTTCCTTGTTAGTAAGTGCGAACAACCCCAAACCTCAACACTGAAAAAAAATTGCTTGAGAAATAGTTTTAAAAATTGATTATAATATGTTCTGAACAATTGGGTCCAAGTGTTGGCCTCAATTCTACATATTTGGGCTTTGACATTGCGTATTTGGGCTTTAAGATAAAGGACTGCTTGTCATGTTTTTTTGATTACCTTTCATGGATCCATTTCATTTAAAGGGACTAAGGGAGAACTAGAGTAGCAAACGTAACTGATTTGATTTTAATTTAAAAATAATCACAAATTCTTGTGAGAGACGGTCTCTTTGAAAGACCATCTCTAATTGGATTGACCCATTAGGGAAAATGTAGAGTAAGTGTAGACAATATGCTTTAATGAATTGGGCCTGAGAGACGTCTTTTAGAAAGACGGTCTCTCAGGAGACTGCATTTGAGTTAAGACTTTTGACCTAATAAATTATAGAAAGATTACCAAGAATAATTCAATATTTTCATGATTTTTTACAATAATCTCACCTATTGATTAACCATGAATAATTCTAACTTCAGGGGTATCTGCCTTGAGTAAACTTGGTAAACGAATAACTTGCTATAACAAGTTTAATTTTTTTTAAAAAAATAAATTAAAATAAAATGTCAAAAATATAAAAAAATGTTAAAAAAGTTTTTTGATTATTTTAACGATACAGATTTTTTTATATAAGTTTTCAAAATTTTTCTCGAATTTTACATTAATTTTCAATTTATGTTTTGGTGAATTACCTACTATAGTAGGTAATCGGGTTACTTAAGTTTTTTTTTTTTTTGAGGTAGGTTACCTAAGTTTAATCAAGGCAAATACCATCAAAGTTGGATTATTTATGGTTAATGAATAGGTGAAATTATTGTAGGAAAATCATGAAAATGTTGGATTATTCTAGATAATTTTTCCTAAATTAAAAGTTTAACCCAATATGATATACTTATTAAATGAGTTAGGTTAATGTAAAAAATTTAAACCTGAAATAAGCCTGTGTAACCCATTTACTTTATTTAATGTTTCTTATTTATCATAGTAAATACAAAATAACAAACTTATAAACTAAAAGTGTAAAATTGTATCCAAACAATAAGATGTTGTCAATGCTAATAACTCTAAAATGGAAACAAAAAAACTTTATGGATTAAGCACATTGAAATTAAGTTGACTTAATCTGTTATAGGCTCATCAAAACCACCAATGTAATTCATCACCCAAATAAAATATACTTCCTCCATTCGATATTAGTTTCAACATTAGCAAAAATGACACTATTCCTTCATGACCCTTTATTTGTGACTAGTTTTTAATCTATAGGTTAATAAGTGAGATCTTATTAGATTCGTCTCATTGCAAAGATTATTAGTATTAAATTTTTATATATTTTTTTATTATACATAGCTAGAAATATTAGAGAATTAGATTAAAACATTAGACTGCATGAAAAAGTGAATGTTGTAAGTAAATTGAAACGGAGCAATATTCCATAATCTAAAAATTCTTTCTCAAAATTCTTATTCTTTCTCATATTTACTTTCTAAAATTCTCATATTTTTTACCCTTTTCATCTCTATCATTTCCTTAAAAAAAAATTAGGGTGGGTCCCACAACTATGCATTTGACAAGGACACTCACAGTGCCAACTTGTTCATCACCAATTTTATTCCTGTTCCACTAAAACTATATACTCCCAACAACAACAAACACTCTTTTATAAGCCGTCAGCAAATTCTGGCAACGAACTTTCCAGTCTTTCCAGGTAAGATTTCTCATCTCTCATCTTCAATTCTGCTTCTCGGAATTAACGGGTTCTTTTTTTTTATTAATTTTAATTTTTCGTAATATGATTAATGATTTTTGCAACTTTCGACTGTTGGGTTTTTCAGTAAACTTTAATTCATAATCTGGGTTTAGGGTTTTATTGATCTGATTTCTGAAGTTTTATTTTTGAATTTTGTTATTTAGCTATGCTGGATGCTGGTCTTTGAAGGGGATTGTAATTGTAAATATGCAATTGGGGGTTTAAATGTTGACTTATTGTTGTTTGAGAATTATATTTTTAATTATTTGCTTCCAAATTTCCGTTAGGACTGTCAATCAAATTAATCCCCTGCTTGAACTAACTATTAATCTATTCACTGTATTCCATGTTAATTTTTAAGTCTTCCTGGCATATTGCATGTGTGGTTGTTGACAAAATACCCACATATGATCCCAAATTGGTGATGTAGTGAGTAGCCAACTATTGGATAGTGGGTGAAATTTAGAAGTAGGATTGGAAAATGAGACCAAAAAAGCTAGTGGATGACGGAGATGAGTGCTTAAGATGGAGAGAGTATAAATTTGTGGATGAGATTAAAAAAAATTAGAGTTTGACCATTGTCAAAAATAAAAAGGGTGCAAAATAGTGGGATAAATTAAATTGGGAAGTGGTGCAAATTTAGAAGTTGGATTGGGAAATGAGACAAAAACCTAGTGGATGACAGAGATGAGTGGTCAAGATAAAAGAGAGTATAAGTTTGTACATCAGATTAAAAGGAGAGTTTGACCATTGTCAAAAAAGAAAACGGTGCAAATTCAGTGGGATAAACTAAACTGGAAAGCTGTGCAAAATAAGAGGGACAAATGGAGTACCATGTAAGCTCTGTGGCTGGGCTACTCCTACTATCATATGATTTTAGGAAGGAACCTCGTCAAGTTTGTGTGTACTCAACTCTTACCACGATGGTTTGCCGGTATTTTTGATAGTTGATGTTAACATTAAGCTATGCTGGCTGGCAGTGGCAGTGGGTTGTGAAGCGGGCGATATTTTGCATTATGATTCAGAGTGGTCTTTGAAACAACTTAAACTATGTCTTCTTTTTTGTAATGTCTTGATTCATAGATAGGGAATTAGGATAGTTTTTGAGTCAATGTGAGAATCTTAAGTAATCCTTGACACATTGAATGATGTAAAAAGCTAGGATCTGTTTTGATTTTTGACATGTTATAGTTTGATAAGATGGTGTAAAGAATTTTTCTCTAACAATAACATTACATTGCCCCAATACATTAAAGAGACTCATCTACTGTTGAAGAATAAGTATAATGTCATTGTCATCCTCTTCAATTATGTAAGCCATAAGGTTGCTTTATTTTGCCCGGTTCAGTCGGGGTTGAGGGAGGGTGTGGTTATTTTGGTCTCGGCCACTTGTTTCTGCTGTTTTACATCTTCTGTTCATAACCAGTGTAACATGATTCGCTAGCCAATTCGCTTTTTGAATTCGCGATCCGCTCAAATTTGTCCAAGAATAGCCTAGAACCGACCATAATTCGCTTTTTTCGATTTGCGAGGAGATTAGCAAATCATGTGACACTGTTCATAACCAAATTTGTGTACAGTTGCTTTAGTTGTGTATATCTTCTGTTTTTTTGCGCTGGATTGGTGATTATCATTGTTTCTTACCAGGAAGCATTCTTCCCTCCGATTCATCAGCCTAAGTTACGCCACACCCTCTGAAGTTAATGTTGACAACTTGACAATACTATGCAGTTATACCACCATCCTCTATCTGTCGACAGCCAAAAGGTGAGACTCGCACTGGAGGAGAATGGAGTTGATTATACCTCGTATCATATCAACCCGATCACTGCTAAGAACATGGAAGCGTCATTTTTCCGAATGAACCCAAATGGAAAATTACCGGTCTTCCAGAATGGTTCTCACATTCTCTTCAACACAATAGAGATAATTCAGTAAGCAATTATCATCTTCAATCTTACTTTGTAGTCAAAATTTATGCCTTCTAGAAGACTCTTTTCCCTTATGTTGTGCTCAATAGATATCTTAACAGGATATTATCTTAGTCTGAGATTAGACGTCTGGTTTAGTTTCTGCCCCTTGCCGAAGGCCTTTTGTTTTTCCTTTTGAGGGGCGAGAGGAGTATTTTGCCCTGGCTTCAATTATGCTATGCTTAGTGTACGGTAAATTGTTTTTAATGGGTATCTGTTTTTGGTCCTACGGAGCTATACATTTGAATTTATACTCCCTTTGTTCTCTTTTGTTCTTCTCAAATTCCCTATTTGGAAATTTCACAAACATCATATCTAAATCTAAGTTAGGTTACATTGCAGGACCGCGATTAAGTTCTATGTCCATTGAGTTGAGGATTTCTCTTTCGCATTTCGATTAGAGTTGTGAGGTAGGGGGTCTTCCAAAAACCTACTATCCTCTCCTATAAAACCGAACCTATTATTTTTTAACATTATTGTTTGAGTCCGTGTTCCTTAAGAAAATATCTTCAGCTGAAGCTGAAACATCTAGTTGAGTAATCTTTGAAGGATTGTGCAGGAGCTTCTTGGGAAAGGATAGGATAGAGATGTGCCTTTTCCACTATATGTTGTCATGAGCTTCAATTAAATTACATTTTTTAAATTAATTCATCCACTTTATAATACTGACATATGTGATTCGGACTCTTCATTTTGTTACACGTACCCATGTCCGATCCTTGATGCTCGGACATTGGTAGGGCACTTACACACTTCATTTTAAGGTAAATTTGAAAATTTTGACGTATCCGACACTTAGACATGTACCAGTATCCAGTATCAGTACCCGAGTCCAAGTATACTGATATGTAGTGAATTATTGGGCTTTATGAGGTTGGAATCATGGAACCGGCTCAGAAGCGTTCATGTGCTTAGCCTTGAAAATTCTCGGTTTTTAGATTCAATGAATTGTTAGTTTTTTTGGCCTCTTTGATAGGATATCTTTCAGATGACAAAGAAGAAAACCATTGTTAAGAGTAGGAGTTGGCTTCCAACTTCTTAACTTTCGACTTAATCTTGACAATTACCGGTAAACATGACTCAAAGGGATTATCTTCGGATTGCAGGTATATCGAAAGGGTAGCAGCTGTTTCATCAGTTGGGGATGACATTAAACTCAGCAGCAGAGAAGTCATTGAATGGATGCACAAAATCCAGGAATGGAACCCGAAATATTTCACCCTTTCTCGTGTCCCCGAGAAACACCGTCTCTATGTTATGAAATTTATAAGACGAGTAGTTATTGCTAGGATGGCAGAGTTTCCCGATCTTGCTAGTGCCTATCACCTAAGACTCAGAGAAGCGTATGACATCGAAGATAAGTTGAAAGACGCCGAGGTAATAAGGAGAAGTGAAGAGCACTTGGTTAGGCTTCTCGATGAGGTAGAAACCCAACTAAACGAAACATCGTACTTAGCAGGAGAAGAGTTTACTATGGCAGACGTTATGCTTATCCCTATCATAGCTCGTTTGGTGCTTCTAAAATTAGAAAACGAATACATAAATAGTAGGCCAAATATTGCCGAGTACTGGAAGATGGTACAACAAAGGCCTAGTTACAAACGGGTGATCGGGAAGTATTTTGATGGCTTGAGGCGCCATAAAACGTTGATGAAAACGTGGTGCTTTGTTCATTTGAGGAACTTGTTGAAGAAATATTGACGGGTCGAGGTGATAGTAGTTTCAAATGATTTTCATTATTTAACTGTTAATAAGGGGGGAGGGGGTCATATATTACATCTACTGCTGTACATATATAGAATTTCAACCGTTTTCTGTATGTTTCGGGTGAGCTTTTTTGCCCTTTTATCGGTAATTTTCCTAGGCGTGGCAAGGGAATGCATCTTAATGTTCTTGCTCGTTTTCCTGGATTAGGTGGTGTCATTTTTATCTGTAAGCTACATGAAAATAAATAGGTTTTTCTATCGGATCGTAAGTTGATGTTTGCCTTACGAAAATTTATCCGATATTGAGTTCCTTCAGAAGCTTCTTTGCTAGACTTGCTTGGTCGAGTCGGATTGTTTTCAAATTGAGTCGTTTTTGGTTTACTTGGTATCCGTTTTATGCTTTGAGCATCTCTTATATAGTATCTTGAAATTGACATACCATGAGTAGAACTTTTAGCATACATGTAATTAAACTTTTCATAATGTAAAAGTTTGTGTGCCTTTTCTTGATCTTACTACACAAAGAGACCCCAAAACCGATACCCATCTACGACATTAATATTAGTCCGGTCTATTTAGTGATCAACAAAGAAAAGAGTCCGTTACATTAAAATACAAAAGAGACTAAAGATATTGTTGTATTTTGTAATATTTCCTCCGTTCTGAAATATTCGCACCCGATTGTGACATATTATGTGAAAAAATATCACATTAGTAGCAAGTAAAAATGGAACTGAGAAAGTATATATTATTTGTATCATATTTGAATCCTTATGAAGATTTGGTAGCTGCCTCATAAATCAACTCAAAAGCTTTGTGGATACTTGACTTCAACTTGTCTGAGTCAATGAAGCCCTTTTCAATGCCTAATCCAATCCTCAGTGTTTCCATGTAACTCATTATTGTTATTACCAAGCTCTGCATCATCATATATAAACAATTAATTGAACAATTTTTGTGAGAAATCGTCTTTCAGTGAGATAAGCTCAAAACAAAAAAACCTATATGCTGATAATGTGTATTTGTTGGGTTATTTTGGGGTACGAGTATGATTTGTCTGTATCTTTCAAGAAAAGGAAAACCCCCACTCAACCCTGCCTTGTGTGGAATACCAGAAAAGTCCTTTATCTTTAATATGCCCTTTTCTTTTAATATCATACACTTAATTCATTGTCTTTCGTTATTTATTATCGAATATTTTTTATTATTTAAAAACACAAATTTTCTCTTTGCTTACCTGAGGACAACCTGTAGGCATAAAGTACATCCCTTTAACTGGATGATTGGCCAATGAAATTTGTTGAACTGGACCCACTATGTTTGTGATTGCCATGCTTGATTGTTTTAATTTACTACGGATCTTTTCGGCTGCTGCCTGAAAGCTCAATATAACACATTATTCTACGCTAAACAACTACCCACATGTCATTGGTAACTGCTACTCAAACCGCTAACAGTTACTTTCAAATTTACTTTGAGGGTGCTTGGCAAATGATAAATAGCTTATAATTGATAGTTGATCATAGTGGTTGATTTGACCAGTTGATATTGAACCCACTGCTATAAGCTGCTTGTTCATAAACAACTTATTCGTATTAATAAGTTGTTTCAACCAGCTAATTCACCAAACAATAGCATTAGCTGGTTTAACCACTCAACCCTCTATTTATATCAAAATAAGCTAAAATTGTTCAATAAGCTAATTTGCCAAACACCCCTTTGTATAAAAAAACCTTTATACAAACATGCCCTAACGTACTTTTGATCTCAAATCTAATCAAGATGTATGATTGAATTTAACCAATCTGGTTATTATAAGGTTGTGTTTGAGAGCAAAAATGTCATTTCAAATTATAGATTTCAAATATGAAATCATAAATGAAAAATTTAAGAATTACTGGGTTTGAGAAATCATCCTTCTCAAATATAAAAATATTTTATTACCCAACGCCATTAAGTGATACGTTCGGTTCAAAAAGAGTCAGATATACGCAATCTTACTTTTGTTAATGATAAAACTAACCAAGGGATTGTTTGCCATAAATTCTAGGAAGCAAACGTTATGCAAATAAAAAAAAATCAAAAAATCGAGTCTTATCTGAATTGAAAATCGTACCTCGGATCCTTTGTGTTTTCTCAAGAACTCAAGGGTTTTAATATTGAGATGAATTTTGGGTGAATTTCTGCACCTAGCAATCTGTTTTTTTGCTTCATACACAAAATCAAGAGGATTTGAAGATTTACTATGAATTAATTTAGGCAATTTTATTTGCAAATATGTAAATTTATTCCCCCATATTTTTGTATTTGCATTAATCATTTCTTGAACAGACATGTAACCTCTTATATTCCTTGTGTTAAACATCACCATTGCTGTTGATCTTGATTTGCTGTATTTCATGTCACACCCTTGCATGTATAGTCTAATACCCAGAAATAATATGCCTGAAACTGTGTCGTTTACTGTCTGCAACACCAAAATCATTGTTACGTGATTTCTGATACCATGTCAAGAAACTATGAGGATGTTTGAAAAATGGCTGATTACTGGTGGCTGATAGCTGATTTTATTAACTGGTTTGACCAGCTGATTTTGAACCTGCTGTTATAAACAACTTTTTCAAAAACAGCTGATTCTATCAATTAGTTGTTTCAACTAGCTAATTTAACAAACAATAAAATGAGTTAGTTTGACCACTTTACCCTCTATTTATATCAAAATAAGCTAAAATTGCTCAATAAGCTAGTTCGCCAAACACCCCTGTGTCAAATCTTAGTCAAAAGCTTAAGCGCATGACATATATTATATATATACACTCTATTCTTGATTAACTTGTTTCCAACTCGAGGAACCTAAGTCAACTAAACACGTAAGCTTAAAAATTCTGCTAATAGAATAATGCTAGTAGTGTGAATGTAACACATAGAATCATGGGAACCTATGACTTCCCGTTATGTGACTTTTGATACCATGTCAAAAGCTTAAGCCCATGACATGTTATATATTCTATTCATGATTAACTTCTTTTCAACTCGAGGAAAAGTCAATCAAAAATTTAAGTTGATGGTTGAAACCTAAAATTGATAATGGGGTTGTTTGGCACAAAAGCTTATTGGGCAAGTTTAACTTATTTTGATACAAGTAGAGGGTTGGATGGTGTCAAACCATCAAATGCCAATGATTAATAAACTAGCTGGTTGAAATAACTTGTTATGAACATGTTTTTTTTAACAAGCTACTGTTAGCAGTAAGTTAAAATTTAAGTATTCAACTGGTCAGATCAACTACCATAATCAGCTATCAGCTACCGGCTACCAGCTACCGGCTACCAGAAGATGAATACTTACAGTTCCAAGTTTTGTTTTGATAAGTTTGATTTGATCCAAAGACAATCCAAGAGTAGATATATGGAGATTGCTCTCCTCTTTTATATTCCTAATAGGAGTTATATCATCTTCATTCCAAGAAGGTATAACTAAACTTGCTCCAAAATCAACAAGAGTTTCACTTATAGCACACAAGGTTGTGGGTAGCAAACTCATACAACCTTCCTTAAGCTTAACATGATCATTTGTTTTCGTTTTCGGTATAGGGAAGGTTAAGGGAAGAGAAGGATTATCGGTTCGTCGAGCACAAGAAAGAAGACTACCCATTAAAGAGTAGCCATCTCCAAGGGCATGGTGAAGCTTGAAAATGGCATGGGCAGGTGCATTTCTTGTTGGGTAATTGAATATGTGAAATTCCCATAAAGGCTTATCTTGTGGCAATGGGTCCATCGCTAATTTTGTTAGGTATTCATCTAAGTAATTGTCATATGATTCTATTGATAATTCATCCTTGAAGATGTGTATTTTTATGTGATCTTCAAGCTTTATTTCAACTCTTTTCCATTGTTTTACACCTTTCTTGTCCAATACCTAAGAAATTTAACTAGATTAGCTCGGAATTTATAATATTGTTAAAGAACCAATCCAACCAACATACCCATGATATATAGGATATACTCTATCACACCTTCTGCACAAGAGTCTTTTAGATTAGGATTAATAGGTGATTAATAGGTGTTGTTCGAGTATATATAACATATTTTGGGACTTTTGCTATTATTTAGGGCTTTTGGTTGAATTGGTTCTTTGACATGATATTAGAAGTAAATGTCTGATTCACTTTTCATTTCAAGTGGAATATCTAGCTTTAAGAATAAGGACATGAGCTAGCTGCATCTACACTTTTTAGCTCGAAGAAATTTCGTATGAAGGGACGTGTTAGAGATTACAACGTATTCTTATGCTTCAACTATAAGCTTACGATTTTGTCGAATTAGTTTATTGGTAAATGCACATTGAGTTTCTAATACTAAATCAAAAAGCCAACTCGGTCTGACCTTTTTATCAACAATATAATCGAGACCCAAACTCCCTAAAAAGATTTCAAATGCTTAGAATTCTTGTTTGGCCTCTCAAATTTATATTGATTATTTGTTTAGTTGATAAATATAATACATACTCTATCAAATACGTTTAAAAAAGCTCATGATAATTGATTTTAGCATCAAAAAAGATGAGAAAATTACCATAATAGATGAAAATCTAGCGTTTATGGGAAGGAGTAAATGACGAAGTTGTGTAGATACATATAAATCATCAATAGGAACTTGAGATTCAAGAACGGCAAGAATACAAGAGTTTAAGGCTTTACTGCTTAAGTATTGTCCGGTGGGCGATACCGGTTCAACACCATCATCATCATCATCGTTTTCTTGCTTTCCTCCATTACTTTGTATCTTCAATTCTTTAGGTAATTTTGATAGACATTGTTGCATTTTGTTACCTTATAATTAAGGGTATGAAACTTTAGTTGGTATTCCTTTGAAATATAGGAAGATATTGAGAGGTGAACAAGTTTTTAATAAACACTCAAATGTATGTATGTACGTGGGTTGGCCCTTCTAAAGTGGACTTACCAATTACGGTGGTAAACTTACTTGAGGCTCGTGGTTTGTCTCATGTTATTTTCATATGATGTCCATTTAAAGATGATCATCATCATTATATTTAGTGTATTCCGCTTAAAGACAAGCTATAGTACTTAGGGTCTGAGGAGAGAATATAGACGTTAACTCATACCCATATAGGAGAGTGCGGTTAAAGAGTCTCCCAGCTCAATAAGTACAAATTTTTATATCAGACGAACTCACCATGAGACGTACTTTATATATGTTTTTAATAGTCCAATAATAGTACAATACAAAAAATTAATAGATAGAGTTTTTGCTTTTAGGTTGTCTCAGTGAGATTTGGTCTCTTACAAGAATAGTTTATAAATAAATCCATAACATTGAAGATAATTTCATTGTTAAAAGATTAACATAGTGAGGTTTTAGATCATAATAGACAAATATATTATATTAAAATGACTCATTAAAACATATGCGTAATTTATTATGTGAAGTTTCACATGATGTATTTGTATCAAAAGTCAATCGAAAATAATATTTTTGTTATAGGAATCTAAGTATGTATTAAGGGACTTCAACTATCAGCTTGTTTTTACATCGTATCAGTAGTTAACATAACAAAAGACTTTGGGTTTGAATTTCATGCATGTATTCCTGATTTCAAGTGGATTATTTAAAGTCAAATATTAGGGTTTTTTCTGCTTTCATACTTCTAAGTCCAAGGGACTTGTGCGAGGAAGCATTTAGAGTACATGATATATCCTAGAAAATTTCAGTCATAGCATAAGCTTTGATTGGATTGGCTCTTTGACGCTAATAAGGGTAAACACCTCAACCTCAACCCTTCCAAACACCATATAGCTAGGTGGCAGCCTCTAATTATTAGGGTAGTTTGAGTTTTAAGCGGAGTTTGTGTTTGAGTTTGTGAGGAAGCGTTTAGAGTACATGACATATCTTAGAAATTTTCAGTCATAGCATAAGCTTTGATTGGATTGGTTCTTTTATCATATGAAATTAGAGATATTAAAGATTAACATCGTACATCAAATAGCGTAAAAAACAGAAATGTAACAACTATTGAAAATCAGAAGTAGTATATTTTATTGTGTTGCGTTTTGTTGTAAATCAAAAAAATTATGACGCGATCTATTTTCTCATTCTCATACAAAATTTTATTATCATCTCTATTTTTAACTATTACGATTTTGTTACATGTGCAATTTCTATACAAACCAATTTTAAAGTGTTATTCATCTCTACCCTAACTTTTAGATTTTGAATTCCAAACGCATCAACTTAATAATTCTTATATATGACGTCAAATTTCAATTTGCCAAACTCTTTCATTTTCAAATAAATAATCACAAATTCTTGTGAGAGACGGTCTCTAATTGGGTCGGCCCATAAAGGAAAATATAGAATAAGAGTAAGAATTAAACACTAATAGTCTGAGCCTGAGAGGCGTGTCTCAATTATAACATCTTGAATTTATACGAATGAATTTAACTACATCTACATGTACATGTTTTTAAGAAAACATTGGATACCACTTAAAAAGTGACTCTAATTTGAATAAGTACATTTAATAGGTAGGGATAATTGAGAACCACTTAAAAAGATAAAAGTAGATATTGGAGATCATTTGAAAAGGTAAAAATAACCATTGAAGACCATTTAAAAAATAAATATGTATAGCATAAAATAGAAATAAAAAGATGTTAGTCATGAATTGTTTGAAGATAAAAGGTAAAAATAACCATTGAAGTCTGAAGATCATTTAAAAAGATAAAAATAACCATTGAAGATAAAAAGGTAAAAATTAATGTTTAACATTATTTTAAAGCCATCTCAGGGTGAAGTTTGACTTTGGTATAAGTCGGAGGTGTCACCGCCTAGGGTCGTGAGACGAAAAGGAACCAACACAAAATTCGATATTAAACCAACTTGAAACATCTAATTTGAAAATTGATCCGAATGAACAGCTCTTGTGGGAAGACTTTTGTTTTAGAAAATAAAAAGGTTTTTGAATAAATGTTCAAACACAAATTCTTGTGAGAGATGGTCTTTATGAGAGACCATATGTAATTGAACTGACCCATAAAGAAAAATGCAGAGTAAAGTAGATATTAAGCTTTAATGGGTTAGGCCTGAAAGACGTCTTTCAGAAAGACGGTCTCTCAGGAGACCAGCTGTTTAAATGTATTTATGTACGTGGGTTGGCAGTTAACACCAAGAGTTAAGACACTTGATGCTCGTGGTTTGTCTCAGTATTATTTACATGTGATGGCGAGTCCATATAAAAATAAATGCATAAAATAGAAAGATAATTTCATTGTTTGACAAATTAAATATAATCAGGTTTTGAATTATAATAGATTATATTAAAATGACTCATTAAATCACATATGTTTATAATTATGTGAACTGCATATAATATTTGCTACCATAAGTCAATCGAAATAAACTCTTCGTTGTTATCGCTAACAAGGTATTGTCGCTTACACGGTAAATCCGATCGTCTGAAAAGCTATCTAAGTGGGAGGATCAAGATCTTATGCTATTGGGGTATAATGTAACGAATTTAGGTCTAATTTAGGTTGAGTTTATGTTATGTTGAAATTGTGTTATTTGTATGTACTTGATCATGTTGTGTTTTCTTGTATTATTGGAACTAAAACAAAGAGTACTTAGCAAATTAAAATTCCCTTTATGAAGAACCAATTTCATCATTTTGAATAAATATACAAAAACGTTTCGATGAATCAACTAAGACAATAAGACGATGACGAATAATAATCGCATTCGTTCTATACAGGATTGACGTATCCAATGACATAATTCCCTTCAAACCGAATGATTTTCACGCTTGCAAATCGTCATTCGGACGAACACTGTGGCTCAAAAATGTTTATAAGAGCAAGCTTACAATGATAGGGAAACAATGGAAAATCAAAGAACCTGTGGATGTTTTTCCTATAGAATCAATGAAATTTTAAGCTGTAAATCTACGAATTGCCTGCATACTCTACACTTTGGTTTACGTCAGCTAAATGCTGATTATTTATTTCATTATCTACCATTTCCATGTTACTGTCAAATGTCCTATTTCTAGGATGTGCCCATCCATCAAAATTCCGGAACCATGGCCGTCTTGAATTCTGGTTCCAATTCCTCGGTCGATTATGGTGATATCTGTTACTCGGGAAGTGCCTAGGACCCCTTTCACGATGCAACATATTATGGTTTGTTGCGGTAGGGGCAGCGTATTCACTAGCACCAGATGTACACGGCATGCCTTGATCATTTACATTCCTTGCTTCTTCCTGGTCTCCCATTGATCGAGGACAAGAGGGAAGTGGTGGGAAAGGTTGGAAAGGCATAGCAGGAGCAACAGCCCAAGTGTCGTGAGCACCAGATTTTAGAGTTCCGACGTTTTTTACCATAGGGTACGGAAGTCCATATGCTACCGGTAATTGTGGATTAAATTTCTCCTGGGGGAGGCCCACTGCCGGTGAGGGACATATAGAAGAAGGAGCAAATCCCGGAGGAGTATCATCGAACCCGGGAGGAGCATCGTCATCGTCATCAGCATCGTGCATAACATCATCATCTCTGTGCTCGGAGACAATAGGAGCAGCAGAGCAATCCTTCTCCTCCTCCCTCGTGTCCATAGGTCCACCTGATTCAACTTCCAGGTTTCTTCTGATTTTCCTGGGTGATGCAGGCTGATCCCATCTGCTTTTACGCTTCCGGGGTCTGTTAATGATGGACTGGCTATCAATTAACTGTGGAAATGAGGCCTCCTGCTTTTTGACATCGGTGGGGTTGTTCAAGGTTCCTGATTGATCAAAACAAGCTATAGGTTCCACTTTTGCTCTCTGCTCTTGCCAATGATGGCATGTGCCAAAGTATCTACTAGAGTTAGAGCCTCTGTGGAACTCCCTTCTTCGGTCGTTCTTATCCATTCTAAAATAACTTCTGGGGTTACAAATCCACCTATCTCGAAAGTTCCGAGCAATCTGATGGACCTGGTAAGATAGGAAACTACTTCAATACAAAATTCTTGCAAAATAGATGGTATTCATAGATAACCAGAACAGTTACTGCCCACTATCTCATACATACTCCCTCCATTTCATAATGTTGTTGTGTTTGGTATCTGGCATGATAATTAATAGAAGTATTTATGGGATGTTTTATTTCAGGTTTTATAATTGGAATTAGAAATCGGAGATTAACTTTGGTATGAGATTTATTAATTTTGATTTTGTTGGTTGGGTAAGCAAAAATTAAGAGACTTAACATTCTTGAAATCCTCTAATAAATTAATAGATCAATGAAATTGTTTTATTTATTTTCTCAACCAATTAGAAAAACTTTCCATAAAAAGAAAGATTTCGAATGTATCCAACAACAGGAAACTCCCAAAACGGAATACATAACCAATATTGTGAAACGAAGAGAGTATTAAGGACCAATTCAACTAAATGCGCCTACTTTCATCAAATCGATGTTTCTGAATAAGGTAATACACACCCAAAGAAAAAAAGAGAAAGGATGTTCACCTTAATATCATCATGCTCGGTGAAAGATAATATAGACTCCCTTAAACTGCAGAAGATTGTTGATGTTGTAATCAGCAAACACAAATATACAACATATAATTTTCTAGAATTATTATGCAACTTTCGTGAATTGCATTTTATTTTGCAAAGAATGTTAGATATTACACAACAGCAGTAGCAAGTTCAACTTAAAGAACAAATTACACCAAATGTATAAAAAAAAGAGGATCAGTGATCCACTTCAAAAAAATTTGACAAAAACCATATTTTTGTCAGAGGATCAGTGAGCCACATAGAATTAACTTTTATCTATCACCAGGGTAGCAAAACATACTCAATATTTTCCGAGCAATGCCTTATAGCAAGCCAAATACTTAACTTCCACATTCATTCTTTTTCTTGAGATATTAAACAGGACTCCATGTACCTGCTCTTTAAACTTTAAAGGACTGACATACTTTAACCCCCAAGTACATTCATGTCATATTCATATAAGATTAGACATGTCAACACGATCATGCGGACAAGTGTCAGGCCGGATCATTTTTCCTTCAGGTCAAATTTGAATTGGGCTGTTACCGGTTCTTGTCGGTTTGGGTCAATCCAACACGTCAAGGGTTTTAAAAAACCTTTTTTATCACTAAAATTTTCATAAAAGATACTCCAATATTTTTGTGTCTTCAAAAAAATTCTCATAGAAAAGGACTAATATACCACTTTTAAGGCTTCAAAAAAGAAATATAAGCTCAAAATACATAGATTAACTAGAATTATAGTGGGACCCACCCAAAATGATGACATGGAACTAAAAAATTGAGAAAACGGGTCAAAACAGTCAAATTCAGGTAAAAGTCAAATTTGACCTCTTTTTTTTTTTTTGGGTCGGGTCTTTTTCGGGTTACAAGACAAAACTTCCATATTAATTTGGTCGGATTTAGTCCATTTGGGGTCGGATCTAAATTAATAGGTGTAGATATGACATGGTACGCAAAACCAAGGTACAAAATTACATTTGCAAAAGATAATGGAATATAAAATATGAAACATATTATTTTCTCTAACCTCTCTACTCCTGGATGGAGTGAATCTCCGTTAATACGTTCCACAGTTAGTATCTCCCTCTCGGCCAGATATTCTAAAACCTGCAAGAAGAAGTCAAGTTCAATAGACAAATCATCAAAACACATTCAGCCACAATTAAGAAGCATGAAGCATTTGCAAAACACCACATAAACAAAACCAGGAGCTGATCTAGCTGCTTGTCTAGGCCTACTGGAGCTCATGTAAGCAAATTCATCTTATCAACCCATTCTATCCTCTTTTATCTTAACCAAATAAAACATGAAGCAATAGCAGCCGACAAATAGCAATGTCAAAGCCTTAGTCCAAACATATGGGGTCACAAAAAAAAATCAAGGTGAGAGATTGTCAATAACAAAGACTATACTAAATTCTGCTTCAACTCAAAGAAATTTTGCCTCATTACAAACAGAACATGAGCACCAATAATGATGTAGAAAGTTGCCTAAAATTTGGATTTCTATTTTGAGGTAGCCTTAGAAGTATTTTACCTAAGAAGTTTACAAGAAACATTCCAACACCACTTGACCATGTTGCTTTGACTATTAACAAGTATTCATAGTAAGATGAACAATGTTATTAATAAAATGGAGCCCAAGCGACAAGTTATACGCAATCAAAATAAATAAATAAAAAAACAATGTCATTTTCATTAACTTTCACACATCGAAAACCATTAATTTGATGTGTCGCACGATTTTCCTCCCCAAATTCCCAAAACGGCCAATTTTATTAAGCTCATTAACACTCAAATTCAAATATAACATACCGAAGCATTATATGGTAGTAATTCAAAGAAACATAGATTCATAGTAGATGGATTTCAAGTGAAGTCTATATAAAGGGGGTGTTTGGCAATTGGTTGTTGGCTGTTAGCGGTTGACTTTTGTAGTTGACTTGTTTGACCAGCTGAAAATGCTTGGCTGCTTTTGTTGGCTTTTAAGCTAGCGGAAAATGCTTGGCTGCTTTTGTTGGCTTTTAAGCTAGCTGAAAAAGCCAGCTGTTTGTGGACATGTTTGGTAAATTTGAGTATTGGCTGTTAGTTGTTTATTAGAGAAAATGTAGGGCCAACAAGCCAAAAGGCTAGCTGGAGTAACTTTTTCATTTTGGCTTAAGAACCAGCTTTTCAGCTGCTTTAAAAGTCATTTACCACACTCTTTTTGGCTGTTTGACTAACCAACAAGCCAAAAGCCAACCAAAAAGCTAAGCCAAAAGCCATGAACCAAACACCCCCCAAAAGATATTAATATTCACTGTCGTTAAAAAATGTGTTAGATTTGAAAGAAGTTGGACCATTGAGTTGTATAGATTTTTATAAAGCATACACACATGAAATAGCTTTGAAGCTCACAATAACACACTTATGTTGTGATTCACAACATATATAAATACATTGGACATTAAAGTTTGCAAGATTGAATTTAGAAAGTGAAAATGCACATGAATTAGGACTGCCAAAATCGAGGTCAGCTTCAACCTTTAAAAGTGGATAGTGTTGAGACATTGCAAAGAGAAATATAGTAAGACTGACAGATAAAAGCAACTATGTCTATGATGTTACCACTGCTCTAACCATAGTACCATACTTGTAACTTTCATCTAACTAAAGTCCGTGACACAATGATATAACATAATAACATTCTCAAAATATACAACACAACATTTCATCACCCCAATGCCATTAAAGTGGCTCCCACCCTGGGTGGTGTTTGGGGGGTCGGATATACATAGTCTAACCCTTTTTAGTGATAACAATAACAAAGAGGTTGTTTCCAATTAACCCTTGGTAGCAACTTCTTGAAATCTAATGTTGATAAAAATCAGTCATGTATAAAACCAAAAATTGGATTCTATGTAACAGTTTCTTCTTTCTATCTCAAGTACATCGTTGAGTCCTCAATAGTCCAATACTCCATTTAGTCTGGAAAATTGAACGTTTTCTAATTTGAGTGAGACAACCAGAGACACCTACCAACCAAAGTCCAAAAACACATAACGTAACTCACTTTTAAGACTTCCAGCTTCACAAGCAATCCCTTCCCTACCCTATGTACGGAGGTACCAAAAAAAATAAAAAGGAATGACTCAAATGAATGTGGTGGTCATTTTTCTAATTGCAACTTTGTATACATTTATGTTGGCATGTAGGAAAGTTGACCATTTGATAAGGGCATGGACATTTGACAATTTATTTTACAAAAGCATGCAAAACTGTCATTAATCAGTTGACCATTTGATAAGGGCATGCGACATCAAAACTGTCATTATATAAGAGGGCGATTGACTTTTACTTAAAATTAAAAATCTATGCTCTTGCTTTGGCTACCATTATTGATAGCACACTAGCAACAATAAACTTTCAAATCACGGGCACTTCTGTAATTGAAACTATATCACATCATCAAACACCAAATCACTCAGACATTGTTTTGATACTCAAATTCGACAAAATTAGCAGAGAAATCACCAACTCTATCAAAAGGTCAAAAGAATAACATATACCTTAAGAAGCTTCCGTAAGATAGGAATCTTTTTGAAATCCAATCTGTACAGTTTCATCATATTATGCAGCATTTGCAGACCTGAAAAATGTAGTAGGAAACAGAAAATCATGCAAAACAGACAAGCAATAAGGCAATGCAGGTGATCCAAAATTATCTAATTAGGATACCATTTTTATGGATTACATCCAGAAGAACTCCACGAGATTTGGTTTTCAACATTGCATCAAGAATCATTGAAAGATCTCTATTGCTGTAGATAGGAAAAGAAAATCAAGAGTAAATTAAGTCTTAATTTATGTGAGTCCAAAGCATTCTCGAAAACAATTAAACAAATTCAATACAGGATGTCAAGTTCCTGTAAGAAATTTTACCAGTGTCTAGTAAAAAAATACAGGTTTTTGTCATACTATCAACAATTAAAAAGCCTTAATCCCAACAATATAGGGTCAACTTCACTTAGTCATACTATAGCCAAAAAAAAAAAACAGTATAAGGTCAGTTCTAACCTAAAACACAATATGCTAGTTTATGACTGGTAAAGTCTCCAAGATGTTCTGTTGAAGTCAACTCAAGGCTGATGCACAAATTTTAATTAAAACCCTAATACCCCATATATTCCATGTCCAAATGAGAACAGTCAACAGATTACAGGATACATAAAAAATTTCTGACACTAATAAAAAAATGAGTACAATATGTAAGCCTCCCTCTCTAAACATTCATTTTCTTTAATCCAAAATTTTGTTAAAAGGAAGAAATCCATAGCACAATGCAAGTGCTTATAGTACAAGGCAGGTCAAAACTCATAGCTCGATCTTAGAAAAGTAAAGGGTGCAAAAACCACTAGCAGAAGAGTCTTTGGCTTTGAAAGGAAAGCCTAGGCAAGAGAAGCTAGATGAAGCACTAAGAAGCAGCTCAAAAAGGTTAAGGCAAGGTAAAGCCGCTAGGCGCTGGTCAAGATGCATCTAAGCTATCCAAAAAAATTTATTCATTTTGCGAATCCATGAGGCAGATAAGACAAGAGCAATGAGAAAAAAAAGGAATAAAAACATGTACTTCACAGAAGGTCCAAAACTAACCTTTGAATTGCTCCACCATTGCCACTATCACCAGAAGCTGCAGTAAGAAGCAATAGTTTCAAGTAACCTTTAGAGGCATCCTGCAATACAAGGGTAGGTGTATCAAGAACTAGAGGAGAATCTAAGTACAAGAATATTTAAAGATAACAAAATCAATGTGGAGCAAAAGTGGCGTCCTATATATACTATATAGAATTCTGAAATTGCTATGCAGAATATGAAATTGCTTTAGCAATGGCAATCTTTAGGACCTAATATAAATTAAAAGAGAGTAGAATTAAATCTATTTTCACGAACATACACCAATCCCATGTGATCCCTTCGAAGCAAATCTAGGAATGAGATTACAACAGAAACTTAGTGTGTGACATTATCAAGACGTCACAAAGACCATCATATCCCTGGCCTACATATAAATCTTTGTTGGCCTCTACAACAGCTTTTAGACAGTGATCAATTTCTTAATCAATGTAGAAAAGAGACGTGTAGTATACAGACGTTCATAAAAGCAACATCACAAAGATAGTCACAATAACTCATAACAATATACAACACTCCTACAACAGATGATCTTTAATAGAGTGCAATAAATTGATATATCATACATGGAATAGTGGCAGTTACATTCAAAAAAGATTAACTTGGATTGGCTAGTGGGTAACAATCACGAAACAAAATTTGCAGAATTGCAGCCAATGTGGATGGTTGCGCACCTGTCGCCGCTTACATGGCAGTAACAGTAATCTCAAAAACTTGTACAATGTCATCACAATGCGGTAATGTAAACCAATATTTTGCACCAAATTTTTACCCTAGAAGTATTATATAAAGAATCAAAGCAAGATGAAAGAATCATAAATATGATTCTTTAGTTTGTAGTTTCCATTCGAAATAGTTTCTAGCCTCTCGCAAACAAGTATCAGTGTTAACTCATGACTCGGTTACAAGTGGATTCATATTTGTAGTTTCTAGCCTCTCGCAAACAAGTCATGGAGCTAATTGTTAATTTGTAGTTTCATTTGTAGCTTTACTTATAGCTAGTCGGCTAGTCCTACATTGCTAGCCTGTTCATACTTATCAGTAGATTTCTTGATGTGAATCAAAACAGAGATGGTTTATTCGTTATAATGCAAGGCTTCAATTAATTTTACAAATTCATTAAAGATGGGCTTATTAGGTTTAAGAGGATATTTTTAATGACCCATTACCTCCAATATGATGAAGATACTACTCTGTCCCATCATATGTAACACTTTGTTTCCTTTTAGATCTTCTAAATAGTTATCACTTCTACGAATATTTTTGGTCAAAATATGGAAGGAAATATTGCAGTAAATAATGTTCAGTTGAATCTTTCCATTCTCCACATATGACATTTAAAATGTGACGGAGGGAGCGAGTATGAGACTTGCACAAGTAATGAGTGAATCATGATCCTTAACCTTTAGGGAATAATTGCCAAAACTGTTCCACATATTAAGTGGGAACGAGAGATTAGAGCTGCGACATTCGCTTACCAAACAACATTTTATCAAGTCAACAATAGTTCTTAGAAAAGTGATCAATCAAATACTAAAGATCCACATGATGATCAGACAACCAATTTACAAAGTATTCAGCTGTTTGATGTTCCCAAGTGTATAAATTGGCATTCGGGTAGCCACAATGAGGTCCACAAGAAAGAACTTTTTGTAACAGATCGCCAAGATCCCTTACCGAAACTAGATAGTTTGGACACTTCGAGTCTGCCCAATGACTCAATTAGGACAATTTGAGTCTGCCCCTAACTCCAAAAGACTAATCTTTATTATGATTATTCAAAAGACAATCTATTATTACAAGGGATAGCTCTATATATAGCCTAATCCCCACAAGACAACTACAAAAATAACAACTCATCTATATACAAAACATAAAAGACTAATTAATATGAAAAGACAATAATGTCTTTCGACCCCTTGACCCGAGTCATTACACTTTTATGTGAGCAAGAGTTGCTATTTTATGATAGTTCTACTGAATGATGCTTTGCAAGTTAGCGAGATCACGACATTATATCTATTTGTAGGAGTTTATTCTAGAGCATAAATCAGATGTATATAAATCAGATCATTGATTAGCTTAGAGAAATTCTATATGGTAGAATGTGGTTTGGCAAAATGTTAAACGGTCGCCAAAAAAAGTTCCCTTTACATGGTAGTAGCGACTAACGTCGAAATTTTAAAAATCTATACAATGAACAAATAATTGTAGTATCTGGTAAAAATGTATTTTTTGTTTATTATTCTTTTTTACATTAACCTTAACTAATTTAGAAAAAAAAAAGATAAAATATAGACCCCTTATAATTTAACCGCAATAAAACCAAAAACTAAAAACTCATTGAAGTAAGTTAAAGATGGTAATTTTGCAAAGATGATAAAACATGGGATAGTTAATCAATATCGAGAAAATCAAAATTTTAGATACCTTAAAGCTTTTAATTTAGAATTTATGACAAACAACGAAGTTGAAATTGGGTTCAAATACGGAAGATTTTTGGTATCTTGAAAAAGAGTAAAAGGTTTAGGCTGAGAAATGGAGAATGAGTGAATACAAAATTACTGAAGAAAACAATGGTAAGAGAGCGAAGATGAGATTGGAGGGTGTTGTTGCTTTAACAAAGATGGTAACAAAACGAGGTGGCCAACCTTCAAGAGCAGATTGAAACTCAATTATGTGAAAGAAAGATTAGTTTAATGTCCTTATCATGCACAGATTTTTAAAGCATATCAATGGAAGAATGAAGACACTGAGTAATACCTTGTCTTTCTGGGCCATCTGATTCTGAATCAGAATTCACCGTGGATAGTGATGGATGGAGGTTCTTGAAGAATTGGTTAACAGAAATCATTGAAGCGAGGGTTGGGGAACCTAAAAAATTTGCACTTATTTTACCAGATACGGCAAATTTTCATAGGTACAAACTAGAATCAAAGTAGCAGTATTAAATTTTTCTCAAGATATTTAGCTTCAATGAATTTGATTTATGGATCAGATGAATCGAATTTCAAAGAACACAATTGTTAGATGAGATTTAACGAGCGATGGATGATTGACATATTTTTTCTCTCATTCCTTCGTTTCACAGTCTTTGATGCGAGAAAATGCTGGCAAATGTTTTTGAGGGTTTGTAATGTTGTGATCCCAGCATAGTATGCATACTAGCAAGAAATCCTCATATTCTAAAATGCTACGAAAAAAATAATCTTCAAATCAAAATAAAAATTGGCAATCGATTGAATTTCAAACAAATCTAAAAAAAATATCATATTTTATGCATTACAAGATCACAAAATGTAGTAATGAAATTCACAGTGAAGAAGAACAGAAGAGAGAAAGACGAAATAGAGGAATGTGGACATCAATACCTGAGAAAGATGAAAAATGGAGAATGGAGATGGATGGATTTTAGTTTCATTATTTTTTAAATTACTAATGTATAAATAAGAATAGAAAAGGGATAGATAAAATAAATAAATAAATAATTAAATAAAGTTAACAAAATCTTAACAGAATATGTCATTTTAACTGGATATGTTATGGTATAGGCTAAAACATAATCTTGATGCTACCATGAGGAGAAATGTTTTTGCTACCATAGAAAAAAGTCAAAAAAATCATTGCTATCATATGTTATACCATTATCTAATTCACTGTATATTTCTATTTAGTTAGATTAGGGGGGTGTTTAAAATTAGTTGTTGGTTGTTGATTGTTGGCTTTTGGGTGGTAAAGTTGGCGTGTTTGACCACCTGGTATCATTGGCTTTTTTACTAGTTAAGCCAACAATATAAGTCCACTAATAAAGAAATGTTTTGGTAAAAATTAGTTATAAAGGTTAGCAAAAAAAGCATTTACCAAACACACCTTGGATAAATATGAGTTTATTTATTCATAGTTAAAAAATTATTAGGTTATAACTTTTCACCCTATGAAGGATAGCACCGTGATATTATAATGATGTTCACCGAAATCGCATCAAATGTGAGAATTTAAGAACAAACCAAGTAATGTGAGCTTCAATTGGTGAAGCATCAATTAATTACCCTTCCCTAGGACAAAAGTTACAGTTTACTACCTTTTTAATTTCTGTTAATAATCCCAAAAATACAAGAAATCCGAATATGATTTAGAATTTACATGGTTTAAAACCTGTCACTGTAATTTTTTCAGATTCACCAATTAATACAAGCTTTCACTATTCATCTTCATCTTCTACAATGGCGGAATTTCCATCTACTAGCATAGAGATAAAAATAAAATAGCAATAAAAACCAGCTAACACTGGAAAAGGCAAGCATGAAAATTTCTACTAACTAGAACGACTAACCAACAAAAAAGACAGCATGCACTTAGTACACGAATAATGTTCTTGGTCAAGCATTTCAGGAACATGTTTAATTCTATCAGTGTTCCTTCCTTTCCAAAAGTATTTTTTAATTTCCAACACATACCTAGTAAAACATAGTAACATTTCCTGTCTCCAACCTTCCCCTTGCTTCCTAGTAGATTGTGTTCAGCGTAGTATTTCAAGTAGCATTTAGCGGTTTATTTTGGTTAAAACGCTACTTAATAAGTGTTCGGCAAAGTAGCATTTTAGATAGCATTTAGCCGTTAACAGCTGTTTATAATATGTTTATAAATGTAATGTTTGAAGTAGCAGTAGAAAATAAAATGGTGTTCATTAAAATAAATATCCAAGTTTCAAAAACAAAAAGTAAAATAATCCATGATCTTTCAACAAACAAAAATTATTTTTTCAGTGAAGAGACTCCAATTTTACGAGAGAAAAAAGCAATTCATTGTCATCTCTTTAATTCAATTGCTCCTTTCTATTTATTATACTGGGTATGTTAAAATGAACTGTCTCCCTACTAACAGCTACCTCACAAATACTTTGTGCCAAACAGACCCATAGACCTGAATTATCCTTTTATTAAGAAAAAGATATCACAAAATGACTATATAAAACATTCCAAGAGCAGAAACACTCATGACTCAACCAAGCAGAGAAATAAGAGTTAAAAGAACTTCTAGTTTTCAAGGTAAGACACGCACATTGTAAAAGAAAAAGAAAAAAGCTGATAACTTGGCCATCAACCAATTCTAAACAGCATTTCTTTTTATCTTTTTCTGCTAGTCAATAGAGGAATGTCCTGGCAAGAGTTCTACCCAAATTTTAGTATATACAATAAATATACCATACCTTCTTTTTGCAGATACCACCTTCAGCGTCAAGTAATTCATTGAGTTTCTCTTCAACTGGGTCAAGGTAACATGCATCGTTACTTCATTATAAAAATATGTTTGTTCTCTTAAAAAAATATACATATAATTAATTTACCTGCTTCAAAATGACCATTGGCAGAAACCTCCAGTAATCTCCTTGGCTTATTTGATAAAATATTTGGTCTTTGGGTGGTTGAAAGACCCTTACCAACAGCGGCTGAACTGCTAGATTTTCTGTTTTTGGCAGATTTAGATGGACGGGAAATTTTCATGCGAGGACAAAGTCCTGCTTGAGGTAGAACACCCTCAACGTCAACTTGAGACACTATATTACTAGAATCAACCAGAGCAGAAGAAGAATTAAGTATTGCATTTTCCAAATGCACTAACTCCGAGTTTGGGGGAGATGTCAACGTACTCAAAGTATGCTCTGCTCTTAATGTTTGATTTTGTACCGCAGATACTGGTTCAGTTCTCAAATTTTCAGCTAATAAACCTGTTGAACACTCAGTAGATTCATGAGTTACGTCAATTGCGTCCTCTCCTGAAACGGTCTGTAATTGCCCATTCTTATCCAAAGAATCTATTTTATTTATCAATCCTCCAGCTTCAACTACAATTTTTGAATTCCCTTCATTTGATTTACTTAGACTTGCAGCCAGTTCAACATTTTTAGAGCTGAACTTACGCCTCACATCCTTTCGGCCAAGGTCAATTTCACCATTTTCATGATCCGCAACAGGTTCTAGAAATTCTTCATCCGAATCTTCTTGAACGATTATGTCTACACTATTTGGATCACCACCTATATAACCACGGCATTTAACAGAGCCACAGTGACATTTTTTTGCAGCAGCCCCAAATACCCGTACATAGTTGTAGTCAAAAGTCAACTCTTCACCCTGGCAAACCACATAAATATTCATATCACATATCAAAATCAAAATAACAAAAATACATCAATGATTACAGACAATGCTACCACACTCGTATCACACAGTCAAAAGCTCATGAACATGATGGTTTGCTTCACATAAATAAAAATAACTTTTGCTCTGCGACTACTTACAATTGTTTATGCTCTCATCAGTGGTTGGTAACAGCCTCTCAAGTCTCAACTAATTAGCATGTGAGGATCATATACCTCGACCTCCCAAGACCTAACAAAGGTTATTCTATACATCGCATAGTTTTTTCACAAGACTCTTGAGTCTCGGGTGTAAAAATTCAACAATTATACTGTTCAAGTTTGATATGATTAGTACACACATACACATTTCAGAAAGGAAACCACTCCAAGGTCCAAACATGGCCGTCCCAAACATTTTAGGGCCCTAACTCTTAAGTGAAAAGCAGAAATCTAACCTCTTTAAGATACAAACATGCATGTCTCATTATTGAAGTTACAATTGATAACAAAATACTAATTCACTCAATAACCTAATTAGCCAAGAAAGTACAACAAATTAACACTACTTATTATTTATTTACCAAAATTTAATAATCTTGCTGAAAAAAATGAACCACGTTACAAAGGTTTTTGTTGAATCAAGAGCCAATTCCCGTGACCTTGGTGATGGGTTTGATCACTTGGTTGCTCATGCCTTATCTTGCACTTTTGAGAGTGTAGATATGAGTGTCATGGGTTATGGAGGATTGAGGTTTGGATCACTTGATGAAGTGATCAAAGTGGATGACTTAGTGTGCATCAATGAAGACAAGGGAGTGCTTGAGGATGGCTCTTGGATGTGCATTGAACAAGAGAAGACACAAGGGAAGCAATGCACCATCACAACAGCTGTCCACTCGAAGAACAGAAGGCTCTGAACATTCGCTCGACCAGGTCGAGCAGAGTACAGCACCCCAAAATCGCGAGTTTCTGTTTTGTTCTCGGTTTGTAGTGGGCCTTTGGGGTTTTGTCCTAAGGCTTCCTAATATGTTATGGGACTATATAAGAGGGTCTTAGAGCATCATTAGGGTATTAGAGAGAGCCAAATACATTGAGTTTACTAGGGTTTACACCAAGAGAGTCTTCTCACTTGTATTAGCGCTTTTTGAGGGAGATTGACATCAAGGTTCAATCTGTTGCTTTGAGAGTGTGTTCTTGAAGCTTGTAAGGTGAGTCATTAATGTATTCTTGTTTATGTTAATGATAAGATACTTGATTTGAGGGGGAGGTATCATTAGATACCTCATACATTCTTGTGTTTGTGTTCATTGTTGTGGTGCTCTATTTTGTGTCGTTTCTTTGCACTCTTTTGCTCTAGTTTCTTCACCATTGTTGTAGCCCATTCACAACAGTTTTCAAATAGATAAACCGATATTTCCCGCGTTGTAAAGGTGTAAGAAACTGCGTTTTGGGTTGTATCAAGGAATATCCTATGGTTTCGACTAATATTTAGGTGTTCCGATAACCACATCACTCCCATTATCGCATCATCATTCCATTACTGTGATCGCGCCCGTTACCGCATTTTTACACTCTAGCACGTAGGTAGATCCCGGAAGAAAAAAAGGGTTACTTTAAAACATCTTTTATAGTAGACAATACTGCTTTTAATCATATGTTGGCAGACAATAACAAGAGTATTAAGGCAAACATAGAAACCCTAAGCAATGAATTTTTATAGAAAACTACAATATGTTGATTGCAGCAACAAAGGTATCAAAACCTTCATCACAATATTAGGGGTCGGCTACATAAACTAAAATATTATTAATTAGAGGAATAATGATTTTATTTCAGATAGACACCAAGCAAAGAAAATACCTTCTTGATACTCCTCAGTGCAAAGAGCCCAACACAAACTTCACCATTTACAACCCACTGTTTCAAAAAAAAAAAACTCAATATCAAAAAATAAATAAATTATGACACCATATCTATTGGAATAGATAGATACAAATTATGGCACCATTGAAAGTAAGTATAGACAATTAAACAAAATATATAAGAAAAATATAAGCCACAAAGTTCAACTAGGATAAATAAAAACAAGAAGCGTGACTGAAGGGCTTAAAGATTTGCCCCATAAACGGAATAAGTTATACTATTTTCTTTCCCTTGAATCGATATAGGCAATAAAGGACTCATGATACCGGAGTTATATAAATGGCAGAGCAAGAGTAAGAACCACAAACTAATATGGCCATTTATTAGCAGAGAACAAATTTAGCAGAAACATATAATTACATCTTACACTGGTCAAGAATAGATCAAGCAACAGAAATGATAAATCATTACACTACATACATTTCCAAGAGCAGATATAGATGGACAAGTCAAACGCCCGCTCAAAAAAAAAGAAGAAAGGCAATGCATTAATTGTTTAAATAATCAGGGTATAGAAAAGTTCATTTTCACAGAAAGCTAGATATTTAAATTAGAAGTTATGAAGAATAAGAACCTCGGCAATTATCCAAGATGACACAAAATTTACATCCTATTATCAGATTTCCACCCCACCTGAACTCAGAAAAACATCAATTCTAAATACATGGCAGGTGTTACCCTACCCTTTTTTATTGTCGGTAAGACTAACAGCATAACTAAGCTTCTCTTTACCTCTATTTTTATGTGAAAAAACTAAATTATGGGAAAAAAATGAAACCTCTCAATTCAGTACCATTTTGAATGCAAACATGTAAGTGGTTTTTTATCATCTTTAGCCTCTTCGAAGAGTTAAAGAAAGCCTTTGCCCAATCACAAAAAGAGTAAAAAATAATGATCTAATTGATTTATCATTCATTTTCAGAACTAATTGATCCAATTGATCGTTTCACAATTTACATGTCCACGGATCTAGCCTTCTCATGACATTCTTAAAATCTAATACTTGAGGCCAACTTTTTTGCATAACACCAGTAATTCATGATGTAAATATAAATATAAAAACATTAAAAAAGAGATGAGTGTAAATCAAATAATGAAAAGGTTAAACCAATAAACAATTTTAAAAAAATTACAAATTTTTAAATAATGATCAGTCATCCAAGCACAAGAATCACCATAAGGTAAAAACATAATACACTCCATTATCTCCAATGTCATTAAATTGCTCCCACCTAGGCGGATTTTAAAGGTCAGATGTACGCAACCTTTCCTGTGTAACAACAAAGAGGTTGTTTCAATTGACCCTTAATAGCAAACATCATCTACAACTTCATATAAAAAAAGTGGCTAACAATGCCATTAAATGACTTCCATCGGGAGTTTGAATGGTTGGACGTATGCAACATTACCCTTGTAAATCAAAGATCAACCTTTCATAGCAAGCATCATCTACAAATTCTCACAAATAAGCGCACAATTGCATTAAATGAACCATTTAACTATAGTTCATCTCGAATGAGCATAGAGATAATGAACAGACCATTAAAGTATCAAAGTTAAAAATAAGAAAGAAAAGCAAAGATTCCACCTCAAGGATCACGAATAGAGGAAATTATTTAAAGGTAACTTCACCTTTTCCGTACGACAATTAGGATCACAACTATGGTTAACAAACCGACCTAAGTTTCCTTTGACACTAGCATCAATGACCTGAAAATTAAGCAAAAATGAATTGCATCAGACATATTACAGGAAGATTACACTTCTCAAGGAATTGTGATACCCAGATTGCAGATAAGATCTACACTCGGAAACAAAAAATCTATGTTTCGATTCTTAAGGTTAAAAGTCAATTGTGATACAGTGGCAACTACTTAACGAATCTGTTAGAAGGAAGCTTGTAGAAGAATCCATAAGATATTTAAAAGATAGCTAAACGAAGGATGTCTGCATTCCTAAAAATAGAGGGCACTTAAAGAACATGGGATTAGGAAGTTGAATATTGTTTATTTTTTTATGGTTTTGGAGTGAGCTTTACCATTCGATAGTCAACACTTCTCTGTAGCCATTTTTCACCGCTATTGTTGTCAAGAAAACTATTCTTTTGACAGTGATCTTTTAAAATTGAAAAGTAATACTTCTTTTTTTCACCAGCTTAGCTTATGTAGGGCATGGTTATCAATCAAAACCATTATATTCCAACAGTTCAATAGAAAATTGGAACCATGTTCAATCCTCAAAAACTAGACATGCAATTCCTATATATTTGTTTAAGGTAGAAGATTAACAGCAGTTTGTTGATGACACTCAAAGTTTCTTATCGGATGACTAAGAGATCATGACATGGTTTTAACTATAGTGTTGGTGCATGTGGAAAAACCTTATTGATAAGTTAAAAATGCTATTAAATCTTATGGAAAGTTTTTCTGATTCCTGATCACCAGATGATCTTTACATCTGGAAAGCCAAGATCTATTTTATGACAAGTTTGGTTAAAAACTTTTTCAAAAGGTAGATAATAAATAAAATTCTATTGTATTTCCCTACATCTTTTGAGCTTGCAAAGCATGCTTCAATGAAGAGTGATGAAGGTAAGAACACTATATGTCATCTCAAAAGGGAGAGAAATAGCATTATCATGTTATGTCAGAAGATCAAAAGTAACTGTAGAAGAAAAGGACACAAAATGCTCAAGTACCTGCATGCAACAACATTAGATACTATTCCACATGTAAATAAGCACATAGAAAACATGTAACCCATAAAGAAATTCCTCAAAAGCACTGTTAGAACCTCATTTGTATTTAGTGTCATGAAGTAGAAATGCTTGTGTCCCTTTGCGGCATAATCCTTTTGCCGCGCTTCATAAGAGTGCAAATCTAGCACCTGATCAATCCAAAAAGGTAAGTGAGACTAGATTGAAGCACTTTCAAGTTTCAATACAAACTGATAGAAAACATATGGTTCACCCGTAAAAGTGAGCGAGTGTGTGTGTGTGGGGGGGGGGGGGGTGTATGAGTCCAAAAACATTATCTAATTTGACGAGCAGTTCCAATTCGATTTTAGCAATAAATATTACCTCACCAACATACTCAATGAGAAACTGCCCTTCAGATATATCTTCTAAGACTTGTAATCCATAACCTTTTTTACCACAATTGAACCTTCTCAGTTTGGCATATTGCCGTTTTTGGAACTGCAAAAAGTGTAAATTTCATCATATACTCACAGAAGATGGAGAATGAACATAAAAAGTACAAGCAAATAACCTGTCGATTCGAACAAAGGTCCCCACAAGGGCAAGCTCCTTGAACACATTCAATGTTCAACATCCTATTCAGGCAGTGACTGCGACAGCCCAGGCTGCCATCTACAGAGGGTTTGCAGTGGCAAACCATTATCTGAAAGGAAACAATACAATGCAACAGTCAAGAAGTAGAAAAAAAATTCAAAAACACAAGTATGGCAGCTTCACAAACAAATAAAGGTGTGTGTGAGTGAGTGAGAGTATATTATCAGTGACAATGTGTGTGTGTGAACTGTGATTGTGCATGTTGATATATATGCCTGGCAAAGTTCCAGGACATGACGGCAAATCCTTATTTCTGGTAAAACTGGGACCGGCGTGGTAGAGATATTGAATGTTATAGGTATAACTAGGAAAGAATCTCTTCAGCTCATATAACATTACAAATTCACTCAATTTTAATAAATTTAGAAGACATCAAACCTCATCTATATTCTGTTTTTTCCGACTGCGGTGCAGAAATAGGTTAGACCTTATTGCTATCCAAGTTGAAGGTTGTGAAGCTGATGGGAAAAATAGAAAATAAATGTTAGAATCAGGAAATCTATGATTACTTGGATCATTTATATTACATAAAGCAAAGCCATGAAACAAACCTACTAATTGCCTATGACCACTACCCTTGGAGCCTATTTTCCCATCGCAAGCATCCTCTTCATCAGATATTTGTAAATCAGCATTAATCTCAGCATTGGATTTCTCTTGAGGAATTGAACAATCAGCAAAAGCTTGATCTTGGTTGTCCTTACAAGCCCTATGTGATACATCATGATGAAAATAATAGAAAGGGACAAATGTCAAACCTCAGAATACCCTTTCAACTGTAAATTGCAATCAGAATCCAAAAAAAAAAGAAGGAAAAAATAAAGGTTCCTTCCTCCCCCAAAAATACATATCCATAATGAAGAGCCTCGAATGGAACGTATTCAACCCTATTCATCATTTGGTGGACATTAGCCAATCAAACTGATGAAGGGAAAAACACGGGGAGAATTCCTTATATAATGAAAACTATTATCCTAATACTCTTTTATTTAATTTTAAGCCCAATCATAAAGTCAAATAGATATCAAAAATTTGAGAGCTTCAAATTCACAAAATGTAATATATCTCTCCTTTCTTTACATGCAAAACAAAGGAAAGAATTGATTCCCATGTATCCATAGCAAGAAGAGGAAATAATTGAAATAATGAAAAGATTATACTAACGACTAAAGAAGTTGACATAGACCATCCACTTACTTCATATAACAAGGTACCTCCAAACACTACCAGCCCATTTGGTTATTGACACTAAACGGTGATAAGAATAATTAATAGTGTAAATTTTCACAATATGTACCATGTCATTCCCATGATAATGAAACTGATCATAAAAAAGTTATTTTTTCACAATTTTCCATTACCACCTAATACCACATTTTCAAATAGTAATGCATTGGAATGAATATTGTGAAGAAAATGAGATTGTTAGTGAAGAACAAGAATGAGCATTAAAACTGTCAAGAGTTAATCCTACCATAATTACACTAATTGTTCATTACCATTCCCACCATTTAATAACGGCTACTAAATAGGCCGTAAGTGTATGAAAGGGTCAAAAATAAAATCATAATCCAAGAAAAATCCTCTAAATATGGTAAATCCAAACAAAGTTCCGAAAATCTTATGCGTGCAAAATGGTAAACTCCTCTCCCTCAGTCTGTCAAATAAGTATTCTCTATCATTTTAAAGCAACAAGCATAAAATATGCAATGAATCAACGGTCAATTGGAGAAAAACACTATTTAAGCACAAGATGTTGGGAACTCGGCATTGCCATTGTCCTCATTACATGTGTGATTAATTGCAAAAACAACACCACATCCATCTCTCCCTTAAAGACACTAATGAATACTAGGATCGTGTCCATGTCCAAAAAAAAGGCCTATGATAGGTTAACCCAAGACCAAAAAATTGCAAATAAACTATAACTATAACCCCTTTGAGCAAAAAATCATTAAATAGAAAAATAAATAGGGCTTTCAAAGAGGAATGACAGACAATGCAACCATTAGGCGTGCATAGTCTTAGCTCAAAGTTCCCATCAGCTTGATCCCAAGCTCAACTCTAGCTAACAGACTCTCAAACATGCATTTAAGAACTAGCTCATATTAAACACTTTGCTAACTATCAAGCGTGCATAGTCTTAGCTCAAAGTTCCCATCAGCTTAATCCCAAGCTCAACTCCAACCCTCTCCCGCTGCTTAGAGACTCTCAGACATGCATTTAAGAAATAGCTCATATCCAACATTTTGCTAACCTCATCGGTATTATTTCTTTACATTATAAATAATATAATTGTTAGTCTGTTATGAATGTTCACTCTACCATTCAGGTTTCTAAATCACGCAAATTTTTTTGAAAAAGAAAAAACTTCTATTAATGAAGAAGCCAAGAGATACATTCACGAGATGAAGTATCCTTGATACAAATTAGAATGTCTACAATACAACCCTCCATTTGCTTCTCCCAAATTACCTCCATCGGCAAAAATCAATCATTACAAATACACCTAAATTACCTCCAGAAATTACACCTTCTACAATCATTAAATAATGCAAAGATAAAGTGATGCCACCGCTCAGACCCCACTTAGGAGGAAACCTCACTTGGTGGTAATCAAATTTTACTCGTAACCAACAACTCTCGAAAAATTACGAATTTTTAGCAAAAATAAGTTTTAGGAGAATCACCTCAGCATACTTGTCAAATAATTCGGCATCTACATAGTTTCATTAGTACAAAAAATCAGCACGATCTATTACGCTAGAAATGCGACCTAGGTTTGAATGTAAAGTAAAAATTGGCAATGAAATAGACAACGAATTAGACTTTACCATCTACGATTTGTTGCTTCGATAACATCCGCAAGTTCAGCGGGTATACAACGCCATTTGAGACAGTCGTCGCAACAAACCCATGCAACACGAGGTGCCAAAGGCAGCTCTCCAACACCAGTGGATTTAAGATCCACACAAGATGCATTTTCTATCACAACTTCATTGCTAGACTCTTTTTTCCTCACATCAATCACTTGCTGATCCCCTGCAAGATTTTTATTTCTTTGAACTGGGTAACTAAAGTCAGACAAAATAAATAAATAAAAAATAATTAAAGCTAACAGTTGAAATAACTAGTAAAAACTAGCGAAAAATAATTTAAGATACCTGTCGCTGGTTGGCCATGTATTTTGTATGCCTCATTTGAAATCCCAGTTGCCCTCAATTTGCTTTTATTTGCATCCTTTTTACTCTTCTGCTGGCTAGAGGGTCCTTTTTTATTCCTAATTTCATTATTATTCTTAGTTTTATTCCTAGAATTTCCTTTCGTTTTTAAACCTTTAGAATTTCTTAAATCCTGGGTAGCAGTGAGAGGAAGTAACTGACAGGAATTCCCAGAATCATCCGATTCAATCCCACCAGTCATCTCAGAATAAGTATTGATATCAGCAACATGGCCCTGATTTGAGGTTCTACAGGAACCTTCTCCTACAACAGGAAACAACTCCTTTGGAACTCCATCAAAGCTGTTTCTTGGAGGATTTCCCTTGTCGGCAATGTTATCAACAATAGAGCACAAATCATTACTAGCAACATGCAATTGACCATCCTTCTCGAATATGTTAACTCTATCAGCAGAGTGTTGGCTTTTCAGAGGACTGCCTGCTTGACAAAGTTTATCTTTCTTCTTTCTTTTGCTCTTACTCTTTTTTGCAGATGCTGGAATACTGGGGCAAGCATTACCATGGGAGTCCTTGCTCACAAAGTTATGCAGGGATGTAAAAGACCTTGGCCCAGTAGTAGAATCAAGAACCTGGTCAATAACCTCCGAGTCAGGTGAGGTACCAGGATCTGAGAACTTGTCGGGACATGAGCTTCCCTGCTTATCAAAAACCATGGGAAAATCGATACAACTAGATTTTCCTGGCAGAGAACTAAGCTCCTGATTTAATCCTGTGAACTGAAGGTTTGATGTGGAATTGCTGCATTGCATCAAATTAGGCACCTCTTTGGAAACTGAACTATCCATCACATTAAGAGGCTGAGAAGAAGGTAAATCCCCAGTTAATATGGGAGGCATACTCTCAACCTTATTTTGTTGCCCCCTTTTCCCAAAGGTGACCTTTAAGCGAATTGGACGACAGGGAACCTCTTGTTTTATCTCTGACAACTGCAAACATGCTACTTTATTCTTATTTTCCTTTCGGCTCCTTTGGCCTGCCTTTTTTTTCCTTAAGCTTTGATCCAATACTTGATTTGGAGTAACTTCATTGCTCATTGGAAAGAACTTAGATAGGTTTTCAGGCGATCCCCATACGGACGTAGAAGTTGATCTACTCAAACTACTTCGTTTCTTTCTTGTAGCCTCAGAAAGCAAGTAAAATGTTTGATGAATTGATACTTTCGAGGCCTTCTTTCTACAACTGGTTGCATTTTTTCCTCTTTGAACTTTCTGGACAGATTTTCTACTACGAGAGCTCCTACGTAAAGTCGGAGAGCAAGTATTTGGACCTTTCAATTCAAACGAGTCACTATCTGGGCCATTATTCCCATTTCTTGTGCTACTAGTATTTGTAACATCCGGAACTGCAACACAACCATTTAATGTTAAAGAATCCTCCATAAGAAAATTCTTTGAAGACTCATCATCCACAGCCCCAGTATAGACAGCCTCCATAAGCCTTTGACTCAAAGAATCGTCAAAGCCTTCGTTGATATCTGAAATATACTGTGCTGCAGAAGCACTGAGACGATTACCAGTACCTTGCTGCATTCCTAAGGGCACTAGCCCATCAATGTTAAGGTTTGAAAGACAATAACTCATCTCACTCTCACATAGTCCTTCAAGACATATCCTGTTCAAGCTGCAATTGATGCTTGAAACATTCCCGAATTCAGGGTTGTTATCGGAATTCTTAATTGGTTCAAAATCTGTATCATCAGTATGTGGACTAAGGTCCCTTGCTCTTGCTTCAACCTTACCAGAGCTATGATCCATATTGCGGAGACACTCTTTCGAACTGGATGCCAAAACAGAGCTCTCTGGCCCTCTAATTTCCTGCGACTTAATGCCCAAAGTTGAAAGTGGCACAACCACCAACTCTTGCGATCCCACATTCGAATTACAATTAACTTGCTCCCCAATGCCATCAGCACATGCTGAATCAGCCATCTTAACGAAAGCTTCAGCACTTTCAGCACAATGTGGATTCCCATGACCACCAACTGCATTCCCATCTTCACTTTCCAATGAATCTAACCCATCACCCAAATGCGAGCAACAAGCTTGCTGAGCAACTAATTCTACAGCAGAATCATCCCCACCTTTATCAGTACTCCCCGAACTAACATCTAACTTCGAAAGGGGCTCAATAACCTGCTCTCTAAGCCTCTCACTAAGAACATCATCCACCAACTCCTCACTCCTCTCAACCACAAACATTTTCGGAGAGGCACAAGCAGGTTCAGCTGCAACCTCACAAGGACCCATCACAGTTTTTCACAATCCCCAGCAAAATCAGACAATAACCAGAACTTTTCCGCAAAAAACAAACCAACCCATCTGCTCAATCTCACAAATGGAACAGGCGAATTTATTCACTTAATCACCAACTCTTCATTTCATCATCAACGCAAAACAATGCAAAATTCAAACACCTACAATCATCACACACAACTCCAATTCATTCAATTAAAATCACCTTATAATCACAAATTCATATAACAATAAATAATTAATTTCAAAAAAAAAATGTAGATAAAAACAAAACAACCCCATAAAAATTAGAACCCTAATTCGAGAAACAAACATGAATGCACATCAACAAGTAGATGATAGAAAACATCACAGATAACGAAACAAAATATCAAAAAAAACAAAAAGCGGCGTACCTGCTGGTGTAGAAATAGAGATAGAGAAGAAGAACAAGGAGAGAGAAACAACGAAAAGGAATGAAGCCGTTGAAGAAATATTTGTTGGGTATATATTTTCCTCCAAAAAAAAACTTTATTTTTTAGGGGTACCCTCAATTGAGAAGGAACGAAGGAAGGAGAGAATCAGGTAAAGCGGTGAAAAGGAAAATAAAAAAGAAAATTAAAAAGGGGATTAAAACAAAAATAAATATAAATATAAATATATATATATAAAAAAATGACCTGCACTGAACTGAAGGAGAAAAATATAAATGAGAAGAGAGAGAAAGTCATGAATCCAAATAGGCAGGGAAGAGAAGACCCTTTAAATGGAGTCAAGGTGGTATTTGTTTTATGCTCGGGCTCGAGCTCGGGCTCGGGCTGCGGAGTTGGGTACTTTGGGCTATGGTTCACTTTTGGGATAATATCGTCCTAAAAGTTTTGGGTTGGAATTGATATTATTTAGGGACTAGGAGAGTAGCTAGGAGGGTACTGTCTTTACAGGTGCTCTTTTGAGAGACTGTTTTTTGTAAAGATAACTCTTAAAAGTTCAGCCTAAATTTATATCAGGCTCTCTCTTGAAATACCGTTTATAGTATAGACATCTCTTAAGAGCCCAACCCATATCTCCCTTTTAACTTACAAAACTACCAATTAGTTTTTTTTTTTTAATTTATAAATTAGGCCAACTCCAAAACTTGAGACGTCTATTGTATAGATGGTCTCAAGTAAGAATTTGTAAATCTATATCTAGAGGTGTAACAATATATATTTAAAACTGAACTGGACTTTTGAGAGCCATCTTTGCAAAAGACGGTCTCAAGTAAGAATTTGTGATATCTTTATATCTATACTTGAGTTGAATATCACAAAAACTAGTAGACAAATTCTTTATCAACTTGTCTTTATTTTGACCGCTTCATCATGAGACGACTTTATGTTGAGTAGAAGGTTTGAGGTTCGACCCTTACTGGGCGAAGGTATCAATTGAGGGGTTTCTTGACCGCGTGCTCTCTTTACTCCTTCCTTGAGAGAACGGATATGATTTGTTTGCATCTTTCGGAAAACGAAAACCCCTAGCCGGATCCTACCTTGTGCGCGATACTGAGAGTGTCCTTTACTTTTTTATCATGAGACGACTTAATATGGGTTATCTCAATTTTAATTTATTAAAAAATTAAATACAGTTTAGAGTAAATTCGGTACTTCATCGTCGTCATTATACTCAGTGTATTACGTATTAGAGTATATAACATATCCTGTGATTGAGGCCCCAGGATATGTTATATACTCTAACACGCCCCTTCACACGAGAACCCTTTGGGCTAGAAGTGTGGATGCAAACATAGGCCTTCCTCATACCTGACGCTGAATATTCCACTTTAAATGAGGGGTAGTTGAGATTCGAACCTATGACCTCTTGTCACACTGGCTCTGTACCATGTCAAAGGTCATAAGTTCGAATCTCAACTACCCCTCATTTAAAGTGGAATATTCAGCGTCAGGTATGAGGAAGGCCTGTGTTTGCATCCACACTTCTAGCCCAAAGGGCTCTCGTGTGAGGGGGCGTGTTAGAGTATATAACATATCCTGGAGCCTCAATCATAAGCTTAAGCTTTTGGTTGAGTTGGTTCCTTGACATTACGCCCATAGAAAACTATGATCAGTGTTTATGGAGGGAAGAAATGTCGCAAATCGACAACTCATACCCAAAAAAGAAAGCGCAACCAAAGAGTCCCTCGACTTGAGAAAGGTCAAGAGAAGTTCCTGCAACAAATAGGATTACGGCAGTCATCTGTTGTTTAAGTTTAATAAATTTTAATTTTTTTTAATATTATAAAAGATTTTGGCTGCTTGTATGGGGCTTGTCTCACGGTGACACAATCATATACAAGACTTGCCAGAATTTTTATGGAACACGATTGCATGCGTGCAACCATTCGAATAGGCTAAATAGTTCGCAACCCAGATCATATTCAAGACCTACATACAAAGCCAAATCTAAGACTTAAAAAATCAATTTCAAGACTCAAGTCGATTTAGTATTAATTCTTGAATTTGGAATTATCATTTTTCAAAAAAAAAGTATCATAATCATACTAAATATCTATAAAGTCATGTATATACGTTTGAAATTGAAATTTTAATACTTGGGATATGACTTTATGTCTTTGAAAAGGCTTTTTAAGTTTTGAAGTCAAAAAAATTAAACATTTATAATTAATCATTTGCTCACATCGTTGTACATACATAAAGTAATATTATGTCTGATTGAAAAAATATATTAAAATTCAAAGTTACATAAGAAACTGTTTACAATAAAAATTATATAGTATGGATATTTAGAATAATCGTAATAAACATCTATACGGCAATATACGTTTTAAAATTGGAAGTTTAATACTTGGAATAAGGCTTTTATGCATTTGAAAATGCTTTTTAAGTTCTGAAATAGTCATACAAAACATTTCTAAAGTCTTGAACCAAATTCGTAAGTGGTCTTGATTTTATAATTAAGTCGCATATAAGGCGATGGCTACACAGGAGAATTTATATTTGAGTATATGGTCATGACCATCAACCTAATATCCCGCACAAAGTTAGGGTATGGGGCTACATTTAAGTATCTGTTAGAATTATTGGTGACTTGAGTTACCAAGTAATCAAACATGATTAAATTAATTAATCACACTAGTTAGTGTAAGAGGAAGAGGACACAAGTACTCCTTTCTTATTGGATGTTTGGGAATCAAGCTAGTACATTAGTACAATGTACTAATGTAGTGGAAACTTGGATGTAAGAAGCCTTGGTAGTGTATGTCTTGGGCTCCAAGGAAGTATTCTAGAGATAGTACAAAGTGGGGACCAAAGGAAGAAACGAAACAGCAAAGCAGCAGCAGCTCCTGCACGTCGCTCGACTGGGCTGCTCGGTCGAGCCACTGGTCGAGCAGACTCTCTGTCCCATTTTCGTGATCTGCTGGCTGTTGGTTGGGATATACATGTTGCCCCCCTTATGTCCCATGTATTTTCTCTATAAATACCCAAGCCTTAGGACATTATTAAGTGCCCCAATAGTCTCTCATACTTAGAGCTATTACCTCTTGCTTTTCTCCCCCATTAGCTCCTCTCTTCCATTACACATAACCTCTATTTGTAATTACTTCAAGTCTTGTATTTCTCCTTTGAACACATTAATATAAATCCTAGGCTAGATGGTGGATGTAGCCAAATTGGTGAACCACTTTAAAAATCTTGTCTTGTTTATTTAGTTTATTTTAGCCATTCATTTACTACTTGCATTATTTTTGTTCCTAACTTTGACACAACATAAACATACATTTAAACTTCATTTTGTGATCCTTGAGTGAGGTCTTAGTCTCTCCTTTCAGTATCTATATGACTAATTTGCCTAGCTTTGTACATTGTGTGAGAGTTGTTTTTAGATGTAATATCGCTAAAGTTATCCAAAGTTGATTCGATTTATTAAAATTGTGTTTGACTCAATTTGATTAGAAATAACCGGCATGTAAATATTATATCAGATTCAAGATATTTTGCGTACATATTAGAATTGAAATTAAACAAACCTAGGATATTATACCCAAAATCTACCCGAAACACTCAACTGTAAATTTCTAAATATCGTTAAGTTTGATTCACTAAAACGAGAAGATTTAGACAATATTTCTAAGTACAGTAATCTACAACATACAATACAATAAAAAAATTAGAAGTATTTGTAAAAAAAACATAGTAGTAATTTTAAAGCTTAGGAGATTTTCTAGCGTGTTTTGTATAGCCTGGAGTTTTACACAATGCTAAGTCGGGGCTTAGAGTATAACAATTTGGTGTTTGGGGGACATCTCAAGTAGGATTTCTATGTAACTTAAGTTGGGGTTTAGGGAGTGTCAATTAGAGGTTTATAACACCTCAAGTAGGGTTTATAGTATCTCAAGCAGTGATTAAGTGTATTTAAAGTAGGGATTAAGGGGGTGTTTGGTTGAACTTTTTAATACTAAGTAAGGGATTTAATTACCATTCCTTCACATATTTTGTTTGGTATGATATTAGGTTAATCAAATCCCTTTCTTGGAGGTAATGGATACACTTACTTTGTTACGTTCAATTTATGTTAAGTAACAAATTTCTTTCTAGGATTAATTAAGCGTTTCCCTTATATTTTCATACCAAACAACATATAGTTACAACTCATACTCTTAATCTTACTCCTCTTTATCATTTCCCTTTCCGTTACATTTTATATTCCTGTTCCCTAACTCTCTACAAAACTTGATATTATTCAATGAAAATCTTGGAATTACAACTTTCATCGAATTAGAATGTATTGTAAATAAAAAATGAGAAAGTAGCTAGATGATTTTGCAACCCTAAAAATTAATTTGTCCACTATGCGGGTTTGCAGTGCAGTTCCAGTCAAAACTTTTTTGGTAGAGTTTGATGTAATTTATACTCCTACAAATTTGGAAATTGGGTATCACGATTTACATGGTAGTCAAACTAGCTTCAAAATAAATAAAAAGATGTTATTTTTAAAAAAATGTAACGCTTTGAATAATACAACTATACAAGCAGGTTGACTTACGTAAAGAGCGGCCTTATTAAGGTGGTATTTAATATGGCTTTTCTTACTAGGCTAATAGGTTAATTTAATTACCTGGCTTCAATCAGACCGAAATTTTAAATGGGATGGAATGTTGGCCCATTTAGAAGTCCTTTGAACAAAAGATGGACGTCATGTAGTAGAGATGCAAACGTTGAGCTCAATGTGTGGCCGGGCACGCAAAGATGGACATAATTAGAAATTATGATTTGAGAGAGATTAGGGATTACCCCATTATCAACGAAGTTGCATGATAACAAGTTGAAATCGTTTCACTACAACAAATTTAGCTTTTTGCGACAGTGGATTTAGTGGCATTAAAAAAATACCACTAATTCATATTTTTAGTGTAAAAATTATTGATTTTTATTTTAAGTTCCACCATAAAGTGTTTTAGCGACATTAAATTTAGTCTTTAGTGGCATATGTAATTGTCACTATAATCTATAGTTGCATTGTGAGAAATGTCACTAGATCCTATGTCGCTAAAAGCTATACTGTGACTTTTTAATGTGCTGCTAAAGGGTCTAATAAACGTCACAAAATCCTCTATATACACTATAAGAAATTAGAAATAGCGACATTTAAATTAAATGTCGCAAAATATATCCCACTAAAAGCAAATTATGTTGTAGTGTTTAGGCATGTGAAGGGAAAGATTGTCGAAGCACATGTGCAGATGGTGAAAGCCTCACAGAGGACTATAAGAGAAGTCGAGGTAGACATGAGAGAATTTGAGAGGAGTAAATAACACTTGTGTTTGTGTGAGATGCAATCTTTTGAGGACCTGACGAGGGATATAAAAGAGTAGTAGATGGAAACCTTGAATTAGTGTCTTAGACTTTTAATAGTTCCGTGCAACTTATCTCTATGTCACCTATAGCCTTGTTTATTATTCTAGCTTTTATGTTTGCCTTTTCATTTCTTTGATCATATCGTGTTGTTTGTCGTGTTTACATGTCTTGCCTTGCTTTGTTTCCCTCTATCGTCTTTCTCAAGCCACGTTACTTTTTGGCCGCATGCATCTTCCCTATTGTCCCTAAAATATATATTTTTTCCTCCCATATGCCTTCCTATTGTGCATAGACATCACTTTTTCAATATTGCCTGAAATTGCTCACAAATCATAGTTGTAGAAAAAATCATAAAACAGAGAGAGTAATAATTTTGTTTCTTCAACAATAACAAAATAGTTTTGACATAATTGAAACTTGCAAATAAACCAACAATCGTACTTGTAAAAATTAACAATTGCTTAAGCATTTTATTAATAGTTACAAATTAGTGATCATTTTACCAATAAATAGAATTATATTTATTTGCAAAAATTAATTCACATCAAAATAAATTGTTTTGTTTTTAGTAAAACTAGTTACTAGTCCTAGTAATCTAGTACGTCTATATGTCGTCCTTTTTAGATACTTGCAAAAGGAATCACTATTTTTAGTTATTGGTATAAATTTAGTAAGAAAATATTAAAAAAAAAATTAATGGAGTAATAAATATTAATATGAGATTTATTCAAAAAAAAATATTAATATGATATGTTAGAAAAAATTGAGATTACGGATAAAAATTAGAGGACGTTCCTAGTATTCCGCACAAGGCAGAATCTGAGTGGGGGTTCTCTTTTTCCTGAAAGATGCGAACAAATTATACCCATACCTCCAATTAATATCTGCGCCCAATAGGAATCAAACTCCAAATCCTCTGCTCCACTTGCAAATGCTCTATCCATTGAGCCATGAGCGCTTTTGGTTGATTGTTAAATGTTAATACATCACCCAATTAGAATTTTGGAGTAGATAGGGACTGCCCTTTTTATGATAATCTACGAAAATTCCCCTTCACTCTTTATCTAGATTCTAGAGTATGCTACTTTCAAGCTTTTCTTAGTATGTTGAAACGTGTGGACTGTGGAGTAGTATTTAATAACCACATTTGTATATTGCATAAAAGTTAAAATATAGTTTGATCTTTATATGATAAAATTATTTTTATAAAAGAAAATTATATCAAAGTAAAATAAACAAACTAAATATAAATGTATGATATAATCTCTTAGAAACGTGGAAGTAAATGAGAAACCAACAGTTAGAAGTGAGAAACTAATAAATGGATAGAATAACTCTATAATATAGAGAAAATGATTTTTATTTGTAAATAAAAGAAAAAAAATTGCTATAGTTCTTTGAGAGAAACAAAGGAGTGAGAAAAAAAAAAGAAAGTGAGGGTTTACTATCAACCATAAGGTTGTTATTTGTTAATAGCCGCAAAATAATGAATGAAGTTTAGGGTTTTTTGAGAGAAAAAAAAAGCGAGTGAAGAGAGACTAGATTCAAGAATCGGCAACAACATGAAATCAGCTATAGTTTTTGTAGCAATATTGTTCATCTATTGATCTTATTTGATATATATTTTTCTATGTATAATGTAAGCTATAGTTAAGTGGAATTTTGTTTGATTTGTCTTATAATGCATATTTTCATAATATTAACCTTTTAAAAAAATTTATCATATGAAATTAAAATTATCTATACATTATACTAAATCAAAATACGGATGACATAAGCAAATTCAAAAAGTGATGAGTTGTCAATTTCTGAAGAGATCTTTTCCCTCCATTTATCACTGATGATGTCATTATTTGCTAATAAATTTTTTTTGAACAATCATTATATGCTAATAAGTGTATGGGAAATATGTGAATTATCATTATATTAGCTTTTATTAAATTGTTTGAATGAGATGTGTGTAACTTTTCATTGTTCAATACACAATAATAATTTGATAGCTTTGATTTTAGAAACCAAAAAAAATTTGTTCTTTGAAATAATGATTTGCTAACTTTCATTTTGGAAACAAAAAATAAAAATTTGTCACTTACAATCTTATATAGTGATCAATAAAATTTAAATAATATTAAAAATAACATTATTTAACATTATACATAAGTTATAGTAAAAAAATATTTTTAAAGTCAAAACTAAATTAAATATTAGCTTTTATATGTTATTAATAATTCATTGAAAATCAATAAACAATAATTTACAAATTATTTTCTTTGTATTTTTAAAATAATATAAAATAAAACTGTGCATCGCACGGGGATTATCTAGTGTATTAAATAAGGTGAAAAATAAAAATATAGCAATTACGTACACAAACAATTACCAACCCAATTTAGCCAAACCCTACCTTCCTACATTAGAAAGTATCATTGACCTTTTATCCTTTTAACCAACTTTATTTCTAAATTGTAAATTCGTTTGCCCTTCCTACACTGGATATGTTTTATCTTCTGGTTCTTTGATTTTTATTACAGTATAATTTGTTTTTAGTGGGATATATTTAGTGATTTTTAATTTAAATGTCACTACTTTAAATTTCTACTAGTACATATAGATGCTTTAGTGACATTTATTAGACTCTTTAACAGCATAAGAAAAAATCACACAAAAGTTTTTTCTGACATAGGATCTAGTGACATCTCTCACAAATGTCACTATAAACTATAGTACCAATTACATATGTCACTAAAGACCAAACAAAGTGTCGTTATATCACTTTATAAAGGAACTTAAAATAAAAACAAATGATTATTACACTAAAAATATAAATTACTGGCATTTTTTTAATACCACTAAATCTAATGTGGCAAAAAGTTAAATTTGTTTTAGTGAGCAATTTTAAAAGAATATTTAAATTTGAGTTACATAAGAATAAAGCTAAGGTTTTGATTTAAAGTTTAGGTATATAGATAAAAGTTTGATTTCTTGACTTTTTAGTAATAAATTCATTAACTTCAACTATAAACCAATCATCATTTATAAAAAATATCACCGGAAAAAAATTACTATTTCTTTTAGGAACAAAAAGTATGATATAACAAAATCAAAGAAACGGAAAAAATAATTAGATAAATCATCCAGAATAATTCAACATATATTTCATAATTTTTCTATAATAATTATAACATTTGATTAACCATATATAATCCCAATTTTAGTCACTTATTTAGGAGCATTGTCACCCATTGATTTATATTTATTTTTTTTATTTATTTTATACAAAATGACTTGAATTTTATCTTGGTGTACTCTTAAGGCCCGTTTGTTAGTGGAAATGATTTATAGTGTAAAATTCATCAAAAGTTCTACATCATTCCCATGTTAATGAAACTTTGATCATTAAAAGTTTTTTTGTTTGCAAAATTTCATTACCACCTAAAACGACATCTCACAATGGTAATGCATTGAAATGAATTTTATGAGGAAAATGAGATGATTGAAGTTGGACAAATATGACCATTAAGGTACCAAAAAGGTTTTTTCAACCAAAATTACACTAATTTTTCATTCTTATTATCACCATTTATTACCACCTAACAAACGAACAGTTACTACTATAACAATTTTTCTCTCATGTTGATCACAAAACAATCAATACACAACATACATAAAAAAAAAATACATACTTCTATCCAATAGTTCAATTATGATTCTTTCCGCTATCTTTTTCTCAACCTTCCAATTCAAGTAATAAAAGCTTTTTCGTGCAGAGAGTCGCTCAAGTGGAGTAGCTTTGATAAGTACTTTCTTTGCTTTTTCTAGAGTTATTTATGTAAGAGCCATTTTATCTCATTTATTTTTAATTTGGAGATTAAAAAAATTAGGTATATAGATTTAAAGTAATGGGATGTGTAAAGCAAATTACCCTCGGCCTAATTTGTCTCATTTGATTTTTCACACTTGTCGAGACAATATTTTAACCTTTAATATTTTAAATTATTCTTGATTAAAGATTTTAAAAAATTAATATTAATAATCCTTATATTGAAACGAATCAAACAAGATCCCACATGACTATATTTAACTCATAGATTAAGAGTAAAATACAAATTAAGAGTCAAAAGTGAATAGTGTCAAAAAATGAGATAGTTAAGCTGAATAGGAGGTAGTAAAATTTATGATGTTTAATAAAAAGTAATTTCATACAGGTTATCAGATTGACTTCGAGTTGGGTGTTTTAAATCGTTTTAAAACTGAGTCTTGTATATGTGTGTCCATATTGATTTTCAAATAATTTAAAATTCTTATTAAAGTATTCAAAAACAAGATATAATAAAATACTCTCTCCAATTCACAATAAATGTCTCATTTAGTTTTTTTTACACTATTCATCATTTACTCTTAATTTGTATTTTATTCTTAATTTGGACGTTAAAATATAGTCAAGTGGTCTCTTATTTGATTCATCTCAATGTAAATATTATTAATATCAGTTTTTTTAAATTTTTAATAATGCACAATTAGATGTATATTTAGGATTGAATTAGTGTATTGGATGATGTGCCAAAAAAATGGGACATTTATTATGAATCGGAGGGAGTATTACATCGACGATTCTATTTTAAAAACTTTTAATAATAATGATTAAAAAGGTGAGACAAATTAACAACTAAATAATCAAAGGTACACTAAGATCAAAGAAACCCTAGCTAGTGAGTAATGACCCTACTTTGAAAGTTACTTGTACTTGGTTTTTTCTTGCTTTAGTCTATCTCCATTCCATTATTATTCATTCATTACTTGTAGTGTAAGATTCTAAGTTTTTTTATTGTTCATCAATTAAGTTTATGCTCCGTCTAATATATATGAAAAATATATTTAAAAATTGAAATATTATTTCAATTATTTATTCTAATATTTTTATAATATTTGATTTTTTATAATATTTTAATTATTAATAACTCAAAATATAAATACTTTTAAATAAAATACCTACGATAGCTACACTCAATCAAAGATGGGTTTCTATTATTAAATTACTACTTACTAGTATAGAAGTTCATACAATGCATGAACTTTTGAGTATAAGATATATTAAATTATTACTTCAAAAATTAATGCAGGTTTGCAATTATATTATTGTGATTAAATTTATCGAATACTTCACTTTTTTATTCCATCATATATGTTAAAGGAAAAATTACTTATAATAATCCAACTTTTCATGATTTTCCTACAATAATCTCACCTATTGATTAGCAATGAATATTCCCAACATTAAGAGATATTTGCCTAGGGTAAACTTAGGTAACCCGATGACTTGCTATAGTAGAGAATTCACCCAAAAAGCAAACTAAAAATAAATTTATAATTAGAGAAAAATTTTGAAAATTTACATAAAAAATTCTGAATAATAAAAAAATTCATAACTTTTTTTTAAACATTTTTTAAATATTTTTTTCGACATTTTATTTTAATTTATCTTTTTTTACAAAAAATAAAACTTACTATAGCAAGTCATTCGATCACCGAATTTACTATAACAAAATACCCTCAAAGTTGAGATTATTCATGGTTAATCTATAAGTGGGATTATTGTAGATAAATCAAAAATTTTAAATTATTCTAGGTAATTTTTGGACACAAATAATTTATTTTTAGGGCTGCAAATTCACGTGTACAGGTCAGTATATTATACCAAACCCAAACTTTCTCCGTTATACGTTATTTTTATTAAAAAAATATATTTTGATTTATGTATAATAAAAAATATTTTCTTCAAAAAAAATGTATACTAAAAAATATAACGTTATATCTTTAGGAATGTATAAATTTCAATTTGACTCAAATTTAGTATTTGACAAATAAAATATTTCAAATCCACCAATGTGTTAATAGAGGTTAAAGATGAGGATTTGCGAATTACTTTCCAAACCTTATCATTTTCAATTTCTTCATTAATGATTTTGTATTTGAAATGAAATGCTTATTCCCAAATGCAACCTAAGGAAAATTTCACGTGGTAATCCTGAGATTCACCAAATTGTTCCACCATGGCCTTTTTGCATATAAAACATTACCATATGTTAATTCAAATCTCAAAGACTGTTGTACTTCTATTTATGTGACTCACTATTTCCATCTCCAACAGTTTTACCCTAACTCCACCATGTAGAACATTTATATGGTGAGATAGGGTTTATATTTGGGGGAAAAAATGTAATTTGGATAAATGATAGTAGACTTAGGGTTTATGTTTTCGAGAAAAAGGTTGAAATTGATGGAAATGGAAATCGTGAGTCACATAAATATGAGTACAATAGCCTTTAAACTTCAAATTAACGTTTGTTAATATTTATGTGCAAAAAGATCACGATAGAACAATTTGGTAAATCTCAAGGTTACCGCGTGGATTTTTAAAAAGTTTTGGTTATCATGTTGAAAAACCCAATACCTCATAATAACTACGTGAAATTTCACTAAATATAAAATTAGTGTACATATATATTAAGAATAGGGTTATGCTATTTACAGCCCTTAGGGCTGTAGTTAAAATTAATAAAATTTACTTATTATTAATAATTTTAAATTTTCAAGAGAATTTATCTTGAAGTCAGAAAACAACTAATATTTTATATAATTATTTTTACTTTCTAAGAAAGAATAAATGCTAAAGTAATAAAATATAATTAAATTTTGACGTTTTCAAAGCAATAATTATACTCCCTCAGTTTTTTTTATCTTCCCATTTGGAATATGAGAAGAAATCACGATAAATTATAATTACAAAATAGATACTATGATAGTTGAGTAAAATAATATAAAAAATAAAGATTCTATTGATTAAGGTGTAAGTGTAATAATATCATTACATTTCATTGGGTGTATGTAAAGTAAATGCATTGGAAATTAACATGTAAATTAATTTATATAGATTAGAGTTTAAGTGTAATTATTTCTTTGACTTTTATTGGTTACCAAAATAGAAAGATTCTAAATGAGAAGAAATTTTAAAAATTTCCAAATGGGGAAAGTGAGAAGAACATATGAAAACGAAAAGAGTATTAAATTACATTAATTAAATATAAAATTATATTTTATGTACAGTCCTAAGGACTGTATATATTATTTTCCTTAAAAATATACGATTAAACGATTTACGTTAGACTTAACACTATAAATTAAGTTCAAATATTAAATAGTAGGAGTATTAGTATCAGAGTTAATAGGGTATTTATGGTAAAGCCAACATCTATTTTTTCTTTCTTTATTCACAACATTACATTTGAGTGAAAATTGTACTTTCTTTTCTCCATTTTTATTTTTATTTCTGCACAATAAAAAAATCAAATAATATCATGATTACTTATTTTGGTAATAGGGAAAAATTGGACGAAAAAGTTTAAAACTGATTTGCTTTATTTATTGCATCTGATAAAGACAGTAGAGTACCTTGGTTTCATGTCCTATAAACCTAATTAGTAACTGGCTGAAAAATCTCTAACTACATTGATGGTTATATTTATTCGACTTTAAATATTTTATTTTCTTTATAAAAATTCATTTCAATGTATTACTATTGAAAGAGGTCGGTGTTATTAACTGGTAATGAAAATTTGTAAACAAAAAAACTTTCCGTGATCAAAGTTCATCACCATGGGAATGACATGTAACTTTTGATGAAATTTTACACAATAAATCATTCTCATTACCAACATTTAGTACCATCACCCAAACCGATCGTTAATGTTCAAAGTAGTGTAAGATATTATTAAATACCCTCTAATTTTCTATATCTCTTCTAACTTACACCACTTTTCATTTTAATTTGTCCACTCTATTTACATCACTCTTTTTGTTTAAATTCAATTACAAAATTATTATGTCTGTCAATCGTTACTATTTAATTGCAATTTAAAAGGGACAGAGGACAGAGAGAGCATATTATTTATTAGCCTTTCTTTTTCATCTCTAGTTCTCTCTATCTAACTTCACATCTCCGGCCGATATATCAACTTGGTACGTTCTTACATATCTCTATATATTTAGATCTCTTTTTCTATTCATCCCCAATTCCCCTTCATCATCGATCTTCTTCCTCACTAATTTGCTTTAATTATTCTTGGGTATTTCTTTGTTTTGATTATCTTTCATTAATCTATGTTTGTTTTTTATTAGTCTTTATCTTCAACTTGTTCTTATTCTTTTTCAAGCCGGGGATTCTATAGCCAGTGCTCTCCTTTATGAGTATGAGTTGCCGTCGTCCTTCTCTTCCCAGATTTTGGCCATGATTTTCCATGGGCGGGATGTACTGGTTATGCTAATGATCCATTAAGCTTGATATATATGTTTGATGATGATCATCGATCTTCTTAAACTTTTTAGATATATATGTTTGATGGACTATTTCTCCAAAATTACAAATTGATTTTAGAATAGAAATCCATTAAGCTTGTGTTCTTTATACTCTTCTCTTGTGGGAATCTTATTATGTACAAGATCAATATAAAATTTTTTTAAGGTATCAGAGCTATCAGAACTGGTGAATTTAATCAGCTGAAAATTAAATTAAAGGGCTCATATGTAAATAAGTTGCCGAGGGACTCTTTGACTGCACTCTCCTGGGTATGAGTTGTCGTCTCTCTTCCATCGTCAGACCCTGATCATAGTTTTCTATGAGCGATACTGTGTTTGATGATGATGATATGTAAATGAGTGTGTTAGAAATTTAATTATTATTAAATTAAATATTAAATTGATATGTTGTTGTTTTCTTTTGTTAGGGTTAGTTTTGTTAAATTAAGAATGGGGAGAGGAAAGATTGAAATAAAAAGGATAGAAAATACAACAAACAGGCAAGTTACATACTCTAAGAGAACCAATGGGATCATCAAAAAAGCTAAAGAAATTTCGGTTCTTTGTGATGCCAAAGTTTCTGTTGTTATCTTTTCTAATAACAATGGCAGAATGCACAAATATCATACCACTTCTTCAACGTAAGTACTATTTTTCTTTTTTTTTTTCTCAAATTTTAATTTTATACATGTTTTTTTTATTGGAAAATTTAATTTAAAAATCCCATTTTTCGATTATTTTTTAAAATCCGATTTTTATGTTGCGTTTTCTTTTAAAGCACTGACCGCGTTGAGTTACTTGCAAAATTCAGCAGTAAACAAATTAAGAATCAAAAGGTCGGACTTTTAAAAGAAAACGCAGTCTAAAGGTCAGACTTTTAAAAAAATAATCGAAAGATAGGATTTTTGAAAGACAACAAGCAAAAAAGTGTAATTTTTAAAATTAAATTTTCCAATTTTATTTCATGATTTATAAGGTGAATTCATTTTAATCATAATATAATTAGTACAAAACTTTATGGTTTAGATTTTATATTAGAATAATCCACGGTTTGAAACTTTGAATTGTATGATTGTGGTGGTTATAGAATTACGTACCACTAATTTTACGGTGTTTTACTTTATTTTCAAAGCCACCATTACAATCATTCAATCTCAATCGTTGATTAATCTAAAAATTGAGTCATTTGATTTATCAATTAAAGTATATTAGTATAATACCGTCATATGCGAGATTTTTAAACTTTATATATATATATATATATATATATATATATATATATATATATATATATATATATATATATATATATATATATATATATATATATATATATATATATATATATATATATATATATATATATATATATAGTAATTTAATTAGTTTGATAATTTTTTCTCAACATATTATTAATTATTTAGATAAAAAAAAGGTATTTCATGATTATATTAAAAAATTACATACTCGATCAAGATAGATAATTCAATATTAGTCCCACATGAATTATACGTAAACATAATGAAAAGTTAAAGCATTATATATTTAAATAATGGAAATAAGTAATTAATATAAGGGAAACTTAAGAATGTTTTATAATAATTTAACTAAAGCTAAAAATCAACATTAAAGACTCTGCGGTAAATAAGAAAACAATATTTGAATCTAAAATATAATTTAAAGTGACACTTGACAAATAATTAGAATTTCTCGGCTCTCATTCTACATCCATCTCGTATCAAAGTGTTTTCTCAATTAGTATATACTGTGCTGATGATTGTATAGTCTACTATGTTTATTGCTTGCCTTTTATCTTACCCTATGCTCAGATTTCATTCCATGTAAGTATCATAAAATGAAAAAATAAAGAGTTTTATTCTATTTATTGCATCAACCACATAATTCCCCATCTTCTTAAACTTATTTTATTGGACAAATGACATAACAAAAATTTCATAAAGTTATTTGATTACAATCAGAATAATAATAAATGAGCTCGTATAATTATTATATTTGATTTTTTATGGGAAAGTAAGAATTTGAAATATATTTCTATTTTCAAATGAATTAATTTGCTGGTTTTTATTTTGATAAGGCTGCCAGATATTTTGGAACAATATCAGAATATTTCTGGAAATAGGATATGGGATGCTAAGCATGAGGTGAGTTTCATGTGTTTTTTTTAGTTTTCATTTCTGTATTTAGAGAATTTATATATATAATTTGAAATTTAAAAGATATAAAATTACACAAAGAAATCATCTATTGACTGATGTATTTTTAGGGTTTGTTGAGTATTATTATTTCTTATATATTTTGCTTTTAAAAATACTAGTTGTGGGGCCGCGTGCTACGCACGCGGTCCCCCAAGTTACACTATCAAATTTTATAATGTTATGTTATATACTACTATTAACAATAATACAAATGAAAATATTAAAATGTCAATGTATTACAAAAGTGTGAAAGATGTAAGTGTTGAAAATGTATCAGTAGTAAATAGGCAAAAGCATCAAAGTAACCATGAAAACGTAGTGAAGACATTATATGTTCAGTCGTAAGGCATGAAAACATATAAAATAGTTGCAAGCCTCTTCGTGTAACAATCTCATTTCCCCAGCAACACGTGGAAGGGAAGGAGCTCATTAAAAGAACAATTGTTATTCATTAGATGAATAGCAATATACTACTTGTATCTTATAGTTATCATTAAGCTATTTACTATAGGTCACGACTCACGAATAACAAATCAACTTTTAAATCAATTGTTTCCATGGACATGTTTTTGATTTAGCAATAACACAATAAAAAAAGTCCCCATTATGGAGTAAATTGATTTCAATTGAATTGGTAACTAATAAAAAATAAAATTAACCTTCTTTTAACAAAACACAAATTTGAATGGAAGTTATTTTCGAAGTTTGATAAGCAACTCATAGTTAGCAAGTTGCAATACTAAAAGCTGTGTAAGAACGATGTTTACAAGATAACTGTTGAGATGTTAAGGGTATGATATGTGATCACCATATTAATGATAACATCATCACTATTATGACTCCCTTCACCAAAATATTTTTTGACCGAGATAACTCATGCATAATTATTTTGCCATCAACATAAATACAAATTAGAGTAGATTGCCAAAATCAAGTCACATTGTTCCAATTGAGTTGACGTGCATGACTACTATCAAAAGCAAAAGCATAGGAAGACAACCCTAATCTAACTACAAATGTATATGGTCCCTGTCATAGGTATTTACACAAAAGTTCAATGAGACAAATGAAATCTTTGTGTACTCAACCAACAAAAAAAATTTCCACACCTAAAATACTATTGTCTATCCGATTTCCATCATCGATGCACCTCTAGAACCTTTGATCGCGCTTTGAACGAAATGCACATCTTCATGGCTAGATATCAGACGTGGTTTCCAGCCACCCACTTTATCACCCGTTCCAAGCTCGTGGTTAGAATTGAAATGCACATCTTCATGGCTAGATATGTGTCTTGCATTTCATTTTGTTCTTTTCCATATATATATATATATATATATATATATATATATATATATATATATATATATATATATATATATATATATATATATATATATATATATATAGGAAGAAGTTCATTGAGAACCATCCTTATATGAGAGCAGAGTGAGAACCAATCGCGACAAAAATGTGTTACTTTTTACTAAAAACTATTTACTATTAGGCAAAATGTATTACTTTTTTAATAAAAGATGATACTTTTAGGTAAAATTGTGTTACTTTAAAAAAAATTAGAAAGAATTCACAAAAGGTGTTACTTTTAACATAAAATGGTGTTACTTTTGAAAAAATGTGTTACTTTGAACTTATATTTTTTAAAGTAACTACTTATTACAATAAGTAATAGTTTTTTATTAAAACAAAAAGTAACATATTTTTGTCCACAAGTAACATCTTTTACGTGAAAAAAGTAACACATTTTATCGAGAGATTTTCTCGCGTCTATCTCTCTACTTGGAACTTACTCTATATATATATATATATATATATATATATATATATATATATATATATATATATATATATATATATATAGGAAGAAGTTCGATAAACATCCTTATATGAGAGCGGTGAAAACCAAATTACCTTACAAAAACTGTTACTTCTTGCTAAAAATGTGTTACTTTTAGGCAAAAAAGGTGTTACTTTTTTTTATGATGCTATTAGACAAAGAAGTGTTACTTTTAGAAAAAAATTCTGAAAAAAACTCATAAAAAGGTGTTACTTTTTACATAAAAATGTGTTACTTTTCGAAAAAAACGTGTTACTTTTAAATATTTTTATTTTCTTGAAAAAAATATTTTTTTCTGAAAGTAACACTTTTTAGTAAAAAGTAACACATTTTATCTGAGGGTTTGGTTCTCAAGGTTACTCATATAAACTATTCTAGCTGGTAACTATTATATATATATATATATATATATATATATATATATATATATATATATATATATTATATATATATATATATATATATATGATGTTTAATGTTACATCTCTCTTAAATCCTGTCTCAAATTGCTCTATGATAATGACTACCAGTGTTCTTCGTTAAGGGCAAAAGTTTAAGAAGCATATAATGGTGAAATCTCAACTAAAAGTCTAACATAAGAAACAAAGGACGAGACTTCTTTTTAGCCCCAAAAGTCTCATCTCAAGTCTCAACGAAAAGTCTTAAAATTCTCAATCTCATTCGCCAAAGGCGTCGTAACAGATGATTGCAATCAACTTCCAGGAGATTTCACATAATTCCATTTTACAAAAATTGAGAACCATATGGATCAGGAAAAAAAAAAAGCAAGAAAGTGAAATTAGGTCCAAATAGAGTTTTCAAGAAAACCAAAAATATACCTCCCCAAGTCCAAAGCTTCCCTTCCTCTGTGAGCGCCATTGTGAAAAAACCTCCACAGGACACAGGAGCGACAGGAACATGCAAAGCTTTTACTTTACACAAGACACTAAGCCACCTGTTTGTTCTGGACCACGTCCAGGACCAAGACCTAATCTACCATCTCCTTCTTCTCGACCCCAAGTGTATAACTCGCCTTCATTAAGGGAAAATATGAATATTTAGAAAAGAACACAGTTGTATCAGCCAATGCTAGTAGAGGCATACCAAACACATTAAGCAGAATCACAATCCAAATAGAAATGTTTCAATCTTTCAAACAGATACTTTGATACATAATAGAGGTGGAGGTGGATCACCATTTTAAAAGTTCCACATGCCTTACTGAACCGTAAAAATGTAGTTTATTCGAAAACAAGATGCAAACAGATAGAATTTTCCGTATTCAAGCATCTAGGTAGTGTGCAATAAAGTACGTCAATAAGACCCCTTCCCCCAACCTGTCATTGCTTGTGAAAAGAAGTCCCGTATATTTATTTAGGCAGTTAACATATAGCTCATTCAAATCTAATAATCAACAAACCTATTGAATAATATGTTTTGGACCATAATGATTTTGAAAAGAGAGCTAAAACTCCTCAATGCCTCTGATGACTGCTATACTTCCTATTTTATTATAAGCCACAAAGAAGCTTGCTTAGTTTTAAAATTAGCTCCTTTAAGTTCAATATCAACTTTGAAATACACAAAATTAGAATGTAATAGAATAAAAAAAAGCATCAAATAACTGCTTATGTATTTTTCTACTTCACACCCCCTAGTTACAAAAATAATGACTTGTCGTAATACCCTATCCAATTGCATAAAAAGTAACTACTTTTTCTTTCTTTGAAGTAACAGCAGTCAGCAAAGATGCAACTCACAAAGATTTTAAGATACTCCAGACGTCCCTCACCCAAACTTGTACCACACTACCACCACTCCGTTGGAATTTTTTGTGACAATACACACGCGTGTGCAACTGTCTGTTTGTGCACGTTGTCCCTCATCCAAACAAATGCACATAGGCACCTAAATATTTAGGGTAAAGATGAATCATAATCTCAGAAACTTCCTTTCCCATATCCTTGTTTCCATGCACCACACACCCCCTCGGTACTGAAAACCACATAGTTATATCTGCCTTTACTGGCATTTATTTAAGTAAAGTCGTTGCTTCTTCAAGGCAACCAAATCGAGCCAAGAGATCTACGAAACATGCATAGTGCTCATATCCTGGTTCTATGTTATAACAAGATTTCATCAAATTAAACCACTTCATAGCTTCTTCAATCAGTCCACAATGACTACAAGCAAATAGAACTACAGTAAAAGTAACATCATTTGGCTGAACTCCAGCTAACCACTCAATCAATAGTATTAATCATCAAATGAATAGTTAACCACATTCATCCAAAACAACAATTAAACCTCAAAACACCAAAATTAGATAGAAATAAAAGTTGTAAATCAACAAAAAATAGTACCTTCTTAACAAAAGCAGATCATGACAATCTCTAATTTTTCAGCCCAAAAACCATACATCAAAGAAATGCATCAAAAAAATCAACCCAAAAAGTTGATGAATGAAGAAATCAACAAAAATCACAAGAATTTAAAAATGAATTTATCCTTGAAAAGTAGAATTGATGGTGGATCTTACACAAAAATCATAAAAAATTAACCCCTCTGGTTCTAACCAATTGGCAATGGTGAGAGAACATGCGAAGAGAAGGAAAAATGAGAGAGAACAAAATGGCTAAATGTGAGAGAACAAAGCAAAATGAAGATTGAGAAAGAGGAGATAAGAAATGGCGTGGGATTTTGATGAATAACGGTAGAGTAGATTGAAGATGATGAATTGAAAAGTTGAATGGTAAGGCGTGGAACAATCTAAGTTCCCTTCCAGAACAAGTGTCAATAGCCAAAACAAAACTATTCATTAGATGCAAAAATGAATAGTGATAAAAAAATCCTCTCTTTATATGTATAGAAGTGAAGAGATCAATCCAGAATTTGCAATTTGATTCACATTGATAACCAAACTTTAAGGAATTGGAAACTTAAATGAGTCCATTAATATAATAATGTAGTGAAGCAAAGTATCAAACAGAGCAAGAATATACCTAGGATAAGGCGAACCCTTAATTGCCTTTAGCCCATACTTTCTCCACGAGGATTTTATCCTCAGCCAGCTTGTTACTAATAGCGGGAACCTTGATTATTCTCTTTACCCTATGCTTCCTACATCCACCATAAATGAAACTATCATCAATAACATTGCAAAAACAATATTTTGAATAATACAATTTGAATAATACAAAAGCAAGTAATAATATTTAGAGAGACTTGACCACACAAATACCATCATTTACCCTCACTTAGATGTCGCGCACCGTGGACCGACACACTACGAGCCAGCAAATTGCAAAAGAAACCAATTTAAAACAAAAAAGATACTTTTTGACACATCTGTACTACAAAAGATATTTTGGAATGTTCAACAGAAGTTTCAAACTTCGAATAGCTGATCCAAACCTTCAAATGTTTGGTTCTATCTAACAGAATCTCATATAAAGCTCTGTCACAAAGTCTGTTGAAGGGAAGGAACAAACAATATATGGACAAAATAGTCGACAGAGAACACATCATGGAAAATGGAAACAAATGTTGTAACAGTGAAACATCATAATGCCTTCAAAATAAATATCAAGAGTCAATTGCATTAAACACATTCAGTTTTTGACGAACAAACAACTTCAAATACTAAAATGACAACTAAACATTAGCATTTATGTGTTCTTCAACAATAGCTAATCATTTAGTCAGCAAGGAGCAGCCAAATAATGACTTGGAACGACTCTTAGAATAGAATACAAATTGCACTTAGTCGAAATGAGCAACCACTTGTTGCTACCAAAAGGTGACTTAATGCCACGACCAATAGGTAGTTTTAATTCAAATAAAACTGAAAGGTTGTGATTTGTATAGTATAATTAAGTAAAATAAAAGATTAGACATCAGTCTTCACCATTTGTAATACATAAAGAAACAATTTTAATTCCAGCAAGCTCCATTCTAATATTATGATCGAACAATTCTAATACTAATTATTAAACAATCCAAATACTCATATGTGTCACAATCTAAAACTTCATAATCAACTACTTAACAATAAAATTAAATTGAATCCTCTGAGCACTGAGCTATTAGTGCATAAATATCACAATAACATAAATAAATCATCATTTACAACAACACGCACAAATGTCATTAACATTAAACCAACGAATACATATTCAAGTTGTAGTCGTAGATGACAAAAAAAATAAAAAAAGAATAAAAAAGCAACGATTAAAAGGCGGTTGGGACTGCTAGCTTTTAAAGTACATCCTTGCTTTGTTCGCAACATATCATTACTCGGCTCTGAGATAATCGCAACCTTGTGCTTAAATTCAAAGAATACATATTGAAGCAATGAAACGTTAAAAGCATACACAAATAAAGCATTTTAATAACAGAGGTTGATGTAATTGCTTGCGTTTATTTTGACTGAAAAACTACAAATTGTTCTTCATGGGTGGTAACTTCTCATCCAGGAAGCAGAAGTTTGAAGTCCGCTAAAGTTCCAATGATTGTCCTAAAGTCGGGCATTCGGATTGAAATGGAATAATTTATACTACTTGAAAAGGATTGAAATGGAATATCGTATTTCAAAACAAGATTACTAACCAAAAATTGGAAAAGAAGATTGAGGAACTGAAACCCTAATTCAACATTCAATTGATTCATCAAAATCCAATCTTTATCAAAATCCAATTCATCAAAAATGAAAATCAACCTTATAAGAAATTGAAAACAAGGCATAAATGTATAGTTCTACTCAAAATCATTAATATTAAAGACTTGCTAACGAACTCATTTGATCAAGGTCTCCATTACAGAACACCACAAGGTAACCATTGTTTGTATAAACCCCTGAAAATATAATTGCATTGAAAATCGTGAGACCTTGGGAAATTGCTCATCTTATAAAAATGATTTACAACATTTATTAGTTTTATGACATGATGATGATAGTTGTATATCTAGGAGTTATCTACTTCTAAGTCACCAAAAAAACATACATTACTGGCCTGTTTGGTAATCAACATTTTTTCATAAATTTCTATTTACCACATACCACATTTTCAAATGGTAATTTTGTAATGAAAATGAGATTGTTAAGGAAGAATGAGCATGACTATTAAACTTGTCGAGATATTCTACCCATATTAATTAACTTCTCATTACCATTTTCACTATTTAGTACCGATTATCAAACATGGCGTACCTGTACTAAACTAAAAAAACACAGTAGTATCAAAAATTGAAACTCATACATCTTCAACATGTGTATTTGCTACAAATTTGGGTATAATTTTCTAAACTTGATTTGATTGAAATCCTAAAGAAATGAATCATCATAATCATAATTTTCTAAGAAAAAACAGATTTTTTAAGAAAAGGCAAAGTTCACATCATATAAGTGAAATTTAGGAGAACAGAATGATTTAGAGAGCTTTGTTATTTGTCTTTTAACAATAAGTAGTCTTTTAATTTGTTTTCAAATTCCAAAGTAATGCTTTGGGATGTCATCATACAACGATCATATAGACCCGAGTTATTTTATATTTTATCTTACTATTTTTTATTTCTAAATTCTAATTATAATAATTATAATAGAAGATATGTTTTCTCTTTTATATTTCTAGGCGGAGTAATGTACAACTGTTCCTATTTTTTGATTTCGTATCATAATAGAAGAAATATTTTGTAATGTATAACTATTTGGAATGATATAAATCACTATCACATGATGCACTAATCTCCTTGCGAATCGCGAATTCAAAAAGCGAATTAACTGGCGAATTATGTTACACTAATACAAATAATGTAAAGTTATATTAAGATTTTAGAATTAAAAAAGATAAGATTTTGAAAAGGAAAACATAGTGTCGAAATTAATAGAATTGGAAAGAAAGAATGGAAACGAAGGCTCTTTTGGTGAAACCAAGCATAATAAACAAAAATTTTTGAAGACTGTAATGTAAAATTGAAGTTGTTACCTTTTCAAGAAAATTTTCATGTTTAAAAATGTCATGCGTTCTAGTGAACTTCACAACTTCAGAGAAAAATTGAAAATCTTCCTTCTTTGCATCTAACTACATTGTAAACATAAACTATCATGTCAGCAACACGAGCTGACCAATAACAAACTATTACTCGTGTCACTGCCCGAAAGTTTGAACTAAGGCTGAAACATGTAGAGATATAAATGAAGGCTTCACACCTTTGTCCATCGGAAGTTGTTAAGGGCATTATCATGTCCATAAGTGTTCTTGTTTCCGAACCGGGTATGCCTGTATTCATCCCCCGTTAACATCATTGGTGCACCCTGGTACAATTCAAGCCAAATGATTGAATATCAACGACAAGAATTAAGTATCAACGACAAGAAAAATATCCAGTTGATGAAAAACTCAAGTAGCTCCATTCAGCTAATTTTGAGGTCTAAATTATACCAGAAATATGAAGATTGAATATCAAGACAGATGAAAAATATTTCTTATTGGAATCATCGGCGTCTTCTTTGTATAATTTCAGCAAATTGAAGCTCTGGTTGTTCCTTCTTCCATGCCATTTAGGGTTTGTAAAAACTGCAATGTAGCAAAGCAGTTACAAAAATATTGAAGAACAGTAGGGTTTGACGTAAAAGATGAGGTTAAAGAACAAAAGTCACAGAACATAGAAGCAACAAAAACAAACCACATAGAACAACTTAGACAATGGCGGTGGTATTTTCTCACCATTTTAAAATAATTAATCATAATATTATTATTACTACTACCATTATAGAGCAAAATGGATTGGTGAGGGGAAGTATAAAATTTGAAACTTAATGATGCCAACTCAAACTAATTACATCTTCAATTTGAGTCGGTGTTTCCCAGCAGTGATCAACTTGTACATTCACAACCAAATTTTCACCAAAACCAATCAAATAAATACAAAAAATGCTAATCAATTACCACAACAATCCTCATAAAACCACTTTCTGTTTGCAGTTTTTGGTACGTGAATTCGAGATTGCTGGTATTGTTGCGTTTTTTTCGCAATTTCGCAATTGCTGAATTGGTAGACACGGTGAATCTACCCAAAATTCCTCAAAAACCCTAAATTGACGGTGAATCTACCCTAAACTTTCATTAAAAAAATCAATGAAAACCCTGAATCTACCCAAAACCCTCAATTTTCAAAACAAAAATCCTAAAAATTAAATTTATACCCAAAATTCTCAATCAAAAAGCCCTATGATAAACCCTAAACAAATTCAAATATTACCTCATTGTACACACAGGACAAAACTTGAAAATCAACAAAATATTAACTTGATGGGAGAGTAGCAGCTGGAGAGAAAGACAGGAGGGACAAGCATAGTGTAGAAAGAGGGAAAGTGTAGAAAGAGGGAAGGAGGGTAGTGTTCTATTTGTGAAAGCAGATCAATTCAAGCGCGTGTTAAAGCAAGGATGAATTGCTGATGTGGCACAAACACTGTTCATGGAAGGATTCATGAACAGTGTTCTCTCCTTGCAAATTTTTTATAGTTAAGGGATATAAGAAAATAGAGAACTATTTTATAAATAGGATAATGGGGTGTTTGGTTTTTAGCTTTTTGCTTAGTTTTTTGGCTTTTAGCTTGTTGGTTAGTCAAACAGACAAAAAACGTATTTGGTAATAAGCTAACAACTAATTGTTAAATTTACCAAACATCTCCACAAATTGCTAGCTTTTTCAGCTAACTTAAAAGCCAATAAAAACAACCAATATTTTCAACCGGTCAAATAAACTAACTAAAAATAGCCAATAGCCAATAACCAACGGTTAATTACCAAACACCTGTTCATTAAACTACAAATTCACGAGTTTAATATAAAAAAAACCCAAATTATCTCTTTCATGAAATATATTGATTATTATGCATAAAGACTCTTTATGCATAATAATATATTTCATGAAAGAGATGATTTGGGTTTTTTTTATATCCTTTTTTTTTTAGAAAGAGTATGTAATGTATCTTAAAACCTTAATTTTTAATTTTAAAGTTATTAGTTGAGTTGGTTTTATTGACATAGTATCAGAAGCTAACGTGACTAAAGTTTAACTACCTTTAAATTAAAGTGGAATATTTCGCATCAGGTATGAAGAAAGTCTGTGTTGCATCCACAATTCTAGCCCAAAGGGCTCTCGTGTGAAGAGATTGGTTAAAAAAATAATATAGTATGGAGTCTTAACCATCAAATTAAGCTTTTGGTTGAATTAAATTTTTTTTTTTTGACATTTTCCAACTTATCACATGAATTTAATTTGATCACGTTATTAGTAATATATACTTTTTTTTTGTTCCTTTGATTATATTATCTAAATGGGTGTAATAATACATGTTCTTACAGAATCTAAAGAACGAGATCGACAGAATCAAGAAAGAAAATGATGATATGAGGATTGAACTTAGGTAATTTTATCTAATTTGAAAAACAAGATTTATAAACAGCCTATATGATTTGTAGCAATAGTGAACACCAACTCCCAACTAGCCGGTGGTGAAACAAGGCTTTTGCTTCATCATCATCATACTCGATATCCCACCTGAAAGCATGATCTGGATGAGAGAAGGTAAGGGACAATTCATATCCATACTATTAGCAGAAGGAGTAAGAGCCATGCAAAAGGAGAATATAAGTGGCAACTTTGTCTTAAGAGTGACTATTAGCAGAAAAAGACAGCACAAGCAGAAACTACGTCTAACCAAAAAGAGAAAAAGAGAAAATAAAAATAAAAATAAATTAAAATCACGATATTTAAGTCTTATTTAAAAATTGAGAAATAAGTCTTATTTCTTTTTAAAAACAAGTCGTCATCATCATACCCAATATATCCCGCTCATAGAAAACTATGTTCAATTTAAAAATAAGTATTTTTCTTCAACAAAACCCTTATCATTCAAGTTCTTTAATTGCACATTAGACTAGAAAATAAAAAGACTACATAACAATCAAATTGATTAACCAAACCTTAAACCCTTATCATTCAAGTTAAGGGTTTTTAATTGCATATATTGATGACAAAATTTTAATTATAAGCTCCTCAAGCTAACTTTAACACTTGCATTAAATAAATGAAACCAAACAAAACTTATATATATGCCAAAATTATTAGCTCATTTTGTATGTGACTGTCTCACCATAAAATAGATCCGTATAATTTGTTTGTTACTCTTATTAATCACTTTTAAAATTATAAGCATCATCATAAAACCGTTTAATTTAAAAATTTTGTGAAATTATTTAGGCATTTGAAAGGCGAAGATGTTGCGTCTTTGCCACATACGGATCTTATGAGGCTGGAGGATGCACTGGAAACTGGCTTGGTTAGCGTACGTAATAAGAAGGCAAGTAAACTCACGTTTCTTTTTCAATTAGGATTAGGAAAAGTAAAGGTAAATGACACTTTCAGTATCCCGCATAAGGCAGGGTTCGAATGAGTTTTTTTTTCTGAAAGATGCGAACAAATCATATTAGTTTCCCTAATGAGGGAGAATAGAAAGATGCGCACAGTCGAGAAACCCCCCAACTGATATCTGCGCCCAGTAAGGGTTGAACCCCAAACCTTCTGCCCTACATCTAGATGCTCTATCCATTGAGCCACGCGCTTTTGGTTTTCAATTAGGAACCAAGATAATATTAAAGCCTTAATAAATTTCTTAAATAAGAGTTAAACCTTCACAAATTTCCAAATTTAGGGACAAAAAGAAAAAATTATTATGAATTATTTTTTAATATTCACGTGTAAAGTTTGTTATTTATTGGTGTAATCTTTTTTTCTTTGACAGAAAGAAATTCGGGAGATGTACGAAAGAAATGTAAGTTTAAATATTTTTCTACTTCATCCGTATTTATAAGAAAATAAAAAATTAGATTTTGTGTTAGCAAATAATATCGTAATTTTTTAAAGAAGTCCTAAGTTCGATCATTGTTTCTTGAAATTAGACTATGAAGCTAGAGGAGGAAAACAATCGACTCAATTTCATATTGGTAAGTTTTCTTGTCTCAGGTACAAAAATCCTAGTAAATGTTTTTTGGATTGGGCAAGGGTCCAAAATCCTATATGGATCCTATTCTATTTTAAGGGTAAGGATCTAAATTTTTTAGGCCCTAAAAGTCGAAGTTAAATCTAATTGAAAGCTTTAGGGTTCGGATTCGAGTCCGAGTTTAGACCTTGAAAATTATAGTTTAACTTAGGGTGTAAATTTTTAACACTTAAATTTCACATAAAAAATAATTTTTAAAATGTGAATCTGAATTCGAATTTTTAGACCTTTAATATTAGGGTTCTGATTTGAATCTGATCCTAAAAATAGGTTTGCGTAAGAATTAGATTTCGCAAATTCTTGTGAGAGAAGAGAGACCATCTTTAAGTGGACTGGCCCAATATAATTTTTTTTGAAATATTGTAAGTAGGCATTGAAAGATGTAAGTAAACATTTAAGATTTTGTGAGTAAGTATTAAGGATACAGTACGTAGACATTAAAAATAATATAAGTAGAAATCAAATTTTAATGGGTTGGGCTTGGAGACATGCTGGACCCGTAAATGTCCATTCTCATTACACAAATTCTTACTTGAGACCGTCTATACAGTAGACGTCTCAAGTTTGGGCTGGTCCAATTAACAAATTTTTTTTTTTTAAAAAACTGATTAGTGGTTTTATAAGTTAAAAGGGAAATATGTGCTGGACTCTTGAGAGACGTCTATACTATAGAGACTTCTCAAGAGAGGACCCGATCTTATTAATTAGGAGTAATTTTTAGGAACATGACATCCCCTCAAAATGAAGAATTCTATATTTGTAAAGCTTATTTAATGAGGATCATTTGGTAGACATGCTCATAATAAGTAACCTAACACAAGTAAATTCATTTCATTTCTATATATTATTTAAGTGTTGAGTAATTAATTGTAATTCATATAATAATTATATCAATCTATATATTATTTCACATAATAAATATAAGCACGTTTCATAAATAAATATTGTATACTTTTGAGTATATAGTATTCTGGTTTACTTCTTTCGTTCTTTTTGTTTGTCCACTTTAACTTTTTCTAATTTATGAGAGAGAAATTTAAATTTGATTTTAAAGTATATATTCAAGACAAAATATATTTATGTGGGATCTAATTAGATTCGTCTTAATGTAAAAAAAATTTAATATATAATTTTTATAATTTTTTATTATGCGTATTATGAATATGGTTTATGTTATGGTACACAAAAACAGCACAAGCAAGAAATGAAGGAGTATCCTTATGAGCATCAATCTTTGAATTACCGAGTTCAACCTATGCAACCTAATCTTCATGATCATCACATCATGTAATTTTATTGTTATTTCAACTTATTATGTTTGTCTGATTTAAAGGCAAAGGATACTCCTAGTATCCCGCACATGGAGTATCCTTATTATGTTTGTATGATTTGAGTATCCTTATTATGTTTGTATGATTTGAATATGTTTAATGTTTGTGTTTGTTATTTGAGAGAGCATCACATCAATCTGATCGAGGGACTCTTTGATCACGTTCTGAATTGATCATAATTCTTATGAGCGGGATACATTGTGTATGATGGTGATATGTTTATTTGAACTAAGCAATTATGTATTTGTTATTCCTATTAAGCTAGTCTTCCCTTAAAGGGAGTACGGGTATGGATTGTTTGTCAACTTACCTCACCTAGACCCTGCTCTGAGTGGGATATTTAGGTATGATGATTAAGCTAATACTTCTATTATTCTTTATGTTATTATTAAGTTTAAATGCGTATGATTGGTTTATAATAATAGCAGGAGCTACTGTTACGAGAGAACATCTCTAGGTGAGAGTATTAGTATCACAAACGTAGAGCTCATATTCTCATAATTTTTATTAGATAGATTGTTTAATTCTATAAATGTATCTCTCAGTTGGATCGCTCATACAATAATTTGTGTAATATTAATAGTAATTAAAATCGCGATTTTAATCTACGATTTTACAATCTAAAAACAAGCGAGCGATCCTCATCGTAGGTAGAATTATAGTGTTGGTAGAATCTTATGATTCTAGTTAAAATAAAATTTTGAGAAGTAGAATCATCATACAATTCCACAATTCTACAATTCAACGATCCGGTCCAGCAAATTATCGTGGAATTTGTACCTTAATTAAGATTCTATGATGATTGGATATTTGAAAATTCCACAATTGAGTTATATAAATAATCTCCTCGTCTAAAATGTATATTTGAAAATAATTAAGAAATAGTATATCCAATTGAGTTATATAGTATTAAAGAACAATTGACATGTGTAAACGAAAATTAAAAAAACTTATTGGAAACATCATCATAAAAAAATATAATAAAATAAAAGAGACAAAATATCACAAATTCTTGTATGAGACGATCTCACCTTAAAACATATCTCGAAATAGCCCAATAATAAAAACTTTTAGTTTATGAGCTTTTTGTTTGAGGTCGTCTCGCCATAAAACGGTCTCATACAAGACTGCATTTGAATATATCGATATAGTCTCTCCTATACTTTTGCTGCTGACTACAATTTGTGAGCAAACATTATCATCCTTGTACTTAATTAAGTTGTAGAAGTATGTGATCGTAACCGGTGAGATTGCTATTGATAGTAATATTTCTCTTCACAATGTGTCATCATGATCAGTAATGATGAATTCAATCACGATTCAAAACTATGGGTAATACTAATTTATTAAAGTAATAATTAAAAAAAAAATATTAACAAATTTGACAAAAAGTTTTATTTGTAAAATAAAATTTCAACAATAATTCGTTACTCCAAATTGACCTATACAAGCAATAATACAATAGTAATCCCAACGCGTGAGAAAAAAAGGAAAAAACCCTCATTCCTAAAACGTTAAAACTGAATAATGTTAAAACTGTAATCACCTTCAATGTTATAATTGATCACTTAAAGGATATAAAAATAGATAACTTAAAAAATATAAGTAATCACCTTCAAAGTTATAATTAGTCACTTTAAGATCTTAACTGAATCCTTTAAAACTATAAAAAGTAATCACTTAAAAACTATATGTGATCACTTTAAGATTATAATTGTTCATCTTAAGATTGTAAGTGATAACTTTAACGTTACAGTGATCACTATATTGGGCCACCAATAAGAGAAAGTCTTGTACGGATGTGGTCAACAATATTTTAGTGTGCACTAATTTAGAAATTAAAAATACAATATAGAATTTCTTACCGTGAAACCGTTTCATTTAAGAATTTGTAAAAGAAATATTATACCAAAAATCTAATTAAGAACATAAATTTAAACAAGCTACGAAGTCCGCCAAAAAACTAAAAATTTTAAAATAAATAAGTTTTTTGAATAAAAAAGATAAGCGTTCACCAAAATCATTTTTTAAAATAAGTGTCATCTTGTCCGCTGGTATTAATAACGAAAAATTCTTCAATTCAATTTATATTTATCAAAAAAGTCATAAATTTTAAATGTTAAAAATAATTATGGGTAATTCTATGTGGTGACTCTACATTTTTGGTTATTCAACATGATGGACAAACGTTTTTTTTAATCCGCATGGTAACCCTATATTTCTAAATTTTCCACTTGAAATACAAAAGGTTAATATTTTTGTTAAATTTACGTTATTATTATCATCCATCATAACGACATTTTTTCATAAGAACAAACATCCGAATTACCCGGAGCACTTTTTCAAAAACCATCTAAGCAAAAAATGATTTATTTACTTATAAAAAATGATTCTTTTTATGTTGACCTCCCTTAAAAGACAAGAATAACACGACTTCAGGTCAAACGTGTTAGTGTTACATATCTTCAAATAGACAAATAGAGATTCAATATAATAAGTATGTTATCATAAAAATTTCCAAAAAAAAAAATAAAATTTAAGCCAATTTTACATGTGACAGAATATATAACATATTTTGGGGCCTTAATTTGATTGAGTTGGTCACTTAATATGGTATCAGAAGCAATGTGACAAGAGGTCACATGTTCGAATCTCAACCACCCCTCATTTAAAGTGGAATATTTAACGCCATGTACATCCACAATTATAGCCCAAAGGGCTCTCGTGTGAGAGGGCGTATTAGAGTATATAACACAACCATTAGCTTAAGCTTTTGGTTTAGTTGGTCAGCAATTACTCAACAATATGAGACCGTTAGCCATCGAGTCCATATATAAGGCCCATTACTGATAAATCATAAAAAAAATGAAAACTGAATTCTCACTTGTACAAGAAGCGATTTTTTTTAAAAATAGTTTGACCAGAACCATTAAAATCGTCTCACTGTTAGAGTTGAGACAACCTCAATAAAATATCAGTGTAAATATTTTGCTAATAGTTCGACCAAAAGCGATTGTGGCTCAATGGATAGAGCATCTGCATGTGGAACATAAGGTTTGAGGTTCAACCCCTACTGGAGATAGGTATCAATTGAGGGGTTTCTTGACTGTGCGCATCTCTCATTACTCCTTTCTTGGGAGTACGGGTATGATTTAGAAAACTCTCACTTGAACCCTACCTTGTGTGGGATACCAGAAATGTTCTTTACCTTTACCTTTTATTTTGCTATAACATAAATATAATGCTTGCCACTAAACTATACTCCTATTTCTTATGAGTAATTTCAACTAGAGAAGTCTAGTGGAGTACAATTGAACCAAGGGTCCAAACCCCAAAGTCCAAAGTCCATTACATAGAATATGTGACTTGCACACTTATATCACACTACCTCCTCCATACTCCTAAACTCCTTATGTTACACCCCAAATTTAAGAGTAAACAAAACCCAAGTTGGCAATTCCATTACCCACAAAATCATGATTAAGCAAACTCCAAAATACCCTAAAATCATTCATTTACCCACATCCCCAATCTCTCTAAAAACACCCCCAATTCATCCAATTCCCTCTTCTCCCTTTCATCAATACTCCACTTTTCACTCATCTTACCAATTACCCAACCCAAAAAACCCATCTTTCCACCATCTAAAACTATCCCTTTTTTTTTGTTCATACCCAACAAATTTTTCCCTCTTTGTTAGACAATAAAGATTAGAGATTAGAGAAAAATTGAAAAGCCAAGGAAAAGAAAACATGGCAAGTCAAGTTAAAACCCTTTACCAAAATTAAAAATCCCCTTTTATTTCTTCTTCGAAACGTTTCGTATATCCCGCCATTGTTAACCTCCTCTAATTTATCGATCCTCTTTCTTGTTTAATTGATTTTACTCTAGGGTTTTACGTTTGTTTTTCAATGGTGGAAGGTGCTGAGACGTCTTCGACGTCAGCGTCGGCGTCGAGAATGACGTCATCGTTTGTTAAAGTTGGAGACCGTACTAGGTTTACCGTTGAACTTAGACCTGATGAAACTACGATTGTTTCTTGGAAGAAACTTGTTAAAGACGCTGCTAAAGCTGAAGGTACCGTCGTTGCTTCTTCTTCTGTTGAGCCTGTTGCTGCTTCTGTTGCTCCTCAGCCTCCTCTTAATTCTGTTCCTGCCACCATTGAGTCTCGCCTTGCTCCGGTATTTCTTTTGGACTTGGATTTTGTTTTTTTATTTGGGGGGTTGAATTTTGCAATGCTGAGTAATGTTCGTATTTGTATGTTCAATTGCTTGCGTTATATTGTTGAATTGGATGATTAATTTGTTGATTTCTGTATTACATTGATTATGTTAACAATTGAGACACAAATAATGACCAAGAATCAATCAAGAACACTGAACTGCACAATCTTGAATGAAGAACATGAACTGTTCTTCTGGGTAAACTTGTACTAGGCAATGAATCCGTACAAAGCAATAAAACCTCACAAGAGGAGAAAGTAATCTAAAATTACAGAAAGGATTCTTGAATATCTATGTTCTATGATACACTAAGGACCTATATATATACATATACATTGTCTGCCAGTAGCCTAAAATTACAGATTATGCTTTCGAAATTTTATTAGTAGTGAATTTCGGATTGTTATTTATCTTTGGTTCTTTAATGTATTTTGAATTTGTTGAATTGCGGTTTTGTTGAATTGGAGAAGTGTATTCTAATTCTATGTGAATGACGAAAAATGATTGTTCAGGATCAGGATTCTAATTAAATTGAGAATTACCATTTGAGAAGCATTTCTTTTAAGTTCTTTTGTTGTTCTTGTGTAGTATGATTGTCTTGGCCTATGGAATTACTACTTGTGTTTTGATTTAGTTAATGAACTTGATTATTGGGAAAGTGTATCTAGTTGTGATCTCTGCTTGAATGTGTGTTATTTAGATGGTGGTATATAGTTATTGTTGAACTTTAATTCATTTAGTGATTGTTTATTTTCGATCTTTAATTGATTGAATTAGCTGTTCTTAGCTAAATTTTAACTTGCAGAATTCAATTGTGGAGAAATAGAAATCCTTGTAGCAGTCAATTGACACATTTCCATACATACTTAACTGAAGCATTTATCATTTGTTCCAACTAGATGCTCTACTAAATTTCTTGAGATTAGATGCATACAAGCGACATCTTCTTTGGGAAATAAGGCTTGCCTATATCATAAGAACAGTTACTGGACTTGTTTCTGTCGAGTGTACTCATATGTCACATCCTTTGCATTTTTTATGTCTTAGCATAGCTGTCTTTGTCTATATTTTCCTTGAAGTGACATCGCAATGTACTTGATTTGTTTTTGATGTTGTATTCAAATACTTTGATGTGGGTATTGGTCGAAGATATGTGCTTTGCCCCCTTTGATGGAATTGAAACAGCTTGTGTCTGTGAGAATAAAGAACCCTTCATGTTCAAAGATGTTAATGGGTGTTGATTTGCCTCGTTCAGCATTTCATTTTCTTAAAATAAGTTGGCTGTAGATCGTGGAAGTATTTTGTTCTCCTGATAGTTGTTGGTCACGAGTGAGAAGATTCTTGGAGTACTGATACTGCTCACATGTCTTTGATTATTCTTTAGAACATACAATTTATTTTGGAAACTTTTAAGATTAAACAACTGTTAATAAGTTATTCTGTTTCCCCTGTTTTCAGGGGCAGCCTGCTACAAATGAATTGAATGATGCACCAGCACCCAATCGTTTTAGTGCTGTGATTGAAAAGATTGAACGCCTTTATACGGTGAGAAAATTTGATTGATTAGTGGAGTCATTGGATTTCATGTTAAGCGTTTGTTTGGAAATGCCCATCTTCTCAGAAATCTTCGAGATAGCAAGTTGATCGTTCATTGAAGGTTGATTTCTTTTATTGGCAAATTTATCTTCGCAGGGTAAAGATAGTAGTGATGACGAAGACCTTGATGACATTCCAGATGATGATCAATATGATACGGAAGACTCATTTATTGATGATGCTGAACTGGTTGGTCTTTTAGCCCCTTTTTGTAGTTCTTTTGGCTACATTTTTAGCTTTTCTGAAACAGCCTTGTTAAAAGTAGTTTCTGATCGTTAGTGTTAAGACTTAAGGCTGGTGCTTTATCAAACCCAGTCTTGAAGGGTTTTGTACTAGGTTCTTGTTATTTTGGTGCCCCCCCCATTTTTTTGTGTGATTGACCTTTATTTTTTCGTAGTTACAGTTATTTTTGAAATTGAATGTGCATGTGTGTGCTATTGTTCAGGATGAATACTTTGAAGTTGACAAGTCAAAGACTAAGCATGATGGCTACTTTGTTAATAGGGGAATGCTGGAGAAAGTGTAAGCGCTTGGCTTTTTTTTTTTTTCAATTTATATTTCATTTTTTGTCTGCTAGTATTCTGCTGCTCCTAAAATAAGATCAGGAAGATGATTTATTTTGTCATTTTAATTATCTGAAATGAAATGATTTTGTGAGCTTTTCAAATTACCATCCCTTTTCCCATCAAAAAAAAATTACCATCCCTTTCTTAAAATTTCTTCTCTGATTGTAGTTTTGTTGTGCTTGTGTTGTATGTTTTTTTGTATCTTCTCCGCAAAATACTTGTGTTTTGGCTAATTTTTTTGTCTTATATTGTATGGAAAATAAGAGGTAATTTCCCTCATCTGAAAAGGATTGTTTTGGGTTACTTCAAATCTTCAATACCGTCTGAATTGATTTTTAAGCATTTTTATGTTTGAAATAGACTTACTATCTAACTTTAATATATTTTCTCTCTACCTTAAGTGAGCCATTGGAGTCGGTTAGTCAGCAACCGAAGAAGAGGAGGAGGAAGGAAGTGGCCAAGGCTCCTGGGGATAATCTTGATGCACAGCCTGCTAATAAGATCATGAAAGCAGGAAAAAAGGTTGCTGGGAAGTCTGCATTATCAGCTGACAAAGGTGTTTTGCCTAAATCTCAAGGCCCTTTGTTGAAAAGCTCTGAAGACTTAAATTTCCAAAACCACCAGAAGATTACTACTGATGGTAAAGCTTCTTTGGATCCTTCTGCATCTTTAAGGACATCACACGGTGATACATCGTCAGCGTTAATAGAGAACATCGATAAGCCAAAGAGCGGGATATCTTTGGCAAAAAGTCCCAGTGGCAAGCTGAAAGAAACAAGTGAAAATGGCAATAGAAGTGATTCTATGCATAAAAATCAATCTGTTAAAGCATTCCATTTCGAGATGTCTGAATCAGGGGCACAACAGAAGGATAAGAGTGGCATGCGTGAAAGGATAGATCTAAACCTTCCTGATAATAGACAGACTGTACCGCCTCTGGTAAGAAGTTGCCTTTTTTGATGGACATAAAATTGGTGTTTTTATGACCTTGTTTTTTTGTAGTTGTTTTAAGTCTTTTTGATGGCTTGAAAAAGTGTCAATTGTGATGTCTGCACTACACTTTTTCAGTATTTAGATTAAAATAAAGTGCTAAATAAAAGTCAAAGCTTCCCCTATAATACTATTGGTTTCCATCTTCAATTCTTTTCTGTTTGCCTGCTTTGTACATTCAAAAGAATTATTTAATGCTTGTCTTGGATATCTCTGTTTGACCTTACTATTGAAACTTATATATTACTATGATCCTTTGGCCCTTGTATGTGTGTGTGTGTAAATGTTTCCTCTTTTCTTTTGATCTATTGTCTGTGGTACATAGTTTTATGTCCACATTGCAGGTTTTATCTTAGTTTTGAAACATGCTCAAGAAGTGATTTTCTGCTATATAACATTTATAGATTACTTTTTCTCTTAGATGACCAATTAGGACTTCTGATTACATGGGTTCTCTGTTTCTGTTAGAACCCATCAGTATTGGTGACTTGGTTTTGAATATGCAGAAAAATTCTCACCTCCAAAAAAAGGAAGGTTCTAGTGTGAAGCCCAAAGCTAATCTGTTGGAGAAGTCCATTAGAGAATTAGAGAAGATGGTGGCAGAATGTGAGTAGCATGTTATCATGCAATTGGTCAATTATACTGATCATTGATACTATATCCTGTAGTAGTATCCAGATTTTAATTTACTTCTTCAACCTTGCAGCAAGGCCACCAGCTCCAGATGCTCAAGATGCCGATTCTTCCGGGCAGTCTATCAAGCGAAGATTGCCTCGAGAAATCAAGCAGAAGCTTGCTAAAGTTGCTAGATTAGCGGTATATATGCATATCTGAATACAATTTGTCTTTTTCTTGTCTTTGTCTATTTTCTTTCTTTCTAAGGTATGTTACCTAATGAGGTGGCATCTTCCAAGTGTTAAATTTTGAGAAATTTGAGAATTGAAGCCCTTTGTTCTTGAGTTTGCAGCATGCAAGCAATGGTAAGCTGTCGAAAGAACTTCTAAACCGCCTTATGGGAATTCTTGGGCATTTAATGCAAATCAGAACACTGAAGGTAATTTTATGCGCCTATGTATGTGAAGTTGCAACTAATGTTTGTAATCAAGGGTTAGTCAGACAACCTTTTTGTTATTACAAGAATAAGGTTGTGTATGTGTGACCCCTGCTAACCCCTACTAGGTGGGAGCTGCTTTGTGGCATTGTGTAATAATATATTTTTTTACTTGAAATATTTGATTAACGCATGATTGATGTTTCTTGGTATTGAAATTTCTTTTATGAGCTTTGGTGGAACTGGTTATGTGTGCTACATTAAGTGTGTTACATTTGAATATGTCATCCCAATATATTTTTTGATAAGGAAAAACTTCTATTGATGAGGGAATACGTCAGACATAAATGGGAAGAGGGTCCCAAGAAGCAAATTAAGATAGCTACATATCAATTCCAATTATTTCTGCATAAATTATCAAGAGGGCAATGGTTTCTTATTTAGATTGTGCATTAGTCACTAGCGGAGAAGATTGAATTTGGAAAACTATTTACAAGCTGATTGAGTAATATAAACTGAAAAGTGAAACCTGAGAGCTGTTTGGCTGAGGAGATTTAATGATTAGCTACCATCACAACTACAATTACCACCAACATGCCATATTACTATCTTCACTTCGCTTTTTTAACAACTACAGTGGCAAGTAGTAACCATTAAACATCAAAATCACCTCAACCATTATAGCCATTACACACAATAAATCCTAACCCCAACCCAACCACCAACACCATAGAGGAAAAGTAAATATAAAAACATAGCTTATTGGGAGGATAAGATTTGCATGATTAGGTCATGATATGGTTAAAATAGAACCTTTAACCTTCTGAAATTCTAGTGTTGGTGCAATGACCAATTTGTGTCTTCAACTGCATGGTAAACAAAAATGAAAGACCGCACCGCCGATGCTGAATAAAGATTTTTTGCTTGTAGATCTTACAGTGCCCAGTGGGTGGCTATATAAGTTATTATGGTGTTTGTGGTTGTCAGAGGGCTAACATTTTCTAGATTTAACATTTTCTAGATGCTCATTCCATAGTGTTGCTATTTTTGTCTCAATCATGATAATGACTGCTCTTTTGTTTCATGATACTAGTATCACGACAATTCTTATGTTCTATAACTTTTTGATTATGGTCTATTTCATTAGAAGCGGCAAGCCTTGGATAAAATAAAATAGAAAAGTTATTAGTTTTTCTAGCTTATTCATTTCATCTGTCTTAGGCTCTTAGATATATAGTTGTAGTTCAAAAATTTATGAGTTGGATATGCAGATATTTTATCTCATTTGAAGCATATATATTTCTCTTATTTTGAACAGAGACACCTGAAAATAATGGTCAACTCAGGGTTATCTGCAAAACAAGAGAAAGATGACAAATTTCAACAAACAAAAAAGGAAGTTATTGAAATGATCAAAACGCGTATGCCTGCCTTAATGTCTAAGGTAATAATGTGGTTTTAAAATTATCTCAATTTGCCTTAGTGGGATTATTTAGTTGCATAACAGAATTCTCTCAATATATTGCGTTTGCTATTCTATATTTTCCTTCAAAACTCCCATATGTCATCCCTCACTCCCCTTCTTATCGTGAGACCATAGCAACTGATGGTGATGGGAATTGTTCTATCAAATTTCTTTGCCACCCATGATTGCTATCGTTTGCTATTGGTTCAATCTTCCTCTGTTTGATAAATGCTAGAATAGTGATCCAACTTAGTCGGATTTTGTCGATGGCTGGCTGATCAATTTGTTTTATTTGCGGGTTCAAAATTTTGTATGTTGTAGATTGCCCTCAAGTTGTCTGAAAAGATTTATGTTTTTTCTGTTGGTAAATCACTAAGGATACTTTCTTTATCTAGTAAAGGCTAACTTTCTAAAAAAATTTATAAGCTAAAATTAAAGCATGAGTAGAGGTTTGCATTTATTAGGATAATTGAAATTTACGAAGACTTGAATAAACAGTGCTGCGGCCCTGAATTGTTGAAAGTTGATTTCTTTTATGGAGTATCAAACAGGAGTAATTATTTGACAGAACAAATTTGTATCATGGAGCTTGTGATATGAAGTGTACTATAATGTTATTCTGATTTGGATTTTTTTTTTGATAATGAAAAATTTTAGTTATGAAGAAACTACAATAGTACATTATAAGGATGAGAGATTCCTGGATAGTTCAGCTATCTAACCACATTAGTACATTCCATTCTCCTGTACATAGCTCGTTCAAATAACAATTTGGAAAGAGGTCATTGGCCTTAGCCCATAAAAAGGCTAAAAAATTTGCCTTGTCCCAAATAATTTCTATAGACAAGAATCGATCGTTAAAAACTTGGCTATTTCTTTCAAATCAGATAGAACATAGAATTCCATAACAACAAGACATCCATAATTTCTTGAAATCTCTATTGCCACCAAACACATGAAAATTAGTAAATAACAAATCCCCAATTCTTCTCAGAGCAATCCACTCTTCCCAACCAACCTCAAAAAGCCTAGTCCAAAGACCATTGGCAAATTCGCTATGCATAAAAAGATGATCATTATTTTCTCCCTTCTTTAATTAAATAATGTATTTATGTGGATTCAAAGTCTTATCAGACCTGTAAAGTCTCCATCGTATCAAGCTTCCATGAGGTAACTTTTACATGCTTGAAGTAGTAATTATTATCTGTTGGTCAAGTTATAGTCAATACTACTGTGAAAAAGTCTGGGCATCATTTGTATTGTCTATGTTGCCTGTCATGGCAGGTAGCTGAGCAACAAATTGGAATGTCTAGTGATATTCAAGATGGTGGTAGTTCAGAAAAATCTGTAAAAGGGCAGATTTGCATGGATACCACACTGGAGGACAAGATATGTGATCTCTATGATATATTTGTTGATGTAAGATCTTTCATACTCTATCATCTGGCCTTAAAGTAATAATTATACTTTGAAGTCATAGTGCTGGAAAATTTAAAAACAAGTTTAATGCGATCTGTTCAGGGACTTGATGATGATGCTACCCCTCAAGTCAGAAAGTTGTATGCTGAGGTATGCTTCCATTTATTGATCTGCAGTTGTAACTCGATTCTGCTTGCTCAGCCTTGTGTTCTTTTTCTTTCCTATTGAAAATCTCCTGATTATGATTGCTGTTCTGATTTTTAATGGTGGAATAGTTCTTATCTTAGTTATTTGATATAAAAGAGCTTGTATGAGTATGAAATGGAACTGTGAAAGAACGTATAAAGTGTGAACGTTATCCCTCTTGAATCAGATTGTGAACTGCCTTTAGTTTCAATGTGGAACCTTTTAGTTTCAAAGTAGAGAGTTGGCCTGATGGAGACTACAAGAAGTCGAGGCAACTAAAAGTTAACTTGGATACGTGGGTGCAGAAAAATATAAATGAAATGAGTCTACAAGACCATGTAGCACTAGACAAGAGTGGAGCTTTTTTTGTTGTAGAGGATCCCTTTTTTTGGGTTTAACTGTTTTAAAACTTGGGCATTGTTCTTTTCTGTTGTATTACGTGGAATACTGGGACCTTCAGGTCTCAACGTTTAGGGCTTATCGAACATAAACATAGGCACTTTAGCATGTTAGCTATTGTTTCTGGTTGTTTGCATAGCCAACATAAATCTAGGAGCCAGGATCATAAAACTCCTAGGACTGAAGAGTGCTACTAACTTCTACCAAAGCTGATACATCATTTATTCTAAGTCTGATACGCCTCGCCCTATCTGTGTAGCTTTTTTGCAGTCTCAGTAGCATTTTCCTTTCCATCGTTATTTTAAATTTCGCTACTTGTATAACTATTAGATACTAGCACTATATTTTATGGCTGGGAGCTCTTTGACAGTCGTATATCTGGCTATGTCTACTAATATGCATTTGCATCTTACCCTTGGAAAGCTAAACTTTGTTATCTCCCTTGAACTGCGCGTTAAGAAATTGTACTTTTCTTCTATTTTGATTCATTTCTGATGTAGATTGGCCATTGCAAAAGAGCGATTTATCACTATGTCAATAATCACTTGCTCCCAACCAATGTAAAGTCATTACAAGGATTTTTTTTGAAGTGATTGACTGATTGTTGACATCGTGGTATGAGGATTCATATAATTTTGATATGCACTGTTGTTTCTATATCTGTATTGCTGGTTGTTAATCTTTGTTTATGAATTATCTCATCATTTAATAGCCAACTGTGACATCTATTTTCTTTCTGTAGAAATCGTACTCATGATAATTGATAACAAATATGAGTTTCTCTAATTTGTTTTTTGTTGCATAGTAACTACTTGCATTACATGTTTGATTGCCTCATTGGTTTTATTAATATGTGTCTTTCTATTATTCAGCTTGCTGAACTATGGCCTAATGGAGTCATGGACAATCATGGGATTAAACGTGCTATTTGTCGCGCAAAAGAACGAAAGAGGGCGCAAAATGAAAAGAATAAGGTGTGATGATCTTTGAGTATATATGTATCTGCTGAGCTGTGGATGTCAACAAGGGTTACCTATTACGGGCTTTTGACTTTTTACTTTTATTATCTGCTACTTGCTTACTTAACAGTTGATAGAAACATTCTTTCGGTGCAGAGTGCAGACAATGTTGTCTACTTTTTGTGCACTTACATTGCTGAGTGCATGCAAAAAATATTTTTGGTGGGTGACGTGGGGTTAAAGACTATATGGTACTTATTTGTAAATGGAATTTCTACATTGGTGCATGCTTGTGGTTCATGTCTATTTGATACATGATAACTGACCTGACTTTAATTGGATATGAATTTTTCGGGTGCTTATCTAAAAGCTTGTCGTGGTGGTGCTTTTTCTCACAAGAAACACCTTTTATCGTGTTATGGAGAAATTTGTTTCCTACACTTCATTGCAGATGAAAACTTTCATGATACTCAACAGATTTGTTGCCTTTAATACTGGATAATACTGTTTTCCTCTCCCAGAAATATTGCCGATCAGCTAGACGTCATTTTTTCTGCTACATCTTTTTGTGATATTCCTCTCTTTGCTGCTTGATCTAATCTACCCTGCAACGACTTAGCTAGCGGTTGAGTTCAAACCACAGCAAGTTTTTTTTTTTTTTTTTTTTTTTGTTTTTTTTTTTGTGTGTGATAGAGGTGTTATTTTGCTTTCTCAAGCACCATAATTTGGACTATGTACCTTTATTAGTTAGAGTTTAAACCATAGCAAGTCGTTTTGTGACAAAGGTATCATTTCTTTCTCAGGACCATAGTGTGGACTTTTACGTTCTTTTTATCAGTATTTCCTTGACCGTTTATATGTTTTTGAGTTACTGAGGTTGGTAAGATGTTTTTTGTATATAGGAGAGTCAATTGCTCCCCTTTCTTTAATACTCCTTCCTTTTCTAAATAAAATTGAACTTGGATTTAACAAATAAGGGAAAGTTGGTCTACTTATCTCTTCTTATCCTATGTTTCAGCAAGTCAATAATTAAGGAATTATCCACTGTTGCTGCCTACTAATTTTGCCTTCATCACCACAACCCAGCAAACCTTAACCACAGCTTGATCAGAAAAGCAGCAACTAAGACCTGCCAAACAATGGTTTTAAAAGCCTTGACATGATATGGCTTAATATTCAAGTATTCGAAATTAGTTATAGGTGGGAAATAGTACTTGCTTAACTGCCGGTGATAACTCCCTTTTTTTAATTGCTGCATGATCAGATGTATTTCCTGTTGAGAAATTGCATATTTTTGAACTATGCAAGTAGGCTAACATGAGGTGTGCCTATCTGTTATACTTGAGTTGTGCCCTGGTGCTTGAGTTAGAAACTCTATCACATGCCTCTAATAATCTCAAGATGCTGGACTTCTAACGAAATCCCAAAACAAAATTGACTTCACTAGTGTGCGCATGCTGAATGCAGTCTAACTACAGTTTATTTACACTTCTTAGCATTATATTTTGTGCAGTTTAGGAAATAGGGATAATAATACGGAAAGGAAACAATCTGCTTAGATACTGCTTTTCCATAGTAAGCAACTTGTTTTTTTATTTTGTTAGTAACATGTCAGGTTTCCTAATTGTCAACTGGGTTTATCATAATTACAATAATGGAAAAGCCTTAACCCCATCAATATGAGGTCAACATTATCTTTATTAGTCATAGAAAATTTCTCTTAGGAACTTTTTTTCTATAATGTTCTTTTCTTCTGTAGGTTTTACAAAGTTTTTAGAGCTGTGAATATATTTCCTTTTATTCTTATAGAAATTTCCTTTTTTTCCTCTTTTTCTTGGGTTTCCTCGTTTCCTCTAGTAATGTTCATTCGTCCGTAGAAATCAGATTTTTCTTCTGTAGAATTACTATTTGTATTAGACTTCGGTAAAGCCATCTTAAGATCGCGTTCAAAAATGTTTTTAATCTTGTACATTTAATTACCATAGAAGTATTATATAACTGTTGTGGAAAAGATATGCCCCCTTAAATGGTGAACTAGTCATCCTGTAAGGCAGTAATCCATGCTATGCTACAATTATAGTGTGTTAGGCCCTAGCCAACTTGATAGTGGACATGAGCAGGGCTCACATGTAATGTGATTTAGTCTACCCGTGCTCAGTGTTCTGCTGCTATCATAGTGTCACTTCTAGCCTCTGAATGTGAATTTCTAGGAATTTCCTAGGGGATTCATGTATAAAGAGAAAAGAGTTAAATGCTTCACTAGAAGTTCCGAATGTTGACAAATGATTGGGAGGCAATCTTTTTTCGCTATTGTTTTCCGTTGGCAGTTTAACCCTGCATCCGTTATCTTATGAACTACTGTGATTATTTGTAATGAGTTCTTTTTTTTCTAAACAATTAGTGGAGTGGAGAGACTTGTTAGAATTTGCAACTTTTTCAACATTTGTTTTACCTATGTATCCCGTAGTACTTATTCATGTCTTTGACTAAGTGAAACAGCTTGGAGTTAGTTTACTGGATTTATGCCTGCTTAGTGCCTACTTATTGGTCACATACCTCCTTCCCTTCATTCCGTCTCCCAAGCGTTATGCGAGTTTTGTCTTCTTCAGTTGCTCTGTTCTGTGATATATGTGCTAGCAGTACTCGTGATGTTGTTTTGTGATTCATAGTTTCTGGCTGATTATATGAACTTCTACAGTATAGAAGTATTAGTATACCTCTTCTCATAACAGTAATTGCTAAAGTTGTGAGTGCTGTTACAACCTAAGATTATTGGGTCAAATGGGCTTACAGTTCTATCCTTGGACCATTATGCTTTTATACAGGATATTATTTTTATTTTTGAATTTGATTAGTCATATACTTCAGCTTATAGATATCTGTTGCGTGAAGCAAGAATGTGGCCTTAAAAGGAAGAATAAATGTGCTGTTATACTTGGTTGCAGGATGTGTTTATTTAAAGAATTAAATTGTGGAATAATTGAATATCTTTTTTTTTCGGATATTGAAAACCCATCATTAGTGATTCATTTATCTGTGTTGGAACAGTGTCATTTGCTATGTTCTGCTCTTGTGCATTTCCTTTTTTTAGCTCTTTGTCATAAAGTCCCTCCTTTTTCACACAAATTGATTTACTCCATGTTACTGTCATACATGGCATATTCTTAGGGTCATATATAATGTAAAAGAATAAAATTTGTTTGAGTTGTATTTTTAGGGTGTTATGTTAGTAGTCTTTTATTAGCTTGTATTCTTGTTTTGGTTTTCCCTTCCCATATCTTATAAATAGAGGGGAGTATGAGATGTTTGAGAGGATAGGAGATATCTAGAGAGAGAAGTGGAAACACTTAGGAGTATTTGGGAGACTCGAACGTCCCATAGTATAGTTCTTGTATTCATTAATAAAGGTTGTTTAGATCACCATCTTGGCTGATCTGTTAAGTTACCTTAACTTATCCTCACATATACGATTCTTAACCTTTTTATTATTCCTGCTCCTAGCATCACTCTTTGTTCCAATCTGTTAAGACTTTCACCATCGAAGATCACTATGGGTAACTTTGAGATGAGCTACAACTTTGGGGTGATTCTGATTCATGAGAATATTTTGCGAATGATCTTCTCTAGTGCTTACTTACTGGATTTGCTATTGAGAAGGAACTGATTTCAGCTCAGTTGATATGCTGCTGATCATGTTTTGATGGTTTAAGATTTTCGTAATCTTGTACTTTTATCCAAATTGGCTTGGGGAGCTAATTATTGAATCCCTATGTTATGAGGAGAATAAGCTTTACTGTTGGTATCTTATATTCTGTATTTGTGTTATGCAGGAGCACGAGAAAGTGAGAAGGAAGAAGTTGCCTGCTACAAATCCAGAGGAAACTGTCCGTGTTGAGGCTAGTTCAGCAGTTCAGTCACAGTATGTCGATATTAGGTTGGTCTCAGATCCCAGCATGGCTGTTTTAACTCAACAAAATAGATTCCCAACCATCACAAATGCCGCACAGGCTGCTACAGCTGGAATGAACACAAATGTGTCCTCTTCAGTTTCAATGCCCTCAACACACATGCCAAATGTCGACCGTTTGAAGCAAGAAAAAGTGAAAGCCACACACAGTAGTTCTTTGATAGACGGTAAGATAGTCGATGCGAGTGTAAAGAAAAAAGTAAAGAAGAGAGCAGAAAATGTAATGGGAGAGCTACCTTTGCGTCCAGAAAAGTTATCGTCTCATCAAGGGGATGATAGACAAAAACAGCAAAAGCATACTGCGGCTGCGGGACATGTTCAGAATCCTGCTCACGCTGCTCACAAGTCGAGTTACAATGAGTTTCGATTTGAGCCACTGACGTAAAACTTTCTGGAAACACATTTTTAATATTGAATAGATGTAACGTAGAGCTGCAGCTGGTTAACTGAGTATACATCCCTTTATAAAATCCCTATTTTCTAAATGGCGAGTGCCCTGCCATTGTTTTGATGATAAAAGTACCGTTTACACTACAAGTGCTTGTGCATTCTTGCTGAAATACGATAGCTGCTAGTCGCCAGGGGTGGAGCAAAAATTAATAAATTTTTTTGAAGGCCATGTGCATTTTGTACTATATGGGAATCCCATCAACCATTTCTCCACAATTTACTACTATTACATTTAATCATAATGACATAATGTACTACAACTCCATTTCACCCAAACATGCATATCTCCAATTACATATACAAAATTGCAGTTTAATTGAGGCAAAATTTACCATAATAGGAGAGACAAACATAGAGATCACAACCGTAGTTACAAAATAACATAAAACATCTAACGTCTCCTAATAAGTCCCCTCTTCCCTCGAGGTGGATCAACTAATGTGAGGGAGGTGCCGACTCGATGATCTCTAGCAAGACGTTCAGTGATGATTGCGTTATATCAACACGACTTCGATATGTTCAAGCCTGCAACAACTGCAGTAGGAGCCTGCATCAAATAGCCATGCCCAGCTTGATCGATCGATCATGTCATAGCATGATCCTTACAGTCTAGCAAAGTTTTGTTAGCATAATTAAATTCCTACATGCGAAGGCAACTGAACAGTAGTTGACCCTTATGTGCTTCATCAACCATGGCATGTGCCTGCATTTTATACAGTTAGTAATTAGTATGTGTAAACAAGTTAAAAGGAAACTTAGAAACGCGTTCTAGTACTCAAAATTCTTAGTTATTTTGATAATTGAAACTTTAAATATCAAAACACTCGTTTTTAACATAGATTTTCTGAAAAAACGGTCTTGTTGATAGAAGCGTCCCTTTAAACCAGCCTAATATTTTATTAAAACAAAATTTGAAACATCAAAGAACACAAAGCACACACTTCTTTTCTTCCGGTCAATTTCAGTTTTTCATGGCTTCCCCCATCTTCTACATCAAAATCATGGTTGTCCTTCTTCGTCAATTATCCATTAATTTCCTTTTTGAGAGTTATTGGGTTATTAGGTTTAGATTAACGAATTTTATTAAAAGTCAAAGGTCATTACTTTGATCAACGATCATTTAGCAGGTCATCTCACCTGAATCCGGTGAAGGAGTTGTATCGGTGTCATGTTTGTTAATTTGAAGGTTTTTATTTGCAAAAAACTTCGAGACTGTATTTTGGTAAAAGGCTTAAACTTCAAGTCTATTGTTGACAATTAATCCCTTTTTAAAAATAAATAATTTGACTGCATTTATGAATACGTCTCACTGTGAGACAGTCTCATACAAAACTTGTTGTTTCTTATATGGACTCGTTTAACCATAAAACGACATTGTACAAACTTGCTTAGGTAGGATGGGTAATGACTAATGAGTAATGACAATTGACAATAGCTAGTCTATGTGTAAGACAATTGACAATTGTATATTACTCCTATTTCACATTTGTTTGGAAAAATAAATATTATAATTTATTAATTTTTGCTCCAACCCTGACAACTAGCGGCTATCGTCTTTCCGCAAGAATGCACAAGCTCTTGTAATGTACAAGGTACTATTATCATCAAAACAATGGCAGGGCACTCGCCATTTAACGCGCCAGAAAATAGGGATGTATACTCAGTTAACCAGCTACTGCTCTACGTTACATCTATTCCATACTCCCTCCTATTCAACCTAAATGTCCCATTTAGTTTTTTCACACTTGCCAAGGCAACAATTTAACCCTTAATATCTCAAATTATTCTTAATTAAAAATTATAAAAATTTGATATTAATAATCGTTATATTGAGACGAATCAAACAAGATCCCACGTGACTATGTTTTAACTTATAGATTGAGAGTAAAATACAAATTAAAAGTGATAAGTGAATAGTATCAAAAAATTAAATGGAACATTTAGGCTGAATAGGAGGTAGTATTAAAAATGTGTTTCGAGAAAGTTAGGTAATTTTTCACAAAACTGGCTAGACTCACCTGATGAAGACTAATAAATCTGAGGGCGAGGATTGAGAGCATGATCGACTTGTGAGCAGCGTGAGCAGGATTCTGAACTTGTCCTGCAGCCGCAGTATGCTTCTGCTGTTTTTGTCTATCATCCCTTTGATGAGACGATAACTTTTCTGGACGCAAAGGTAGTTCTCCCATTACATTTGCTGCTCTCTTCTTTACTTTTTTCTTTACACTCGCATCGACTATCAAAGAACTGCTGTGTGTGGCTTTCACTTTTTCTTGCTTCAAACGGTCGACATTTGGCATGTTTTTGTTGAGGGTATTGAAACTGAAGAGGACACATTTGTGTTCATTCCGGCTGTAGCTGCCTGTGCGGCATTTGCGATGGTTGGGAATCTATTTTGTCGAGTTAAAACAGCCATGCTGGGATCTGAGACCAACCTAATATCGACATACTGTGACTGAACTGCTGAACTCGCCTCAACACGGACAGTTTCCTCTGGATTTGTAGCAGGCAACTTCTTCCTTCTCACTTTCTCGTGCTCCTGCACAACACAAATACAAATTGGAACAGAGAGTGATGCAACTTTTCGGGCGTTGTGTGGTCGAACATGTTGAACATCCTCAAAACCTCTGATGTTAGTTGCAACATCATTTTGTACTATTACATTTTATCTTAATGACATAATAGGAGAGACAAACATAGATTACAACCGTGGTTACAAAGTAACATAAAACGTCTAACGTCTCCTAACAAGTCCCCTCTTCCCTCGAGGTGGATCAACTAACGTGAGGGAGGTGCCTACTCGATGGTCTCTAGCAAGACGTTCAGTGATGATGGTGATATGTTCAAGCCTTAAGCGGAGGAGATGATGAAGCGGATAAGCCTGCAACGACTGTAGTAGGAGCCTGCATCAAATAGCCATGCCCAGCTTGATCGATTGATCGCGTCATAGCACGATCCTTACAGGCTAGCAAAGTTTTGTGAGCATAATTAAACTCCTACATGCGTTTTATACATTTAGTATGTGTAAACAAGTTAAAGGAAACTTAGAAACGCGTTCTACTCGTATTCAAAACTCTTGATCCTTTCGATTTTTACAAGGTTTAATTTGAAGAGTGTTACAAATTGTGTTAATTATTTAATATAGATTTTCTGAAGCTGACGGCCTTGTTGAAAGAAGCGTTTTTCTGAAGAGTGTTACAAACATCAAAGAACACAAAACACACACTTCTTTTCTTCTGGTCAATTTCAGTTCTTCATGGCTTCCTCCATCTTCTACATCAAAAGTCCATGGTTGTCCTTCTCAATTATCCATTACTTTTCTCTTTGGTAATTTGGTTAGAGTAAATTTTATTAAAAGTCAAAGATCACTAACTTGGTCAATGGCCATTTAGCAGGTCATCTTACCTGAATCCGGTGAAGTGGTAGTATCAATGTCATGTTTGTTAATTTGAAGGCTATTGTAAGCAAAAAAAAAGAACTTTGAGGCTGTTTTTTTAAAAGGCCTAAACTTCAAGGCTTTAGTTGACAATTAATTCTTTTTTATATATAAATAATTTGGCTGCATGTATGGGTCCGTCTCACTATAAAACAGTTTCTATTGGAATTTTAAAAAAATAAATTTCGTATGGCGTGAACGATAGAGAGGGAATTAATTTTCCTTGCAATATAAAATGGGAATTATATATTGATTTTGCAATATATAATTAATAAGCGTGATTTGTAAATCAACAAAAAAAAGAACAATAATAAAATAAACAAAATTCTCATCGTGTCAAATGCTACCACGTAACGATAATTTGTTATTTGGATTTATTTTATTGAATGAACATTTGTTTGGAATTGAAAGATAATTTCATCTCCTTATTATTATAATAAGAATAATAAGAAATCCAACGACGAGAATTTCATCTCCAATTCTCCCGCGTTTCTCATTCTTATTATTCTTGTCCATTGCATTTTGGAGCCCAGTTTCTACCTTTTTCTCTCCTCTGTAATCTTCAATCTCTAAGCTTACAAACTTCACTCCTCTCCAATCAACTGGCCGCCACTTTCCTTTTCTCCATTGAAGGTACTATTACTATGGTTCTACCATTCTTGATTCTAAGTTTTGTTTTTAAGTTTCAAATTATTGTCTCATATTCATTATTTTCAATCAATTTTCCATTGTGTTACCTAATTTTTTTCTTTGTTTTTGAAGATTATTGCAAGTAGAAGTAGCATTTTTGACTGTATTTTTATGGGTTTTTTTGTTTCTCTTTCGTTTGATTGAAATTTCTATGTTTGCTGGATTTTTAATTTTTTTTAAATTTTTGCTTGTTTATTTTGTCAATTTTTAATTTACTTCTGGGATATTTAAGAGTGTATATTATAAGATTTTTGTCCTTAATTTTGATTGGGTTGGTTATTGTTTTCGATGGTTTGTTGTTCCACTTTGTTTTTTCACTAATTCTTGGCAGATGGAAGTCTCATCCGAGGGTAAAGCTTTTTTTTTTTTTTTCTGATAAACCCTAGTTTTTTGTTTGTTTGTTTTGGTTTCGTGCTGTGTAGAATTTTGGATTGGGGTGAAACTGTTTGTTTTTGTTTTTATATATATAGGTTAAACTTTTGAATTTTTTGAATTGATTTAATTTTGAATCTGTTAATGTGTTTGGGACTTGATCAAACGTTTTTGAATGTAACTTTTTAATTTAATATACTGATATCACTTGGTTTTTTTGATCCGCCCATGCTTATCTTTTTTCTCTCTCCCTTTCCTCACAAGATGAATTCACAACTATTCAAGGGTTCAAATGTGTTCATGTCGAGAAATTTAGTTCCTCCAGAAGTTTTTGATTCACTTCTGGATGCGCTAAATCGCAACGGTGCTAACGTCTTTCAATGCTGCGATCCGTCTCACAATTCTACCGAAGATTTTCATGTCATCGCTTCCTCTAACCATGTGTGAATTGCTCGCTTGTTCTCTTTTTTCTTAATTTTTGATTATATTTTCGCTCTATTTTTGTTTTTTTCTTAATTTTCTGATTTTTTTGTTGACAACTTCTTCCAGGAAAAATTCGAGGATTTGAGAGCTAAGGGATGCAATTTACTAGGTAATTTCAGTCTAAGATTTATTATTTTATGTGATTTTCTGAAATTCCATTACATTTGATTTATTTTAGGGAAAAGAAGACATAATGATTTCTGTGATGCTGCTAGTTTGTGTAAATGTGATACTACTTCTGCACATTTGAATGAATTTACCTTAGCACACGAATTAAAGTAAGATATTTAGGACGAATGCATACTTATTTTTTACATGTTAATGTTTCTTATTTCATGCTTTTTTTTAAGACTTGAGCCACTTTTTTCATAATATGAAACAGTAGACCTTTTTTCAAATGAGTGATACAATTGACCTAAAAGACCAGATTACCAATATAGGTGTGAATTTCTAGAGTTTGTGTATTATCATGAAGATGATTCGTGATGAAGAAAACCAGGTTTGGGTTTAACCGCTTGATCAAATTAGCAGTTGGAGCAACAATGATTAGACAGAGACTATTGAAAATTTCCTCCAATATCAATCGTACTCTACTTATTGATATTTGATTTGTTGCAACTATTACCATTCTTCTTGCTTCTTTTAGTTGGTGGTCGAAACTCAAAACATTTAATATGAAACGAGAGGTCTAGGGTTTAATTATCATTGTCCTTTTCTTTTCTCTCTAAAAGTTAAGGAAGTTGGACAAAGGTCAACTGGTGTACTATGTGGTATGACATCATTCATTAAAGGTGAGTACTTTAATGGGAGGGAATGAGTACTTTAATGGTATTATTTGGATGAAAGTTGTGATTAATTGCCTCTCCCTCACATGAGAATGATGTAATGAACCAAACTGTTAAATTCTGAGATGTTAACTATTCTGTCACACATTTATGCCTCGTATTTTTCGTAGTTAGATGATTTATTAGAAAGGTCAATCAATAGTGATAAATCTATTTCCATTTTGAATTATTGGAAAATAGTTAGCCACATATCATAAAATGATTCCACTCTCATATGACAATCATTTATTTTTTCTATTTTATTTCGGTTGTTATTTTATAATCTTAGGGTATAACTCATACTAAAGCTTTTTTTTTTTTGGTTTTTGAAAAAATCTTCGTAAGTTTTGTAAGTGTGCTCATGTGGGATTGTATTGAATTGGATGCATCTTGGTGAGGCATTATTGCATGACAAAGATTATTTGGAGTCTTCATTAGTCTATCTTCTTTCTTATAGGAATTAGTAAATTTTTGTTTCATTCTTGTATTGACAGGTCCACAATGTGTTCTTTCCTGTGCAAAACAGAAGCGAGCCCTGCCTAAGCTTGGATTTGCTTGTTGTCTTGCTATGGATAGTGTCAAAGTACTTACATCTGGATTTAGAAAAGAGGAAAAGGTAACTTTCAAGGGTGTATGCATAGAATGCATACGCAATACTCCATTATCTATGCTTAGATTTGTCATTTAGGGGGATTCTGTTATTTCCACCTTAATCTCGTGGCGTAGGGTGCATGATTTTATATTGTCTTTTAAGACCATGCAAGCAGCAATTCAAAAAGTGTATAGGATGAGCACAAGGCATAGTGCACCCACACTTTCTATAAGTGGAATTACAACTTCATGTTTATGACCAATGAGTAACTTCATATCTGCCAAATGCAAAGCTTCATAATATGTTTAGATTTGTTTGGTTGAAGGTGTATTTGAAGAGAAAATCTTTTCAGTTACCTCTTTGAGGGAATCTGAAGTTCAAAAATTTGCAGCGTTGATGATGTTTTTTCAGTGCCTTAGTATTTGAATTTTTGGTGGAAATATCTCATTTCAGTTAGCTTTTGGCAGGAAAAAATAGAAAAGATGGTGATTGCTATGAGTGGAAGCTTTTTAAATAATGCTTCCTCAGATGTTAGCTTTGTTATCGTAAAGAATGTGATGGCTGGGAAATACAAGGTTCTTCATCTCACCCTGATTTTATAGATTGTAGTATATCTTGTCAAGAAGAGGTTTCTTGATATGTTTGGATCTTGATGATGTACATTCGTGTAATTGTACAAATATTGCTCTCATAGTTATTGTCTGCCTTCTTATTTCTTAAGCTTTGGATGAAGAGTTTCCTGTGTTGGTCTGCCTCTATCCGTGCGTTTTCCTCATAGCTTTGCTATTATCATTGCCATGTGTAATTATTTTGGTTAAATTCTGTGTTTATGTTTTTTGGCAGTGGGCTTTGAGTAAAGAGAAGCATATAGTTACTATTAATTGGTTAAATCAGTGTTGGGTTGAGCATCGTCTCGTTCCAATGGAGTCATATCGTGTCCCCCCATTCTTAGGGTTGGTGATCTGCGTCTCTAGAATTTCTGGAGGTTAGTGTAGTTTTTTGTAGGTATTAAATGATGTTGTCCCTGTTTTGTTTTTTCTTTTCAAAAAAAAAAACAAACTTGACAATCTACCTGTTTTTGCTTTCCAGATGAGCGGAAGGTAATGGAGAAGCTTATCATACAAAATGGTGGAAAGTACTCTGCTGAACTCACTAAGCTTTGCACACATCTAATTTGTGAAATATCCTTTGTCTTACTCAAAGTTCATTCGAACGTTTATTATAATTTAATTGTTTTTTATTGTTTAGCATATAGTTACTCTTGTTATATTGTCTTTGGCATAATATTATTTCTTTAGAATCTATTACTTGATCTTATAGACTTGTACCGTCATTTTGTCACCAATGCTGGCTTGTATTCTACAATGATCTAGTCTTGTCATTTGCCAAAGTAGTTGATCAATGCTTACTTTTACCATAGAACGTATCCCTTTATGCTCACTAGCAACTTATAGTGCTGATTGTACCTTTATGGTCACTTGGACAATCCTTTCACAGCACTGTAATCACCTTATTGACTTTTATAGTTCCCATAATCCCATTTCTGGAAAATCTTGTGAATTAAATTTTGAGGTGTAAATTCTATCTATTTTTCGTTTACATTGGCATAAAGCGGCGAGCGCAAAGATGCTCGAGTGCCTTAATTTTCCTTGTGCTCATGCAATGACACTTTTTATGAAAGCCTCCTGATTTTTTTTGTTAAACTAGAAATTTGGCGTCTTCAGACTTTGTCATATATACTGCTGTTTGCTAGTGTTTTTGTCCTTGACAATGCGAACATTCCTGAAGGTGACAAATTCAAAGTTGCCAATAGATGGGGAGACATCTATATTGTAACTCGAAAATGGTTTGATCAGTCAATTGCTAGACGCGGTATGCATTAGTGTATAGCTGTAATGTCTAAAAGTATTTTGTTTAAAAATTGCTTCATCCTTCAGTTGCTATGTGACACCTGTCTATGATGTCTTATCTTTGTTCTTTTCCTCACTGCAACAGTGTGTCTCAATGAGGAAGCCTATACAGTTAAGAGCTGTCCAGGTTCTGCATTAAAAAATAAACTAAAAGCCAAGTCTAGTAAAGAGAAGTGTTCTGTTAAATCACCATCTGTCTTGCAATCAGCAGCCACAGAGTCATCTTTGCAACCAGGTCCATCTCGGGGGACTACAGATTCAGATCTGGATGTTGCTTATTCTCAGAACTTCTCTTCTGCATGTCAAACTGCTGAAGAGGAAGAAGCTGGACAGCCTGATCTATCTGTTCAGGATAAGAATGTGGAAGAATGTGTGGCTGATGATTCAGAGGGTGATGGCAATGATTTGTACCTTTCAGGTTGCAGAATTGGTCTTGTAGGTTTTAAGGCTTCTGACATACAGAAACTAGTTGGTATCATACGTAAGGGTGGGGGCTCCCGTTACATGTCATGCAGTGAGAGATTGACACATATTGTTGTTGGAGAGCCATCAGATGTGTAAGTCTGTTCATAGCACTTCTTTTTTGTGATACAAAAAGTGCATTTTTTTCCTAATCAGTCTTAAAGTAATAGTGTTCTTTTGTGTTTATGTGACCTTAGTTTTCAACAAGCAATTTACAAATTGTAGTTTGTGAGTGTTGGAAATAGTCCCTTTGTTGTTCCTAGTGTTATATATATTGCAGTAATTGTCCCCTGAACTTAACATTGCTGGATCTTTACTAGTTTATTTTTGCTCTGTTGTCACTTGTCAGCTAGTGATTGAACTCCCATTCTCGCTACTGGTTCAATTGCAAAGTGATGAACTTGATTGATCTACACAATCTTGGAAAATTTCTACTGCTTTTTGCTTCAATGTTTTGGTTTATTCTTTTTCTTTTTATATATTTGTTAATGTGATAAGTGCATAGCATATTCAGATAAGATGAGAAAAATTACTGTGGTTGAATCACAATTTTCTTCTAGTCTTTGCTTTTCTGTTAATGATCGGGCAATTCAACTTCTTTTTTCATTTATATAAAACTGTGCTTAGGGGTTTGTTTTTCACTTGCTGTAGTGAAAAGCGAGAGTTAAGAGGCTTGGCTGCTCACGGGATCATCCACGTTGTCAAACGAAATTGGCTTGAAGATTGTTATCGTGTGAGGAAAGAGGTCCCTGTCATGCAGAAGCATATTGCTTTTGATATACTTCTTTGCAAAGGTTTCTTTCATTTTCTATCAATGACTGGAATTTTTTGTTTGTGTAGTCCATCAATTCGATATCGTTGCTTGACCTGCTTTTATTCTGTGTATTCGTTGTCAAATGGTTTGAAATTATTTGTTCAATGAATATACATTTTACTGTTTGTACATGTGTTGTAAAGATTTGACGGGCTTGTCAAGTAAAGCACCAAGAATGGATGCGAGCTGCACTAAGCATGCGGAGAGCTCAAACATTCTTTCCAGCGCTCCTATGGCTCCAACTTTGCAAACTGTGAGTTTAGGTACTGATATCCCAGTGGATAGAAGTGGAGCGGACATCTCAGATGTCACCCAAAACAGCAGCCACTCTATGAAAGGAACGAAGACTTCTTCACAGAGTAACAAGCCTTGCATTCTTTTCAGCGCTCCTATGCCTCCAACTTTGCCAACTGTAAGTTCAGGTACTGAGATCCCAGTGGAGAGAAGTGGAGATGACATCTTAGATGCCACCCAAAACAGCAGCCATTCTGCGAGAGGAACAAAAACTTCTTCACAGAGTAACAAGCCTTCTGTAAATGCAAAAGACCCAAGTCAAAAAAAGAGTCAATATTGTGATAAATTACAAAATAGGATGTCTACAGAGGTCTTTATTGGGAAACATTTTTGTTTCTCGCATTCTTTCCCTGATGATCAAGTAAGTTGTTTTTGTTTTTTGGTTGAGATGTTGACTTTCATATTCTTTATCTTATCACAAAAGTTAAAGTGTTAAATCCTCTAATGAGGTGAATTGAGGCGGCACACATGATTTGGCTAGTTTACTGTGACCATGTTTTTTTGGTTTATTCTTGCTATTATTCTGTTTATGTCTTTGTTTCTTTTTAACATTTAGTAGTTATCACTATTTTTAGAGAATTTTTTTTCAGATTTTTTTATGACCTACGTCAATGCATTAAGGTTCCTTGTCTAGGGCATAACTGGTGGATTCTTAGTGCTAGAAAGAATGCTATTAAGATTTCTTTTTCTATCTTTGTTTTGCAATCTTAAGTGAATTATATTAATTTTTATCAACTTAACGTTTATTCATAGGAGCTTGTGGTGGCTTTTATGATAGCATAATATGGCAAATGCAATTGCTTTTTTTGTTAAAAGAGCTATAAGTTCATCTATCTTTTATGCACGATAATGCCTTCAACAATATACCATTGCTCTTCCTATCCTATTCCCTAAAAAAAGTCTTAGATGTATACTTTAGAAGGAGGAGTTCTTTGCTAACCTTAAGATAGATTATTCATTCCCTTTTTCCTGGAGAATCTTGATACGCGTCTTTGTCATATGCCCCCTTTCTAACTTCAGTAGTATAATCAATAATGGAGCGGTGGGATCATGGGAAGCCACTATCTTATAACTTTAAAAGCAAATTTGTGGAAACTTTTAAAATCCTTTTTTCGCCCCTCTATTTTTGTAAAAACTTTGGTCACTATCTTTAGAGTTTAGGGTTAAGGTAATGTCTATTGTGGAGTGCTGGGATTATTGTTGTTTAGTGATTTTAAAATTGTACTTAAGTTTTTGTATAGCAGATTGCAAATCACTTTTTATGAATTGCAGTAATTAACAGACTTTGTTTTTTTGATGGGTGCATGGATTTGGGGATTTGTTTAGAGAGGGGAAGTTGTTCAATGGATAAAGGAAGGTGGAGGAGTGTTAGTAGATGATCATATAGTAATGAATGTGGATTTCACCATTGAATGCCACGGAATGATTGCCAAACCAAACGCCACTTTGCGAACTACATATGTATCAAGTCACTGGATTCGGTGTTGCTTAGAAGTAAGTATATCTTACACATTTTTTTCATTGGTCATGCTAGATACACTATGGGTGGCTTTTGTGTTTTTTACTTTGTTGTACTTGTGAAACTTGATTGTTTGACATAGTCGGAATGCTATACTTCCATAACAAGATGTTGATTTAAGAATTGAATATGAGAATTGAAGCTCTTGAAGTTTTTTGCTAGAATCTTTTCATTGCTGAAATAATATCTTCACATTTTCTGAACTTGGGTTATTCACAGAACTCAAATATGAATCACTCTTAGTCTCTTATTGAACATGAATCATAGTCAATATCACATGATTCACCCACTTGACTCATTTGCTTGCCCCAACTGGTGTTCTTTCGCGGATTTGTTTGCATTTGCGATTCAAATCGGAATCACATCAATCTATAAGGGTTAAGGTCAGTGTAACATGATTCGCTAGCTAATTCGCCTTTTGAATTCGTGATTCGCTTATATCGATTCGTGATTCGCGATTCGCTAGAAGATAGCGAATCATGTGACACTGTTTAAGGTTGATACAATTATACAAAGAGGAATGAGGGATTGATCTATAATTCGCGATTAGTTCGTGACTCTTTGTTTAGGAGTTTGGAAGTCTACAAACTCACTCGTAGGCTTCTTATTATCTTGCTTCCCAATTGTAATAAACTTCCATTATGTTCTTCTATTCCTCTGCTCTTATATTCCTTTCTGCAGCATTTTTACAGCCGGCTGCCATTTATCTTTCATCATTTGACCAGAGTTGAGTGACTCTGCCCTTCTCAAGGGGATACAGTCACATCAGAGTCTTACATTTTAACAATGAAGCAAAGGGAAAGACAAATAGATTCCATTTTTGGCAGAAAACATGACATAACATGGTACATGAAATATTGTTCTATTACTCTATTGATTTGCAAATAGTGAAATAGGTGAAGCACCTCCCACATTGATGTTTCCATATGATGAACAATTGTGTTGGCAGAGACTCCCAATTCTTCTCTTCAAATCCCAATATTATTTCACAACCTTGCAACTATAGGAAGTATCGGTATCCCAATGCCACTTCGCATATAAAATGATGTACAGATGTACTCATGTCCACAACGGTTATATGTTTGCTCTATGCCACTTGCTTGTTTGATAATGTTTGATTTGCATCACTGATGTTCTGATTACACCGTGAGATCTTGAATTTGGACAATGTAACTTTCTTCAAGAAAATGATGCAGACTTGCAATTTTGCATTACAGGATGGACGCTTGCTAGATGCTGATAGTCACATCCTTTATTCACCACTTCCTTGCCGGGTACCTTTGCCTGGTTTCGAGGGCTTACGGTTCTGTGTATCACAGTATACAGACAAAGAGAGATCACTTTTGCGCAATCTTTGTCATGTTCTTGGTGCTGTGTGCAAGGAGAAACTTACCAAGAGGATTACCCATCTTTTATGTAAATATGCCACTGGCAATAAGTATGAGGCTGCCTGCAAATGGGGAATACACCCTGTTAGATGTGAGTGGCTTTACGAGTGTGTCAGGAAGGTAAGACTTTCAGGTACTTCAACAACATTCTACTACCATGATGCCTATAGTGGCTCTCACCTAGGCAGGATTTAGGAAGTAGTCAGATTTATGCAACCTTACCCTTATTAGAGATTACAAATAGGTTGTTTCTGATTGACCCTTGGTACAAAGCACATCATGTGCAACTTCACATATATAAAAGTGCACATGTTTTAGAATATCATTACCTTTGTCTTTTAGAGTTTGATTAGTCATGGTATAAGCTGGTAAGAAATAGTTATATGTGACATTTACATCTGCAGTGTGACATTGTTTCACTAAGTGACTTCCATCCAGAAGAGCCCGAGTCAGGGGTATGCATTACAACACAATATACTTCCCAAGCTTCCAGGCTGATCTCTATGGAAAATTCATCACAGTTCTCAAGTCAGTGCCAAGACTTGAGCAAGACCAATACATTGCATTCTAGTACAGTATTGAATCAAGATGCTCAAAAACATGGTAATTCTGCAGCTTTTGGGATTGACACTAAAGAAAATGGTCATGATGCTCCTGATGTTCCTGTCTCTGTAAAGCATTGTTCATCGCAGCTCTTAAATCGGTCCCAGGATTCGAAAAAGACATTTACTATGCAGTATAAAAGACCAAGGCTATTGGAACCAATGAATGGATCAAATCAAGATGCTCAAGCACATAAGATCTCTGCAGTTGAGGTTCAGGATGATGCCAAGGAAAATGGTCCTGTTGTTCCTGATGTAGCTGCTGCTATAGAGGACTTATTGGAGCATACAAGCATGGTACCTGTTGCTTCGTTTAAGTTGTTATGCTCCATTATATATATATATATATATATATTAAACCTAACTTGTGAGTACAAAGATAATGACATTAGTCAACGTCAGGAGTCAATGCATGAATGTATTAGGAACTAAATATTAATATTGCTTATTAAGAATGAAAAAAATGCTTCTTTACTCTTTAGTATGCATTTGATTCCTAGCTAAACCTTTCTCTTGTTTTGGATGTTAGATTCAGGATATAATATCACCAGTCAGTACAGAGTGTGAAAATAGTTCAATCCTTGTTAAAGATCATTCGGTTTCTCACTCTGCTTTAGGGCCTTCGATACATTGGTTTAGCAGGTAATCTTGCTCCTCCACCCAATTACCCATTTTTCTACCTTAACGTTTTTATTGTTGTGGAAATTACGAGCATGTGTTTCTATTCTTATTGACTGGTATATAGTCTGACTGAAGTTATTCATACATCATAATTTGAGATTGTATCATGATTTGCATTCAGCTTTATGCTTGGAAAAAGAATTATTGTATTTGCGGTTAAAAATTTTAAATATTTGCTTCAGCATTATGCTCATAATTGCACCGACTTGAATTCTTGTTAAAATCTTCAGTCTAGGGAAGGACCCTCAAACTCCATCTAAAGATCAGAGCATAGGCATTCATGATGGTTTTAGTGAACCACAGACAGAATCTCAGGTTGGTTGAGTTTTTTCGATTAATTATCCTGTTTCGATGTTTAGTTTCTTCATAGCTGAACAACCCAAGTTGTCGAAATATTGAACCGAAATGAGTTGTCCTAGATCTAGATGTTGTTAACTTTAAGCCCCAATTGCAGATGGTTGGTTATGAAGAAGATCTAACTGGCAGACAGATGATAATCGACAGAGTTCGAACCAGAAGCAGCATGTTTTGAATCATTTGACGAACAATGCCGCAACAAATGTAGCGTTGGTAATGTTCAGACATGGATTGATGCTTAAGATGTCACTCTAAAATCATTATGATATGCTATGGGTACCAAACTACCAATACATTTTGTCTCTGCAGGAGCAGGATATGGTTTAAGAGCACTCTTTTCATCATTGGATTTGATAAAGCTAACAGTTTGGTTGGCCGGAAAGTCTTTGAAGCTTAAATTAGCATCATATGAAGAATATTACCCAGTTTCGTGTTTTGACTTGTGCGCGTCTGCCTTCCCACGGCCAGCAACTGAGCAAAAGAGCAGTAAATCTGTAAACTGATGGTAAATCTTGATTCCAGACTCCCATCTGAGCCTGATACTTCCGTTTCATCACATTGGTGGAGTATCTGGGTTCAAAAGCTGCAGTTTCACAGTCTACATGAGCGGTAAATAATGTTTATTTATGTACAAAATGCTAATGCTGATGCTGGTGCGGGTGCGGGTGCTAGGCCTTTTTGTACACTAGCGGATATGGGTAACTTTTAGAATCTCACCACAAGAGAATCCTACACAAAACGTCGATATTGATAATCATTTGTGTGGTTCTAGCTATGCATAGATAGTCAGGTCCAAGGTCATTGTAAACAATATTTTTATTACCTTAAATATATTCTGATGGCTATTATTAACGGCAAGCAAGAGATCGTAGACGTATTTAAGGGGTAGTATATATTTTTGGTTGATTTTGATTGGTTGCATGAAACAAATCTAGCGACTAATAAACAAGCAAGTAATAACTAAATTTTAGGGTTTAGGGTTAACACATCAATACGATAGAAATTTGTAGGGTTAGCATGTAATTAAGGTTATAACTATCTAAGTGGAAGGTCACCTCTATTTTCTCAATATTTGTCTAAGGGTAAAAATCAAACAATAGAAAATAAATTGATACATTTTTACAACAATCCTTTTATTCAAAATAGCTTAATTTAAAATATAGTTTTAAGATTCGTCATAAAATATTAAATAGTTCAAGAAGGCATAGAATGAAGACTTTCCACCCAATTCATATGGATGCAACCAAACTTCATCAACGATCACCATAGGAGTGATCATAAAAATTACAACCAATGATATGGCGATCATAAAAAATAATACGAATCAATGTCTAACATTCATAATATCAACATTCAATAACACATTCCCATCAATCATGAATTATTACAACCATGCATGTAATAACATTTTCATAAAATTACAACAAAATAATCTCTCTCCTTCTGAATTAGCACCATTTAACTCAAAAAACTCATATTTTTTGGTCAAATGATGCTATTTCAGAGGGACAGAGAAAGTAACAATTTATAGCTTCTCATAACCTTCTTGTTACAAGTAACTACTTTTCCCATTCAACATGTAACTTGCCTTGGACACTATTCTTTTAAAAAATTTCAATCAACATCATAGTCGGAGTTTTTTTTTTTGTTTGTTTTTTTTTTTTTTTTTTTCATTCAAGAGCAATGGCGTATCTAGCGTTTAGAGTTCCCTGTGGCACTGAATGGATGAAATTAGCTAGTGTGAGCAGCATATAGCATCTTTGTGAAACAGTCTTTTAAATCAGGAAAAAAGGTTTAATAGCAAGCAATTCCTCAACAAAATAGAGAAGAGGGAGCTGGGAGGGGTAGTCAATCACTCACTAGAGATTCATATTGATCAATCAAAAAAGTCAACCATGGTGTTTTGTTATTTAGTTAACCTGAATCTTAACTTCACCTAAAACATACTCGCGAGTCTAGCTAGGATGGTTTATCCCATATCGACAAATTAAAAATGATGTGCACATTTTATAAGTTATTAGAGCCCTCCTTCCCATGATCATATGGTTTTGTGATAATACATATCTCCTCTTCGTTAATATGCCAATAAGTCCAACCTAACTTAACATCTCGGTCTAAAGAGAGTTTAAAGTTACCCAACCCCACCTTTCGAATTCTGAGTCCGACCTAGTAGCAATCATCAATAAATTAATCCCTTGTTTTTTTTATAAAAAAAAAAAAAAAAAGTACTACTAAACTTGGACAGTAGTGTAACAGAAAAAGGAAAGAACATAAATCTATTTAGAGCAAAGCAAAAAATCTATGGGAAATAAGTACAGACACCCTAGACTGGTTTAACGTAAGATCTATATATCTTCTTCACATTACATAATTCATGCTTTCTCATCAAAATTAGACACAACATGTGATTTTATGCATCAAAAAACAGCACTTATTTTAAATTGACTGAATCAGTGGGTCCGATCAAATTAGGGTATTGTACGATGCATCCACTTATTACAAATACCATTTTTTTTAGAGTATTTACTTTTATTTGTAGCTTAAGATAAGAGTGTCTTGGGGGAATGAATATGAAATGCCCTTCATTCGGGTTATTAAGTCGATTTGGATAAGATATTTCTAATCGGTTTAAAATCAGGCCTTATGCTCATATTTATTTTTACATATATTATTTTAAATTTATTTTAAAGTCAGGTTGAGTTTCGGTTTTGGTTTAAGATCTGAATATTTGTTTCAGTCTCTTTTATTTTGCTATATTTTTTTTCTTTTACGAAAATGTTGTCATCATATTTTTTTATTCTAATTTATACGCTACATTTTAACTACTTTTTAATTTTTAATATTATTTTATTACCATAAATGGTTCACTATTTTTTAATTTTTCCTGCAATATTATAATTAATGCATTTTGTTAGAGACATTAAAAGAGTAGGCCACTTGCTTTACGTTTTTAAAGCTTCTCATCATTGGCCTGTCTTTTCATCCTAGATCGTGTTCTAGCTAACAGTTTTGACCATGTGTTTGTGGAAACTGGAAACTTCTTGTGCTGTTTCTGACAATTTTAAGGACCTAGGCAAAAAATAAAAAAAGACTCCTTAATCATACACTTAACTAAGAATTCTAATGTTGCAAGTTCGATTCACGCTAGATGTTACTTATGCAAATACTAATTTAATTATAAGAATCCTAATGTCGCAAGTTCGATTCACGCTATGCCCTATGCAGTTGCACCTCAAAATTACCCTCAGAATTGTTTGTACCAATTTTTATTTAGTCGTTTTTTATTTTGTTATAATTTTGTCTTAATTATATGGAAATATTCTTATTACTTACTTTAATTAATTCTCATTTATATGTTTTATTTTTAAATATAGCATTCATCACAATTTTAATAACCACTTTATTCTTAAACCTTTTGCCAAATGCGTTTATTGCAATTTCAAGGGCACACAACGATCATTTTCTTTATGTGGCTATTAGTATTATTATGTGATCAATATAGCATATACTTTTTCTATTCTATAATATAGAATTAAGAGTTTTTACTATTGTTTATTATTTAAAATTATTTTATAGATTGGGTCAGTTGGTGTATTAGAGTATATATACAACAACATTTGTTGTAGAAGTTAATACTAGTTTAATTCTTAGAGTATATAATATATATTGGAGCCTTAGCTATTAGTTTAAACTTTTGGTTGAGTTGATTTCTTAATATGGTATCAGAGTTAGTGTAATAAGATGTTACAGCTTCGAATCTCAATCATCCCTTTTTTTAAGTGGAATATTCACGTTATGTCTTAACGATGGTTTCTGTGGCATCCACACTTCTATCTAGCCCGAAGGACTCTCGTATCTCAACTATCTAGTCAAATAAAGTGTCATTCATCACTTTATAGTGAAACTTTAAATAAAAACTAGCAATTATTACACTAAAAATATAAATCGGTAACAATTTTTTAATACAAAATCCTATATTGTGAAAAGTTAATTTTGTTGTAGTACGTAACGGAACAATCCTCTCTTTGTTCATTTTGCCTTGTATTGATATATGATATATCTATTAATATAATGACTTATGAGTTAGTCAAGCAAGCATGAGAGAGTTATAGATAAAATTGAAGCCTTTTGTGGATAAGGCATATAATATGTAAATCAAATTAGATTACTTGGTGAAAACTTTCCTAATAAAAATGGTATAAATAAAATAATTTTTGTTTTGGTTATGATCAGTATTTTTGTATTTATAATGATCTTTTTTTTATTATACAACAAAATCTAAACTATGGGCAAGTAATAAAATATATCATCGTTATAATCAGTATATCTCGCTCATAGAAAAACTATACTAAGAACAAATAATAACACAATGTTTTAATAATATATAATTAAGTCTAATGGTTAAATGTTTTTCTTTTTGACTCGATTTTATTTTCAGCACCTTAACTAAATAATCAATTCTCTCTTATAAAAGAATTTTTTTAATGTTAATATATTTAAAAATTAATGTCTTGCATGAAACCGGTCAAAGCTTCTATTTGAAGGGACAGCCAAATTGGCCAAATAAAATTTCAAGCAGCTTTGACTTCATCATATTTTGGGGAAGTTACCCAAGGACTAACGACTTTACTTATTGTTTGTTATTTACCAAGTTTACCTCATCACTTTCTTTTTCACTTTTCTTTTTTTTTTTTAAAGTAACCTTTGTATTAATCAACTAGCTCAAATCACTCTCGGTTAAGGTTCGAAGACAATCTGAAAATGGAGTCATACAAACTTTTTTGTGGTTAACCTCAGTTTCCCATTTAACTACCATATGAGCCACTGTGTCATCAAAAAGATTGACATACTTATACTCGTTGTTATAAACAAGATGAATCGGAGCACAACCTGTCTCTTTGTTGGATATGGCCAAATGACATTTATAGTATCACTAACTTTTTCTGTTTTACTCATTAAATATAATTATTTCTATTTTTTAAATAATTTATATTCTTTTTTCAATTTAAATTTAACTTACTTTTCATCTCATCTATACATTTTTACTACTTTCTCATAAAATTCTATTTTACGAACTTTTCTTAATTTTTGGAGAAAATATATAGAAATAAGAGTCACTATTATTTTATTTACAATATACAAGTAGAAGTTATTTGACATCAGAATATGATTGTAAAGTCAGCCACGCATAAGTCAACCTACTTCTTTAATTAAAGATAATGATAATACTTCTCCACTCTACACGCTCTTCTTTTGGGCAAAATCTTTGTTCAAATAATAAGCTACGTACACTTATAGTGAAATTCACCAATATATAAATTATATGATGGATTATTTTTTTATTACTTAATCATCATCATATCCAGTATATTTCGTACATAAAAAAATACCCATAAAGGAGAATACGTCAAAGAGTCCAATCCGCAGAATATTCCACTTTTAAGAGCAGAGATATCATTAAATAAATAAAATTTTAAGATATATCATCATCATTTATACCTAGTGTATCCCGCTCATAGCAAAACTATGATCAGGGTCTGGGGAGGGAAAAACGACGGCGACCTCATAAGTCATACCCATAAAGGATTTTTTTTTGAGATATATAAAAGATAATATATATCCACATAAGATCTTGTTAGATTCTTCTTAACATGAAGGAGTTTTTTATTATACACCGTTAATAATTTTTTTGATACGTATTTAGAAGTAGTAAAACTCAAATTTGCTTTAAAAAAATGTGCAAAAATTAAAGACTTTAAAAGAAATAAAGGGATTCACTTTTAACTAGATATTTTAAATGATTTCAAAAGGATCCTACAAAAACTAGTAAATATATATAATTAATTCACTAAAAATGTAAAATAAAAAAGTAATACCATAAGTTCGTACAGGTATTAGGTATGATTTTCTATATTTAGGTACTAATGTAATTTAAGTAGGTGATTGTATAACTTAGAAGTTTTTTTTTTTTTTTTTTTTGAAATGTTGTATAACTTAGAAGTTAAAAGTAGAAATTTCCCTAATAATGCTAGAATCCTATCTGGAGATTCAAGTGGGACAGCCTAGCTAGATGTCCCTAATTAATTTCTTAAAAATAATATTAGCAATAATATTGTGTTATTCTAATTGTTTGTGGGCGAAATATACTGCATTTTATTAATTTATTAAAAAATCAATAATAATAATAATAATGATAACGACAATGACGATGACGACAACAATAGTAAAAATAATAATAATAATTCTTAAGAAACCAACTGAACAAAAGCTTAAGTTGATGGTCGAGCATGCATATGTTATATACTCTAAAATGACGTCTCGTACGAGAGCTTTTGGGCTAGAGCTGTGGATGTAGTACATACCCTCTTCATATCTTGTGCAAAATATTTCATTTGAAATTGAGATTCGAACTCATAACCTTTTTCTAATGCTGACTCTTGATGAGTAATTATTATTATTATTATTATTATTATTATTATTATTATTATTATTATTATTATTATTATTATTTAGTAATAGTATTATTATTATAATATTAATTCAGTAAAGGCGGCCTAATAATTTATGACATTTTAGGTATAGACAATCACATCTTCAAAAATACTTCTAGTATACTAAAATCCATAAAAATAGTATGGGTGTATCTAAACTAACAAGATAATACATATTTTCTGTGTTTAATCTCAATATTTGATGATATGATTATGGGCCCCTTACAAAACTAAACCACAACCCATAGGCCCACAACCCAACCCCTGGCCCCTCCAGGAATCTGGATGCCATCTATTTTGATCTTGTAATGTTAAATTTTATGAGGCACTTTAAAAGTTCACAAAAATTTAAGGCATAATAAATAAAATAAAAAGATAAAAATTTAAGGCACAATATATACAAAAATTTTAAAAACAAAGAAATATAAACAAAAATCTTTAATCAATAAATTTGTAAATCACTACAAAAAGATAAAAAGAATAATAATAAAAAAAAAATAAATAAAATTTAAGAAGATAAATTAAAATAACAAACTCTCACCCTATCAAATTCTACCACATAAGGGTGATTTGTTGACCTCATAAATAACCTTTATTTACTAAGACCTTCTCCAATATACATAAATAATAAGAACTTTTGTATGAGACTATTTCGCTGTGAGATGAGCCTAAATAGTAGTTTATTTCTCTATTTTATTACTATAAGATTATAAGATTATGAGTAATCACTTAAAATTACAGGTGATGAGTTTAAAGTTATAAATGATAAATTTAAGACTATAATTATTTATTGAGCCAACCCATCATCATCATCATAACCAGTGTATTCCGCCTATAAAAAATTATGATCGGGTCTGGGAAAGGAAGCAAGGTGGCAACTCATACTCATAAAAGAGAACGTAGCTAAAGAGTCTCTTGACTCGAGAAAGAAAATGAAAAGCATTCTGCAACAAGTAGGATCGAGTAAAGCTGAAACTAACTCTGTAAATTCGATGCTTATTGAATATATAGACTAATCATATATGAGAAATTTATTAACACAGATTAAAATAAAAATTGAGAGGAATCGAGTGGGATGAAAGAGTAATATACAAATGTTTTGTCAAGAATTATTTTGGCAATATTGACAAAATAGATGAAAAAGGCTAAAAATTGCCAGCTCAAAACTAGTCATAAAGAGAGACAAGTGTAACAATTCGTGGGATTTATTTAAATTATTAATTCCGTCCAAAAGAAAAATTATTTAGGTTATTAATCATTGCAACTTCATTTTAACTGATCTTTCAATGTAATTAACAGCCATCCCAATCTTAATCTTATAATAATAAAAGTATACTTCTTTTTTAAGTCATTTAGCTTCAATGGGGTTCAAGGTGGAGACTAAAAAGTCGAATATGACGAGTTAAAATAGTAAAATATTTAGAAATAAGAGAGAAAATCAAAAGTAAATATAATGGGTCATATCCGAAAACAGAAATGCGATAAATTTATTGAGACGAATAAAATGTAAAATGGGAAAATTGAATCGAACAAAATAGAGATGTTCAAAATAGATTTTATGACCTAATATTTACCCGACTCTGTAATCGAAACCGGCTTAATCGGACTTCAAAATGAATAAAAATCAATATGAACTCAAAACCCGATTTTAAACCGACCCGAAATTAATCCGATAACTCGAATAAACACTTGTCGGAGAAAGAGTATAAATTAATTTGTTTATACTCTTTCTTTCTCGAAACATGAAGCATGCCACTTTAATTTTTTTAATCTTTCATTAACAATTAACTCTCATGTTAACTATAATTATTGCTTTTGTTTCAACCTTCTTTAAGCAATCCTTTCTAAAAAAATGGCCTTCTATAAGTAACGGTTGACAGTTGGGATTAGGAACTTTCTTTGAGAAAAACTATGGATTACTTTATTTAATCAAGGTAATTAACTTTTATTTTTTATTTTTTGACATTTTACTAATTCCTTTATGTCTAATAGCTTTGTCGTACACTTGCACATGTATTGTACTATCAATTCAAACTAATACTTCTATTAATTTACAACCATCTTAATTTTTAAATGAAATTGTAGAGTGGATCTTAAACTGATTATGTAACTGACGTTTATACTAGAAGGTAGGCCTGTCAAACAGATCAGGTTGGATCGGGTTCGGGTCATATAAACAGGTCAGGAAACCCTTGATCCTAACACAACCCATTTAGTTAATTGGGTCGAAAATCACAACCTTGACCCGACCTACAACAGATCAGGTTGACCTGATTTCGACCCAATTAACCCGTTTATAATTTTTTGTTTTCGTTTCAAGGTTTTTAATGTTGATTAAATTTAATTTTTTAAGATTTAATTTTAACTTTATGTTTTTTTGTTGTTTATTTTGTATTTACTATGAAAAATAAGAAAATATTAGATGAACTACGTTTAGCTTATGCTTATTGATTTAACTCGACATTAACACATTTAATTAAATGAGTTATACATGTTTTTTTTTCAGGTTTAAAATATTGACCTGAACCTAACCCATTTAATAAACAGATCAGGTCGGGTTGACCCATTTAATTAATTAGGTCAAAAGTCTCAACCTAAACCCACTTATTCCGAGTTAGGTTCAGGTCGGGTTAGCAGATCAGGTCAACTTTTGCCAGCTCTACTAGAAGGTTTGTTACTAGGTATAGAATTTAAAATTTTGAAAGCTGTTCTTGAGAGTTTTGGGGTAAATCATACGTTCTTTTTTATTGATCACTTTATAATTATTCGCTTTTGTAATTCAAATCTATATTATAGTATCAAAGAAACAATTAATACTCCCATCATTCCACATAAAATGAAATATTTATTTTTTTGACACTATTCACTTAACACTCTTAATTTATATTTTATTCTTAATTTATAGATTAAAACATAGTTAAGTGAAATTTTGTTTCATTAATCTCAATGCAAAAATTATTAATTTCTATTTTTTATAATATTTAGTATGTATAATAATGTATATTAAGCATTCAATATAAGTGCAAAAAGTACTCAAACATTTTGAGTGAAAGGGAGAGACTCAGAGACTATTACATACTTCCCACAAATCTCTAACTCTTAACAATTACAACATAAATTTAATTTATGATTGTTTACCCTTTAAATCTCAAATCAAAGACTATATTTAGAGTTAAAATCAGTGTCACATATTCGCTAATCTTCTCATGGATTGAAAAAAGTGAATTATGATCGGTTTTGGATTATTCTTGGGCAAATTTAAGCGAATCGCAAATTCAAAAAGCGAGTTAGCTAGCGAATTATGTTACACTGGTTAAAACCCATCTTATTATGGAGGATCATCATCATCTTCATCATCATTATACCGAGTGTATCCCGCACATAGAAAACTATGATCAGGGTTTGGGGAGGTAAGAACGACGACAACTCATACCTATACAGAAGAGTGCGATCAAAAAGTCCTCCAGATCGAGAAGCGTATTCAAAGAGAGAGAAACCTGCAACTTACAGATAAGATCAATAGAATACATACAAATAATAAAAAATAAAAGTAAAAATAAAAATAAAGAAGGTAAAAAGCGATAAATAAAGACAATATACAACGAAGGGCGAAAGAACCGGAATTAGTAGCTAGTCTAGTATGGAGGATAATAACAAAAATCCAATCAATAATCATACAAATTTAATCTAAAATATGGTAATTGTCTATAAAAAGGACAAAGCATATATCGTGGTACAACAAGACCCCAGAAGTAAACCCATAAGCGCACTGCAAATTGTTCTTTGAGCTTCACTTATTGAACTCCCTCAATAAAAAACAAATCCAACCCATGGATTTTTTCTTTTTCCAAATATAGTATTCATTATTTTCGATGTCGTGCAATTTGCATAATTTTTCATTTTAGTCCGTTTTAATAAAAATTATCTTCTTTTTGTTTTTGGATATAACCCGTTATTTTTACTTTCTATATATTTTTCTATTTCTAAATACCATATTATATTAACTCATTTCAACTAATTTTTTAATGTCTGCGTTAAAAATAAATAGGGCAAAATAACAGAAACGGTGATCTGGCGGTTCAATTAGTGTTACGTGTTCTATAATGGTGTACATAAAGCTACAATAATGCCAACTATACTTTTTATTTTCATTCTTTCACATAAGAATTTAAATTATATTTACCGCATTTTGTCGGACGGCATACATAATTTTCAAGCATCAAATAATGGACCTTCTTTACTTTTCAAAACTTTGAAAAATTGGTCATAAAGTTATCTTAGGTTATGATTTAAGAAGAATAATTACCAATTTTTAATACTTACTTTTGCTAAGGAATTGTGTAAATAGAATTTTTTTTAGCTATTTTAGAGTTGTCTAAAATTAACCCGATTATTAGAAATTAAATATGACCCAGTATGACTCGAAATAACCTACATATAAAAAATAAAATCAGTTTGTTATGATAATTATATATATTCAAGAATCAAAATTAATCTGATTCGAAATATTATACCTGAAAGCTCTCTAAACACTCAAATAAACATTATCAACCAATGATTGTTCGTTATTAATTATGCTAGATTAGTGACAATCACTATAAACACTATTAAGACTAATGGTTGTTCGTTAAAGAATTATGCTAGGTTAGTGACAATCACTATAAAACATTACCAAATCTTATATTATGTGCCGAATTCAAATTAATGTGGAGGTGTTTTCTACGTAGCGATAAATATAGTAAACTCATAAGTATTAATAGTTTTTAAACGAAGCGGCACACGCACATAGCCTAAATGTTGTGTCAAACGAGAATCAAAATGATCTTTGACCTCTAGACTTGGGTGTAGTGTCAATATGACTCAAAATATATTTACAAGATTCTAATTAAATTGATCTGATTCGAAATATTATACCTGAAAGCTCTATGAACACCCAAATAAACACTATTAACCAATGGTTGTTCGTTACGGAATTATGCTAGGTTAGTGACAATCACTATAGAATATTACCAAATTTTATATTATGTGCCAAATTCAAATTAATGTGAAGGCGTTTCCTACTTAGTGACTTGATAATTATTAATAGTTTTTAGACAAAGCGGTACGCACATATAGCCTAAAATCTAAATGTTGTGTCGTCAAATGAGAAACAAAGTGATCTTGACCTCTAGACTAGGGTGTAGGATCGAGGTTTTCTTTCTTACCCTTCCCTCTCCTTTCTTCTCTTTCTTTTCTTCCTTTCCGTCTCTTTTCCTTCTAAATGTTATCCAAATATAGTGTAAAAAATAGTACTGCATAATATATCAAATTTTCAAATGTTATACTCGCCTTCAATTCTTTTTAATTGTCCCATTTTCTTATTCGACAAATTTATATTAATCGTCTCATTTTCTTTTTTGCTAATGATTTTTTTATCTAAATACCCTATGTTCACATTAGTAATGACCAAAATACTCTCACTTTTACTATTTACAATACCCAACTATACCACCTTTATAATTAATTTAAGCAATTAAAATACCCAACTACCACATTTTTTGTAGACCTCATACCATTCTTAATATCCGTGCCCAATCAAATGAGACAATTAAAAAGAATTTGAGGGATTACTTCTGAATTTCATTTGTTGCTTAGTGATCAAGTTCATTATGGCGGAAGTAAATTTCTAGTATTAAATCTCTTCAAGATTTTATCATTGCATTGTATACCTAAAGAATGCACATTTACAATTGATCTAAGATATATACAAATTGTGCCAAATGAATTCAATCTTTAACAATATAATTCTATGTTTTTACTTCAGTATAACTTCAAAGTATGATACATTTGAATAAGTACAAAAACTAAGTATCACAAAATTGAATTTTATTTAAATTAAAATATGTACCGCTTTTTCAGATAAGTAACTCTATTTCAAATTTAGAAAAATCCAATAAATTAAGAAAAGTAGGAAGATGATGGAGTTGACAAAGTAAAACAAAGATTAAGAATGATTTTTAAGTTAAAATTAGTAGCTAAAAAAAGTAGTTCAAAAGAGTTGATGTTACTTTACCCTCCAGCTATGCCGACAATTGAGTTATGCTAACTAATTAACTAATCAATCCATGTGTTAAAAGTCAATTAGTGGACGTGGAGTTTATCTTAATTAACAAGATTAACTTATGAGGTGGTCAACGAGACACTCTAATCAACGGTAAAGATTTGATTTCAAAGCAACTTAAACAAACACAAATCAATAAATCATATGATCATATACATGACCTAATCACCTAATAAGCTAATGCTTTTTCAAGCAACTTTACCATCTGACTTTTGACTTTTTAGCTTGTTGAATGATTTAAAAAATTTAAAAGTATTTGATAAATGATATTTTAACTAGTTGAAAATTGACTTTAATATGAAAATGAAAAAACTAGTTTTGTTAATTTTATCTACTGACTTTTGATTTGTTAACCTATTTTTTATTTTACTATAATAAACAATAAATAGTACAAATTTAATTTTATCAAATATTTTATAAACAGTTGGCTTTTTCAATAAGCTTAAAACCCATCGAAAAAGCCAACAAACTAACTAAAAAAACTAATGACCAACAACCAACGATTGATAACCCATTCTAATCAATGTTTCATTTGATTTTGCATGCATGTTTGATTAAAACTATAAAATGTCGATATTAATAAAATTTACATTGAGACCTATCAAATAAGATTTCACTTGACAATATTTTAAAAATAAAATATAACTAAAAGTGATTAATAAATAGTAAAAAAACAAATTGAACAAGAATTAAAATAGGAGGTTTTGTAGTAATAACAATATCAAAATTACACCCATATGGCCATATCAATGAAAAATGACTCTCATCGTTATCATACCCAGTGTATCTGGGGAGGAAAGAACAAAGGCACCTCATACCCATATGAAGAGTGCGATCAAAGAGTCACCTCAGCTCGAAAAAGGTGTACTTACTTTATGTCTAAACCCAATTAGCGTGTACTTGCCACATTGACCTTACTATATGATCTACTTTTTGTAATTAATAGCTAATATCTAATAGGAGTAAAGTCTTAATCCCTCTCTTTCCCAAATAAGCACCACAAACAAATAAAAAAGTAAGCATGATTGACTACTAATAATCCCATTTAGTGGGAGGAAGCTAGTAGGAACTTTTGCATTATAAATAGCCTAAGCTAGCACCCCTAACCTAAGCATACAAATCAACTTTCTTATCTTGCTCTTATTCTCTTCTTCTCTTAGTATTCTTTAACTTATCACAATGGTTGTTCCAGTCATTGATTTTTCCAAGCTTGATGGTGAAGAGAGGGAGGCTACTATGGCTGAGATCCACAATGGATGTCAACAATGGGGATTTTTTCAGGTACGCATTCTTACTCTTATTAGCGATAACAAAGAGGTTGTTTACGATATTAACCAAAAGCTTTAGCCGATGGTTGAGGCTTTAGTATCCTATTGGCTAGAAAACCTAGAGGCTAGAAGTGTGTATGCAGCATAAGTTTTCTTCATATTTGACAGTAATAATTCTGATTGGAGGGGCTGATGAGATTCGAACCCCTTTGATACCATATAAGGGAGCGAATTCAATCATGTTGTTTAAAACTTTTGTAGGTCTTAAAACATACTTTCTTTGCTTAAAAGAGTGTTAATAGTGATGATGTTTTGCAGTTGGTGAACCATGGAATTCCCATGGAGCTTCTCGAGCGAGTTAAGAAGGTGAGTTCCGAATGCTATAAGCTCGAAAGAGAAGAAAACTTCAAGAACTCAAAGCCAGTAACAATGTTGAATGAGATCCTTGAAAAGAATAATGGAGGGAAATTGGAAGGGATGGATTGGGAAGATGTTTTTCTTCTTACTGATGACAATGAATGGCCTGTCCAAACTCCCGGATTCAAGTATGAAATTTTCTCCTTATTAGATATTATTGTTTGGTGTTGGAATTAGATTGTACATATATCTAAGTACTGTTCATGTTGTCTCAGTTGGATCATAAACCACTTTCGTCACATAAGTTCTTACGTTTGATTCTTGCTGCCTCCCACCTAATCATGTCATTTCATCTGGCTACCTTGTGATCCAAAAATAAAAAGATTGCATTATTCAAACAAAACTAAATAAAATAATAATAAAATGCTCTTAAGATGTAAAGTACTAATTTAAGGAGAGTTAGATATTTTACATTAGCTTATATCATTTTTTGACTTAATTTGATGACTTGTTTTTAGGCGATGAATTTTGTAAGATGTAAAATAAACGGAGCCTACAAGATTACTCCCTCCGAACTCTGATTTTGCTCCGTCCCACATGGTTTTCCCTACTTACAATAACCCACTAAAACCTACATTTTATTTCACTTTCTAAATCAAAATCTATAATTACTCCACTAAAGGACATAATCCTACCTACATACCCCGTTAAAATACCTACTTTTAGGAGCAATCTCGGAGGAATAAAGGAGTATTGTATACTGTATTGTTATTAAGAAGAGGTCTTACTAAATAACAGTGACTTGTGATTTTAACAAAACACCCTTAAGTGGTAGGATTTGATAAGGCGTGAGTTTTGTGATTTAATTTACCTTTTTTGGTTTTATTTATTTGACTATTATTCTTTTTGTAGTGATTCACAAATCACGGTGATTGATTAGGGAATTTTGTATTAACAATAAATCCAACAATCATGTGTATGACAGGGAGACAATGGCAGAGTACAGAGCAGAACTAAAGAAACTAGCAGAAAAAATGATGGAAATCATGGATGAGAATCTAGGCCTGCCAAAAGGCTACATCAAGAAGGCATTCAACAGTGGAGAAACCGGTGAAGAAAACACCGAGACCGCCTTCTTTGGCACGAAGGTGAGCCACTACCCGCCCTGCCCACACCCTGAACTCGTGACAGGATTACGAGCCCACACTGATGCTGGTGGGGTGATCCTCCTATTCCAAGACGATCAAGTGGGTGGCCTACAAATGCTCAAGGATGGGGAATGGCTCGACGTGCAGCCTGTCCCGAATGCAATAGTCATCAACACAGGGGATCAGATCGAGGTCTTAAGCAATGGGAGGTATAAGAGTGCCTGGCATCGGGTTTTGCCTAACACGAATGGGAATAGACGGTCTATTGCATCGTTCTATAACCCGTCTTTCAAAGCTACTATTGCACCAGCTCCACAACTCGTCGAGGAGGCCAAGAAAGAGGAGGTTGTTGAGTATCCGAGGTTCGTTTTTGGGGATTACATGTCTGTTTATGCTGAACAGAAGTTTCTGCCTAAAGAACCCAGGTTTCAAGCTGTCAAAGCTATGTAAATTTCTACAAAGCTACCATAAGTTCTTTTCCTTTTTGTTTTTATGAAGAAAATGTCTTTGTTCTTTTATTTGGTTTTAAGCATTTCTACCCTTTTAATTGTGGGGTTGTGGATGCATTGTAGAATAGCTCAAGCCAAAAAGCCCCCAAAAATGAAAAAATAGCTATTGGTTTGTACTGTGTTGGTTCAATATGGTGTAGATGTAACTTCTGGTGTAAAATTTGTGTCAAGTAATAAGATTGCTTAACACATACTTTGGTTTATTTTTGTTTTTTTAAGGAACCAACTTGATTAAAAGCTTAAGCCGATAGTTGAGGCCGCATAATATGTTATATGTTCTAATACGCTGAGCTCTTTGGGCTAGAGGTGTGGATGCAACACAAACACATGCTCTCCTCATGCTGAGGGTTGTTGAGATTCGAACCCGTGACCTTTTGTCACGCTGAATTCTGATACTATGTCAAGGAACAAACTCAACCAAAAGCTTAAACTGATGGTTGAGGCTCCATGATATGTTATATACTCTAAAATGCCTCGTTACATGAGAGCTCTTTGGGTTAGAAGTGTGGGATGCAAAACATGCTCTCCTCATACTTGGGGATGAATATTTTTTACTTTTAAATAAAGGGTGGTTGAGATTCGAATCATTGACCTTTTGTCACGCTGAATTCTAATACCATGTAAAAAAACCAACTCAACCAAAAGCTCAAGCTAATGGTTGAGGCCCCAAGATAAGTTATATATTCTAAGAATTTCACTTCTGACTTTTTACCAAGCAATAGATGTTGAATTAAACGACTTTTAGAACTGATATATTAGTTCATATAGCTAACCTTAATCTTTTGGAATTAAAGCTTTGGTATTGTTATTGACTTATTGGCGTGTTGTTGGTGTCAAATGATACAAGCCAAGTTGAAGGCCGAGACGGACAAAACATACACAAGTATATTTGATTCCCTATTTGAATTACATTTATTTGAAAGTTTGGGATCTAAAAATATGTAATAATTAAAATAAAATAAAAGTAATCTAAAATAATATAAATCAAGATCGGACATCTTGCACATGCTCAGAATCGCTCCTAGTTAAAGGTAAACTTTACCGCCAGTTGGTAAGTAAATATATCTTTTTTTTCTTATATGTTGTGCACCTCATGAAAACTACGACATACAAATTCTTGTATGAAATGTGTCGCATCATGAGTTAAATAGCTTAATAATATAAATTATTAGCATATAAATTTTTTATTTTGAGATCGTCTAATAGCTAACAACAATATGCTGAGAAGAATTTAATAGGTACTTAACTTTATTAACAGCAGGTAATGTTAGAACTAAACCAGAAATGTTTTGCTATGATTTAAAATTTTACATTTTCAGTTATTGCAACTCAAAACTAGTGATCTTGAATGTGGTCGGATCTCAAGTCTGGTGTTTTGGATCGGATTATTATCGCTTAGTCTTTAGGCGGTTAACACCTATCAAGTTTGTAACATTATTTCAAACACAAATTCTTGTGAAAGGCGGTCTCTTTAAGAGGCCATCTATAATTGGACTGACCCATGATATATTTTTTAAAATATTGTAATTAGGCATTAAAAATAATGTAACAGTAGACATTTAAGATATTGAAAGTAGGCATTAAGGATACGATAAGTAAGCATTAAGGATAATGTAAGTAGACATTAAGAATACGATAAATAGGTATTAATCTTTAATGGTTGAACTTGAAATACATCTTTAAAAAAGACAGACTCAAACCGTTCATTATGTGAGAATGAAGGGTACATGACAAACGGACAGCTGGAAAAGCAATAGTATCGACACAGACAAAAGAAATAGTGGCTGTGTGAGTTGATGGCAAGCAATACTATATGAAATTAAAAAGGAAAATGAATTTGTAAACGAGATTAGAAGAAACTGAGGGAATTAGAGGAGTTCGTTCGGGTTATCAGGTTGATTTTGGGTAAAGTGTTTCAAGTCGGTTTAAAATCGTGTGTTTGCGTCCACATTGTTATTTATATAATTTTAAATTCATTTTAAAGTTGGATCAAACCAGAGTTCAATCACAAAATATGATGAATATTGGATCCTCTTGTCCGTTTCGAACATCTCTAGTGGAAATGTTACCACAAGTGAGAAGAGTGCAAAATAAAAGCGACATATCCAAACAAATTTGAGTACAAATCAAATGGAACAAAGAAAGTATCTATATATACTGTAATTCCATTATTATTAAGAAATTGATGAAAAAGTTCAAGCAAAAAAAAAAATCTAATGACATTGAATTAATAGAATGCTCTGATGGAATACCGATTTTCTTTATATTGACTAAAGTTTCTAGCAAATAAAAATAGCAATAAGTCATGTATGAGACCGTCACAAATACGAAATAAGCCCATTTTCTAAATAATCACTATGAGATTATAAATGATCACTTTAAAGTTATAAGTGATCACTTTAAAACGATAAGTGATCACTTAAATTATATGCAATCACAAACCCATCTCATGTGAGAATTTGGTAAATATAGAAAATATTTATAGTCCTTAATTCAACCTAACAATTAAACTAGATTTTTTATTTCTTTATAATAGTAGAAGATAAGCTACTATAGTAACACTATTTGATTTAATAATTTTGTCATGAATTTCATTATAATAAAGTTACATTATTTAAGATAAATAATATTACCTAAAACATCTATATTACCTAAAACCCATATTAAGTGTTCGTTCGGTCTTTACAATTTGAACAAATATTTCATGTTCAACCTCTGATAGCTAGTAGCTGATAACTGATTACAGTAGTTGATTTGAAATGGTTTGACAAGCTAATTTTGAATCTGCTGCTGTGAGCAGTTGGTTCAAAAATAGTTTATTTATATCAATTAGTTGTTTCAACCAACTAGTTTTTCCAACATTAGAATTGACTGGTTTGACCACTCATCCCTCCATTTGTATCAAAATAAGCTAAAATTACTTCATAAGCCATTTTGCCAAACACCCCATTGCTCCTTGCGTTCATACAAAAAGAAAAGAATATTTCATCTTGGTTCAATTGTTCATTCTATCCTGTACTCGTTTATTCGTACTACTAGCATCTAATGCACAATAAAACGCACAATTAGAAGACCTCAGAAAACCGAAAGAAAGACTTCGTTAAGCAAGAAAGCCAAGTACAGTGATTTACCGAAACCTTTACTTCGTTATATATGAGCGGATAGCGTATAGTGTATACAGTGTGATTTTTCGAATATGTAGCCGGAAAACAAAAATGATGTGGCCATCGGTAACTTCCGTTGGCCCCCAATGTTGGGAAATAATAGCATTATTCAGCGCTATGATTATAATATATGCAGATTATATCAAAATTAAAATATGTACAGTGATTTACAGGAACTTGTCAGCGGAAAGCCATGGAGAATATGTTCAAAGTGCCTTTTGATCGAGCCTCTCGTTCCAGTTTAGGCAACGAATCAAACTATGGAACCAATCACCCGTCTGATCTGACTTGTTGACTGTCGGAAGTGGATGTTCGCTCATTGATATTCGCACTGAATCTCCTCGAGAGAGTTGCTGCCTCCTCTTTCCGTCAAAGGATACCCAAGCGTTGCTTCTTGCATCCTCAGGTACCTATTTTGAAATAATTTACAAGATTTAGGCTAAAGGAAACGAAACAAAACAAAAGGATCGGTAATAATGTGATAAGGGCATTTTCATTGTAATTTTGTCGTAAAACAATACTCCATCCGTCCCTATGAAAATACGCCCAAAATGTTTTTGATGAAATTTAGTGGAAAGGAGAACTGGGTTGGAGAATAAGACAAAAAACACATGGATGAAAGAAATGAGTGTTTAATACGGGAAAAGATAATTAGTTTGTGAATGAGATTAAAAGAAAGAAAGTAGACCATTGCCAAAAAGGGAAATGGTGCAAAATGAATAAGACAAACTAAAATGGAAACTGGCGCAAATTGAGAGGGACGGAGGGAGTATTAGGTAAGAGCGTTGGACACTTCATTTGTGCAAATATCATGGAAGTTTCGTCATAAAACAACCGAGTAGGACACTAGAACACGTATACACGTCCGACAAAATACCCACATCTGAAAGCTATTTTCGTGTTGTTTCTTGCTTCACAGCCAAAGCCCAACAAATATGATGTACAATGATGTAAATCACAGCTCGTCTTTACCGCGTAGTAAATCATGTCAAAACTCGTAAAAGAATTCACATACAATGAGAAAAGCAATTTTTACTTTCAACCAATCATATGCAAGCTTGAAATTACCTTCAATTCTAGGCGAGCAGAATCTGGGAGAATCACGGGTCTAAATGAAAGCGAGTGTGGACAAATAGGGGTAAACAACATACAGGGAACATTTGGATGAACCTGCATTCAACATAAAACATATATAAAAATCATGCATAGGCCAGCACAAGCAAACACCAAGATAACAAATAGTAAAGCACTAAAGTTCCAACTGGAAGATAATAAGCGAACATTTGAATGAACATTCAACATAAAACATACTCTCTTCATCCCACCCATTTAGCTACATTTCCACTTAGAAGCTCATGTTAGGAGCAAAAATGTCACATACTGAGTGGGACAAAATGTATTAAAGAAAGACTCACAAACAAGGAAAAAGGAAACTATAGCGATACTATTATGTGGAACTATAAAATAAATTTAAAATTCTAATAAGTGAAACTTTAAAAGTTTAAGATTAATTAGCAAGGTCTAGAAAACAGTTTGAAAGAGAGCATTGAACAATATGCGGGAATTCATGTAGAACAAAATCAAATATGAAACATCTTGCCATAACTTTATGTGCAAATGCATATAAAATGGCATTTGAAGGCAGAAAATCACCAAAATATACAAAATCGATCCTCTATCATTGTGATGACACCCATCTCTTCCTCTTTATTTAAATTCTTAACTTCAATATGCAAAGTTTTAGATCAATGTCAAAACTTATTAAGGAAGTGCTTTTTCATGGAACTTCCAAATTTAGATAGGCCATTTGAGAATGAGAATTCGATTAACTTAATAAATTTTTTGATGGTGTTTGAGCCTTACAGCGTGATCCTCTTAAAATTCTGTAGTGAATAGTTTGATAGGAGGATGAAAATAACTTTCTGATCGTAGTTTTTACTAAAAGTACATACATAAATCCCATCTTTTGCCTCCTTTTACTGTCATATAGCAAAAGGTTATGGTTTTGTGCATACGGCTTGCTCATAAAGACTCAAAACCAAAGATAAACTTCTGCTTGAGAAATGTTTAGTGTAAATTCATTTATTCATGCACTCTGAGATGGATAACCGCCTTTAGAATATGCTATTTGATATTAAAGTATCCAATAGGCTTCTTGAACATTTCTACTAGCAAATCTATAACAGGTTAAAGACAAAAACGGAAGTGTATTCTGGTATTCAGCCATCTAAATCATGACTAGAAATGAATGATAGAATTTCAATGAATAGCGTCGATTCCCTTTTTCACTTTTGATGGGGAGGGAAACATGTTTAGAGCAAAATGCTAGTTGGAGTGGCGTTCCTCAAGTGGGTTATGAAAGAGTAAAAAGTATGAAAATAAAGAAACTAAGATAAAGTGAGAAAAGATTCCCTTAATGACTTAAAGAACCGAGAAAAAATAAACATGAAGCATTAATATGCAACATAAGGAATAATTGTTGACTAATTCACTTGCCTTTCTTGAGCAACTGATAGTGTTAGATGCTTGTAATCATAGTTGTTAAAATCGCGATTCTAATCTACGATTCTACGATTTTACGATCCAAAAACAAGCCAGCGATTTGAATCGCAGGTAGAATCTTAAAGTTGTAGAGTCTTACGACTCTAGTTGGAATAAAATTTTTAGAGGTAGAATCATAACACGATTCTACGATTCTACGATTTAACGATCCAATTCTACTTAGTATGAATTATTTTTAATTTTTCTTATGTACCATCTTTTACTAATCTCTTTCACATATACACATAAATTTCAAATTTTCCATCATGAAAACTTTTAAAAAACAAATTTCTTATTCGGTATGAAGATTTAAACTAATTATTAAAAAGTTTTTGTTATATTCTTAAAAATAAAGTCAAAGAAACTTTAATTCATAAATTTAAAGTTTTGAACTGGATAATAATGATAAGAAACTGGATATTTTTAATATATTTAAGTATATTTGTAGAATCGTACGATTCTACGATTCGATTCTACCGATTTGATTCTACCTCTCTAAACGATTTTAAGTAGAATCGCGATTTTAACAACCTTGCTTGTAATCACAAAGATTTCAAGTAATGTCGGTTGTGAATTAGAAGGTGAAATTAAGGAAAATCAACCATTGGCTATTACCGGTTTGATAAGCAAGATAAAGATTCTACCATGAAACAATGTAATGTTTTATTATTAGATAGAAAAAGTAACTCATATATCCATATCATAGTAGCAATTGCACTCGTTTTGAAGCTTAGAAAAGTAAACTTACCATAGAACCCCCTGCAGCTGTTGAATACGCAGTGCTTCCAGTAGGAGTAGCCACTATGATCCCATCACCTTGGACCTGATGCACGGGTTTTGCATTTACGAATATTATTTGACAGAGGTAAGAAAAGAAAATTACGAAAAAAATATATCATCTCCAAAGACATCTCCAAGACTTAACGGCCCTTTTGGTAGGTTTTAATAAACAGTGGTAATGGGAATGAAATAGTGTAATTTTGGTTGAAAAATCTCTTGGCTACCTTGATGGCCATGCTTGAAAACGTTCAATCAACTCATTTTCTTCATAAAATCCATTCCAATGCATTAGCATTGAGAGAGGTGGTATTAGGTATTAATGAAAATTTGTAAACAAAAAAACTTTTTTTGTGGTCAAAGTTTCATCACTATCGGAATGACATGGAACTTTTGATGAAATTTTACACTATAAATCATTCCCATTACCATCATTTAGTACCACTAACCAAATGGGCCGTTAAGAAACATAGATATGACCAACAGTCATGTCAATGTTTGACTTATCAAGGAGTGTAGACTGGGATCCGCAAATTGTACCTTGGTAATGAGTCGATCATGTTCATAACACTCAATTTTAGACAAATATGGATTTGAACCGCGATCAATCACAATCTCGTTTAACACATCAAACACTTTTCCGGGCATTGCCCTGCCATTCCGAAATACCTCACATCTAAGGCGCATCCTCAAAGTTATATAAACACCATCTGTCGTATTATTACCATGAATAACTTGTCTAAGGTCTTGTTTGTAGTCATCAAACTGTAGAAGAAATACTGAAGTGTGAACTGGTGATGAAGAAACAAAATGGTAACGGAAAAAACTATGATTGAAGTAAAAGTTTAAAAATATACATTATGTGACGTGAGGAAGCCAAGAGATCCGAGATTAAATGATACCACTGGAGGCACAGCATCTCTAAATAGATTTGATGCATGGAGAATCACCCCATCTCCTCCCAGACATGCAACAAAATCAACTTTTTCATGAAGATCACTACAATAGAAGAATGAACCAGCTAAGCAAACTTGCAGCTAGAAATATAAAACCGAACTATCATGCAGAAAAGTTATTACCTGGTATCTTGGCCATAAAATGTTTGAACAAAACCAAAGCCGGGAATTCTTGCAAATATATCATGTACATCTGGCTCAACAAGAACATTCATCTTTTCTTGGTAATATAAGAATGACGCAACCTGCAGTCAGAACAGAAATAAGTTACGCTCATTTGATGGTGTCACACATCAAACTTTGTTAATCAATTACATTAAACGAACCTCAAACAATAAAAGAAATAATTATTTCTATTTTAATAATATTTAGAAATTCTACTTGATGCAGTTGATTGGAGGAGCATTTTGAGACTCAGAAGCCTAGATTTTGAATTCCATCAACTACATAGGATTAAAGATTTGGCATTGTTTGTCGTTGTTCTTTGCCATAGTTGTGATATACCAACCCCATATTTACCCATCCCTTTCCACGCAAAATATGAAGGAACTATGAAATAGTTGCAACTTTTAACAAAGAAAACGAAAGGAAGAGTAAAGAAAAGTATGCGTTCTCTTATCACAAATTTCTGAATGCCCACCCCAAATCCTCCGCTCACCCTCCAAAAAATATGGAGTTGTAAGAAGGTTTCACACGTAGTTTAGATGATTATTTACAAAAAAGGAGAGGAGGGGGGGAAGAAATGAAGGGAGGGAATGGAACGAAAGGGGTCCACTCCCCGTTGCTTGGATAGTAATGGGTTGGCTACAAAAAGGGGGAAAGGTAATAGGAATTATAGATTGACTTTTTCCTTCCTTTTTCATGAATAAAATCAACCCCCAAATTAATTAGATTTGGAAGGAAAGTCAAAAGAACTCTCATATTTGCTGTTGGCCATTAGAGTCGGTAAACTTCCAGCAATAACATTAATGGACAAGAAAGAGCATGAAAAAGGGGTTGAAACGCAACATGGGTGTATTGTCCATCATCGAAGCAATCAAGATAAAATCAATACTTACTCATAAAGAGGAAAGGAAAAGGCAAGCATTCATAATTACTCCTCCACAGCTTCCCTCATTAATTAGGCAATTGCGATCCAATTCTATCGTTCTTTTCCCTCCCTTTCCTGGGCATGACTTAATTGGTATCTATAACTACTAAACTGAATGTCTGAATCCCTCCCTCTCAATATCTTGCATTACAACCATGGTTTTTTTCAGCATACACAAGTGTCTATACATTCCATCATAATCTCTTATGCATCGATTGAATAGAAGGAATTGAAAGGAAAGGAAGGGAAGGGAAATAGTGGGATGAGGCTTCCTACATTGAATAGCAAATAGAGATGAGATGGAAATGGAGGGGGGAAATAAAGGGATGAATTCCTCTAGATTTTGTAAGAAATTAATCCCTCCAACATCAAAAAAATTTGGAAGGAAAACTCAGCACTCTCCTCTCCCTTCCCCTTCCTTCCCCTTCCTTCCCCTTCCCTTCTTTTTGCTAGAGCTATCCAAACACACTCTTAAACTATTGGTCAGTATTTGCATGGTGAAACATAGGAAATCATGTAGAACAACGATATCAACAGCGCTAATAAATCAAAACAACTCAACATGTATCCCACCATTGGCAATGTCTAAGAAGGTTGAGTTGCAGGAAGAATACTCCAGGACAGAAGACACGAGTATAGAGGCATTCTTGCCTTTCATAGGCACATATGATAATATTTTCACATGGCACAGTAAAGACAAATAAAAAGGGACAAATAGTTCAGGTTACCTCTTTGGCTTGTTCCATAAGTTCTGGCCCGAGCTTTTTAAGTAATAGAACAGTCTTAGGTGTAGATTTCCACAAAAGCATCTGCTGCTGCGTGCTTGGATGTGTAAATGCAAGAGAGGATTCTGTCACCTTTTCCCTTACACAAGAAAAACCATCAGTTCGTACAAGAAACATCTCAGCTTTCTTTCTAGACTGTATCCTAACAACACCAGTTGTTGAAGCACACATGTTCCCCTCAACCACCTCCACACCCTTATCTCCCGGAACTACAGAAAAATGACCATTATTCTTTTGATTAAGCCCAACAGCTTCAGATGTGTTTTTGCCCACATTATTTGTTTTCACACTAGCTGAAACATCATTTCTTATTATGGAAGGCCTATCTCCATTAGCAATCCCGTCACTTGAATTGTAGTCATGGTTAGCAACGGTCGTACCATTGCCTGTAGCTTTTTTCTGATCACCCAAAGATTGATCCTTGCTCCTGGATGACCCATTTGAGTTTTCAATCTTTGTCAGCATAGACACGGATTCCATTCTAACTTGATCAATTTTTTTACTACTATTACGTGCTTCTTTGGGAGAAGGTGACCTCCTCTGTCGATAAATGGCAAAAGTGGAAGGAGAGATCTTTCTGTCTCTAAAAAACTTGGACATTTCTTTTCTGGACAATACATTGTTGGGGGGAACCTGCAACTTGAAAGGGTCAATTTTTGTACTTGGCATACTATTATTGACTTCAGTCAATACCGCACACTCATTGTCATTGACACGATGATTAGAAACCTCCTTGGTTTGCTCAACACGATTTTCGACAATGACAGGATTTTGACTCTGTAACAGCGTATGCGGAATACTCGAGCTATCTCTCGTGTTTTCTAGCACCGCATTCCCATCATTCAAATGTTTCTCTACGTCGGCATTTGAAGGTGCATCAACTCTAGGAGTTCCATTGGTTCTTTGTGCAAAAGTTCCATTAACAGGAATTCTATTGGAAACAAGCTGCGACTCATTCGAAGCCACATACTGCCGCCATCTTGAAACCACAGCCGAAGTCCTCCACACACCTTCTTTACTATGCAGATAGAGTGGCCTCCTGCTCGGATCAGATACCAAAGAAGCGAATTTCTCAACCTGCTCCATTGAAGGTGATGTTGCGATCTCAACAGGTAACTTAAACAGCTCAACCTTCCCAGCACCAACAGCATCGTTTAATGCAGCTTGATAGAAATTATCTTTCACAGTTTCCGCTCTAAGATCAACAATGGTGCGGAAACCTTTGTCCATTAACCACTTTAAACCTTCTTCCGTCACCTGACCACCTCTCCAGAAAGCCACATCAGAATCAGCAGGTATTGTATGCTCTTTAGTAATGGCCATGGAGACTGGAACCCAATTGGCAAATAGCATATGACCGGGACATTCTTCTCCACGTTGGAAGCCCAAATCATAACACAGGTTTTTCAGGCGTTGAAGTTTTCTCCATACATCAAGGTTTTTATCATCTCCGGGCACCAAATAATTCTCGAGTGCAACATGTAAACTTTCACAACACCTCTTGATCTCACTCCTAAAGATAGCAAGCGGGGGAAGCTTATCCTCCATAGTGTTCATCTCTTCAACACTATAAGATGTCATAAGCGATGACCTGCCGGAAAGAACAACTTGCCTTCCTTTGTTCAAAAGAGATATCATCCATCCTAGAACAGTCACTATCTTGTCTTCCAAAACCTCTGAGGAGTAATCATATGATACAGTGCAGACACCAGTGACGGGATCGCACAGCATGTTCATCAACGTAGTATGTAAAGCTTCCGCAGCCCTAAATATCCTGCAGTATGCCTCCACCTCAGCAATATCCCCAGGAACAGGACCAATCCAACGCAGTTGTGTCACATCATAAGGTTGAAAAGCCTGCAAAATGAGAGGAAAATATCACCAATGTACGGGATCAATGAGTAGAAAAGTACGGGTAAGATGGAGAAAAGTAAAGTGTATAACAAAAAAGGAAAGTTTCCAAAATGGACAAACAAAAAGAAACATAAAAGCGAAAAGGTGAAAAAGGAAAAGAAACAGAGAGGGTAGGAGGAACGGTATGCAGATCAAACACCATTGCATTACCCTGATTCCACTAAGTGGCTCCGCCTAGGCCAGGTTTGGGATCAGAAACATAGTGCAGATACAAGGACATATCACCATATTGCAACCGTATCGTAATGGTTTGAGCAAACTGCGACTAAAATATAGGACAAAGCAAGCTGAAGGGTCAATGAAACAGAATATCTCATTTGATCCCCAACAAATTGATGTTCTCGAAATTTCTTTCCAATTAGATAGAACTATTGCTTGTCTCCACCCCCAGATGTCAATGCCATCTTAGGGGGGGGATAGAGAGTCTGAACGCATAATGAATGTGCTCCTTTGTTCGCCTAGCTTAAGTTTCAAGGCCCTTTACTTCTATTATTTCCAGCTATTATTGTTATTGTATCTTCTAGTAGGTAGCTAAATTAGTTTTAAAAGTAATGTAAGGAAATGCTCAATTTGCTACATTATCTATTTTAGTCCGTCTCAATCAATTTGTTGCATTTTCAAAAGCAAAAATGATCCAATATTAAACTTATATCAAATCACTATCTCTCCTCATCAACATTCAACTTTTGGCAAAACCACTATCTCATGATTCACTCTTCTCCTTGCGAGGCTATTTTAGGGTGATTTTAAGCGAATCACGAATTCGAAAAACGAATTAACCGGCAAATCATGTTACATGGGGCAAGACAAAATATTGAAATTCAACAAAAATTCCTACACTTGTTCTTCTTAACAAGAAAAATACAACATTAAAAAAATTAGATCTTTCTAATGAATTTGTGTGGTAGGAAATCAATTATATTGAACAAGCAATTCCAATGAATACCCCTACCTCGTCATCCAATTCCTTTCCATCAAATTTACCAACACAAACAAATCAAAAGAAGCCACAAATTACAAAATTCAACAATTTCACAACACTTTAAATAACCCAATAAGCAAACAAAAAACATCAAACAACTCAACAAATAAATTATAACAAAACCTGAGAATCTAAATCAAAATTGAGAGTAAAAGGCCTTGGAAGTTCACAAGCAGCCACAAATTTGAGGCGATGTAACTCCTTCCTTTGCAACATTAACTCATAAGAACCACTAAATAGCTTCTGCCCATGTCTAAATTCAGTAAATTTGAAGTGCCCATAAGGGCAAAATTGAAAAAAAGATGCACTACTTGTTGCTGTTGGAAAGTGGTTCATTTCTATTACCACCTACAGATGAAACCCAATAATCCAGCATTAAAAGACTCTTCCTCTATTATTCAAATAAGCTGGGAAAAGTTAGATTTTGGGGGGATCTTTTGATTTTTCTGGTAAATCAATTATTTGGGGTTACAATTAAAGAAAAATTAGTTAAATTGTGGTGGGCATAAGACAGATATTGTGGATGCAAATAGTGTGGGTGAGGTTTAGGAGGAGAAGATGGTGAATTTTGTTGTGTATTGAGTGACATTATCTTTGTCATTTTTATCAATTTCTGCTTCAATTTTATTCAAAATCCCAAATTTGTTTGGTGAATTTTTTTTAGTGTTGTCGATTGTTATAGAAGTTGAAGTTGTAGGCTTTGGAATTGAAGGTGATGTGAACTTAGATGAAAAAATAATGGCCCTACATGTGGCTTGATCATGTCTTGTTTGTTTGGAGTTGTATTTGTACCCATTAAAACTGATTTGGATCTTGGACTTGGGTGTACGATTGAATTCCAACCCATCAACACAAGAAAATTAGAAATAAATAAGCATTTCTTGCAAAAAAAATTCATAAATAAGCTTCGGTTAAACTTATATTCAAAAATAAGCGCTTCCAAATCAATGTTAAGGATTGGTTTTCGTTCGCTGTTAGTAACATTCAAATTTAACAACAGTCGAAAATTCAACTCAATCGACCGCTGTTAGAATGGTCCACTGTTAGTAACAGCGCACGATTATTTGGCAGACTTTTTTGACTCATCCGTAGTAAATGTAATGGCCCGTTGTTGTTAAATGTAAACATACTCAAACCTAACCTTCGAAATAGAAGGCGCTTATTTGTTGAAATAAGTTTATTCCAAACTCATAACTTCTTTATCTACATTTACTTAGTGATTATATAATTCCACGTGATAACCATAAGGTTTTGAGTTTTTCACGTGGTAACTAAAACTTTTAAATAATCCACACGATAACCCTGAGGTTTACCAAATTACCGTGACCTATCTGCACGTAAAAACGTTAGCAAACGTTAATTTTGAAGCTTTAAGGCTACTGTACGTCTATTTATGCAACTCGCCATTTCAAATGTCATTAGTTTCAACATTTTCCCCAAAACATAAACCCCAACTCTACCATATTTTTTCAGAAAATTTGAAATGAATAAGATTATTTATCAAAAAAAACATACAATAAGATCATAATCTCAAACTTATTCCAAATATAAGCGCCTAATACCGCGGAGCACAGGTTTAGGTCAGTTCGCAGTTATTAAGTGCGAACAGAAGCAAACTGGTAAAAAAAATCAAGTGTCTGTTCGCACTTAGTAACTGCGAACAGGTCAAATAGGGTCAACATGTTGTTTAAGACAAGAAGTTGTTCGCACTTAGTAAGTGCAAACAGGTTGAAAAACTAAAACAGGTTGTTTCAGTTTTTCAACCTGTTCGCACTTACTAAGTGCGAACAGCCCGAACCTCGGATTTGGGGATTACACGCTTAGTTTTGGAATAAGTTTGATTATGATGTTATTGTATGCTTTTTTATTTGATAAATAATCTTATTCAAGTCAAATTTTAATTTTTTCATCCAAACATAAACCCCAAGTCATATCAACCTAACCCGCAATTAACTCTATCTACATCAATATAACCCAATCTAGGCACTGCTGAGTTTTTAGCTTTGCCAAATACTTGAAATTCTAGCTTGCGTGGTCTCAAAAAATACTTTGAGATGTTTGGTAAAAGATCGTTGGCTATTGGTTCTTTTGTTGGCCTTTTAAGACTGTGCGACAAGTTAGTTGTGTTATGAAAATGTTTGATATGATTACACATTAGATGGTATAATTAAGTATTAGTTGTTGAGTGTTTATTAAAGAAAATCTATAACTATTACTAAAACAAAACACGGCTTACATCATCCTTTTTAAAATTGCTTACGTGTCGCATTCTTATTAAAAAATTTCCCTCTAAACTTAAATGATGATGTCATCCTTATTATAATCTTTGACTTTCTATCTTTTATTTTGAGCATATTATTATCTTATTAATTGTTTTTTTTTTTTGAATGTATTAGAAAACTAAAATTTATGTATTTATATTTAATTTTAAAGTGTGTTATTGATAGTTATAATATTTGATGCTTTTATAAATTAATGTAATACTTATTTTTTGAAAAATTCATAATTTCTTATTGTACTTAAGGTGAGAACCATTTGCTCTTTTATTCAAAATAAAAAAATAAATGTACAAATATAATTATATTGCGCACAATGCAAAATATAATATAATATACGTAATGTATACAACTGTTCATAGTGAAATAAAATATAAATATAATACAAAAATATGTCAAAAAATTTGATAAAGCCGTGCATCGCACGGGCACTATCTAGTTAGATTAATAAGTCAAAAAGCCAATGGAAAAAGACAACCAAGTTAACGTTTACATTTTTCGAGTATTTGTCAATTGCTTGTTGCTTTTGCATTTTTTTAGTTGAATTGTTTAACTAACTGAAAATATTGGTTAATTTTGTTGTCTTTTAAGCCAGTTGTTGACTTAAAAGCCGACTTTTCAACTGACCAAAAAGTCATTTTACCAAACACATTTTTGGTTATTTGACCAACCAACAAAACGAAGAAAAGAAAAAAAATTATCATGACCTTATTCACTGTTACTAACAACGAACAAAAACAGACAATGTCATAACGTTTGAAGAAACAAACAATAATTAAAAACAAAGCTTGTTTTCTGTTATCAATAGCTAACAAACTTTTTGTTATTTTTTTGCCATTTCAAACGTTATGAGTATGACATTGGTTCTCTTTGATCTCTATTACTACCACTTAATCTAAGAGAGCCATGCCCTGGCTAGTGGCCATCACAAATCCACTCCCACTCCGAGCTCCCCCCACTTGCAAACCCGAGTGGTTAAATACAACAAAGCTCATTTGAAATCGACTATCTTGATAATTTTGTCACTCTTATTTTCGAACAATAACACGACAGTTGAAAAAATGCAGATATAACACGACAGTTGAAAAAATGCAGATAAAATTTGACACCACCTCACCTCGCCTTGCCATCCTTTAGTTTGCATATCTCTCGTACACATTATGTCGATGTCACCAGCCCTTGAGCTTGTGGTTAGAACTTGACCATCCAACCAGATAGCTGGTGTTTCTTATACAAATTTTAATGGGGAAATAATCTATAAAAAGGAACTTCCTTTCTAACAAAACCACTTGAGAAAATAATGGAAATACTTTCGGAGAAAACAAAAACTCTTCACTCTGCACTCTTTGCTAAGGCTTCCCTCATGAGTTCCTTTGGGGCTGCAAGAATCAGCAATTCAAAAGTCAGCAACGCCACAAGAGCAAAATAAGAAATAAAAAAGAATTTTACATAATCCACCCCGACATGTAGGTCATTTTCAAACAACCATTAAATAATTCTACCCACTACTCTGTAATGCAATGGATTTTAGGCCAATACAAGACTATAGGAATTCGTCCCACACTGGTTCTATGGGCAACTAATGTGGGGTTTATAGAGTAAATGAACTCTCTCACCGACTAGGCTAGTCGTTTGGGTGAGTTCTCTTGTTTATTCTGTAACATACTCATCACCCAACAGCTTAACAACTTGCTAGGAACCAGTTTCTAGGCTTTTCAAGGTACTTCATTTTGAGTAGGATGTTTGTCTAAGGTATTCTACTGTTCATGCATCTGCCAGTCAAGTAGCTTCACGCAAACTGAGGCATTTTCGTAGAAAAGATAAGTGTATTTTCAAGAAACGAGTCAAATAATTTACGCTCTTACAATTGTAATTTGCTAGCTGCCCAAGGTTGTTTTCTACAAGCATCAAATCAACTTTACTAATTGCGGTTTTAATAGCCTTCAAAGTTCAGCATTAAGATAGACAAGATAGAAGGAAAGAATCGAGTGAATAAATCCTACCTGGCATGCCCGTGAATTGTTCAAACTGCCTGAAGGCTTGATTAGCAAGCATTTCTGTTCCATAAACAATAATGGCTCCTTCTTCTTGAGCTTCTCTTAAAAGTCTGGTTAACTTTGGTGCATAAACCGCGTCAAAAACAAGTGCATAGTGCCGCAGAGCTTTCTGCAGGAATACATAGGAAAGGAACATGGTTCAACACTTCAACTATCAAAATTCAAAGTGGAGTTTGTGATTCTGCGGAGTGATATATTTCAATACATAATTGAAATTGCTTTAAATTAGCATGATAACAAAAGAGTGAATATACACAAAAGAGAGGCATTAACCTTAGAAATAGGTGTTTCATTAGTTTTAGGTTTCATTCCAACTGATGTAGTATTCACGAGAATCATCCCATCTTCGGGAGCAAAATTGTCTAATTCGTCAAGACTGAGAGCTTCACCATCCAATTTACTTGCTAAATTTACAGCACTTTCTGGGATCAAATAAGAAAAAGCAAGAGCATTATTCCTAAGCACAAGTTCAGAGGTGCCACTTTAATGTAAGCCTGTAAGGTTTAATTATAAAGTTGAGATAAACAAACATATTCCTTTACTGTTAGCTAAATGAATAACACACTCCACAGCAAAATACACACACACAACTCAGGAAGATGTTTTTTCACACTTCACACAGCCTCTTTACACTTGATACAAAGAGATCTCTATCCATGCCTCATTTTCCTAAACGATCTTTATGCATATACACTTTCCGATTTAAAAAATAAAATACATGCATCAAAGTCAACTATCATGAAAGACACAACTGACATGCTAAATTATTTACTATAGACCACCATAGTGGTTGTATAATGTGTACAGCACAACATTTATGACTTAATGACCGAATGTAACGAAAAGTTGTAAAGCGATAGAAGGAAATGTACCAAGTGTACGATTAGCAATAACCACCCGGGCTCCTTTGGCTTTTCCACCATAGGCAAGGGCCTTTCCTGCACCACCAGCTCCAACAACAACAAAGAGCTTACCAGCCAAGGGTGATACTGGTGCAACACTTCCACCATCTAACCTCAAAGACGGAACAAAGTTCTGTTAATGATTAAAAAGAGATACACTTGAAGAATATTTTATAACATGGGATTGATTTCCAAACCTTGTAACCCTTCTTCAATAGCTTCAATAGCTCCGACGTAATCAAAATTGTAGCCCGCCAGCTTTCCATCTCTTGGCTTTTTAACCAAGCAATTTACAGCTTCAATTGCCTACAAAATATAACAGAAGCCAATTCGATAGTATAGACAATACGTTTGAAATTCCAAGTTCTTTCTCATTCATGGAACAAGAAAGGAATACATCAATGAAACTTTAGGTAGGATGATGATCAAAGTCAAATGTGGTTCGCACCATTCCTTGCCTTTTAGTGATTAGTTGCCCTCCACATGCTATGTAGGAAATCAAGAAAAATTTTCATATTACGTGCAAGACAATTGTACATTTATAGCCAACAAAACAATCAAGAGGAGGCCCTTGAGATAAGAATTAAAGGAAAGAATCCATTTACTAGAAAGCTTTTATTTTTTGAAGCAAGTTTAAATTTGAAATCATAGGGCAAGGATGGAGCACACTTCAATTGTTACATTACTTTCAGAGAAAAGAGAGTTGATACCTTAGCAATTGGATCCACCTCGTCACAGCACTCAAGTGCAGCCATCTTGTGAGGAATTGTAACACTGCACAGAACGCATCACTGGATAAAAATGCATCATGGTAAGAAACATAAAATTCTCACATGTCATGTCCAACAAAAAATCAGATTTTACTTATTTTATGAGGAAATGAGTATATTGTAATATAAAATTCTCAAAATGACTAAACGTAATGACAAATGCTGCATTCAATGTAGTTTTCATCCAACGGTAGGAATAGGAGAATGATGTAATGTTTGCACACTTGCTCAGGCAAGTAGAAATTTTCATAAATAACTTTTGGGATAGAGAAGTCCGCAAAACAGTTTTCTAAACTGTACATGAGACTTCAGGGGATTGGAACTTTTTTAAACTTTGGAAACAAGCCTGGGTTCTAGTTTCTAAAACTTGAAAAAGTAATTTGGAAGTTTGTGATACCTGTATCCAACAAAATCAGGAGATGAATAAGTCCTCAAGAAATTAGGTACATTATCCACTAGTAAGGGCACATAAACTCCATCAAAACCAACAGACTTGAATGCTGGATTGTACATATGTGGACTCTTACTATGGCCAACAGGATTCCCTATGAGTCCAAAGACTTTAGTATCAGGCCCTATAAGTCTGAAATTATACAAATCCAAAAGATCTCTTATAGTAGGTTGGCCAGGAGCTGAAACAGCTCCTTGCTTGAGTACACCAAAAGTAAGATATCCACCAAACTTGGCACAGAGTATCCTTGATATCAATCCTTTCTCTCCCATAACAAGTCCAATAATTGGAACCTAAAAAACATCCAAGGTAATCAATCAAATTCCAGAAAGAGAAAAAGTGCCCAAGGTAATAGTAAGAGGAATGAAATACACAAAGAAAGCTAGAGGTACTTTCAATACTAAAGGTAATTTTCGAAATCGTATAATACAGAAAAAATGATCTGATCAATGGTCAAGAAAGCTTGTAGTATAATTTGAACCTAGGGAATCTTAAACGATTGAAGACCTCTTTATGTATTCTTAATACATGACAACATATTTACATGAGATCTGCCGTTCGTACGCACCTGAGAATGTGTAAGTACTTGAAGGATGCGTGCACAATCTGTAATATCAGTTGCAGTTGTTGCAATCTTTACAATGTCAGCTCCCGTTGCTTGAATTCTTGATACAAGATTTCCTATCTCTTCAACTGAAGGAGTGATTTGATAATTATGAGAAGAAACAATAACTGCAGTCTTAGAAGGCTTGTTTTTACTGATTGATTTCAAAAATTCATCTGCTACCTACAAAAGCAAAATGACAAATTTATTGTTAACATTAGAATTTACAAGCTTTAATAACAAAATAATAAGTGTGATCATATAGCACAAAGTCACAAACAACATAGGGAAAGCATTTAACACACTAGTAAGTGGGTGGATTTCAAGAGATTCCTTCCTCCACAAAATTGTCAACCACGAATGACTCTCTCACGTCCTATCACGTTTATTTGTAGTAGTTAAGTTAATGTAGTCGATCACATATATTAGGATTAAGACTTTGGCAATGTTGTTGTTGTCTACCTCTCCTATTTAGATGGGATTCTTTAAATAGCATGCAAAACCTAATGTTTCGACTTGATGGAAGGAGTAAAAATATATAAAAAAAAGTTTTTCTAAAAACACTTAGTGAGAAAATATACTCCTTTGACCCTACTGAGTCACTGACAATGTTGTGAGGGATATATTTTTGTACCAACTTCAATATAAAATAGAGATAGGTCCTTGTTAGTAGGTACATGTTACATTGTAGCTATAAATCAACAAAGTGTGAAGGAAGACAAAAAAAAGAAAAGAAAAAGCTTCTCTGGTCTGCTGAAAGTTTCACTATCAACAACAAATTCTTAGTCATACTTCAAAACAAGATAACAAGATTTAGAGTATTTGCATATGGAAATGAAGACCAACAAATTATAATGGTTTAAGGAAGAGAACAAAGGAACAATATCAGAAGCAAACCTTGAGTTCAACATCACAAATTATAATGGTTTAAGGAAGAGAACAAAGGAACAATATCAGAAGCAAACCTTGAGTTCAACATCTACATAGTCAGCTCCGAGCTCCATGGCTCTCCACAATATGCTCCTTCGTTTGCTTTCATCACCATCATACTGACCACCTTCCCATGTTGGTCTAAGTACCACACAAAAGCATCAGCCATCAAGTATTTACACAATAATTAGTACTTATAAATTACAAAGTATAAGATTTTGAATTTTATAACATTTATTTCTTCGTAGCCAGCTCAACGGCATAATTCTCCACTTAGCAGCTTAGCTAAATTGAAAATATCGCACATCAAGCAAATAAGCAAACAATATTAGCATCCAGACATTAATTGGACGTATCACATATTTTCATAGTACACTCAAATCCCATTATACCAACAAGGATACACGAATACGAGAACAGTGCATATCTGGGGTATTAAAAAACCTGAAAGAGGTAGACAAATTTAGGTAATGTTAATGCAAGTGCCAAAACTCTTAACAATAACGTTAACTTTGAACATATAATCGAACATGCTTTGTCTTGTACTTTGGAGAAGGAAGATATTGATGTGTTGAGTGGTGATGTTTTAAGGTTTGCAACGTTACATGAGGTGTTTGATGTGGAGTATATGCGATGCATTGAGCAAGGTAAGAATGGCTTTGGACAATGCGTAATAAGACTTCACTAAGGTGTGGAACCATGCCTTGAACGAGGCAAGGCATGGAACGTGGGTTGCTTGAACAAGGCAACACTAACGCAACAAAAGAATGTGGGCAACGGTAACAACTCATTCGAGCAGGCTAGGCAGAGGCAGACAGAAGGTGCAGAACACAGCTGCTTGTTCGAGCACTTGGGTAGCTCGTTCGAGTAGCTGCATAGAATGCTCTAACGGTTATTTTTCTATACGTTTGAGCTATAAAGAGGGCTTAATTTCTGAGTTTATTGCCGTGCTTTTATGTAGTGTTAATGTGTATTGATGGAGAGTTAAGTGTATGTTCTAGAATCATGTATTCCCTTTATATAAAGGTTAAAAACATTTCCTAGAAACACACAACAACACACATAGTTGAGAGGCCTAATATACAAGTGGGGGCTAGGGTGTTGACCATAAGAGTTTCTTACTTGTTGACCATAAGAGTTTCTTACTTTTGTGTTAGTATATGTGAGCTTGAGAGATTGTTCTCAACTATAGAGGGTTATTTAGCTCAAACAAGAGCATATGTGTCCCTAAAGAGCATTGCACTGCTAGAGAAATGTGAATTTCACTAACCCACCCCCATCCTCTACAACGTGAACTATTCCAAAAATCACTCCAAACAATATGTAATGACTTGGGTCAAAGGGTCCAAGGGCATTATCGACATTCCATATTAAGTAGTCCTAGTACTTTTTAATTAGAATAATTGTTCTCTTTTAATTGTCTTTTGGGGGCTTAGGCTATATATAGAGTCACCCCTTGTAATAATAGGATTGTCTTTTGAATAATAATAAAGATCATTCTTTAAAAGTTAGAGAGCAGACTCGAATTGTCCTATTGGAGTCATTGGGCAGACTCGAAGTGTCCAAACTATCTAGTTTCGGCAACGGATCTTGGCGATCTGTTACACAATACTAGTGAATCAACTCAATATAGTTGGCCCATATCTCCTGCAACTGTACATGTCGATATTCCTTTCTTTCATGCAAAAATTGAGACAACGAGGTGTCTAAATTTGAACAAAGGTATTGATTACCATGCATAACTTAAGTAATTATAGAGCATTTACACTAGAAACGAATATAAGAGCTTATTTGAGAGGTAGCTACTACTCATAGTGGTACTCAAAATATGTTAATATTGTACACTATACACCATCTACTGGGTGGCTACGTTACTGATACATATTGCACATAAATGGAAATCTGGAGTTCCAAAAACTTAAGGTTCAGAATCCAGGTGTCATCATGGTATACAATAATCATTGTGAAATAGTACTCGATCTACATTCCAAAATTTCAAATAGAATAAAGTGTTAACAAAATATTCTCATGTCCTCTACACCACCCCCTTCCTTATTTATACTACTTTAACTAACTAACTCTTACTAAAATACCCATATCACCCTCGTATTCTATATATAACACATAATTTCTAAAGGGAACTAAATGTTCAAATCGACTTGAGATCAGTAATAATTGAATGTTAACCTGATATGCATTTCATACTTCTTACTCTTTACGCTTGGCTAGGATGCCTCACATACAACTCAATCATGAATTGACTCAAGATTGGATAATCTTGGATTTGGTTCCATCAAACCCAATCTCATTTTCTATACAGGATTATACATTTGGCTGTGATACCCTAGATTTAGCTTTAAAAAGGATTGATAGACTACTCATATCAACAAGGTGCATATTCTTTTCATGGGAGCCCATTTGCTAAGAACTCCACAGTTAAGCGTGCTTGGTGGGGAGTAATCTTAAGATTAGTGACCTCTTGGGAAGTTTTCCTAGGTGCGCACAATGAGGCTAAAATGCGCTGAAAAGACTTGTGTTGGTAGGTGAGGCCAATCTACAGTCTCCATAGATATACACAGACGGTCCGAAGGGTCGGGGTGTTACAATTATCAGAGCAACCCTACGACCGTGACTGATCATGTGTTCAGTGCACTTAGCAAGGAAAAAGATCCTGAAACTACGATCCAACGAGGAAGTTGTATTCCTAAGTCGAGGCGAGTGTGATATCCTAGATTTAGATTTAAAAAGGATTGATAGACTACTCATATCAACAAGGTGCATCTTCTTTTCATGGGAGTCCATTTGCTAAGAACTCCACGGTTAAAGGTGCTTGGTGAGGAGTAATCTAGGATGGCTGACCTTCTGGGAAGATTTCATTGATGCACACGAGTAAGGCCAAAGTGCGCTGAAAAGATTTTTATTGGTCGGTAGAGCCAATCTACAATCTCAATAGGTAGACAGCGGCGGTCTGAGAGGCCGGGGTGTTACATTGGTTGTTGTTGCTGGATTGAACTTCTTCGAGTGGGACATCAATGATAGTTATGGAGCCCCTTAATACAAACATGGATAGGATGGTGGTGATGTAGATTGATAAAGGTTGTTTGTAATAATTTCCCTCTCCCGCCAACCCATCCACACGCTCACACACAATCCCGGAGAAATTGGATAATCTTTTGGACATTTTTTGAATCTTTGTTGAGGGGTTTTTATAGTCTAAACTTGCTTATACAACAAAAACAAGTCAATTTCCAGAAATAGACAACCTATTATGTTTTTCGAGAATATTACAATTTCATCTTATTCTAGGCTATCTTTACATATGGGTTTTGTAGCTTAACTTTCTTGGGATGACTAGTCTGAATCTTACTTCTATTCTCACATTAAAATCACCTCTAGTTATCAATCCACTTGCCAGAACACTCTTGGGAAGAAAAGGGAATTGTTAATATATCAATAAGGAAAAACCATAAGCCATAATGACGGAAAACAAATAACAAGGAAATTGGTTTCTTAGGTTTTGAACATGCAGTCTATTTATGTACTACGCAATATCACTCTGCTATTGTACATCCAAGGCCTAAACTATAAACAAACAGGATAAGAATTTTGCGTTTTACTTTTTTAACAATGGGGCAGAGGGCTTTGTGATGCCTAACCCCATTGGCCCTCTTTTAAGGCAACGGAGTTGTGGGTTCAAAATTTGGACGTAAGTGGGTGCTGAACAATTGAACAACCTTTCTCTTTTGATATGTTTGGTAATTTATCATCACTACCTGCACCTTATTCCTTTACAACAAAACAGTAACATATGTAAGTTGAGTGCTACTTCTTGCTTCAGACGAATCAGGGAGCACAATTTTGAGAATTTTTTCAGCTTACTCTATTGTATATGGTCGTGTTGCATCTTGCATTTACCTTCATGGGACAAATATTCGCTAAGCCACTAACTACTACTCGGTTGTATTAGGAATATATGAAGGAGGTACATCACCAATGTGTCATTTGGTTACTGATACCAAGTGCAAGTTCATGCAAATTCAAAGAAACAGAAACTCCGGGATCAGTCTTCAGCATGGTACATAGTAGAGTTGTCCCAAGATTTTTAACTTGCAGAGTTTAACATCTAAAATAATACCCGAACATATGTGGCGCATCCATAATATATCCATCATTAGTCACCTCCTCAAGATATCACTAATAACAAAACAAGTAATTTCCGGTCAAGCATCCAATACCTTTTGAATTCATATAGAATCCGAAGTTTACCACTAATAAGTTAATTTTGAATTCCTCCCGTCTCTTAAGCATCATCTCCCTTAATGTTGTGGTCTCTCTTACCATACCATAATGTAACCCTATATCACAACAATTCTTGGGAAATTCTTCTCTCAAAATGTGAAACTACAATAATCTCAATCTGTGATTATGAAAATATGTTCCTTATCAACAAAAAGGGAAATATGAAAGCAATTATAGACCCACATTTACGCAAATGCACAAGAATGAAGAATCAAGTAAAAAAAACTAACAATTTACTGCGTTACTGCATAACTAAAACTCTAAATGTGCATAGCTCATTAGTCACATCTCAAGTAACAAAAAGGATTTTCAATGATTCAATCAACAACGAAACTCATAAGACAAAAATGGTATCACTCTCAAAACCAATATTACAAGATAAAGGAAAACAACAAAGAGTAAAAATACCTAAAGGTGACCAAAGTTGGCAAACAACTGCTCTTAATCAAATGCTCAAGGTCATTTTCGTTGAAATTCTTCAAGAAATCTATTCGAAGCTCTACCAAGTCAGCACCTTGCTCCTTAGCATTCTTTACTTGAAGCAACATTTGATCAACGGTCTCATCCATTATGGGAACACATATTAATGTCGAATTTCTTCTTCCATTTTTGTCCATCTGAATATTAGTAGATAAGAGTCAGTAAAGTTTCAGAGCCAGGTTTTCTAAAGAGGGGTATCAAGTTGGGCATGAGTTGGATCTGGATCGGGATCCAAACCCTTTTGCTTTCAACTAGACCCAAATTCATACCAAAATTCAAACCCGAATCCATAGTATCCAAATATGGGTCCAGAACAAAGTTATTTTGCTCAAAAATTATATACAAATATAAAATCAAAATAATTATAGAACCAAGTTCCAGAAGCATTAAGTATCCAAGTTGACGATAAACAAGTTCTGGCTCTATTAAAACAAGTTCCAATTGCTGATAATGAGAACAAATACAGCTAATACAAATTCAATGTGGTATCATTACTGCGAATTGCCAATGAATTAAAAACAACAAAAGGAAGATTCAATAAGTTAATTAAAATTGATTTGAAACCAATTTTTAATAATCATTTCAAAACTAATCCAATTCGCATCAGTATAACAATTTAATAACCAGTACAATACTCCCATGAACATCTTTGGTAACAAGTTCAACAATAACAGTGTAACATTGCTAATTTTGATTTCGATTAAAATTAACAAAAAAAAAAAAAGAAAAAGCTTAGGAGTAACTCAACAATTTAGAAAATACTACTAAAATTACCTTGCGAAAATGGCAGACGAGGATAATCAGTAAGACAGAGAAAGAGAAAGAAAGCAGCAGATTCAGACTGGATGATTCAGGTTGTACCTTATGTTTAGAGGTTAGGTTTGGTGGGAGAAAGTAACCCACCTACTACGAGTCAAGGTTTGGTGGAGGTATTTTCGACAAATTATTTGATTGATGTATTCACTTTTCGGTAGCATGCCATCATGTAATCATGTTCACCGATTTAGGGGTCGTTCTCTTCGAATAATCTGATTGAATCTAATCTGAATTTATTAAGGTTTGGTTTGATTTGGTCTGATTTGATTCAGTTTGATCTGATTTAAATTTTTTGATCTAGTCTAGTCTGACCTAATTTGATATGTTCTGATTCAATATGATCTGGTATGATCTGATTTGATTTTAATAAGAATAAGTAATAAATTCGAAAATAAGTTGAAAAGAATAGGGCCTCACTTTCGCAGCCACAAGCGGGTTTTCGGTCGAATGATCAATTATGAGTCGAGGTATTTTCAAGTTAAGTAGTTTTGATTTTGGTCCATTTGGACAAGAAAATTTTAAAAGGACTAAAATATGGTTTTAACACTCCAATTAAGATAAATTAACTCAAAATAATAAATTGACTATAATGTAGTGGGCTTGGGACTAAAAACTGATGATGTTGAACTATAAAATTGACGGAATTGTAAAAACAGGTCAAAACAATCGAAATTGATCCAAACTTTTAGGTATTTCGAGAAAATGAAAAGAACAAACAAGAACGAATGAAATGTTACAATAAGCTAAACTAAATTGATATAAACTGAATTAAATTGAATTGAAAAGAATTTAACTGATTTGAAAGAAAAGTGAAAATTGGAAGTAAAAGTGATAAGATAAAGGTAAAATTGTTCAAAAAACAATCTCACTTATTGTCCATCTGCTGTGGATAATTTCTATTGTTGATTATTTCTAAATAATCCAACCATTGTATATTATTTACTGACAACACCTCTTTTCACATTTTAATCGGTTACTATAGGTGTCTACTAGTCGTACGCTCACTCATTCTTCCTCATTATGCTTCTTTGTTGGTCTAACCTTACTAATCTTTAGTGATAGATACCTATAATAACCGGTTAAAATGTGGCAAGTGGTGTTATCAGCAAAAGTTATACCAAAGTTGGATCATCTGGAAATAATCAATACTTGAGATTATTTAAAGCAAATAGGCAATATGTGGAATTATTCAAGATAATTTTTCCTGATATAAATTATAGAAGACTTAAATTGAACCGCTAAAAATTTTGAGAAAATATACCCCTATTGACACTTTTTTGTTTGACCATATCAAAGAGCATAAAACTTCACACATGATGTACCTAGAGAAAGTATACTTAATGGAAAAAAAATTATCAGGAATAATACAACATTTTGTTTATTTTCCTTTAAAAATATCAACTTTTAATTAACCATGAATAATATCAACTTAAGAGTGTGTTTCCTTAGACTATACCTAACATGTTAAAATTCAAACTATAGGAAATTATATGACAAAAAAATTTTTGCAATTAGTTAATAAACTAAAGTTGGTTTTATTCAAAGAAAAATACCCCTTAAACTGGAATTATTCATAGTTAATCAAAAGTTGGTACTATTACAGAGAAATTAACAATATTCACGGTAATGTATCTTAAATTGAAACCATTATAAATTTTTAATTATATCATATATCATAAACCAAAACGATCGTAAAACTTAGTTAGAAGCATTCTAAAATTGGTATTAGTTCACACCAAATAACAAGTTTGGAAATACAAAGTATTGATAACAATTAACTACAATCACAACATCAAGTGAAATATTTGCTCCTAAATGAGAACACCCACTAGAAGATTCACATCCACCCTTCTCATATCTACAATCTAAAGCACTCTCACAACATCCAACTATATATCAATCCTATTTCCCACTCTCAAAATAGAATTTGAAGCACTCTCACAACATCCAACCTTACAAACCCCATTTCCCACACTCAAAATCTCACGTTTCTTCTCTAACGTAAATTTTTTACATCATATACCAAACAGGTCGTAAAACTAATTTACAAATATTCTAAATCTAGTTCAAATCTTCAAAATACAAGTATTAATGTCACTCACCTATACAATCACAACACCAAGTGAAGTATTTGCACCAAATTGAGTACACCCACTAGAAGATCCACATCCATCCTTCTCATTCCTACAATTTGAAGCACTCTTACAACATCCAACCTTATTTCCCACACTCAAAATTTCACAACCTCTCTTGATCTCCATTGATTCTTCAATCTTGCTCTTCTTACTACAACACTTCTTTGTTTCACAACATCCTTTCCTTACTTCCTTTACCTTATCAACATCACCAAACTTAACCCCCTTCTTGCTAACATCCTTTGAGCATTTCCCTTCCTTACCTTCACAACAAGCCTTATTCTTCTTCACACTTGTCAAACTCTTCTTTTCCTCGAATCCTCGAAGAAGAAGCATGCTATTTAAGATCACAAGCAAGCACGTCCCCACGTCTGTCACGACAGCAACTAAGAGCATAGAGTAACCAGCAATGGCAAAAGCAAGAACCAAACCTTTTGTAGAGAATGATATGATGACATTTTCAATGATTTTTCTTGAAGCTTTCTTGGATATTTGTATGGCTTGTGCTATTTTTCTTATGTCATTAGACATAAGTATTACATGTCCTGTTTCCATAGCTAATGCAGAACCTGATAGACCCATTGATATGCCTATATCAGTTGTTGCTAAAGCAAGTGCATCATTTATACCATCTCCTACCATTGCTACTACTCCATCTTTCTTTAGTTCTTCAATTTTTTTAGCTTTGTCTTCTGGTAAGAGGCTAGCATGAACTATGTCTAGCGCTCCATCTAGCTGCATAGCAATTGGTTCCTGATTATGTTAGAATATATATAACATATTCTAGGGCTTCAACCATCAATTTAAGCTTTTGGTTGAATTGGTTCCTTGACATGGTATCAAAAGCCAGCGTGACATGAAGTCACGGGTTCAAATCTCAATCACCGCTATTTATTGTGGGATATTTAGCGTCAGATATGATGGAGGTTCTGTGTTGCATCCACACTTCTAGCCCAAAAGAGCTTTTGTGTGAGACGACGTGTTAGAGTATATAACATATCCTGGGGCCTTAACCATCATCTTACGCTTTTGGTTGAATTTATTAGTTACTTGACATATTATAATAGACTACTATCAAAATGACTCGTTAAATTATGTGCACTTTTTATATAAGTGAAGTTGCAGACAAAGGCGGGGCTAGGGTGTGCCGTGGTCGGCCTTTTCCGTTATGATAACGTTAGAGTATATATAACATATTCTGGGACCTCAACCATCAGCTTTAGCTTTTGGTTGAGTTGGTTCCTTGACATGGTATCAGAGTTAGTGTTACGGGTTCAAATCTCAACCACCCCTCATTTAAAGTAGAATATTCAGCGCTATACATGAGAAGGTCTTTTGTTGCATCTACACTTCTAACTCAAAGGCTGTAGTGTGAGAGGGCATGTCTCAACCATCAACTTAAGCTTTTGGTTGAGTTAGTTCCTTGATAAGAAATTTTTTGATGATGTTTACCTGATATTGCACCTGTTGAGCAGCAACATGATTATCACCAGTGAGCATAACTGTTCTAATGCCAGCTTCTTTTAGGTCTTTAATTGCTTCCATGGCTCCTGATCTACACTTATCAGAGAGTCCAAAGGTACCAACAAGGGTAGTTCCCATGTATATGAATCCACTAGCTTTTTCTTCCATCTTATTCCTTTCATTGTCATAATCTTGAGAAAGAAAGAAAAAATAAGTCGTCGTCATCATCATCCTATCCAGTGTATCCCGCTCATAGAAAATCTATGGACAGGATCCGGAGAGGGAAAAACGGCGACAACTCATACCCATAAAGGAGAGCACGACCAAAGGAGTCCCCCGGCTCGAGAAAGATAAAGAGAAATATCTAAACGGGAAAGAATAAATTAAACGCCTATAAATAAAATAAAAAATTACAAAAAAATGAAAACAACAATACTGATAATAAAGGAGACGACAAAAAGCAAGAGGGCAAGAACACCAAAAAGGAATGTAAGAGGAAATCAGTAGTCTAAAAAATAAGTCATGAACACCATAATACTAGTAAACAATGGTATACAACATACTGATTTATTTGTATATTTGTTTCAAGCAGTGTAATATAATTCGCTAGTTAATTCGTTTTTTAATTCGTAATTCGCTTAAATTTGCCTAAGAATAGCCTAAATCGACCCTGATTCACTTTTTTCTTCAACACGCGATTCGCTAAGAGATTAGCAAATCATGTGACAGTGGTTTTAAGTTAGATAGTCCCTCCGTACAAAAGATATGTTCCTACTTTATTTTTCTTCACACGAGTCTGTTACTTGAATCAAATAGAAACATATCTTTGAGACAGACGGAGTATATGAATCGGTACTCACATTCTTTACTTTCCGCCCTTAAAGAAATTCGGTAATTTCCGATGTAAAAATGTTCACCCTCAATCATCCCATATATCCCTTCACCAGGAAAATTCAAAAATTCCTTCACCAATTCAGGCTTTGGCTTAATAGAACAAGATGCAGCATAGTTGACAAGTGCAGCTGCCATTGGATGGCTTGATTTACTCTCAATGCTTGAAACCCTAAATAAATACAACACAATTAGAAAATGATTCAATATTTTGCTTGTCCGCCGTGAATAATCTCACCTCTAGATTATTTTTCTAATAATTCAACATTTACCCTGTAAATAATTCAATCTTTGTCTTAGTTTGTTGGCAGCATATCCTATTATTACCTATTATTAGTAACATGGCATATTGTGGGTAAATATATGGCAAATGTTAGATTATTAGAAAGTAATCTAAAGGTGGGATTATTCAAAGCGGATGAGTGAAAGGTTGGATTATTAATATCAATATTTCTAAAAAACTATTTTATATATTTCCTTGTAAACACAACACTGTAGAAGTCAAACTCTTACGGGTTAAACAACTATTTGCCAAACAAACCTTAATGCCAAAATGTGAAGCATTAGGAATTGCTTGGCAAATGGTCGTTGGCCAAAGCTATTGGCCGACTAACTTGAAGTGTTGACTGATTTGTTAGCTGTAAAGTTAGTTGTTCTGAAGAAGTTTTGTAAAAATTAGTTGTTGGTTGTCGGTTGTCTGCGGTTTATTGGAGAAAAATGGGTCAAAATCCCAAAATCCGACGAAAACCATTAGTCACACACACACACCCCCTTAGACCTTAGTTATATGTTTTGAACAAAAACTCACCAAAATAGTAGTTTCTCAATGCTAATTGTTTCATGTAAGGACTGAAAATGAGTAACCACAAATTCCCCAGTTGTAATAGTCCCAGTTTTATCAAAAGCAACAGTCTGAACTTTAGCAAGAAGCTCAAGATAATCTCCTCCTTTGAAGAGAAGCCCTGTCGTCGCAGCCTTCGAAAGCGCACAAAATATCGTGACTGGAGTCGAGATGACTAGTGCACAAGGACATGCACTAACCAACACAACTAAGGCAAGATGAAACCAACTCATTTTATCCTTAGTTTGGAGGATCAAAGGGATCACAGCAACACTGGCAGATATCAGCACAACAACTGCAAAATGCAGTCATGTTTATTGTGATTGTACACTTTTTGGGTTGGTACTGAATGTCGGTTTCAGTAGCAAACTCAAAAGGGACGAAGGCGTAACGAAATTCGAATGTTGGGACTTACCAGGAATGTACCATTTTGCACAGTTATCTATGAATGTCTGGATTTTGGCTTTCCTACTCTGAGCTTCTTCAACAAGATTCACCATTCTGGCTACTAAGCAGTTTTCAGCTAGCATTGTAGTTTTAACACATATATAACCTAGAACAATTTCAATGGGAAAACAAAGTAAGGCACTTGAACAATATACTCAATTTTTTCATGTTCACACTGTTTAAGGGCTTTATCGGTATGTGTAAAAATGCGGTAATGGTTGCGATTGCGGTAACGGAATGGTGATGTGGTAACGGGAGTGATGCGGTAACGTAACAGGCCCAAAGTGCGGTTTTTTACCCTTTTACAACGAGAGAAATATCGGTTTGTTTATTTTGATAACTTTTACAATACAGCCGATGTGATGCCGATGCGACCAAATACAAAAGGACCACTTCTAGTCTAAAGGGTTTTCATGTGAAGAGGCATGTTAAAGTATATAACACATAATGAGAGCCTCAAGCCCTCAGGCCTAAACCATCAACTTAAGCTTTTGGTTGAGTTGGTTCCTTGACATTGCATGATGTAGACCGATTCTTGTTTAAACGAATTTAATGATGATGTTTGCTGTCAAGAATCAAGAATCAATCGAAAAGTTTCTCTTTATTTCTACACGAAGTATTTGTGTACAAATGACCCTCTCAAACTTCGTTCAAGTGGGATTCACTCAATAACGTTAGAGTGATGAAATCTTGTATATTTCCGAACACTGAATCCTATTTTCTTTTCTATGCTATCACTAACAAATGTAAGATTCCCAACACTCGTGACCTGACCCACCAAAACCCATCTAAATAGAAGTCACTTAAAAGACAATGGGATAACGGAATGTTGTACTTGTTACATAATATTATAAGAATTAGTACTAACCATTTAAATTGATAGTACCAGCCCAAACAGTAGAACCAATTTCTTTAATAACAGGGAATGATTCACCAGTTAATGCTTTCTCATCCACTTCACATTTTCCCTCAACAACAATACCATCAATTGGAATAGCTTCACCTGCTTTGACTGCAATAATGGTTCCTACTTCAACATTTGTCACATCTACTTGTTTTCCACTTTCAGCAAGTGTTGCTTTCAGGGGTGTCATGCTTGTCAGAGATGACATAACAGACATAGCCTACATATTCATCACAATAACAACTTAAATCAGCTTTTTTATTGACTTTTGACTTTTTAATTGATCAAACAGCCGGAAAAAACTTTAGTAAGTGGCTTTTAAGTTAACCGAAAAGCTAGTTTTTAAGCCAAAATCAAATCAGTTTTTTTCATTGGCTTTTTTAAACAGTTTATAGAATTTAGAAAATGGGCCTAAGCAACCCAAACAAGGAGAAAAAGAAGTAGTCCAGTCATAAACCCAAAGAAGGTTCACTACTAAAACCAATTGGTAACAGTAGGAGTTACTCCTTGAGTATATAAAGTGATGCATACTCTTCTCTTTCTCCGATGTGGGACAAATCACATGTGGATAACACATAGGCACTTCAAATACAGTTAACAAATAATTTTCATCAAACATTTACTCAACAGCTAGCTTAAACCGTTGACTTATCAGCCAATCAACCAGCAACTCCCGCTAATGGCTATTTGCCAAATATGTACGTAAGATAAGATGTAATATGCACAGAAATCAACAAACAAAGTGAGAGAAATGAAATCATGTATACCTTGTAACTAGCTCTTGATTCAAGCCATTGAGCTATGTTATACAAGAAGACAATAATGGCTGCATCTGTATAATCTTGCAAAGCTAATGTTCCTCCAACTGTATATTACCAAAAAATCAAAAACATTAAGATCCATTTGGTAACATTGGATATATCCAACCTTATTAAATCCTTGGATTGAAAGTGTTCTAAAATATGTTATAAACTTACAAACATTGGAAGCTTAAGCTGATGGTAGAAATTTCGGATTATGTTGTATACTTTATCAGAAACAATAGTTGTGTATATTTGAGCTTTCCAATCGCAGATCCTATGCATAGGTGGGAGTCGGCATAGGAGTAATGAAATGTTGTATAGATGACAATTAAATCTAAGACTTTTTCTATAGTGTTTAAATGGTTGAGGCCACATGATACATTATATGCTCAAACACGCTCCCTTTCACGAGAGCGCTTTGGCTAAAAGGGTAGATATAGCAAATGCCCTTCCACTTGAATTTGAGGAGTTGAAGATTTCGAACATGTGATATTTTTGTCGCGTTAGCTTTTGATATATCAAATGAACCAACTTAACCAAAGGCTTATTGGTTGAGGCCACATAATATGTTATACTCCCTCCTATTCTTCATATTTATCACATTTACTTTTTGGTTATTATTCATTAATCACTCTTATTTTGTATTTTATTTTAAAATTCTTTAGTTAAAAATATAGCCAAGTGGGTCTTCTTTCATTCGTCTCAATGCAAAGATTATCAATATCAACTTTTTATAATTTTCGATCATGCACAATTAGAGATATTAAGGAATAAAATATTGTCTAGACAAGTGTGAAAAAGAAAAATAGGACAAGTAGCCTGAATAGGAGGGAGTATCAAAAAACCAACTCGATCAAAGAAAATTTTAAAGAACAAAATTATAAATGCACAAGTCTAGTCCATTTGAGACTGTTTTTTTTTTTTGTTTGAGCACGATCCAATCTAGGTCATTTTTATGTGAGTTCAACCCTAATCCAGTCCATTGCACAAGTCTACATATGTCAAAGAACCAATTCAACCAAAAGCTTAAACTAATGGTTGAGGCTCACACGAGAGCCCTTTGGCTAGAAGTGTGGATGCAACACATGCCCTCCTCATACCTGTTGCTAAATATTCCACTTTTAAATGAGGGGTGGTTGAGATTCGAACCCGTGACCTCTTGTCACACCGGCTCTGATACCATGTCAAAGAAACAACTCAACAAAAAGCTTAAGCTGATGGTTGAGGCCCCACTCTAACAGCATAAAACTGAAAAGTCGAATATGAAGAATTTTACCAGCAACAAGAACAATGACATTGACATTAAGGGTGAGATTTCGAATAGATGCAATGCTTCTCCAAATAATGTTAGGAATACCAATGAGAACCGCAAGAAGAGCTAACCATTGCATAGGTTTGTAAACATATTTGAATAAAGATAACAAAACCAACACACCACAAACCATATCCCACTTCCCTGGCCATTTTTTTGTATAGGTACTTTCCCTTCGTGGTCTTACACTTGCTTCTAACCTTGCTTCATTCAATGCTTTCACTGTTTAATAATCCAACACAAACAAGTTAAATAAGTTTAGTGTAAATTCGACGGTTTCTGATCAACTGAAAATAAAAAATCAAAATAATATTTCTGCCCAATTTAAAAAATGAGATCACATGTGATAATAGGTTGGGTCAACTCAAGTATTTGTTAATAATTTTTTTCCGAAAATACCTATTTCACGTATCATAACTACCTACTTTACATACTATAAACACCTCCTTCACATGTCACTGTCACGAAGTTTGTGTGTATAGTCAATAGTGTTTCTGGTAGGTGTTAAGGTATTTATACTAGGTGTTTATTGTAATGTAAAATAAGTTTTCATGGTATGTAAAGTACATATTTATGGTATGTGAAGTAGATGTTTATGAAATTCAAAGTAGGTGTTTATCTATTAACGTGTTTTTTTTTTAACTTTGAACCGATCCAAATACATGGCCTCTAAACGATACCGTCTTTCTCAACAATTTGTGACGTAAAATTTGCTCAAAAAATAATACTACTATATTACCCAAGTTCTTTTGAGGTAGACAAACTTAACTGGTCCCCTTTCTCAATAATTTGTGTATAAAATTTGCTAAAAAATATTCATTTGAGGTAGAACAAACCTAATTAAGCGTAGGATTTTTTAGTATCCAAACTGACGTTGTATTTTTAAAAAAAATTATCCCATCTTCCAAGTCAACTTCAAGCCTTGTTGTTTTCCTTGTTTGACAAAGAATATATTGGTTTTGTTTCTCACAATTTGTTTTTTTTTAATTTGTATTATTGATTTTGCTCCCTTCGAACCAATTTAGATGTCCCATTTACTTGGGCATGGATATTAAGGGTGGTGTGGGGTCTATTAAAAAGATCGGAGTTGGGTATTTTAATTGATTAAATTAATTGTAAAGGTCGTAGTTGGGGTATTGTAAGTAGTAAAAATGGTGGTATTTTGGTCATTACTTGTATGAACATGGGGTATTTAGGTAAAAAAAATATTGATAAAAAAGAAAATGGGACAATTGATATAAAATTGCCAAATAAAGAAATGGGACAACTAAATTGATTCGGAGGGAGTATATTTTTTTAATTAATAGTCTCACTCTTTTTTTTTATTTCATTAACAAACTTATAATTTGCTTTCATTTTAACCACTTATTTTTTATTTTTCACTTGTTTTTTATCTTACCCTCTCTAATCTTATATCACTTTTCACTGAATTTTACTTATTTTACAACTTGTGTAAAATAAAAAAAAAACCGATAAAATAACATTTTATAAATCATTTTGCTACAAACCATCCAAAAGAAAATAGACAACAATAGCACCATGCCATTATTTGACCTTGCAATTGAAGATATAGCTATAGGGTTTTTCAAAATAAACCTGATGATCTGAATTTTATTTTACCTTGTAATCAAATCCGATTACAATCATGTAAAAAATAATATGGACACAATACCCAATTTCAAATTGACCCGAAACACCTAACACGAAATCAATCCAATGATCCGAATGAACACCTCTATATACATATAACAATTAACAAAATATGAAATTTAAGGACAAAGAAAAGAGAAAATACCAATTTGAGAAGGAGAAATAGTATGAACATCATGAAGAACCATCAAAGTCTTAGTTGGAACAACAATAGAAATCTCTTTAACACCATTTAATGGCTTCAATATTCCTTCAATTAGTGGAATTTCTGATGAACAACATAAACCCATTATTTCAAAATAACTCTTTTCCAATTTCTCTTCATCTTCTTTCTTCTTATTATCCTGTTTTAATTAAACAAACCCATTATTACATACTATACAAATTAAATATTAGTACATACAGTCGACCTTAATCTCTCGGGATTAATTAAGGCTTTAGCAAACATTAATTCATACGGGCGATCTTAACCTTTTCGAGATTATGATTCTGACATTGTTATTATTATATAACAAGTAATCGAGAAATAAAAGGAAAAAATAATTACTTGTGTAGCGTTTGGATCTATAAAAGGTTGCTCAAGATCAGTTGACATGATTAGTCTCCTAATTTGATTTTTGGGTACGAGAGACTTTGGAAAAACCCTTTTTGATATTTTGTTGATTTGATCCAAATGAATGGGAATTTTAAAGTTTTTGGCACGTTATCTAGGTTTGACTTTGACATGCTCTTGTTTATTTGTTATTTTATACTTTCTCTATTCCATTTTAGTTGCACCATTGGGTTTGGTACATATTTTAAGGATCGTCAAATTAGTATGGTAAAAGTAGGGATGATGTATAATTGATGGTGACATATGGGATAGAAATAAAAAAAATTTATTATAAGTAGACAGTGATTGTGACTTGTGGGTATATTAAATAATTAATGGGATGATGTAGATAGTGATTGTGACTTGATGGTGATAGTAGAGTAGGAATAAAGTGAGAATAAAATAAGTAGATTATTTTTGCCAAAAATAGTAATGTTGCAAGTAATATAAAACTTTCAAAAAGGTAAGTGTTGCAAGTAAAATAGAACGGAGGAAGTACTTCCTCTATTCTGTTTTTGTTGCTATATTTATATGGGCACAAGAATTAAGAAAAGATGCGCACAACATTTAAACTATAATTATACCCTCCATTGAAAAAAAGTTATTGAAGTATAGTGTAGGATAAAAATAGAGGTAAAGTAGATATATGATTGTTTTATTACTAAAAATAGAAATGTAGCAAGTAATATGAAATTGTCAAAAATGAAAAATGTAGCAGGTATTATGGAACGGAGGAAGTATATCCATTAGTACTTTTGCGAATTATAACTTTAACATTTATTTTTTTTCGAATTACAGCCATTAAAGTATCAAAATTTACAAGTTCGGGCCAAAAACACATAACTTCAACCACTTAACCTGAAATTCCGACCACCAAAATAGTCGAAACTCTTTATTTTGTCTTGAACATATAAACATTAATACTTTAATGGCCGTAAATAATTCGAAAAAATAAACATTACGATTACTCCGTATTAACGGATTGACATAAAAAATAGTGTCGTTTAGGTAGTAGCTATGAGCTATGACATAAAATTTAAATTATAGTGATGGTTTGTTGGTTTTCTAATAGATATTTAATCTGTTTTTCCACTTTATGATTTGCTAGTTTTTTCTAACATGTACACCTCTAATTTTGTGTTGCTCAAAGTCTATTCATAATTATTAATTACTTCTAACATGTAATGTTCATCACTAGCTAGATAAACATAATTTTTTGAACTTAACCAATTGATCACATTATATTATGGCGTATAAACAAGGTAGTCCCATGATCTACTAATTTGGAACCATGTAATTGAGAACCCCAAATACTCATATTAATTATCACAAATTCTTACTTGAGACCGTCTATACAATAGACGTCTCAAGTTTTGGGGCTAGCCCAATTTATAAATTCAAAAAAAAAATTAATTGATGATTTTATAAGTTAAAAGGGAGATATGGGCTGGACTCTTAAGAGACGTCTATACTATAGACGGTCTCTTAAGAGAGGGCCTAATTAATTATAGCTTTGCCTAGGGTATATCTAGTTGTGAGTGATCGAATACATAACACATATATCACAGATTTATAATCATCAGCTTAAACAGATATTACAAATTTATAATTATCAGCTTAAACAACTATTTAATTTCTAAACCTTCACCCATGTATATCCTTGTAAAACAACACTTAAGCAAGAATCCAAAAGTATTTCAAATAGTAATATAATTAATGCTACTACATTAAAAAAAAGTACATAATTAATATTACCTTAGGTGTATATAGAGCTTGGTGCTTGCTTTCCAATCCAAAGATGTACGTATTTGAAGAGCTAAATGATCAATTTGTACACCAATTTAGCTACAATAGAAACTAAAGTTTTATAACATTTGCAGATTTAGTATATTTTTGTCTTTGAATTTGCTACATAACATAAATTAAATTAATAAATTTTGAATACAGCAAATTCAATGAGACGAAGAGATTAACATACGTAGTAGTATATAAGCTAAATATATAACTATGTATTAAGTCAATCTATAACAAGTTGATATATTAAGCATGTATGTAATGGCTCAATTCATTAGTACAACTCTAGGGCAATATGAAATCTACATATTAAGCTGCTGGTGCCACGTCATCACCATCGTCGTCGTCATCGTCGCCATTGCTTCGAGCTTTGTTGTTGACAACAAGATTGCTCAACTTGGTCTCATCATCACCATGGACATAAATGTGTCCAAAATTTTCAGTGAAGATAGACATTATTATATATGAATGAATATTGGAGCTATTTAATAAAAAAATATAGTTTATATTGTTGTAGTTTAATAAGATGAGAAGATATGTTAATATAATTTGATTCATGTAGCCTATTTATAAGAATAGATGAAAGAATATTGGGAAAATCTCTAGAGATTTACTTGTTCTGTTTTAGTGATGTTTGATGTCAGAGTTAGAGTCATCAACTCAGTAACTCGTACAATGGTTTGAGGAAAGAGGATAGCGGACTTTCAAAACAGAATTTGGTAAAATGTCCGCACTCAATTTACCTCTAAAGAATAGATTCCTACAAAGAAAAGGATGAATAATATACAATGTGTCTGAAAAGACATCTACACAATGCGTTTGAAAAGACACATGCGACTTACAACAGACCCATAAACTTTACTATCAAGGTGGAGGAAATTATGTGATTCAAAATGTTTCAAGGTGGAGGAAATTAGGGTTGATAAAACATAGGTTTAAAGCTACAAGACATAAACTTTACTATCAAGTGGTTATGTGGGCCATAGGAATTGGCGAGCTTATGGGAAGAGGCTGTAACGCACAATCTACACGTGGTTACAACAATCCATGCACACTCTCATGCACCTATGTTACGTGCTACTCTTATGCTTCCTTCCAAAGTTCCACCTACTAATTGCCAAATTTGAGCTTTAGTACTCATTTAGTCATAACTATTCAAACTTGTTTCCGCTATTGGTCAAAAGTGCTTGTGACTCAATAGATAGAGTATCTGCATGTGGAGCATAAGTTTTGGGGTTTGACCCCTATTAGGTACAAGTATCAGTTGGGGGTTCTTGATTGCGCTCATCTCTCTTTACTCCCTCTTTAAGGGGACGGGTATGATTTGTCTGCATCTTTCAAGAAAAAAAAAAACCCACCCGGACGGTCGGATCTTGCCTTGTGCGGAATACTAGGAGTGTCCTTTGACTAAATATACAAGTCCTGTTGGATACTACTTCTACACCATATGATTTAGCTAGAAAAAATTTTGGGTTCACATGTGAGGGGGTGTATTTGAGGCAATGCTTACGTGTAATTGCTCATCGGTGGTTTAGTGAGATGATGTTGACTAGCATATAAGCTTGGTGGAATAAATTCTTATGGAGCTCGTTTGGTAATCGGTATTAAGTGTTAATGGTAATAAAGAGTTAGTGTAATTTTGGTAGAATTATCTCTTTCAACAATCTCAATTTGTTCACAAAATTCATTCCAATTCATTACCATTTAAATATGTGGTACTCCCTCTGTTCCTTTTTGTTTTTCCACCTTACTAAAACGGGTAGTTCCATAAGTTTTTCCACTTTAGAATACTTTCCATTTTTGGAAAGTTTTCATCTCACTTTTTCCCCTTAAAACCCCACTTTCCTTACTTCACACTATTTTTAATTATTTTCTCTCTCATACTTCCAATACAATCATTACATTACATCATTATTTAATTATTTTTTCTCTCATACTTTCAATATAATCATTACTTCCCACTACTATATAATTAAAATGATACCCACTACCACCAAAGATTCCATTTTTCTTAATCTTGATGAAAAATCCAAATAGGAACATCAAAAAAAACGGAGGGAGTATTAGATAGTAATATAAAATTGTGAATAAAAAAAACTTTTTTATGATCAAATTATCTTTCATCATCATAAGAATGACATACATATCATAGATATTTACACTACAAAATATTTCCATTACCACCAATTATTACCGTTAACTAAACGGGTCGTAATCGTAATTCGTAAATATCATGTGTTTATGGAATGGTGTGTCATCAAATTATATGTAGAATTAACTCTCTTCTTACACAAACTTATACACACGAGCTCATTAGTAATCGTGGGCTTGTCCATATGTACCCATGAGGGTCTGTCAACTTTTGCTTTTCTAGCACAAACTTCATATTAAGACTCGTATCGTTGCTTTATGTTTGTCCATCTTTGAACTTGCATGGAAGTTTGATAGTTAAATTGTGTAGAAGATAAAAAAATATAATCATTATATTCAGTGTATCTCGCTCATAGAAAAGTATGGTCAGGGTCTAGGGAAGAAAGAACGAAAACAACTCATATCCATAGAGGAAAGTGTGGTCAAAGAGTCCCACGGCTCGAGAAAGGTCTTCCAAAAAAGAAAAATATATGAATGAAAATTAAAGAAAGTGATAAGGACATTTTTATAAAAATTATACTCCCTCCGAACCAATTTAGTTGTCCCATTTGGTTTTTTACACTAGTCATCAATTCCGTTTAATTTGTATTTTATTCTTAATCCATAAGTTAAAACATAGTCATGTGAGATCTTATTTGATTCGTCTCAATACAAGGATTATTATTATCAACTTTTCATAATTTTTATTTAAGCATAATTAGAGATATTAAAAGTCAAAATGTTACCTCAACAAGTGTGCATAAGCAAATAGGACAACTAAATTAATTTGGAGAGGTTACATAAGAATGTAAAATAAACTGTTTAAAAATATAAAGTGTAGCAATTTTAAAGGACATAAATAGTAGTGAATAGTTTAAATAGTATTTCCTCCGTTTTGAAATACTTGCTACATTTCGATTTTAAACATTATTCATCGTTCAAGCTTATTTTGTATATAACGGTTAATATATAAGTAAAAATATAGTCAAGTGGTATCTTGTTTGAATCGTCTAATCGCATACTTTCATAATATTAACTTTTTATAATTTTTAGATGTGTATAATTCAACATATAAATTAACAAAATAATACATTGGATTACGTAAAAAGTCAAATATAGCAAGTATAATGATACGGAGCAACCATGTACTATTCATCCAAGTACAAATTATATTACCTTCCGTCCACCCACCTTTAATTTCATCCTCAATATTGCTCGAATTGATTAAAAAGTTGACCTTACCATGTCGAAATACTTTTAAACAAAAAGATTAAAGTGATGAAGTTTAATGTATGTTATATAATTTATGCAATTTCTTAATTTTTATAAACTTTGATCGTAATATTAAGAATAATTTGAGTTTAGTATTTTTGTAAATTACAGTTTTAAGTTTTTAACGATTATTTTTTGCGTATTACAGTCACCATAGTATTAAGGTTTACAGGTTCAGGCCAAAAGCAAAGAAATTCGACCACTTAACCTAAAATTCGGACCACCAAAATAGTCGGAATTCTATATTTTGGCCTGAACCTGCACATTTTGATAATTTGATGGTTTTAATTCGCAAAAAATAAATATTGAGACCGTAATTCACAAAAATGCTAAAGTTTAAGATTGTAATTCGCAAATTATTCTAAAATTAATCACAAAACCCTATTCGGCTATTCAATTATCTCCCGTCCAAGTTTTAAGGCATCCACAAACAGACGTTAAATGACTTTTTTTTTCTTTTTTTTGAGAACAGACGTTAAATGACTTTAGTAACGGCCTTATGACGAACTTTTGCTCCTCGCTATGCAAGTCGACTCAAAATAAAAAGTGGAGAACCAATCAATTTTGTTTGTGGTCATTCAATAAATATTGCATAAAAGTAATTGCTCCCTCCGTTTTTTTCTAATGAATCTTTCAAAAGAAATATTCACGGGAATTATGAAAAATAGAATATTTTAGATAATGGATATAATATTTAATTGAATGATAAATTTGATTGGAGAAAATTAGGGGCCACAAGCATTAAAAAAATGTTAAAAGAAAGTTAGTGGAAAAAATATGGAGACCACAACTAATAAAAATTAGTTTTATAAAGTTAGTGGGAAACATGTGGGGATCATAAGGAATATTAAAATGTTAAATTAAAGTTAGTGGAGGATATGTGGGGTATATAAGCATTATAAAAATATTAGAGTAGGTATAAATAAAGTTATTTTTGTCCAAAATTTATGACACAAATAGAAAGATTCTTTATTAGAACAACAAATGAAATATTCCAAAATGTCAAATGAGAACTTTTTAGGGAACAATGGGAATACTTAATTAGGAAAGTCAATCCTACTCACCTGTTCCCTTTTGTCTTCCAATTTACTTTTTACGCAATTTTCAATATAGATTTTAAATCTCAATAGCTCAAAATACACATGATAAAAAATTATAAAATACACATAATAAAAAAGTATATACTAAGACAAATCTAATGAGATCTCACATGCATATATTTTATCTTTTAAATATGTGTCAAAAACATTAAATTTTTCTCTCCTTACGGTGAAATATTCCAAATGAGAAGAACATTAGAAAACGAAGGAAGTATTGACTTTAAGGGTTAAAACAATTTGTTTAGATTAGCTTGAGAGAGAATTCTAATATTGTTGAATATCTATAAAAGTTATTTGACGTAGAATTGAAATAATGACATGATAAAGATAAGAGTAATTCCTCATTAAATCTAGTATTTATTGAATCATACTTGCTTAAAGAACAGATCGATTTGCCCATTTTGTTATCATTTTATTTCGATCAAACTAGATAATCTTGGGGTGATGCACGTTTTTTCATTTTGATGTACAAATAAATTGAATAGGTCCCACGTAATATTACATTAATTTTAATTATTTCTTAATACACATTTTATTACATTCATGGAAATTGGAATTTAAATTTTTTTATATAGTTATCATTATAATAATGATAAAGAAGTGGGCCATTGTAAATTGTATCTATAATATAATTAGCATTTTAGTGAAATTTTTTTTAAAATATATTTAAAAATAATATAATTAATTTGTAAATGAATGAATGTTTTTTAAAATAAATATAGATCAATTGTGCTTTGTAAATCAAAAATCAAAGATATTAATTATAGATCAGTAGTATATGTTATAGTCCCAACTAGAGGTGCTCAACGGGGCGGGCCGGGGCAAAATTTAAATGGGTCGGGTCAGGGCGGGTCATGTCAAATGTTAAACGGGGCGGGGCGGGTCAAGCCCGTTTAAATCCGACCCACCTTGACCCATTTTTTAAAAGTTAATAAAAACAATTTTTTATTATATTTTATGATCCGTTGGGTCGATCCACTTATGTTTATAATAATATCATTTAAAAATAAAAAAAAAGTGGCAAATTTTTTTTCGCAATTAATTCCTATAATTATCCGACCCTTTACACCAAGGCCCGCTAATGACCCGCCCCATTATTGACCCGACCCACTAATGACCCGTTAAAATGTGATCCGACCCTTGACCCGTTGGGTCAACCCGCCCCGTTGAACACCTCTAGTCCCAACTAGGTGTGAAAGTTTGGTTTCTGGTTTGGATTAGATACAAATCCAAATCAAACCGAATAAAATTCGGTTTTGATATTTTCAGTCCAAATCCAAATCATAATATTTATAATCCAAATTGAACCGAACCGAATTTTAAAATATCAATCCAAATTGAACCGAATAGACCGAATTGCACCGATTTGTATCTTTTGCACTGAAAGTCAAATTTGCATGTATCATTTCAAACTTATTCTTTCTAAAGCTCCTAAATAAATATTAATAATTTTAGGGTTTTTAATTTGAACAAGTAAAAAATATTTAATAAAAATCTAAAAATAAGGGCAAAAATTCAAACAAATCAAATAGAAGATATAACATGCCTTTAACATTTTGGTTTGTCCGATTTTTTGGTTTTGTTGGACCCTAAACCGAGTCCAAACCGAACACCGAATTATAATTAAAATTCAGTCCAATCCAAACCAAACCAAATTTAAAATATAGTCGAACCAAATTATTTATTCGATTTGGTTTGGTTCGGTGTTCGATTTTTCACCAAATTACTTACACCCCTAGTCCCAACTCAATTAAATTTTTTATTGATGGTCAAATTAATTATCTAATAATCATCCTTAACATTTAAGATTTAGTCTCAGGTTAACACATAAGTATAACGGTAATCTACTTATAGCATATTAATGAATGATATACAATATGAATGCAAAGGATGACCGACATAGATGAACTCTAATGACATTGAATGAGGAGGTCTTAGTAAATGAAGGTTATTTATAAAATTAAGAAATCACACTTATGTAGTAAGATTCAATATAATGAGAATTTTATTATTTTAATTTATCTTTTTTAATTTTGTTTATTTTATTACTATCTTCTGTTCAGCCTAAATGTCCCATATTTTTTGGCATTATTCATTCATCACTCTTAATTTGTATTTTACTCTTAATCTATAAGTTAAAATATTAAGGATATCTGATTATAGTGATGAAGACCCTAGCTAATGTTGAGTTCATCTCCATTCAGCTTCTGTACTCTTCTAATATTGCTTTTTATTTAGTTCTTTTAACCTTAGTTTTGTAAGAGGTTATTTTCTTAACTTCTTTATTTAGTTAGGTTGTTGTCCCTTTCTTGGCTATATATAATAGCCTCTATTTGCATTTCATTTCTTAACATTGATAATAATAAAAATACTTCTTTGTTCTTTATCTCTCTAAACTGATTCTTGTATTTCAAGAATATCCATTTTCCAAATTGTAACATAAAACATAGTCATGTGAGATCTTGTTTGATTCGTCTCAATACAAGAATTATTAATATCAAATTTTTGTAATTTTTTTTTTTTGAGATATTAAGGGTTAAAATGTTGTCTCGGCAAGTGTGAAAAACTAAATGGGACATTTAGTCTGAATAGGAGGTAGTATTATATTTTTGTCTTTTTATGGTGATTTATAAATCACGGTTATTAATTACTCCCTCCGTTCCTTAAAGAAGTTCCCACTTTCCATTTTGGGGTGTTTCAATTGTTGTTCCCATAAGGATCTTTCCATTTATATCACAAATTTTGGACAAAAATAATCTCATTTATCCTCATTTTAATATTTTAATAATGATTATGGGCCCACATATCTTCCACTAACTCTATTTTAACATTTTTATATTCCTTATAATCCCCACTTGTTTCCCACTAACTTCATAAAAACATTTTTTTAATTAGTTGTGGTCTCTATATTTTTTCCACTAACTTTCTTTAAATATTTTTTTAATACTTGTGGTCCCCACTTTTCCTCCATCAAATTTATTATTAAATAAAATAATATCTCCATTATCTAAAAGATTCTATTTTTCTTAATTCCCGTGAACATTCCCTATGGGAACATCAATAGGGAACGGAGGGAGTAGAATTTTTTGACATAAAATCTAGAAACAACTCAAAAAGACGAGTACAATCATAGCATGATATCAATACATCATAAAGAACCAATTCATGGCCGACCCTAAATTTTTAGAGGCTAAGGACAAAAGATTATTTATAGATTTTTAAACTACTATATATATAGAAAAGTTCGACCCTTAGTATTAATTGAAAAGTAAAGTTGGAACGTTGCTTAGGGCTTGCCCTGAGAACCATAACCTCCTCAATCTTGTAGAGACATTACAACATAAAAGATTAGAGCCTTGTTTTACTTGAAATGAGCAAGTAAATCTATCAGCAATATTATATTAAAGCGTGTGTAACTTGCTAAGCAATATCATAGGCTCATAGCTTACTAAATGAAATATACAAAAAAAAAAAATTAGGGAAACTTCATGAGTTCATGTGGTGACTTTTTTTTGGTTTTTACAAATGTATTTTTAAATCCGCATGATGATTTTTAGTTTTCAACTTTTTCATGTAGTAGATAAATTGTTAAGTTTTTGGTTAAATTAAGTACTAGTTTCAAATGGTTTTCGAAATTTGTGGTTAATTACGATGGTTACGACATTTGTGTTTTGAAAAAAAATTGTCATTACGTAGGTAAAAATAACGTAAAGTTAGCAAAAAAAACCTATCTTTTTGTCTATCACGTGAAAAAATTATAAGGTTAAGGTCATCACATGAATTAAAAATAATTTTATACCATATCATCATCATCATACCCAATGTATCCCGCTCATAGAAAACTATGATCAGGTCTGGAGAGAGAAGAACGACGATAGCTCATACTCATAGAGAAAAGTGCGGTCAAAGAGTCATTTGACTCAAAAAAATTCTTCAAAGAGAAAAACCTACAACTTACAAATATAATAAATAAAATCGTAAAAAACCGAAATTTCAAGACTACAACATGAAATTTTCTAAAAAAAATCAATTTTTATGCACTTTTCCTATCAGAAAATGAAATTATTGTCTTTTTGACCGCACTCTTCTAATGGTTATGAATTGCCGTCTATCTTCCCTCTTTAGACCCTGACTATAGCCTGTCTATAAACAAACGAGATACAACCGACTACTATGATGAAGATAAAATTATTGCAAAAATTGAAGGAGCACATAATAAATCCCATTCACATGTGTAGTGTATTAGGCTGGCTAGTGGCTCCTCATAAACCACCGACGAAGTCTTCCATGGCGAGCAAACTCACCCACCCCAGACAATAGAGATCGAACAATACAGAACTATCTCCTCTTTCTCTTGATCTCTTCCTTCCAAGATTCTGGGGTGTAAGTACTAAGTAGCCATAACCATTAACCATTAATCATTATTCTCCTTCGAGCTTTAATTCGACTCAATTTCCATCATCCTTCGCTTATTTTGTTTTCTTCCTTTCTTGTTTTTTCTATTCGTGTCCTTTATTTCCTACCCATTTTTACACATACCCAATTTCCTCTTTTCTTCTTCAATTTGGCACCGACACGATTCATATTTCCAATTTACTTCACTATTAAACCAACGGAATCTTGATTCCATTTGAGAATTTTAGTAATTATGGATGATTTTGGTGTTTTAGTCAAAAATTATGGGATTAAACCTCAAGGAAAATCAGCTCCAATGGCTTCTTCTAAATCAGCAACAAAAACTACCCGTAATTACAACACAATAGATCCGTCTTTTGGGACTAAACCCTTTTCTAATTCTGCAAATTCAGGAACTGAGTCGTTTTTCAATAATCAAAATGATGATATATTCGGGTTCAACTCAAGTAACAAGCCTAATAATTATGCAAGTTCAGATGTTTTTGATGATGTTTTTCAATTACCCAAAAATGTTCCTACCTCTTCAAGTGGAGGTGGAGGTGGAGGTGGAGGTGGAGGATTCGACTTTGATATGGAATCGATGTTCAAAGGTTCAATGAATTTGAACTCCAAATCGGTGGATATTAATGAAGATGATCTTATTTGGGGGTTTTCAGGAAAAGGGAGTACTAATAATGTGGTAATGGGAAATAATGACTTGTTATCATCTGATCCAGTTGATGATTTCTTTGGTAAATTGGGAAATTTGAGCTCTAATAAAAAAAGCCCTGAAATTATGACCAATGATGATTTGATTCCTGGATTTGGGATCAGCAATGCCAATATTAATAGGTATTCAGCTGCTTCTTGAACTCAATTGTAACTTGATGATTTCATTTTTTTATTGCATAAAGTATTGATATTACTAATTATTGGAATTTGATGATTTAAGAGATACTTATAATTGTGAGTTGCTAGCATTTTCTGTGCGATTTGTATTCATAATTCTTGTTTTATATGTTTCGATTTATATTGGGTAGATATGTAACTGAGCAATTCCTATATCTGGAACTACTACTATTTTTCATACAGAAATGGAAGATAATGATTTGAATGGTAATGGTAATCAATTGTGATTTGTGAATTGATATCTGTTTATAATGTGATTATCAATGTATTAGGGCTTCACCCATCATCTTAAGCTTTTGGTTGAGTTGGTTCCTTGACATGTTATCAGAGCCACAAGAGGTCACCTCATTTAGAATCTTTAGCACCAAGTATGAGGAGAGTATTGCATCCACACTTCTAAGTTCTAACCCAAATGGCTCTCGTGTGATGGGGCGTGTTAGAGTATATAACATATTCTAGGGCTTCAACCATCAGCTTAAGCTTTTGGTTGATTTGGTTCCTTGAGAAAGGTTACTGTAAATGTTCATCAAGAGTGGTTTTTGTTTTGCTTTTCGATATGGTGAACTGTGCCCAATACATGCATTGTCCCATATCTACCCAATATGAATATATGGTTGCTCGCGATTCCTTGAAATCATTAGCTTAGTTTTAATGGTGTGATTGGTTGTGGTTGTTATTGATTTCATAAGTTAAAGGTTCTGTTCTTCTAATTTTGGTGAACTTATGAATTAGATTGTAGTATGATGCTGTTTGCCCATTTACTACTGCTGAATATGCATTTTGTTTGCTCTGAAATTGTTGAAGAGCTCAGTCTGGTTCAAGAGAGAAGAGTTCAGGTTCTTCTTCTATCGAGGAGCTTGAAGATTTTGCCACGGGCATTCTAAAAAAGAACGATAAAGGGAAGCGAAATGAATTTTCAGTTAAGAAGGAAGCAAAGACAGTTAGCGAAAAACCACAGGAGGTGAACTTCTTTGATATACAGGAAAACTTTAATGTTGATAGTATGCATAGTCATAAGGTGAAGAAGGCAACGGAGCCGATGTTTCCAGAAGCAGCAACGGATCTGGATTCATTTTTCAGTGCACATGTTAAAAAGAGTGTACCTGTAACAGAAGACACAGTTATAGTAAGCACTCCTCCCCCGTCTCATCTCGGATAAAAAGATTTGTCGTGTGTCTGAGATTTTGTTCTCTTTTTTCTTGAGATGCTGAATTTATTGTTGAACCCTTTTCAGAATGGAAAAACCGATGAAGTACCGGATCTGTTTTCTGGAACCACATTTAAAATGGAGAAAAAAATGGCACCAAACGATTTTCCTGATGATTTTCCATCAATATTTGGAGGTAGTATCAGTATTTGTTGTTGATTTGTAGTTTTCTCAATTTATTTTTTTAATTATTTCTACGAAAGTAATTTTACTTTGTCTCTTGTTAGGTGCCCCAGTTTCGGGTGTGTTTGAGGAAATTGAAGGAGAAAGTGAGGAAAGACGCAGACTAAGATTGGAACGCCACCAAAGAGCGAAGGCACGCATGGTAATGTTTTCCTTTTCTTTTTCTGGGTTATGTTATCTCCGGCTAAGTATTAATTGAATGGTGAACTCAATGGTTAAGGAAAGGGAGATGAGGCAAGGTGAACTATGGAATCCCTACATAAGGGGCTATTAAGGCATGTTATCTTTTCGTTTATTCATGCTATATATCACTCTAGCAGAATAGGCAAATTCGGCGTTATGCAAACACTCTTGTGGTCATACATCTGTTTTTTGTGTAGCTATTTTTAAATTTTGGGACTACGTCACTGATTTACAATGGCTGTAATGTTTCACATTATAAATAATTCAATCTAGACCTTATGTTTTTGTACTGAATTCCTGGCTCCTGAAGACGTGTTGTGCTACTGAATTGACATAATGATAGCTCTACTGTTAAAATTACATACTTCTTCCCTTCTGCTTTTAATAGCTTGTGATTTTGTTTACTGTACAGGAAAATGCATTAGCGGAAATGAACCAACGTGAATATGAGGCACAGCAGGAACAGGAAGAGAGACATGTGTGTATATCATTTCTTTTTGGGTTAATATTATGGTTCAGTACTTTCTTTTTTCCCCTCTTTCTCTCGGCCTATTTGTTATTAAATTCACCCCAAATGGTAGAGCGGATTTAGGGAGCAAGTGTTAACTGGCATTGATATGGTGTATTTGTTTGTAGAGGATTTCTGATACTATGGATGTGGAGATGAAGCGATGGGCTGCTGGGAAAGAGGGAAACTTGCGAGCACTGCTGTCATCTTTGCAACTGGTATTCCCTCCTTCAAGTGAATCTTAATGCTTTGAGCTGTCTTCCATCTATTTACCCTTGCTTCTTTTCTAGTTCTTAAGGTCGTTTTGAATAGGTCAAGAATTTTGATTGGACTGTTTTTTGTGCTCTAACTTGAATGTGTAGTTGTCAATACACAGAACATCTTGTGTGATATAAAGTGTATAATTAAGCTGGTCAAGTCCTGGATGTTCGTCATTTGTCATTGATTATACCTCATATTTATAATGGGTAACGAATATGGAACATGGGCCTACAAATTTCTTTCCAAATGGTAACTGAAACCCTTTAGTACTGGCACATTGCCCTACATCTTATTGTAAAATAATTTGTAACTTGGTAATGTAACTTTTTGTCTTTGTAGTTACATTACATTACCCTAACGGCCGTTTGATAGGTGGCAATAAATGATGGTAATGGGAATGAAAAACTAGTGTAATCTTTGTTTAAAAATCTCTTGACTACCTTGATGGCTATGCTTGTCCAACTTCAATCATCTCATTTTCTTCATGAAATTCATTTCAATGCATTACCATTGGGAGATGTCGTATTAGGTGGTAATGAAAATTTGTAAGCAAAAACATTTTGTTGTGATCAAAGTTTCATTGCCATGAGAATGATGTGGAACTTTTGAGGAAATTTTACACTATAAATCATTCTCGTTACCACCATTTAATACTATTAACCAAACGGGCCGTAAGTGGCTCTCACCTAGGATGGGGTCTGGGGGGTCGAATGTACGAAACCTTACCCCTAATTCTTAGGGTAATGTAATGTGATGTAACCACATGATAAAAGTAGCTCCACATCTTGTTTCTAAGTTTTAGATGTGAAACGACTTGTATTTTGGTTATATACTTTTTGGTACATGTAGTTAAATTAATTGAAGGGTGTAATGTGGAGCTACTTTTATCACATCAATATCCTTAATCTGGACCACTGTCACACATGGAATAAAAACTCCCCCGTTACGTTACGTAACGCCCGTTATATAACCTTTTTGAAAGTTGCCGCGACGTTAAATCCCGGTTCACGAAATTTCACGGTCAAAACGCCGCGTTGACTGTTATATAACGTGTAACGCCCGTTATTTTACCGTTATAACGATATTTCACCTTTACAACGTCATTTGTCTTCCCGTTAAAAATTTATTAATACCCATTAATTTTAATTATTACGAGTAATTAATTTATAGTAGTTCAACAACAAAAATAATTAACTAATAACTAATAAGTTAATTAACTATACACTAAAAGAATCAAATATTGCAGTTATAATAGCTAATTGCCTATTATTGCATAATAATAGTAGTTCAACAACAAAAATGCAATTATAAGTTCAAAACCCCTTATGTGATTTTTTTCCAAAAATCACACCGCATCGGCCGCGATTCGCGTTATTTCTCCGTTATAGCCGTTTTCCGCAACATCGCGACCGTTTCCGCTAACGCATCCGCGACCGCGATTTTTTTTCCATGCTGTCACATGATTCACTAATCTCCTTGCGAATCATGTAGCAAAAAAAGCGAATTATGGTCGATTTTGGGCTAATTTAGGGTCATTTTCGGTGAATCGCGAATTCAAAAGCGAATTAGCTGCCTAATTATGTTACACTGATCTGATTGTTTATTGATCTTTTTGTGATTTATAGGTAACTTCTCTTGTACCACATCAGCAAAGTTGTTGGAGTGTGTTAACTTGTATCTCCTGTTATGCAGGTGCTCGCCCCTGAACTTGGTTGGCGACCGGTTACTTTAACTGACTTGATTACTTCATCTCAAGTAAAGATCGCATACAAAAAGGCTGCTCTGTGTGTCCATCCCGATAAAGTGCAGCAAAAAGGTGCAAGTCTTGAACAAAAGTTTGTTGCAGAGAAAGTTTTTGATCTACTGAAGGTAATATATGTTCAAAATCTTACTCTTTTGTCATTTCATGCACTATTTATTCCCTTGGGACCTTATGTAAGCGAGTAGGGAATGAATTAGCCTGCAAGGCTACATCTGTAACGACATTCTTTTGCTGCCGTTAATAAAATGGAGTTGATTACACTAATGTTTCATTACCACTCCCACCATTTAATAATGACTACCAAACGGGCCGCAATATATTCCAGTTGACTATTGAATTAGGCATATCAAGTTATGTTGTCCTTAGATTGAGATGTCTTTTCCTTTCCTTTTTGGGTGGGTTTGGTCAGAGTAGAGGCTTCAAAGATATTATTTGTCGATGGTTTACCCTATAATTAATAAGACATTGTTGATGGTGATGATTGACCAGTTTACTGGGTATTACTAATTCGTGTGCCAGGACTTTGGTAGTAATTATTGGACCGAGTCTTAGTGCAGACTTCTGTATTATGTTTACCTTATCATCTTTCAGATTCTCGTTTTTGGTCAGTGATTATAGATAATGCTTCCTAAAGGAACCAACTTATCTGGGCTCATAGATGCACTTTGCTTTCGGAAATTCGTTGTAGAACTGGGTCCTTTTTCTCGTGCTCAACTGATCTATTTACCATATTCAGGTTTTTCGCATGACCCGCAATTCGCAAGTTTAAATCCACCTAGGGTCAGAAACTTGTAGTAATATTGAGTGACTAACTGGTTCAAGTTTTTTTCCGAGTAACCACAGCTCTTCATAAGGCTATGTGCATTTCGAGATTCTAGACCTCACACCTCAAATACAGTAGCATAAACACTATTCATTGGATGAATGATAAATAAGTAGTTGGCATCGGGTTTTAGATACAATTCTATCTGACCGAGTATAGATGACCGTAGGACCTTAGGAAGGTCCTAAAATGACTATTGAATTGCATTTCCGCGTTAGTTAGCTGTATTTGTATATCTGAATCTTCCTTACCGCGCTTTTTTGCCTGTTTTTCCGAAAAATGGTACTATCTACCAACTTCCTCATATATACTTATGCTTGCTGGTGTGACATCGATGCAGGAAGCATGGAATAAGTTCAATACGGAGGAGCTTCGATAGTAAATTTGCATCGCGTCTTTGATCATTCCTTTGTACTTTGTAGTTGATCACGTCTGTTGAGTTTTGTAATAATAGAGTTTTATCATAGATTTTTAAATTTTCTTTTTGTTAGAATGTAAAGTTGTTGCCTGTGTCTAAAATATACTTTCTATGTAAGTTCAATGTTTTATTACAGATATTTATACATATATATTTGATGTGAATAAGTCTGAGTTTATCTATATTTTTATGATTATTGAGCGGGTCTTGTATGAATTTAGTGCACATTGAAAGAGTGTGCACGAAACCTTAAATTCAAAGTATGAGTTAGAGAGTGACGAAGGGGAAATGTTGTAGGAACAAATATATTCGCGCCCCAAGACGTATCACAACCTTAATTACAAAATATTGGCTCGGCTACATAAACAAATTGAACAATTCTAGTGGTTATCCTCGTGAATTCTCTTTTTCTTATCCATTATGAATTTCTACCCTCTCAACCTTAAAATCGAAATCCTTCATGTCCATTTTCACTTCTACCTTCTAGGTTATTTTGTGTCTTTCTTGTCCTCGTTTTGGATCTTTTAAATTCCATCTTTCTATATATCTTTCCGATTTACTAATATTCTTTCGTTGCACATTCCCAATTCCTAAAACATCTTAACCAATCCTCTTCCATCTTCATCTCGAAGTTGTTAAGTCTCTGAAGTAAAGCAAATTTAAAGAAACGGAAAAATAATACTGACTTGAAGTTGCTAAGTGTCTGAAGTGAAGCAATGATGATTTAAACCCCAACATACTGAAAAAGAAGCAAAAAATGATAACTTTATAGTACAAAACTACTTATATGTTTTAATGTTTAGCCCTTCAATGTGGGTTTGATCATTCTATAACAAATAGACTACGGAAAAACCCTTTTTGAAGAAGGATCTTCCAATGAGCAACAACTATATCAAATCATTAATCTCAACAATAAATTTGATTAGTAAAATAAAATTAAAATAAAATAAATCGAGGTGAGAGATAATATCATTTTATTAATCACTATATAAAAAATTACACCAATATACAATTTTTGTGGGTTTTGAACAAGAAATGTTAATACTTCTCCAGGAAAAGCAAAGAAAATTTTGTATTTTAATCAGTAACTAGCTATATCTAAATTCTATTCAGTAAAGAAAATCTTTACAAGTGATTGTTTCCACGATCATGTTGATAAAAAAGAATTACAATAATCTACCAACCCAGCTCAGAAACGCCTTGATTTCTTCTTCTGAGTCGTTGTATAATTCTAATAGGGTATATAACATATCCTGAACCTTCAACCATCAAGTTGCAACCCATAATATGTTATATACTCTATCATACCCTTCTTGTTAAGTTCTGACACCATAAACTCGCCCAAAAGAATGCTACAATAATCTACAAACCCAGCTCAGAAACGCGTTGATTTCTTCTTCTGGGTTGCTGTATACGTCTAATAGAGTATATAACATATCCTAAACCTTCAACCATCAGGTTTAAGCCCATAATACGTTATATACTCTATCATACCCTTCTGTCACGTTAGATTCTGACACCATAAGCAAATGAAGCCTCTAAACATGTTACATACTCTATCAGTCTCGTATACTTCTTCCGATTCCCCCTTAACTAAACCTTCCCATCATAAGAAGGCGAAAACTTTCGAGTATGTACCAACGAAGAAGAAGAAGATTTAACAGAATTAGTCCTCTTAGAAGGAGCAGAAGAATGAGTAGGAAACCTCTTAGGCAACATTTGTTCAAAGAAAGTGTTTGGTAATCTAGAAGATTCAGAAATGAATGAAAAAGAAAGAAGCAAACATAAAATGAAGCAAGACTGCAATACAGAGGTTGACATAGTGAAAAATCCCAAGAAAATTGTGACAAAATTTGTTCAAAATTATAGTGAGTTTTATTGGGGTGTTCATAAAGAATAGGATAAGAGACACTTTTGAGGAATGTATGGAAAATGCCAAGGTGTTTGTTCATCAAAAGATATGACAGTGGCAGACAATAACTCATTTGATTAATCTTCTTGTTTTCATTAGATTAATGGTATGTGCACATAAAAGTGGAAGATTATTGGGTTTTTTATTCTGTTTTTAAACAGTTTTGTGCATTTTTTTTGCTGTCAGAATTGTAAAAGCAATCTAGCTAAGACCCATTTTGCAAGATCATTAGCAAGGCCCAGAGGTGTTCATTCGGGTCATCGGGTTGATTTCGGGTCAGGTGTTTCAGGTCGGTTCAAAATTGGGTTTTGTGTTCACATTGGTTTTTACATAATTGTAAATCCATTTTTAAGTTGGGTCAAATCGGGTTCGGTTATTAAGTCGGGTGTCTATCGGGTCATCGGATCTGTTTTGAACACCTCTAGCAAAGCGGTCTTAAACATTTTCCGGAACTTGAGCAAAAAATTTATGTATACAAATTTTTAAATGATATGGTTTTATAACGAGACCATTTATATTGGGTAGGTTTAATATACATTTACCTTTTTAAAGTGATCACTGGTAACGTCAAAGTGAAGCAATCACTTTTTGTAGTCTTAATTCGTGTTCTAGTCAAAAATTGAGTCTTGTCCACATTAGTTTTTATATATCTGAAAAGTCATTTTGAAGTCTAATCAAAGTCAAGTATGTTATACAAGGTTGGATGAACATCAAATTAGATTTGTTTTTGAACATTTTTAGCGATCACTCATTATGCTCCGGAAAACCCTCCATTCAACACCAGAAAATAAAAATTTTGACAAAATGATTGGTGCACATGCATTTTCCCTCAAGTTATGATTTCCCCAATAATTTGAGATATATTAATATCATTAACATCCGGTTGGGGTTTCTTGACTGCGCGCATCTCTTTTTACTACCTTCTTAGGGAAACGGGTATGATTTGCTCGCATTTTTAAAGAAAAGGAAAAACCTCCCACCGAACCTGCTTTGTGCGGAATACTAAACGTGTCCTTTATTTCTCTTTAATACTAATTCAAAATATGAGGATGACATATAAAAAAATAAGCAATATGGAAGGCATAAATTAGGGAATGATGTATAGAAAAGCAAAGGCTAGTATAGTATTAGTCCCACATAAACTCGTGCACCCTTAATTTTATAAGTAACAATGATGCTAACACGAGAACACTTATTGTTGCATTATTATTTACTCATATGTCCCTTTTAAATTGTATCAAAGAGAAAGTATGTAAATTTTAAAAAAGTGATAATAAATAAAGACAGAGAATGAATTATGTGGTTGAAATTAAAAGAGAGTTGAAATATATGGATGAGATTAAAAGAAAGTGGTGGGTCATTATCTAAAAATAAAAATAATACAAATTAAGTGGAACGTATCAAAATGAAAAGTGATGCAAATTCAATGAACATATATAACAAGGACAGACAAGCTTCACTTTACGCTACCCTTTTGTTTCTCTTTCTGCACCAACTTTTACAATCTTAATTCGTATGTATATGTATATGTATATGTATGACTATTAGTAGGCTTATAGAGACAGTATAACATTAGTAGTATTATACGTACACTCAAAGCCTCAAAGGAAAGTCTATATTTAGTATAGGGAACACCTAAGAATATTTATTTATATTATTATTATTAATAGTAAAACATGAGCTAATACTTTTTGTTAACTCAGTAGTGAACAGACGTAGATTCATACCAACTTTCCAATTATTGAAATTGATCACAAACTACTTAATGTCATATCTGAGAATAATAATTTCATTTGGAAATTTAGAATTGGCTAAAATCTATTGTTTGGCAAATTAAAAATTTTTAAATTTGGATTTGGATTAAATTTCATCATTGTTTTCAAAGTAGTTAATTTGAGGATTTGAGAATGACTACCCAAACCTTGTCATTCTCAATTCTTCATTTATGATTTTATAATTGAAATCCATAATTTGAAATGAAATACTTATTTCCAAACACTACATAATATAATTTGGTTTGGTGTGAAAAATTTTATTATTAATTATTTCTAAATAATTCAATATTATATTTTTTTTGAGAATAACACCTGCTATGGTAGGTAAGTATGAGCCGCTATGCTCACTTCTTTTTCTTCATTATGCTTCTTCATTGGTCTATCCGTACTCTTCTCTGGTGGTAGGTACCTACGGTGATCAGTTAAAATGTGGTAAGAGGTGTTGTTCACCAGTAAAAAAAAATTAGGGAAATGCCACGTGGTAACTTTGAGGTTTTGGGTTTTCCATGTGGTAACCAAAACTTTTAAAAAATCTACGTGGTAACTCCGAGTTTTACGTAATTGTTCCACTGTGACTTTTTTGCACATAAAAACGATAGCAAACGTTAATTTCGACGCTTTAAGGCAATTGTACGCTTACTTATGCGACTCACCATTACAAATGTCATCGGGTTTTAACCTTTTTCCCGAAAACATAAACTCCAAGTCTACTATCTTTCATCCAAATTATATTTTTCCCCTAAATCAAAATATGGTAGAGTTAGAGTTTATATTTTAGGGGAAAAGGTTGAAACTGATGGCATTTTAAATGGTGAGTCACATAAATAGGCGTACAACAACCTTAAAGTTTCGAAATTAACGTTTGTTAATGTTTTGCTAACGTTTTATGTGCAAAAAAGTCACGGTGAAACAATTTGGTAAACCTCAGGATTACCGCGTGGATTTTTTTTATCACGTGGAAAATTCAAAACCTTATGATCACCACGTGGAATTTCCCAAAAATTAATAATAGGGATTATTCACAACAAATGGGCAATATGTGGAATTAATCAGAAAATTTTTCCAAAACAATAATCTAAAAGAAAATATTGGAGTTGGACATGCACTAACAGAACCTTCAGTCCTTCACACATGTAATGTGATTGTCATCTATACATTCAACTTAATTAATTTTTCATTTTTTTTTCATACATTTATCTTGTTGGGATGAGTTATCCTACATTGACAAAAGAAAGATGGTGTACACACTTTATAAGCTATTGGAGACCTTCTTCCCATTGCCATATGGTTTTGGGATGTTATATATCTCATTGGCTTATGAAGTGTGTGCACCTCGTGCCTCCCCGTCAATGTGCTGGCATTGACAATAAGTCCAGCCTAATTTAACATATCTCACTTTTTCATAAAATATACATTTCCTCCATTTTCCCTCGCTTTTCTTGATATTCACCGCACTTGTATTTGACGTTATTTCTTTGGTAGCATAAGTTATAAACTTTTTCAACCAACAATAACAAAAGCACACTGTATGTGAGGCAGAAGATTTGGAATTCGACCTCTATTGGGCACAGGTATCAATTGGGGGTTTCTTGACTGCGCGCATCTCTCTGTAGTCTCTCCTTGGGAGAACGGGTATGATATGTCCGCATCTTTCAAGAAAAACAAAACCCTCCACCCGAACCCTACCTTGTGCGGAATACTAAAAGTGTCATTTTAATAACAAAGCACTCTTGGGCTATAAGATTGGTCCCCTCCCATTATCAAAGGTGAAAGAATGTCGGGAAAAAGATAGTAGATATCTTGGAAAGATGCATCATACAGCCCTTATCTTTGTGGGCTTCTTTTCCTTCGCTTGAACAGACACTTGACAAAGAAAATAGGTGTAATGTATCAGTTTGCTACCCTTTAATTCATCTAATGAGGCAGGAGTACGTACTATATTAGCTGTTTTAGAAGCTACATGAGGCGCAAACTACTAGCTTGCATCGTAAAGGCATTAAAAAACCGTGTTTTAAGCAGCTTCTAGTCATAGTTCATGCCTGCATGGTGTAGATTGATTGTATTAAGCCATTTTAAGCCGCGTTTTAGCATTACGACAACTGCATCACCTTCTCTGTTATGAAATTTGCGACCGTTACTATATTTTTTAGTTTTTTTACGATGATTGTATGCTTAAATAAGATAATTCTACATTACAAAATGTTGTATCATTCCTAATAGCATTAACAATTACAACAATAGAGTAATTGTTGAAAATTCACAAGTGAGGAAGATCTCACATTTCTAAAGTGGTAGGTTGTGAACTTGTATATAATTTTTAATGGTAATCCTTCTAATACCATACGGTTTTCGGAAAGAGTGAACTTTATCAAGTGTATATGCAAGTCAATGCTTATTACTTGAGGGTTTGTGAGCGTTGTCAATGGTAGGGGTGCCCCATGGGTATGTCAACACGAGTAGACCCACGAGGTGATTATGTGATGAATTGTCACAGCCTAACAATAACGACGTAATACAATCAGACAATTTCAGTTCGATTGATTTGAAAACCTTTACAACTTGCGGTTGCGCTATAATCTCTTCAATTCAGCTTCTTAAATCTTAAATAAGATAAAAATAACTTATTGGGGTCAAGGAAGTACATGAAAGAGCATGACTTTAGTTCATTTTATGAGACATTCCCCATCTATGCATGTTTATTATGTTCTTAAAAAGAACAAGCAAAAAGTTTCCAATTTGCTTTATTGATCATCACCTTAATATGGTTTAAGTATAATCAAGAATTCTCTAAACTCCTCAAACATATATTCCCATTCAATCCATAAATGCAAAGGGATAAAAGATCCTACCCAACACTCTCACATTCAACTCCACATCTTCCGGTAAGGAGAATCCCGTACAGACATAACTCGTTAGGGGAAGAGAAATTGATCTTTTTGTAGTTGGTAATTTCAAATAAGGTATTGTTTTACTTTTATTTGTATTTTCATATATTTCTTCTGTTTCTACACGTTCTCTGTATTCGCATTCTTTCTTCTCGTCTTTTCTTGTGTAAAACTCTTCTACATCTCTAATTCTTCTAAACTTCGTAAAGAAATTACCCAAATAAGAAAACACGTAACTTTAGCGTTAGTGCACAATAAACTAATAAGATCTATCCTAACCCCTTAAGAACTATCCAAGCTTAAGCAATAGCTGATGTTATAGTTTCTACATCGGAGGGACGCCATCTTGTCTTTTCAACACGCAGAATCGTTTCATTATCTTTCGAAAATATGAATCTGATCTTCCATTGTAACGATTTGGCCAAGCTCTCCAACTCGGCTATGGTTTCCGCATCATCTTTCACTATCAGACTTCCTCCGGGCCTTAGGATTCTGTCTACTTCAGCCATTACTGCCACAAAGTTACACCTGAAAAGAGTATAGCTTAAGATTATAGCATAGAATAGCATAATCTCTTATAAACAGTAAGAGGACACAGATTTTCCAAACCTTTTTTTAAGATCGGAGAAAAGATAATCTGCGTGAAGAAGATCGTATGATCTAGGATAAGTGCTGAATGACTCGCACCAATCATGATATATTCCGAATAAACCTCGTTCGTATATGATCGGAAGAGTGTCCAGAGATGTGACAGAAACAACATTCATCACCCAAAGTTTAAGGTCCTTCAAGGCTGCAGCAAATCTGGAGGGAAAAGGTGCAGTTTTTACAATTATACGAAACTGTCGTTTTGGATATCATCATTACATCAATTATTGTCATAGTCATAGTCATAGTCATCAGCCCAGTATCGGAGGTGAAGGTAGCGGATAGACCATACCCGTACCCCTCTGAGGAGAGGGCAAAGAGGAAAGCGTGCACTTGATATATCCCCAAATAGATACGGTCCCCCAAAGATACACATTCACCCATCATTACATCAATTCTCAAAGTTAAATCAAATTCTTACTCTTCCCTTGTCCCTTTTGCTTTACCTATTTTTAGCTTTCAAGTTAATCACATTCAAAAAATACACCCATCAAATTAGGTTGGTCAAGTATTGATCAAATGGGGAATAGTCGTTAGGCATTCAAACAAGATATTTCTAAATTCTAACGAAATATCCCAATCGGCCGGATAAGGGGCGGGCCGTAAATATGGGCCTGATTGGATAAGGGTCCTTTAAATTTAATATGGGCCTTAAATGTGTTGGGCTTTGAACGTTGGCCAGGCCCAATCCGGCACATTTTTATTGCCAAAACATATTTAATCCCCATTTATCATTTATAATTCCCATTCACATTGTTATCTAAAATTATTAAATTATCCATTAATTAAATTATTTACAAAGGCTCATTTCAGACCCTTATTGAGCCCTTTATAGCTCGTTTCATTTTAATTATAGTGAGCCCATTTTTGGCCCGGCTCTTACAAAGCCCTTCAAAAAGGACCGGTTGAGGGCTCAAAATGGGGGCCCAGCCCATTGAACACCCCTAATCCCAACTAACCGATTTCATTGTTTTAATGAAGTTTCAGAGAAGCAAGTAGAAGCTCACCCTCCATATATAGCATTCATGTCCATCACATTTCTCACAGAAGACCAGTCAAGGCCAATATCATCAGAATACGATTTCACAACCCGTTTCCATTGCTGACAGTCATCAATGAAATCTTTAGGACTTTGTTTACCATAAACCACAATCTTAGAGCTCTTAAGCCAGTAAGGTGGTTTCTCCAATCTTGATGGCCACTTAGCCGGCGACTGATACCCACGTTCCGATGGATCTATGGGCACTTTGTGTATGCAAGCCTGTAATGGTATATTCCTGAACAACAGTTCAGTCAATACTAAAAGGGCTATGTAAAGAAAAGAAAAGGTTGAACATATATGTAAATCTTCACAAGTAAAGACAACTAAGGGTGTAAACCTATATGTATGTGATTTTGTAGGCTAGCAATGAAGGGTCAACCAAAAACAAAATCTTTAATATTATAAGCGTAAGGTTGTGTACATCAGACCCCCAAACCCTTCCTAGGAAGAAGACCCTTCGTGGCTTTGGGGTAATGAAGTGGTGTTTTCATTCCAAAGGAAAAAAGTTATTACTTTTTATAAAACATTGCGACATTCATTACAATCTATTATGTTATAAAAGCTACAGATCATACCGATACTCGAAAATTCATACAACATTCAATTGCACCAATGCCATTGAATGGCTCCCACCTCGACTGTGATTTGGGGAGGTCAGATGTACGCAACATTACCCTTATAAGTGAAAGCACTAACAAAGAGATTGTTTCCGATTAACCCTTGGTAGCAAACATCATGTGGAACTTCACATAAATAAGAAGAGCACATGAGTCGCTTTACTTCGGTCTATTATAATCTGAAGAGCACATGATTAGAAGTTACCACATTATGATCGAACATTACATAATAACAGAGGGTATGAAAAAGTTACCATACAGCACTTGGGTCATCAGATTCTCGACAAAGCGGAGGACTTTTTTCGGTTCTTCTCTCATAGCAATCATTAGAAGTAGGTTTCCTATATATCGCTGCAGCTACTCCGTTCAATTTATCCCTCCCGATTTTTAGAAGCTTCCAGCACATCGACTTTGTGAGCTTGGACATAACTGCAAGGCGCAAGCATTGTATAAGAAGTTCAGATATATTCCTCAATTATCAATTTATCGATACTATTCGAACATGAGTGAATGCACCTTTCCAAATGGCCGTATCCTCAGGATCTTTACGGTAAACTGGAGTGGCAGACCAAACAAAATAACCTCCGGGCCGTAAGACACGATCCAGTTCCAAAAGCAGTTTACCACCTAAAAAGCAGTTCAATGTAAGAAGAGGACTTATTTGTCGACAAGCAAAATTGTCAAGCCGAAATGATGCAGACGAATATGATACCTTCGATATGCCAAGGGACCCTGCAGCGTGCACAATGGACTACATCAAAGGACATGCTCGGGAAGGGTAATTTTTTTGTACCCATGACAGCAGATATAGCCGGTATTCCTCTTTCAAGTGCGAATTGCACTTGCGCTTCATGCTTATCCTTAGGAGCTAGTGACATAGTAAGTACTTCTCGGTCAAACAGATAACCTCCAAAGCTAGCTACACCACATCCAATATCCAAAACAACACGACTTTGCTTCCCCCAAGCTATCTCAGGAACAGTCTGGACTCTAGTAATTAAGGTGAAATAAGAAATTGAACAAGGAGAAATGAACAAAAAAGACTAAAATTTGGGAGGGAAAATCCCAAGAAAGAATAATTTGTGAATTAAAACCTTAAAGTTTAACACTTTTACGAATTACAGTCTCAATGTTTATATTTTGCGAATTACAGCCACCAAAATATCAAAGTTTGCAGGTTCAAGCCAAAATACAGAATTCCGACCATTTTGGTGGTCAGGATTTTAGGTTAAGTGGTCAAAGTTCTGTGGTTTTGGCCTGAAATTGTAAACTTTGATATTTTGATGGTTGTAATTCGCAAAAAATAAACATTAAGGCTGTAATTCGGAAAAGTGCTAAACTTTAAACTTTAAGGTTGTAATCCGCAAATTATTCCCCAAGAAAAATGTGCTCTTGGACTATAAAACCCACCCAAACAATTGAAGTCAATATCATTGATGATCCTGTATGTTAATTCTTGATTACAATGTACAATTGAACCCAAAAAAAAGTATTGAGCACTCCCAATTACAAGGATTTCAAAGAAGATAAATTTGCAAATGAAATTTCTCGATCATCTCTCTAAACCCTAGATTATGTGAATCGCTGTGATCAACCCAATTTACTTCAATACAAGAAAATTCCCGCGTATGATCTTAAGTGAAAAATTATTTCAATTACAAGTGTTATGATGAGGTATGTATGTATTTATTCCGCAGTGCAAATGAATAGCATTTTGCATATCCCGCGTGCAACATGGCAGATTTAGGCAGAATGTATGAGAGCTATGCACAATGTTACTAACTCATCAAGAAGACAAAATTAATACCAAGTGAGATCAGTAAAGCAGTAAAGAATGACCTTCTGAATGAAATCAATGTAATGCATTGCACCATGCTTGAATTGAGTGCCTCCGCCTGGAAATGTAATGTAACTTCCAGAAACTTGTATCCAATTTTGATGTCCCTTGGATTCAACAAGCTTTACATGGGGTACATTGGCAAACCATATCTGAACAAAGTATTATTACCCTATTAGAATCAGCAAAGCAAATAAGATCAATAAATAAATGTCGATTGTATTCGCCAATTAATTTGTTTTTTGAATTTGTGACTTGCTCAAAATGACCTAGAAATTGCCCAAAACCGACTATAAAACGGTTTTTTTGATTCGCGATTCGTAAGGAGATTAGTGAATTATGTGACAGTGATTTCAACAAAGTAGTTTGTTACCTTATCCCTGCTTTTCGGCCATGGCAGTGAGGTTTTATATCCCTTAGGGACAGAAACAAGACAGGTGGGAGCTTGATCTGGGCAATGCCTCTCTCTGTGTTCATAATGACTTATACTGGGAAGCTTTCGGATGGCTTTAATGTTGTCAAGGCAAGGAATATAGTCTGAACCAGCAGTCACATTACAAAGTTTCCATACATAGTATCCCTTTTGATCCTTCAAGAAGTACATTTTCTTAGTAACTCTCGGCTTCTTCAACTCGGCTGTTTGCATCGACCCAGCCCGAATCTGAGCAGAAGTTCCACTGTCAGTTACTTCTACCCCTGCATTCTTAGTTTGTACTAGACTATCATTCCCCCTAATGTGGCCGATATTCCCATTTACACCATCCTCAGGAAAGTCACCTAATTTTGCCTCGAATTCCCGAGAATGTTTTTCATTCACCATTTGCAACTTGACATCCTTTATCAATCCGACAGATATCTCAAAATTCTTAGCGGAATCTACTAACGACGATATTGTGATCCAGGTTCCTATTAAGCAAGCTGAAACAACTAAAACTAAAATAATTGATGAAGGATAGTTCCATGACTTCCTTCCATCAACCCGTATATACCTCCCCATTACCCAGTCCTTACCAAAACTGAAACCACCCTCTCAAACACATGTTCATGTGATCCTGCATGGTGAAATCAGAGAAAATTTGATCAACCCCATAAAAGAAAGTCTAGTGTAACACAATTCGCTAGTTAGTTCGCTTTTTGAATTCGTTATTCCATTCGCTCACAAGAATAGCCCAAAATCCACCACAATTCCCTTTTTCCGATTTGCGATTCGCGAGGAGATTAGCAAATCATGTTTCACCGAAAGAAACCAAGCTTATCTACAAAAGTATGAAACTACAAACCCATTCAACACTTAAAGAAGGAAGACATGAACAAACAGCAACATCTTGGACCACATTATTATGACCCATGATTATTGATTCATGAAAGATCTATTCATGATTGAACAATCCAACAAACATCAGTATGAAACTCATTATCCTAAAAACCCAAAACAAAATTCAAAAATTTGGAAATCATTTTCATTCAAAAGGTACAAGCTAATTGGGCTGTGTTCTTTCTCCTCCAAAGACCAAGTTTCAAACAACTTTCAATAAAGTTTCAATTTAGCACAGACGTGTTAATTCTACATCAACAAATACTTAATTCAATTCAATTGAATTCAGAAAGCATAAACTTTAATATAAGTATACAATTATAATGTCACAATCTGATAATTAACCATAGTGAAAAAACAAATGACCTAGAAAGCAAGTATACCCAAAAGAAGAACCCTTAAAGGAAAGAACAGTAAACTGTAGAGCAAAGAGAGTAAGATAACAGAAACATCAGCCAGATTATATAATCAAACTATTAAATCATAGAACCCAATAGGCAATAGCCACAAAAAAAGAGAAGTAGCAAGAAGAAATTATTAAGAATTTAAAGAAAGCGAGAAATTGCTTACTCAAAATTGATGTAATGTTGTTAATGGTGGCTATTGGAAACTAAAAAGGGAAAGCAGCCAATAGGTAGTGATGACTGATGACTGTTCTGTGACTGCAAGATGGGAAGATTCATGGGTATTTAATGATTACTCCAAACTAGGGCCGAACAAAGTTTGGTCTAAACCATAAACCAAATCGGACTAAACCATAATTTGAGTATTTGGTCCGGTCTACGGTCTAAATGGTATGGTCTGATTTTTTTTTCGAAAAAAATTACGGTTTACGATCTGGTCCCGATTTTTAAATTTTTTAGACCAAACCAGACCGTAAACGTACTTTGACCAAAAACCATAATTTTTTTTATATAGAAAACGGGTTTCTAGCTACCAAATATTTTGAGATGTTATTACTTTTATATACTACTCCCTCCGAATCAGTTTAGATGTCATATTTTCTTATTTGGCAAAACCATATCAATTGTTACATTTCCTTTTTTTACTTAAATACCCTCACTTTTCCAATTCCCAATACCCAATTACCACCTTTACAATTAATTTAATCAATTAAAATACTCAACTACCACCTTTTTTATGGACCCCACTCAACCCTTAAAATCCGTAAAATCCCAAATGGGACATCTAAACTGATTTGGAGGGAGTAATATATACTTAAATAATGTCGATGCAATCAACTAATTACAAATTATATTTATTTAGTGTTTGTAAGTGCGAAATATTTTCATAGAACATATATTAATTTGGGAAAAAAAATAAACATAAAAAATCGTAACCAGACAACGGTTTGGTCCGATCCGATCCGACATTTAAATGGCTCGTGCTCTCTTATATATAGAAGTAAATTCAAAACTTCCTCGTGCTCTCTTATTAGGTTGGCTAGAAAATGGCTCTTACAAAGCTAAGATACTTGGAGAATTTACTGCTAAGTGATTGATTTAGGATTGAAACTATCAATTTAGTGAAACGAACTTAAAAGAACTCATGAGCAATCTTGTATAAGATCGACCCAAACAATTATTTTTCTAATCAATTATTTTAGGAGTGAAAGTATTTAAGGTGATATGTGACCACTTTAATATTATAAGTAACTAGTATAAATCCCGTGCATTGCACGGAATTTGTAGAGTAGATTTTTTAAAAACATAAATTTTAAGTAATTGTGCAATTGCATGTTATCATTATGAAATTATAGTTCAATAAATAATATTTAATAATATATTCAAATTGTTTATAAAAATATAATGACTCAATAATTAATTAAATAAAAAAATAATCAAAATTAATAAAAAATTTTGCATATCATTATTATGAAATTATAATAGTTAAAAAGTAATATTAATATAATGTCATTACCAAAAATATTTCCTGATATTATTGGAAATTATTTATTTTGATTAATTTTTTATAAAAATGTATTGGCTCACTCACTAAATAATTAAATAAAAGAGTAATAAAGTAATCAAAAAATTTGCATATTATTATTATAAAATTATAATAATTAAAAAATGTAATAATAACATATATTTGAATTAATATAACAACATAAAAACTCAATCCATTTTGGATGGAATAATATAATGTCATTACAAAAATATTTTCTAATATTACTGGAAGTTAATTATTTTGACTGTACAATATACTCCCTCCGTTTTCATTTGTTCTTCCCATATGGAATCTGGGAAGAAATCAATATAAAATATAATTACAAAATAGATACTATGAGAGTTGAGTAAAATAATATAAAAAATAAAGGTTCTATTGATTATAGTGTAAGTGTAATAATATCATTAAATTTCATTTGGTGTATGTAAAGTAAATGCATTGGGAATTAACATGTAAATTAATTTTTATAGATTAGAATGTAAGTGTAATAATTTCCTTGAATTCTATTGGTTACTAAAATAGAAAGATTCTAAATGGGAAGAACTTTTAAAAATTTCCAAATGGGGAAAGTGAGAAGAACATATGAAAACAGAGGGAGTATTGTATTAAAGGAAAATATTAAAATTTTATATTTTTTATTAAAGTAACAATCTAATTACTTTGATTGTAATAATGTATGTTGTAATTATTTTTATAAATTTCCTAACAATCTCATTTTTTTTATATTAAAGGAAAATTTTAGATTTTTTTAGTACCTCATAATATTTTCAAAAGAATAAGAAACTATTATTGCAATAATTTTATTAATTTCAAATTGTAATTTATATAAAATGAAAATATTGAGATTCTATGCATGTTTCTATTTATAATTAAATGACCATTAATTTTGCTGCATTAATTGGCAAATGGCTATTAGATTGCCATTTGTTATATAACAGCAAAATTATAGTATTGTATGATTAGTTTAAAATTATAAAAAACTAATCACTTAGTGATCACTTTTAGATTAAAATAATCATTTTAAGACAACATTGGGTCAACGGATAAAGAACATTGTGACTAGAGGTAGGGTGAAAGTTATTCGGATAAAAATCGCAAACCAAACCGAATAAGGAATATGGTTTGGACTTATTATAACTGGTTTGGATTAGGTTTGAGGATACTAAAAACCGAAAATCGTAATTGTGAACCGAATTAAAATAGAATCTCACTTTTTACAATGAACTAAACGACTTGTTCAGTGAATGTGCAACTTGACGTCTAAATAGAGAACTTTAATTGGTAATACTAATAAAAACGACGTAAGCAATCTTATAACAATAATGAACCTTAATTTTATTTTGTCATTTCCATTATTGTTTTATAATTTTAGTAATCTAATTCGATTTGCAATTTAAATTTGTTTTTAGTTGAATAATATGGTTTAGATTGGTCTAGAAAAGTCTAAAACGAATTAATATGGTTTGGTTTTATGAAAAAACCAAACCGCTAACCGAACTTTCACCCCTAACTAGAGGTGTTCAATGGGGCGGGTCGACTCAACATGTCAAGAATCGGGTCACATTTTAACGGGTCATTAGCGGGTCGGGTTAATAATGGAACAGGTCATTAACGGGCCTTGGTGTAAAGGGTCGGGTCGGTCTGGGGCGGATAATTAATATAATTGCGAAAAAAATTTACCACTTTTTTTTATATTTTTAAATGATATTATATACATAAATGGGTCGATGCAACGGGCCATAAAGTATAATAAAAAACTAATTTATGATTTTTTAAAAATCGGGTCAAAGTGTGTCTGATTTAAACGGGCTTTGACTCGCCCAACCCGTTTCACATTTGACATGACCCGCCTCGACCCAACCCGTTGAACAACTCTAATAGTAACACTATAAGACCATCTAATACAACAATTAAAAATTCTTGTTTAAGATCATCCCATTAAATAACACGAGCCCAAACTAACTACATGTCCTCTCTTGAGAGACCGTCTATAGTATAGAAGTCTCTCAAGAGCCCAGCCCATATCTCTTTTTTAACTTACAAAATCAACAATTAGTTTTTTTATTTAATTTATAAATTGGGTCAGCTCCAAAACTTGAGATGTCTATTATATAGACGGTCTCAAGTAAGAATCTATGAACTAAATATAACTGGTCTTAATATATATATATATATATATATATATATATATATATATATATATATATATATATATATATATATATATATATATATATATATATATAATATATATATATATATATATATATATATATATATATATATATATATATATATATATATATATATTTGTGAGTGGTTTTAAACTATCATCATATCATATCATATCATCATATCATACTATCTATTAATACAATAAAAGAATATGACATGTGTCAATGTTGCAAGAGAGGTTTTCCCGCTCAATAAAACTTTCTACAATAAAAACTATCAAATACATATATATTATGTTAACTTTTTGATTGAATTTAATATTGACTTTCCTAATATATAAAATATTAATTATATATCATACTATCTATTAATACAATAAAAGAATATGACATGTGTCAATGTTGCAAGAGAGGTTTTCCCGCTCAATAAAACTTTCTACAATAAAAACTATCAAATACATATATATTATGTTAACTTTTTGATTGAATTTAATATTGACTTTCCTAATATATAAAATATTGATTAGGGGAAAAATTATTTCATTGAGAATATTTTATTTTTATAATGCGTATTTAGAGATATTTAGGCTCGAAAGATGCTTTGAAAAATGTGCAAAAAATAAATGAGAAGAACAAAAAAGAACGGAGGGAGTATATGAGTATATCTATTTAGAAAATTACAAAAACAATTAATGACCAACAATTATGATTAAGAATATTGTATTTGTAGCATGTCATGAATGAAGTGTTTTTTTTGCATGGCTATATAAAATGTTCATTTCATAGGAGTAGTTAGATATAATGCTTTAACACTAACTTAGCCTTTGTTTAGTAAATCATAAATTGATGTGTTTACTTAGAAAAATCAATTTACTCGGTAAGAAAATTTTCATTAGTAAAAATTACTTTTTATCAATAAAAATAGATTAATTTTACTAATAATATTTTAAGTTAGTAAAATTTTCTTTTGAATATTCAATTAAAAAAATCATATATATTATTAGACTAATACATACGTGCATTGCACGGGAACATATACTAGTATGAGATGAGTTTTACACAACAATAGGCGAAAAAAAAGTAGATTACCACCTAGGGACAAGATCATACATTGACCGAGTAAATAGGCTAAACTTGGGCCAAGCCAGGCCCATTTATATTAGGTCAAATTATTCCTACCCTTGCATTTCTCGAAGCTCAACTGTATATAAACCACCCCACATAACCCTAAAACATCATCTCCTCATTTCTTCGTCTTCGATCAAATTCATTCATCTTTCCACTCCTCTCAATTCTCTGCAAATTTTCTTAAATTAATCGGCAATAATCGTTGCAAGTTTCAATTCGCACGCTGCACCCCGGGCTTCTCTGAATCTTACATCAATGACGATGTCAAGCCCCAATGCTCGTGCTAGATCTATTTTGCCGCTCGTGTTGCAGTTGAGCCGCCATTTCCAAGGCTCATCTGTGTCTAAAGAACGGCTACATCTAATTTATGTTCATATTTTTTTGATTTGTTGGTCGCCTAATCGCCTCATACACCTTTAGGCTTTTTTGATTTCCAAAGTTTTAATTCAATTGAAGTCTAGTCATGGAGGCATATATTGATTTTGGCGGTGTTAACGTGGAGGTTAACGCTGTCGTTTCGCCTCTAAATTGATCCGCTAAATTATGTATTTTGAATTTTTGAAAATGGCGATGATTACACACTTATCCGCGCTTCTGAGTTTTTTCTATGAAGTAATGGATATAATGGTTGAATTTCTTGATATGAGCCTTTTTTATACAAATTTTTTTTATTTCATCAAAATGAAGTTTTTGGCTATGATGATTTGATTCACAGCTTTAAATGCCAGTTCTGCTTCAGAAAATTCTTGATTGATAAAGCTGTTTATTCCTGAGCTCAAATTTGATCAAGTTGTAATGTTTTTATTTTCATATAGATTTGAAAAACTCATTTATATACAATGGTTAATGATGGGTTATTTCACTTGGTTGATGGTGTATTTCTGACTTCAATAATCCCACTTTGAAGCGCTACTCCTTAAAATGATATCATTGGATCGACTGTCTGAAACCTTCTCCAATCTTCCTATTGCTTTTAAAGCTTTTCATCTTTTTGGTATAAACGATTACAAATTTTTTATGTTTAATTTGTTTTAAATCTACAATGATGATAGAATCCAAATATAATGAGGTGTATTGGATCTGAGACCCTGTTTACAGGGAGAACCCCTCAGTGAAGCTACATTCACATGACATTACTGGATTTGACTGAGTATTTATAAATCAGATTTTAGTATTTTCAGAACTATATTTGGAAAATTGAGTTTCAACTATACTAGTTAACCTTGAAAAATAGTGGGTAATTAGCCTGAAAAAACTCATAAAGTAAGTGTTGTCTATCAGCTTCTTCCTTCGGTTCCTACGGGAAAGGAGTTAAATAACAGCACTATATATTAATAACTATCAACTCTTCAATTGGTTTTTTAGCATTGGTTTGCGAATGTTTTGTATAATTTATTTTCTATCTATAGAATTTTGAATGAAAAAACGTATTAGCAATTATGTAAGTTAAATGTTGCATTTCTTTGGAATATCAGAGAATAATACATTATTGTAGTTGATTCAATATGATCTTGTTGGATTTGTTCATTATTTATGGCTGCATTCACACTCTACTTCAGATGAAATGATACAGATACGTACTTCATTTTGGTTTTGCTGAATGGGGCGCAACAAATGAGTGAATGACCTGTATATAATCCCTGAAAGTGTGAAATGGTTCATTAATTACTGCTGCTGCTAACAATAGAGAAGGGATTTTTCCGTTTCATGTAGCTTATTATAGTTTTAGTTTATGTTCTTGGGGGAGCGAATATTGTAGCTTGTATGGTGGCTAGATGGAAACTGTAACAAAAGATTTGTATGGATCCGTTTCCTATATGTGCTTTGGCTCAGCTTGATTCAAGCTATAATTTACATTGACTAATGAAAAAGATTTCAATATCTTTCATATTTCCATTTTTTGCATTATAGGTAAACCCTAATGTAGCGTTTGGACACTTGTTTCTTTCCAAATATGAAGAATTTGAAAATAAAGGTGGAATTTGTTCCAAATTATAAAATGTTGATATTAATAATTTTTATAGTAAAACGAATCAAATAAAATTCCACATAATTTATGAGTGATAGATTTCTAGTATTTTAGAAATAAATGGAACATTTTAGATGAATAGGAGGGAGTATTGAATATATTGTTGAATGGCTTATTAAGCAAATTCTCTCTTAAAACGCACGCAGTTGACCTTATTTCGAGTTGGTATTATAACCTATTAGAGTTGGTATTATAATCATTAAAGTTGGTATTTGGAATTGGTGTTATAACAAATTAAAGTTGGTTTTATATCTATTTGGAGATACTAACTTTAATAGGTTATACTACCAACTCTAACATGTTATAATACCAACTTGAATAGTTTATAACACTAACTCCAAATAGTATTATACAACATGCAATATTTTTTTTTATAACTAATAATGGGTCGGCCCATTTGAGACGTGTCTCTTGTAAAGATGGTCTCAAGTAAGAATTTGTGTTAAGCATATTGTAAGTAGCCATTAAAGATACAATAAGTGGACATTAAAGTTTAATGGGTTGAATGTGAAATACCTCTCAAAGAGATTATCTCGCAAAAGACCAGTCGCTTACTTGTATGTATACTATATGAAATCCCTCATTTGTTGATGTGTTTATCCATTCATTTGCTTGTTAGTTACCAATCTTGTTTTATGCAACCAACAAACCAACCAAAAATACAATTTCTCTGCACCATTTGACCTATTGCAATGAAAAAAGCGTCCTAGTGAAAAGGATCCCTTGCTTAAAGTAAATAAGTAATGTTAGCCCTTCAAAAGCTACTAAGGTATTATAAATTTACTAGGATAGATATTTTTATTTTTAATTTTAATTTAATTTTAATACATTTTAATACGTCAATATATAAATGTGTTGAATATATATAATTTTGCAAGAGTCAGTTACGCACCTTTAATCTTTTAACTCTATATTAAGAGTCTTTTTGAGAGAATTTTCATTGTAATCGCGATTTCCACAACTTCACCGATCACATCTGGAATTGAGGTGTATGTAAGTAATTACGTTGATAAAATAAACAATTTTCTAGTAGTGGCAAGAAAATAATTATTCAGAAACTTGTCATTCAATACATTGTCAATAATGTCAGAGAATGAAACAAAGTTGAAAATAGATTTGCTAATTTGCAAGTCTGGAATTTCTTCTATAACTAATGTTTTATAGAAGAACATCTTCCATTCATGCTTGGTTGATCTATACTCACCAACTGCAGGATTAACACCAAATTTTGCAAAATTTATGACCTTTTCGTTGATTTTCTATGTTACCTTATCACTCTGTATTTCATTAATGTAATTTAAACTCATTGTTATTATTGAAAATATTACTGAATTTTGAGAAAAAGAAATGGTATGAGCAACTAATTAAGTTGATCAAAAGATGCATTTATAATGTTCATGCCAGTGTAATAAAAGCCAATTTTTATTTTGGTAAATAATAAAATTTGATCAAAAGATCCCAGGTCAAAATCCTGCATTTTTGAATAATCCTGCCGATTTTATGCCATATAATAATCATGCCGTTTTAGAACCTTATTATTTAGTATATTATATATTATATTTAGTATATTATTTAGTATTCACGAAAATCATGAAAAATCTCTGCCATCTAATAATCATGCTCTTTTAAATAATCTTGTTGATTTTATGCCATATAATAATCATGCCGTTTTAAGTAATCCTACCGTTTTAAAATTGTAGAAATTTTATCTCAGTTGTCAAAATCCCTGGTCATAAATATAAATAAAATAATCACTATACTATTATTGCCATAAATAAAATAATTACTAGTCAAAATCCCTGATATCATTGTTATTATTGCCATCTATTAAAAGAATTACTATACTGCACTCCTGCCCATAAATTCCTGTCATAAACACTCCTGCCATAAATATTGACCAATAAAATAATTACAAATGACATTCTATCCTTCACTCACATTTTTCTTCACTATACATTAAAATTAATAGGGTATGATTTGCATAAATTGAACCTGTCATCTATAACGATGACCTATTTAGTATTTACCAAACAGCCAGTGCACTTTTGCCGAATTGAAATCACATTGTTCATGTGATTGCACCTAGGAAAAATCGCACTACAAGTGCATTTCTAGGTCGAGATATTTTTTAAATGCAAGAGTGATTTTTAAAATACATGTTGAAGCAATGTATTTGTAGGGAAAATATTGTTTCAAGATTGTTTTCGAAAATCACCTACAGCTCTTGAAGCAATGTATTTATGGGAAAATATTGTTTCTAGAACGTTTCTTAAAAAACACCTCTAAAACATAAAAAGGGCAATGCCTATATTATCTGTCCATATGATCAATTTTGAACATTTTAGAGCCCTAGGCGAGATTGTAAGTTGAGGCCTTTCACACACCCACACGGCCGATTCTACATGTCCATTTTCTTCGATGTTGCTACTTACATTGTTTAGTTTTGTTTGCGGTTTAATCATTGTTGAGCATTCAAGCAAAATACTCAATAATCATGTTAAAGACTAAAAGTGAAACCAAGTGGTTAGAAAAAGTTTGAAAGCAAAGAATAAATCACACTTAAAAAAATATATCACTTATCATTTCACTTAATATATAAAAGTTACAACTAAACTTGCATTTCCCAAAATAGAGAGTTGCAATTAATTGGATATAAAATTAAAGTATAACTTATAAGCAAATTTTGTCTTAGATCAAAAGATCACTTTCCCAAAATTGAAGGGCTAAGTGGAAGATAAACTGTCACATACATTCTACAATGAAATGGAAATACTCAGGAAAAATACACTAAATTTGACAACAATGAAATTGCTACACATATAACTCCTGCATCTTGCTGCTAGATCTATAAAAGAATAGGGTAAAGCTAGGCTATGGCTGATTTGATTGTTTCTACTTCGTCTGGACGCCATCTTGTCTTCTGAGCACAAATCAATCCTTCATCGTCTTTTGTGAAAGTAAACCGGATTTTCCAATGTAGGGATTTCGCCATGCTCTCCACTTCAGCTATGGTATCAACATCATCTTTCACTATCAAACTTCCTCCCGGCCTAAGGATTCTGTCGACTTCTGCCATTACCGCCATGAGTTTACACCTGAACAATGAACATAGAAGTTTATAGTTAAAACGTTATCTAGATGAAGTTTTAAAGATTTTATGAAGCGACATAAGAAGAAATTTCAACCTTTTCTTGACATTAGAGAAAAGATGATCAGCATGAAGAACATCGTAAGATCTCGGGTAAGTATTGAATGACTCGCACCAATCATGATATATTCCAAATAAACCTCGTTCAAATATAATCGGCAGGGTGTCCGATGAAGTGATTGGAACTACATTCATGACCCATACTTTCAAGTCCTTCAAAGCTGCAGCGAACCTGAAAGATAGAATGCATTTCAAACAATGAGGAACTTAATCTATTTACGATTCATCTATTATCCTAAGGAATAGTAAAAACAAGTAAATAAAAGCATACCCTCCATAAATAGCTCTCATGTCCATCACATTTCTCACAGAAGACCAGTCAATGCCAATTTCATCCAAATACGAGTCAGCAATAACACTTTTCCAGTGCTTGTAGTCAGCAATGAAATCCTTAGGAGCTTCTTTGCCATAAACCCCAGTCTCAGATTCCTTCAACCAGTAAGGAGGTTTCTCCAACCTTGAAGGCCACTTAACCGGCAATTGAGATCCCCGTTCTGATGGATCTGTTGGTACTTTGTGGATGCATGCCTGCAGCGGTACATCCCTGAAGAGATAACAAAGAAATTAACATATATCGAATTCTAAGGACCATAGAAAAAAGGGCAACAAATATAAAGCCAAAGTATCAATCGTTACAAATTAGAAGAGTGGTCAAGTGAAACTTACACCGTTACACGATAGTAACTGTTGGTTAACTATCATTATAGATGGTGATTTCGAGAGAACTCCACTAAAGACTATATGTTTACTCTATTCTTTTTGACGGAATCAGTATCTTTTATTTATGAAAATGCCGCACAATATCTACAACGACTATCAACTCCACAATGAAATAGATCAGAATAAATTTTACTGCGGAATGATCATCTCTAGCCGACCCATATGTTGGGATTAAGGTTTCACCTGTGTTGCGTTGTTGATCGTCTTTTTTCATATAAATTAAAATGTGAAGCAGATTGAAGAAAAGGTTTCTAATGACCAGAAAAGTAGCCAAGGGATAAGCAACTAAGACTCCAACCTAACCAAGGTTCATTTTAATGTATGGCTTCTATTACGAATAAAATGGTCAGTGGAATAAATTTAATGGGTCATTATGCTGTAGGCGAAGCTAATTTATCATGATAGGTAAGAAGTTGTTTTCATTTGACCCTTAATAGCACAAATCATGATTCCAAGAGCAACTTCACATAAATACGTACACATAATTTATTGAGCTATTTACTATATAATCCAGTATGAAAAAGAGCTATAGATAATCGAATGGACAAATATTTAAGGTACGTGACCAATAGTTGATTTCCATCGGCTATCTTCTATCCTCTGTAGCTTGATTTTAAAATGGTTCAAATATAAAGACCACTACTGAATAATTATACCGGAAAACATTCTTTAATTAACAAGTATAGTCATTCAGTTCTACCAAGTTCCAATCACTCATCCACCATTACTATGATAGTATGGTTCACCTTAATATCAAAATTCAGCAGCATGCGTTCCTGTTCTATATATGTGTGTGTTAACAGTACTAGCTATAGGGCTCCTACCTTTGGGAGTTAGGGATAGAACTCCCTAATCTAGGAAAACTCTACAAAATGTTGACATAGGTTTCTTCCTATCAGACAAGGCATAATATAAAGCAAATAAAGATAATTAAAGAATACGCGGAGGTTACCATGCTGCATTTCGATTATCTGATTCTTCACAAAGTGGAGGATTATTTTTAGTATGGTTCACCTTAATATCAAAATTCAGCAGCATGCGTTCCTGTTCTATATATGTGTGTGTTAACAGTACTAGCTATAGGGCTCCTACCTTTGGGAGTTAGGGATAGAACTCCCTAATCTAGGAAAACTCTACAAAATGTTGACATAGGTTTCTTCCTATCAGACAAGGCATAATATAAAGCAAATAAAGATAATTAAAGAATGCGCGGAGGTTACCATGCTGCATTTCGATTATCTGATTCTTCACAAAGTGGAGGATTATTTTTAGTTCTACTCTCATAGCAATCGTTAGACATAGGCTTCTGATATACTGCTGCAGATACTCCATTAATACTATCCTTCCCAATTTTCAAAAGGTCCCAGCACATTGACTTTGTCAGCTTTGACATCTCTGCATGCATTAAAGTCAAAGTTTAGGTCTGTATATTAATGACTACAGCACACTTGATTTGTTCAAGTAAAAAAACGAAACCCTATAGGACTACGAAATCACACACCTTTCCAAATTTCCACATTCTCCTCATCCTTTCGGTAAACTGGAGTGGCAGACCATATAAAATACCCTCCTGGCCTTAAGACGCGATTCAGTTCCAAAAGCAGTTTACCACCTGTAAAATATTTCAACATAAGATAAGGAAACTAATACAAACAACAAAAAAAATTAGTCTAGCTTGACACAAAATAGCACCTTCAACATGCCAAGGGACCCTGCAGCGAGCACAGTGGACAACATCATAAGCCATGCCGGGGAAGGGTAGTCTTTTTGTACCCATGACTGCAGAAATAGCTGGTATTCCTCTTTCAAGTGCAAATTGCACTTGAGCTTCATGTTCGTCCTTGGGAGCCAGTGACATAGTAAGCACATCTTTGTCAAACAAGAATCCTCCAAAGCTTGCAACACCACACCCAACATCCAAAACAACACGACTTCGCTTACCCCAAGCAATATCGGAAACAGTCTGTAAAACCAGTAAATAAGCATTAACAGGAAGAGCTACATTGAGTTGGTACTTGGGGTAAAAGGAGTTTTCTAAACAGACAACTCTTACATAACAAAAAATTTTGGTTGAGGTAGCACATGCAAGAAAGCTAGGCAATCTTGTAAAGGGTTTATGATAACTGAGGTATTAGGAAACTTCAAATCTTTTTCCTTTTAAACTTTAAAGATTTATCAAAGAGTACTTTCAATGGTCAAGAAACATTGAGGTCAAGAAACATTTAATTGACCGGAAAATAATCATTGAATCCTTTGGCCACTCTCTAAGGTCCTAATCAAAATATCCACGTAATCATTGAAGCATGCAACATTTAGTCGACAATGCAAAGGAGACGAAGAATATAGACAAAGGAGTGGTTCAAGACTTGATCAGATGAAACAAAAAGAAATCCGGTATAAGAAAAAAAAATGTTCAAACTTGAAGCCTTTGGTAATTTTAAATGATCATTATGTTTCGCTCTCCTTATGGGTAGAGATAAGCAGTATGGTAATGAAAAGACACCAAGGTCATATCATTCAGTTACAAGAGAAAAAACGCATGAGAAAGGTAAAAAAGCCCTCTAGCTCAAAAATCACTTTTGGTCTTATCGGTAACGTCCATCCACTAATCCAAATTATTCCACAACTAACAAGTGATACTCCAAAGTCCATACGAAACACTTGGTTCGAGCTCTACAAAAAATAAACTCATTTAGATATTTCTTCTCTTCAACAAAATTGATCACATGAGGATGAACAAGTATTTTAAATTTAACAGCTACTTGACTTATTTCCACATCACAAGCATAAAAACACGAGGAATATGCATCAGTAGCAACATTAGTTCATCAATAAAAAGACAAAGGGTGATTAGGTTAAGAACATGATGCCATATAGAAATACCTTTTCAAGAAACTCGATGTAACTTATGGCACCATGCACAAATTGAGTCCCCCCACCAGGAAATGTGATGTACTCGCCAGAAACTTGCACCCAATTCTGATGCCCCTTCACTTCAGCAAGCTTGACATGGGGAACATTGGCAAACCATATCTACACAAGAAACAGAACAATCTCTTATGATCAGAACAAAACCAACCAAGATTGTATTCATATTTGTTTACACAGAACTGCGTACCTTCTCCCGGCTTTTAGGCCACTTCACTGAAGTTTTATATCCCTCAGGCAGAGGAACAAGGCAAGTGGGAGCTTCATGGGGACAGTGCCTTTCTCGGTGTTCATAATGACTTGTGCTGGGAAGCCTTTTGATAGCTTGAATATTATCAAGGCAAGGAATATAGTCAGGCCCAGCAGTGACATTGCAGACTTTCCATTTGTAGAACTTTTGGTTCTCAGACGATGAAGACTCCACAGAAGCATTCTGTTTCTCTTTCTCAGACTCTGCTGCTTGCGTTGACCAAGCTCCGGTCTTCGTGGAAGTTTCCTTCAGCAACTCTGCCTGGTCCTTGGACCCACTTTTTTTTTCTTTTTCAGTGATTTCTTTGCTTTCATCTGCACCATCTTTCTCCTGGCCTTCAGTGCTAGTTTCATCCTTCATTTCATCTATCTTATCCTTTGTGTTATCAGAACTCTCATCTGACCCAGATTTATCTTCACCTTCTGTTTTAAGTTTACTATCATCAGTATTTTCCTCAGATTCTTGTTGAGAAGCATCTTCATTCTTTCCAGACTCGGTTTCTTTTTCCTTATTGTCATCACTCCTATCACCGTCATCCTCAGACTTCTTCTCTTGACTAGAGTCTCTAGTTTTCTCAGCCTCCTCCGTATTTTCATTTTCCTGTGATCTAGAGTCATTGTCATCCTTTCCACTGGCCTCCTCAACATTCTCCTTAGTCCCAACCTCAGGCAAGTCACCAGTGTTGTCCTCAAATTCGTTAGAACTTTTTTCATTAATTTTCTGTGTCTTGACATCTTTTGTGGAGCTGGATAAAGCAGACATCCCAACATTCCCTGAGGGATCTACCGATGATGACATTGTGAACCAGGCCGCTAATAAGCATGCTGAAACAAGCACCACAATTACAGCAGTTGAACAACAATTCGACGATTTCTTCCCATCAACCCGCGTGTACCTTCCCGTTGCCATGTCTCACCAACTTTGAATCCCTTTTATTATGAAAAGATGTCACAACACTGAATCAGCCCAATGAAACCAAACAGAAAATCCTAGATCAAATTCTACTAACTGTCAAAATGACATAAGATTCAATAAAGATCTTAGCAAAACCAATCAAAACCGACAAATATAGATATGGGGATTGAAAACAAAAAATCTGAAAAAATATCCTAGAGCAGGCATCCCATCTAGTGGTAAATCCAGGACACTAGAGATGGATCAAATACTCATCTACTGAAACAACTCACCAGTTTTTTTTTTGTTTTTTTTGTATTATATGTTACACAATTTGATATTAACAAGGTTTTTAATTAATCATGGCTCAGAGAAAAATTCCCCAATCCTAATGTAGATGATAGATATGAGCAGCAATCCACTCCTAAATAGTTAAGACTAAAGAAAAGCAGCTTGGTGCACAAAGCATCCTCAGAGATCAAGAGTGTCAAGAATAGTCCCACTGCAAGAGACTGCTTTCAAATTCGAACCTGTGACCTCTCTGACACTTGAATCAGTGCGCTAAAAATGATACCCCAATAATTTTCCATACATCATTTGACAAATCCAGCAAAGATCCACATAAAAAAACATAATGCACTAAAATAACATAAAAATCCCAGAAAGAAAAGCAGATCTTTCCGCATAAAACCTAATTCCTAAAAAAAGAAAACATCAAATTTTTTCATACATCAACAACAATGACAATGCCTTTCACTCAACACATAAATTAATTCCTAAAAAAGGTAATACTATAAAACACAAAAGAAGTGCGGAAAGAAACAGAATCAAGTTGTTCTTACTCGGAAACTAAAGATCAAGATTGATAACGAGCAAAATGAAAAACACAAAAACATCAAAAGAAAATTTATCAAGATCCAAACAAGAAATGGTTACAAATCAAACCAATCAATGACAGTACCTTGTTAAAATGTAGAAGCTCGAGATTTGAGAGCTGAATCAATGGAGTAAATAATGAATTTTCATCTGTATTTCATTGATTAATGGGGATCTATGGAGATGATGACTGTCAGGAGAGTGACGGGCGTAGAAAGAAAGTCAGGTACCCACTGTCGAGTGTCGACTACCGACTTTCTTTACACAAAATTTTGATTTTATAAATTCTTTTCTCAGAATTTAAAATATTTCTTTTATTACAAAAATATTAATTTCTTTTTCAAGTATAAATGCGATTTCGTTTCCCTAAAAAAATCAAGAGTGTTAGATCGGATTTAATGGTTTTTTAATATTGGATTTGTTTTTTATAACAATGGCTTCTTGTGACATAAATGTCATACGTAGATTAAATATTTCGACTAATACAAATTATCAGCGTATAGCTCAAAAATCATAAGATATAAAAGTTGAGTATAAAGGGACAATGGTTGTTTCATAACTTCCTCGTTCGATTATGGTAATTATTGATTTACGCCCTTGCGTCTTTAAAGTGTCCTATACTCCTAAGGTCTCCTTTGGTTCACTATCTTTCATACATTTGTCCTGGGCTGATTGAAGTTTGCTCCTAAAACGTACATCACCGATGATTGTTGTTGGATTGTGTATCATACTAACAAACTTATTCAATTGGCTTAATTAAGTTTTAATTTTTGATGTACTTAACTCGGCCATTTTCTAAACATAGAATTAAAATTAGAGTGGAAGAGTTTAAAATGATTAATGATAGTATTCATAAATAGTCTATGATTTAGTCAAGCTCAAGTAAAAAATCTATGAAAAAGCCAACTCTAATTTTGAATTTAGATAGCAATTCATTTTTCTTTTTATTAGTTTGTAAAACAGATCCAGTCTGTTCTAGTATCTGAACAACCAATCCAAACAAGATAAGTTTTACAAGTCATAAAACTCTTTACTATATTTTTTTCAAATTCTTTTCAACAAGCCTATGTATTTATAATTTTATTTGACTCAGGAATCATAGGACTTTTTTAGTTGACATCCCTCAAATTAGTGATTTTTGTTTGTTTTATAGGGTTATTTAAAAATATTCAACCACCATTTTACCATCTTCAATTGAATACAACATGAAGGAATTGGATGGGACACTCTCTTAATTGGATATGTAGACAATTTTGCTTGGACTAACGGTAAACATTACTCTTCACTAATACAAATTGTAACTAAGTTTCATCCTAAACATATTAGTGCCGTATGCAAAGAGGAGTAAAGCCTCACTCTAAGCTTGAATTAAAAGGTATGCCTCCAAAAAGAAACATTTTGACTCGTGCCTAGTAGACGAAAAGCTCACCAGTCTGAAACTTTTTGTGGTCATGCCTAGAATTCCAAAACTTTAGTTCTCAATCTTGAATCCAACCTAGCCATTATTGTAACTTTTCAAGACCTTTGATATATTTCAATTATTATCACTGCTCAACTTAAAGATTATATCACTTAAGCCTTAAGGGCAATTCTAACTAAATATTCCCATAATGTTGAAAATCAACAAGCTCAGCATCTCCCAACACCTGTTTATAGGCCTCCCTCGCTTAACTACTGGGTGGAGATGTGGCTAGAAGCCAAAAATCATCTCTTACTTGTAATTTTTAAGGCTAATTCAAACCCCCTCACTTGAAAGAACATTCTCATCAGCTCATTAAAGACAATTATCATTGTAACTACTAGAACGATAACCTCATATAATCTGAACCCTAATTGTTGAGAAAATGAGGTGTAATCTAAAATGATCAGATTAACAAAAATGGGCTTTTCCAAATGTTTCAAGGCTTATAAAAGGAAAGTGTTTGGTTTAGAAGGTCTAGGTATGAAAATGGAATGATTTTAAGGGAATATGTGGTATAATGTCAAATAGGAAACAGTGTTTTGGAATTGATAGAGGTTTCAAGGTTTTTGGATAGGATTCAAAAATATTCTGGAACAAGATTTTTCAAGGTTTTGACATACGCCTCAAAGGACTATTTTTTAATTTATTATATTATGAAAATAAGAACAAACTAGAAACACTCACTAGATTGTTATGGTTCAAGGATATGCAAGCAAGGAACACTCACTTAATCTCGCTAGGGTGCATTCTTAATTTGAGGAACACTCACTCAAATTAATCATACAAATTAGTATGTTTAGAACTCTCACAAACTCACTAATTCCGTCAATGATCATAAAACTCACTAATTCCGTCAATGATCATAAGACTCACAATTAGAAAATCATTCAGAATACTTAACACAAGTATAAAAACAAATGCATAAGACAAAGATTTTAGATTGGATCTATTATAATTCACGAAATAATGCCCTTATATAGGCTTACAACCATAAGAAAATTCTAGAAAAAAAGACTCTTCACTTGATTAGAAGCAATCAAGTGATTACATTAAACATAATCAGAAATCTAACAAACCCCTTTCGAATTCTACTACAAGAATTACACCATTCTTTATTAAAGAAAATAAAACATACTAATAAAAATATAAAATGAAACACCTCAAATTCCAATCAATGATAGATAATAATTCGTCCCTTGTGATGCTTGAGATCGGAAAACTCTTGGTTGCCATGAAATGCTTCAATTCTCTTGATGTTCTTCTTGAATTCCACCATTAAAGATGAATATGAACCAACCAACTTTGAAGGAATTAAAGGACGAAATAACTCAGCCATATTGAAAGCACAAATCAGAAATTCAAAGGATGGAAACAAACGTTACCATATTTATTGCCTGAATAAATGAGGAAATATTCCCCTCATGAATACTCTCGTTTTAAGACTAATTAAGACTTACTTTTGGCTGTATTATTTTACGAAAAACGCAATAAACTTCTCTTTTATTGTAAGAAAAGTCGTAGCTCACTTACACCCACAAGGACGAATTCTGATGTACTTTAATCTGCCTTTCAAGACCTTGAGATACAAGTCAAAGCAATACTCGTAATAAAAGGACCATGTAATCCGTAAGAATCAAATGATGACTCTTCAAAGAATTTAGCTAGGATTAGATCTTTAGAATGTTTTTGGACTGATTTTACATCAGAAAGGGAGAGACGTAAATTGGTTAAAACATAAATTGTTTTTTGTTTTAGAAGAATACTAGATAATCCCCGTGCGATGTACGGTTTTTTTATTTTATTGTTTTACATTCTTTTAAAAATACAAAGAAAATAATTTGTAAATTATTGGTTATTGATTTTCAATGAATTATTAATAGCATATAATAGCTAATCTTTAATTTAGTTTTGACTTTAAAAATACTTTTTTATAAGTTATGTATGATGTTAAATAATGTTATTTTTAATATTATTTAAATTTTATTGATCACTATATAAGATTGTAAGTGAAAAATTTTTATTTTTTGTTTCCAAAATGAAAGTTAGCAAATTATTATTTCAAAGAACAAATTTTTTAGTTTCTAAAATCAAAGCTATCAAATTATTATTGTGTATTAAACAATAAAAAGTTACACAAATCTCATCAAACAATTTATTGAAAGTTAATATAATGATGATTCACATATTTCCCAAACACTTTTATTAGCATGTAATGATTGTTCAAAAAAAATTTATTAGCAAATAATCACATCACCATTGATAAATAGAGGACAAAAATCTCTTGAGATGTTGACAACTCATCACTTTTTGAGTTTGCTTATATCATCCGTATTTTGCTTTAGTATAATGTATGTATACATAGATAAAATAAAAAGAAAAACAATACTTACTACAAAACCCTTATTGTTTTTCCATATAGCAAACAAACTACTGAAAACATAAGCAAACAAAAATTAATATAAACCATATTAATATTTTTTTTAAATCATTTAGAACCTCATATATTATAAATATAAACCATAAACAAAATTATAATTTCTAATTTTTTTCATTGCTTACAAATTAAATAAAATCAAATTAATTTCTAATTTTCATATTTGTCCTACTTTATGGGTAGCACTCAATGGAAATTTGGAATACCATAAACCTCAAAACTGATCTCCTATAAACCCCTGAAAACCGCCACCATGCTTACTCTCCGGCAGCCCTTCTCCTCCAACCTCCACCGCCTTCTCCGTCGTACACTATCCTCCATTGCTGCTTCATCTTCACCTCCACTAACCCACGATCCTCTCATCACCATCCCCAAATCATACAAATTCACCCCTCCAATCAAACCTTGGCCTAAAAACCTATCCCCAAAACGCCTCATTTCCATCATTAACCGTCAACAAAACCTCGATCTTGCCCTCCAAATCTTCCATTTCGCCGGAAAATTCCACAACAATTTTACCCATAACTACACTACCTACCTTGCCATCATCACCCGCCTCGCACGTGCTCGACAATTTCACCATTGTGAAGCCCTTTTAGATGAGCTCCATGGAAACTCCCTTATCAAATGTGGGGAAATACTCTTCGTAACTCTAATTCGAAATTACGGTCTTGCTAATCGTCCTAAAGATGCTGTACGTATATTTTTAAGAATTCCTGACTTTGGGGTGAATCGGTCAGTTCGTAGTTTGAATTGTTTATTGAATGCTCTTGTTCAGAATAATAAATTTAATTGGGTTTATTTGATGTTTAAGAATTCTAGGGTTAAATTTAATGTTATTCCTAATATTTTTACATGCAATATACTTGTTAAAGCACTTTGTAAGAAGGGTGATATTCAAGGTGCGATTAAATTGTTGGATGATATGCCTGGTATGGGATTGATTCCTAATGTTGTTACTTATACTACGCTTTTAAGTGGGTATGTTGCGAAAGGGGATTTAATAGGTGCTAAGAACGTTTTTCAAATGATTTTGGATAAAGGGTGGGTGCCTGATGCAACAACTTATACTGTTTTGATGGATGGGTATTGTAAGAAAGGGAGGTTGGTCGATGCGGTTAAGGTTATGGATGATATGGAGGAGAATGACGTTAAGGCGAATGAGATTACTTATGGGGTTATGATTGAGGCGTATTGTAAGGAGAAGAAATGTGGGGAGGCTTTGAATTTGCTTGATGATATGTTAGAGAATAGGTATGTGCCGAGTTCAGTTTTGTGCTGTAAGGTGATTGATGTTTTGTGTGAGGAAGGAAAGGTGGAAGATGCGTGTTCGTTATGGAGGAAGCTTTTGAAGAAGAATGTAACACCTGATAATGTCGTATCGAGTACGCTCATTCACTGGTTGTGCAAGGAAGGGAAGCTTCAGGAGGCGAGGAAATTGTTCGATGAGTTTGAGAGGAGTTCAGTCCCGGGGTTGATGACTTATAATATGCTGATCGCGGGGTTGTGTGAGGCGGGGGAGTTGTATGATGCTGGAAGGTTATGGGATGATATGTTGGAAAAGGGATGTATTCCTAATGCTTTTACTTACAACATGTTGATTAAAGGGTTCTGTAAAATTGGAAATCCTAAAGAGGGGATGAGGGTTTTGGATGAGATGTTTGACAAAGGATGTTTGCCTAATGATGCCACTTATAAAATATTGATTGAGGGGCTCTCTTGTTCAAAATTGGACACTGAAATCATGAACTTACTCTCCATTGTTGCTAATAGGGGAGGAAGAATTGATGCGAGTTCGTGGGAAGTCATTCTCACTAATGCTCTCGTTAATGTAGATACCGGGAAAATTCTTGAGAGTATATTACCACAGGATGTTAGGGCATGATTTTTTGGAGGATTCCATGTATTGCGTTCCTCTTGCCTCTTCCTGGCAGCTATCAGATACTCGATTTAGGTATTGCATTGCTCTTAGCTACTTATATCATTCTCCTGGTGTTCTATATGAGCCACAGTTTTTGTTACAGCTCCGTTTTTCCATTTACGAGTCTTAAAGATAGACCTCAAACTTGTTAACTTATATTTTGCTATGGAAAATCATTCTTACTAAACACCTTGTGAGTTTTTACATTGCATCATTGCTTGTATTGTGACTTTTGCGTGGGGAAGGCCTTTTTTTCTCCATATTCTTTATTTCTACGATATCAAAGTGGATCTTATAGCAAATACATTGCAAGACAGGCTAACTTAGTTAAATTATGGTATAGACTATTGATAGGTTATCTATTCTCTGATCTAGATTGATGTTCTCACTTACTTTAGCTAGGAGTATGTAGGGAGATGTAAGTGGATCCCTTTTTACACTTTTGTGGGGGGTGTGAGTCCCTTTATACTATGTTTGGATAACAAATTAGAAGTGAAAAGAAAGGAAGGGATGGGGAAGAAAAGGAAAGGGAGGTATAAAGAGAGATAGTGCACTTTGTTTAGAAGGAAATGAAAGGGAAAGGAAGGAAAATGGAAAGAAAATGAGTGATTTCCTCCAAATCTTTACACTTTAGGATAGATTGTATTCTATGTTTTCCCTCCATCTTTCTCAATCCAAACGAGGGATCCTCCATCCTTCTAAATTCCTCCCTTCCTTTTCCTCCATTTCTCTCTATCCTATCCAAACACAGTGTTAGTATTTAAGGTAACTTGGAAGAGTAAACAAAACAAAAGTGTTAGTAAAAACGGACTAAAAGGAAAGTAGAACATCAAAATCGAACAAATTGGAATGGGAAGTGCAAAGGTCAATTTTTAATGAAGGGAAGGTACATAGAGCAAGAGAATGGAGAAAAACTAATTTAGACATTGCGAAAAAACTTTAGAGGTTGCATATGTGGTTTCTTGTATCAGATCCCCTTATGTCTAGACGGAAGTTCTTACATTAAAATTAAAACACTAAACTAATTATTGAGATTTGTCTGGCAACTCCTCATTGAATCTTAGCCGTAAATGTTTTTACATATTTTCTTTTTATACTGCTACTTATCTTATTGGTTGTTCTTGCTGCCTTTTTATAGTATAATGTAAGTCACCCTACTGCTCTGATTGTTGCTCATCAGGCTAATTTTGTTTGGTATAGTGTGATTCAGAGGCTGTTGGGTTTATTGATGCATTTTATGAATCCATAAATAGCTCAAGAACGGAAAGAGGGGCCGAGAAATCGGAATGGTATAGAAGAATTTAGCAAACAACTGAGAATGCTGAAGCCATTGATGTCCGAGTTTGGAATTTGGTTGCCGTGTATGTGAAGGTTTCTTTTTGGGTATTGAGCCCTTTTGAAAAATTATGCTGAGGGTGCAGCGGATAAGGATGAAGCCATGAAGGTAAAGCTTGGACCTTTTCATCACGCCTGAATTTGTTAAGGCCGTGTTCTCTTTGCTTGATTTTACTAATTGAATTTGTTGAAGATCCCGACGATTCTAGCTTGTGCATAAGCCTATGTCAACTCAGTCATTCATCAATTTGATGACGTATGTTTTGATGCACAAACTTTTGACCGAGTTGATTTCTTATTTGCTTGCTCAAGCATATCTGAATGGAGCTAGGAACCAGAATGTTGCTACAGGAAATAGATTGGTGCTGTGAACCATCGCAACTGGCAAGCAATGCAAAATCCCAGGTTAGAATCGTACACGAAACCTGGTGACTGGATGCTAGGAAATTATAATGCTGGTGCGGTGGTGCCGACTCCTGAGCAGGCTCGCCCTGTTTTTCAGTTGACGTAATGTGTTTTGAACTTTAGCCACGATCAATCTTATTAAGCTGGAATACGGTCGAGAGTAGTATGCCCCCATTGCTGTGCTGGATTTATTTGCTTGCAATCTTTATAGGCTTGTATATAGTGTTGGTTTCACTCATTTGAACCATTTTCGGCCCGTTTGGAATGATAATGAAATTTTAGTGTGATTTTGGTATGAAATTATTTTGACATGTTTAATAGTCATGCTTCTTATACAGTAATCATCTCATTTTCTTCAAAAAATTTGTTTTAATGTATTACCATTTGAAAATGTAATATATTGTAATGGAAATTTGTGAACAAAATAACATTTTGGTCATGAAGGAACGACTTGCTACACTTCTTGAAAATTTACACGACACATAATTATCATTACTGTCATTCAATACTAACAACCAAATGGACTTTATATGTAAAGTTGTCTCCGACATTTTAAAGGCCTCAAGCAAAAAATAAATTATAGTCCCCTAAAAACTAAAATTATGTTCTATTACAATTTAGTATTTGTAAACATGTTTATTAATACAATTAAATATTTCTTAATTTTCTAATTACATGAAACTAATATCTCTTCCTAATATTCATTGCTTTATTATTAAAATGTCTATCGGTTAATGAGAAACAATAATCATCATCATCCCGTTAAATTAACTGTAATCGTTAGTTTTTCTATTCTCAATCCTTTTGAATACCTGGTATTCCTCTAACTAATATTTTCTATAAAAAAAATATGAGGCCCTATAAATTGGGGCTCTGAACAGTAGCTCGCTACTCCTAAAATGGAGAAAAGAATTAAGAGTACTGCAGTTGCATTACTAACAGTTGATGCTGCCAAATACAAAAAAGAATACCTATCTCAACAAGTCTCATTTTAGTTTGTGTATGGTGTAAAGGTACCAAATCACTCATGCGTTCGCCCCGACTATAGTTTCCACTTCCGAGGGACGCCACAATGTCTTCATTATACAGAGTACGCCTTCATTATTATTACGATAAATGATCTTCCAATGAAGCGTCTTAGCCATGCTCCCTATCCGGGTCATGGTCTCGTCATTATCCCTAATTATCAACCTACCACCGGGCCTCAAAATTCTATCTACTTCTGCCATCACCGAGACTATGTTGCACCTGTTAGCGGCAAAACGAATGACTATCACATTACAACCTGATCATAGGGTGCTTAAGATGATATACAACCATAAGTATCTGACGTTTCCAAACCTTTTCGTTAGATCAAAGAAGAGATGATCTGCGTGAAGGACATCGTAAGATCTTGGGTACGTACTGAATGATTCACACCAATTGTGATATATTCCAATAAGACCTAGTTCGTATATGATGGGAAGAGTGTTTGATGAGTTGACAGGAACTACGTTCATCACCCACAGTTTTAAATGATTCAAAGCTGCAGCAAATCTGTTCAGTAGAGAATGATTTAAGGAAGATTCATCAAGCAAACACAAAGGAGAAACAATGATAAAAGGCCAAGATACTTTCACTTGTCAACTACCAAAATATTATCAGCTCGTCTTGTATGAAACCGTCTCACCTTGAGATGGAATCATATAATTATTTCATTTTTCTATTTGATCACTTTAAAATTGTAAGTGATCACTTTAACACACTAAATGTACATGAGTTAGCCCCGATAGTGATGGTATCACCAGAAACCGCCTCATTTAAGAATTTGTGAAATATTAGTGTGGTTATTGTGGAAAATAAAAGGCCACTTTATTGGGGTAAAAAGGAAAACATATGTTACACTCTTTTAAAAGAATGCTATCTATAAAAGGAAAACTATTATTATAAGTCTAAAGTAGCTACTAGCTAATCGAAATGCTAACCTTTTTAAGTTGGCCTGTTCGACCAGCTGGATATGTTAGACTGTTTTTGTTGTCTTTTAAGCTAGTTGATGTTTGGTAAATTTAGGTATTGATTTAAAGCCAACTAACTTTCAGTTGACTTAAAACCATTTACCAAACACCTTTTTTTTACTGTTTGATCAACCAACAAGCCAAAAGCCAACCAAAAAGCTAAACAAAAAGCCACAAACCAAACACCCCATAAACTCTTACCCTCCATAAGATGCTCTCATGTCCATGACATTCCTCACCAACGACCAGTCAACACCAATCCCATCCAAATACAACTTGGCAAATGCATCTTTCCAGTGGTTATAGTCATCAGTGAAGCCCTTGAGAGAAGCTCCCTTCAACCAATAAGGAGGTTCCTCCAACCTCGATGGCCAAAGTGCCGGCCACTTGAATCCGCGTTCAGATGGATCTTTCGCCACTTTGTGTATGCACTGCTGCAGTGGTGTATACCTGAAGAGCATAAGATAAACAAACTCATCAACAAGGAGTAACACTTTCAAGCACCATGAAGGCACGACACGACAAAGCACGCAACGCCATACATTTCTAAATTCTTTCCTCTTTTCTTTTCCACCCTTTTAGTGTACAAACATGCCTCGGTGAGGGGCAGCAGCCTAATTCATTTTCAATTTTCTCAATAATAAGCCATGAAAATGCTCTTAGCCATCTTCAACATGGTCACATTTTAGTAGAAGGGAAAACACTATGGAGCTTTTGTGAATCCGCACCACAGATACTAGAACTTGTACCGTGTACGGTTCAAGCAATGTTTCTTTTCATACAACAATGCCAAAGTCATAATCACTACATATGGGGTCGACGATTAAGTAGTCGATTCCAATAATCATCCACATATATTCTCATCCTCCATCTATTCGTATTGATTTTCATTTGCTATGAAAAATCCAAATCGTCTTCGGCCATCTTCTTCCTTATCTAAGCTTCTCAAAGTTCTTAACTTTTCTAACTCGTAAATTTTCGGTCTAATTTGTACTTGATTTCAATAACTGCGATTTCATGACCCTTTCTTATGTCTTTATTTCGAATTCTGTCGTTTGAGGTATGTCCACTTAATCTTAACATATACAATTATGAATGATTGATGAATGATCTTTTCTAACGAACCAACATTTGGACGTAGCGGTGGTTGAAAAAAATATTTTTCTTATGGGACATAATGATTTTCAGAAAGTGACTTCTCCATGTTAGTAATTAAAAAGTATATATTAATAAAATTTATATTGAAACGAATCAAACAAGATCTCACTTGAAAATATTTTGACATCTAGATTAAAAATATAATACAATTATGAATGATCGATGAATAGTATCAAAAAATCAAATGGGACAAGTTCTCTAAATTGGAGGTTGTACTGATCTACCAATTATAAAAATACAGTTATTATCTCCATTTTAATTTGTCTGACTTAGTGTCCCATGATTCGCTAATTGCCTTGTGAATCGCGAATCGAAAAAAGCAAATTATAGTCGAGTTTAGGCTATTTTTGAACCATTTTAAGCGAATCGCGAATCCAAAAAGCAAACTAACTAGCGAATTATGTTTCACTAACTAACTCTACTATCATAAAGAAGATAGGACAAACACCACTCTCTTGGAGTCTTAGGTAAGCTGTCTTCATAAACATAGGAGATGAAGAACATGAAAAGTTAATTTGCATAGACATCTTAGTGCATAAAGATTTTGAACTACTTCCTAAGACTAACCATATGACAACTGACAAGAAACAAAAGGCAGTTCCTTCAGCGTGCTCACATGATTTCAAAGTTTTAGGCAGAAATTACCAGGCTTCATTAGGGTCATCAGATTGATCACAAAGAGGAGGATCGTTATGAAGTCTCCCCTCGTAGCATTCATTCGATGTAGTTTTTCTGAATATTGCAGCAGATTTACTGTTTACTGCATCTTTTCCCACTTTAACAAGTTCCCAGCACATCGATTTAGTTAACTTTGACATTTCTGCATTGGATTTCACAGGCATGATAAGTTTGTCTTAGAAGAAGCAGAACTAAACTCTGAGAATACTAGTTTTTCCATTGGGAAGGGGGAGATTTATGCAACCTTATCATCTACTACATTACGAAAAAGGTGAACAAAAATAATAAGGGACATTCTATATGGTAGCAACATACTTTTGAAACGCCAATGGTAGAAAATCTTAACCATAAAATCTACTGTAGCTTTAAGGAAAGAAGACAAGTTCAAATAGGATATCTCACAACTTAACGGCCAAAATTAAACGTTTTTAGCCACATTAATATTAGTGTAGCTTTAAGTACAACATTACAATGCTATTTTGTAGAATTTTTTGTAAGATTTTCTACCACTAACATTTTATAAAAGTATGTTACTACCGTATAGAATATCCCAAATAAATATCATCTGACAATGCTCAGATTACAAAAATGTATACCTTTCCAGATGCCAGTATCCTCAGCACCTTTCCTGTAAACTGGAGTAGCAGACCACACAAAGTAGCCTCCAGGTCGCAAAACACGATTTAGTTCCAAGAGGAGTTTACCGCCTAGACCCAAATAGAAACAGGTTACAAAGAGAAATATGTTTGTGTAACAGATGAAATACCAATTACACTACGATAAAAATTACCTTCGATATGCCAAGGGACCCTGCAGCGAGCACAATGGACAATGTCGAAGACCATGGAAGGGAAGGGTAATCTTTTTGTTCCCATAACAGCAGAAATAGCGGGAATTCCTCTTTCAAGAGCAAACTGAACTTGCGCTTCATGCTCGTCCTTGGGAGCTAGTGACATAGTGATAACATCTCTGTCGAAAAGATAGCCTCCGAAACTGGCTACACCACATCCGACATCTAATACAACACGGCTCTGCTTACCCCAAGAAATAGCAGGAACAGTCTGGATTTCAAAACTATACGATTTGAGAAAGTTTCAACCCGACAAATACAGTACAGAAATATAAAAAACACAGTTTAAGGACTCGTTATCAAATTGCAATTTGTTATAGGGAAACAAGAACATTCACAAATCATATCTGATGACAAAAATTGACTATTGAAACTAAATTTTTGATTCCTACGAACTTTCGAATGATCTCAATATCACCAAAACACGGGTTGTTTTTGCAGAGTTATGAATGTGATAACAAGATAAAACCAGACACAAAAATGGAATCACCTGTTGTAAATAATCAATATAATGTAGAGCACCAAACTTAAATTGAGTCCCGCCTCCAGGAAACGTAAGGTATCGATCATAAACCTTCACCCAGTTTTGCTTCCCCTTGTAAGCTGCAAGCCTTGTATGAGGAACATTCACAAACCATATCTGATGACACACCACAATTTTTGATTAGAACAAACAAAAGAACAAATCTATTATGTCACACCTCTTATATAACTCCCATTCAAAGGATTAAGTGTACCATGTCTCTGCTTTTAGGCCATTTTACTTGGGTTCTATACCCTTTAGGTAGAGGAACAAGACAGGTAGGAGCTTCGTCAGGACAGTGTCGTTCCCTATGCTCATAGTGTCTCGTCGTACGTAGCTGTTTTATCGCTTGAATATTGTCTAGACAAGGAATATAATCTGGCCCTGTAGTAACATTACATACTTTCCATCTGTACTCTTTTTGGTGCACCCCTACACTGTTTCTATCAACGTTTCGAGTACTTGTATCGGTCTCATCTTCTCCGCTCTTTCTCTCTTTCGCTCCATTGTCTTTTTCTCCATTCCTAGAACCCGACTCATTTTCAACCCGTTTGTGATCATCACCAGAACTAGAATTCCGAGACTTCTTTTTCGGGATTATAATTTTAGTTCCCTGCACGCTACGATCACCATCTATCTGCACACTACCTATACTGTCATTCACTTTCAAGGCATCCTTAGGCAAGGAATCGATAGTCCGTTTCACAACCATTGGCATCCCACCCATAAACTGTTCTACTGATATTCTTGTGTGGATAGGGCCGGTTGATAATGTCATCCAGGCCCCTAGCACACAAGTTGAAATGAACCCTGACATACAAATTATCAAACAGAAGTTCAAAGAATTTTGCCCGTCGAATCGAGCATACCTTCCCTGAGCCATGATCACTACAAAATTGGTATTGTCCTTGTCAATTATGTAATTTCACAGATCACAACCCTGTACAGGCAAAAGAATTTAAGAAAAGATCAAACAAGCCCACAAATTGCACTGATATTAACTTACTTGAACACTTATAACAGATTAGTACACAACAACAATGCCAAAGCTTTTATTCCATTAAACAATAGATCGTTTCAAGTGGTCGTCCTCACGGATTCTTCTTCTCCATTCATTTTGACTTTCAACCATCTCAACATGTAATGTAAGTCTAAATCCTCCATATCGCTTTCCACTCCTACCCTCGAGTTTCAACTTTTTATTTTCCTCATTGGTTCGTTAATATCCCGTTTTTGCACATACACCAACCGTCTCAAACAATTCTCTTTTGTCCTTTCTTATTGTTAAGCTTGAAAAATATGTGGGTACAAAATTGGATTTAACAGAAATATCTTCCCAAAAGTAAACAAAAAACACAAATTCTTGTGAGATATGGTCTCTTTAGTGGGTTGGCCCATAAAAAAAGTGAAGTAAGAGTAGTTAGTAAGGTTTGATGAATTGGGGCACGAGAGACGTCTCTCAGAAAGACAGGAGACTAGCTGAACAAAAAATAGAGAAATTGGTAACCAACAAGATAATTTAGTCATAAGTCCATGCATCAATTTTTACCAATTTATACCAAAACAATAAAAACCCTTTTGCATAATCAAGGAATATAAATTCAGTTCCTTGACAATAAACAATGAATCAAATTCCATCACAAATAAACATAAAAACAGCCAAAGATGAAGACTAAGTAAATTATGACAAATTCTCAACAAAAACAGTAATCACCCATTTTAAATTAAAACTCATCCCCTAAACAATTAAAATCATATAACATTTTAGGAAAATAAAAAAAAAGTATAATACTGCATTATAAAGGGAGAAATGAACCTTTTTATTCGTCTCCAAATATCAAGACATGGAACTAGGGTGAATTTTCAAAAGAAAAGAGAAAAGCATTCGGATCTTTGGTGTAAGAAGTGATGAATGATGATGGGTGTTTATTGGTTAAACAGGAAGAACATTTAACATTGAACATTGAACATTGAACATTACAGATGAAAAATGGTTTCCTTTCAGGAATTGTGGGAGTAAAGGGTGATGTTGTACGTCAAGATCATGGACACAGTAATCGAAAATGGCACCTTGAGCCCCCAGATTGTGAATTTTGAGTAGTAATTTCTAAATCTAACTATCAATATTCATTCATTATTCAAGAAATCAACACTTCCCTTCTGTCTTGTTTTTGCCTTTGACAGTAGGAGCCTCAGGCTCACCATTGTATTTCGAAGTATTGTACGATGTACTTCATCGTTCCGTAATAATTGCTGTATTTTGTCTTGAGCAGTTAATATGTAAGTAATAATATAGTCAAGTGGAATATTGTTTGAATCGTCTACTCGCATACTTTCATAATATAAATTTTTTATAATTTTCAAATGTGTATCATTCGACATATAAATTAACAAAATAATATATTGAATTGCGTAAAAAAGTTAAATGTAGCAAGTATTATGGAACGGAGAAAGTATGTATCTTGGTCATCGTCTCTACGTTTCATGGAATTTAATACCGAAATACTTGCTACAGTTTGATTATGAACAGTAGTTATAGTTTAAGGTTATTTTATATACTGTGGTTGATGTACAAGTAAAAACATAGTCAAATGAGATATTGTTTGAATCGTCTAATCACATGAAGTACTTTCATATTATTAAACTTTTATAATTTTTAGATGTGTATAATTTAATATATACATAAACAAAATAACTCATTAAATTACGTAAAAAGTCAAATGTCGCAAATATAATGAAACGGAAAAAATATGTTTTTCAAATGTATTTTTTGTATAAGCTAGAGCCATCAGCCATGTCTATAAGCCAATAAGACACTAATATAAATTTTCCAAACATTCCTAATCAATTTTTGCAAATCACCATAAAAAGACAAAAAATATAATAATAAAATAAATAAAACATAACAAGATAAATTATAAAAACAAAACTTTCATTCTATCAAATCATACCACATGAGGGTTATTTGCTAACCTTACAAATAACCGTTATTTATTAAGACCTTCTCATAAATTAAGCAATGCACTGGAAATTGAGGCGGATATTTAGAAAATGATTGATAGTTGATTGCCAATGTTATTCTGTCACCTAGAAATTACTACATTTGTATATTTATGTAAAGATTAAAAAATATGGTACGATTAAATTATATAGATGATGCTAAAGATCAGAGTTGAAATGTGTAGATGAAAAAAAAATTAATATAAGTAATACAAAACCTTTTTAACTTTATCTATAATAATATTAATTTTTTAATAACCAAACTTTAAGAAATTTACCTATCCCCTTATATGGATAATAAATCCCAGTTTCCCACGGTGCTCATGGGATATTAATTTTCTATGGTACCGTCCACGTAAGACGGTTTGATCAAACTTTTCTTTTATCAAACTGCTATTTGAGATAGCGTTTTATTTGAATTTCAAAACAAACTGTCATCTCAGGTAGCGATTTGGTATGATTTGTATTAAAATAATATTAGATAAAGTAAATCACGCATCTGAGATGACGGTTTGGTAATTATATACTTCTTTAACAATTATCCCGTGTAGCAATTTGATATGGTTTGTATTAAAAAAAAGATTGTTACAGCCAAAATTGCATAGGTAGATAAGTCGATTGACTTGATCGAAAATTAGTCGGTCATAATCCGAAATTTTTGACTTATGATCCGAAAACGATCCGAGCAAATAAACTAGAAAAACTTGGGTCCAACCCGACCAAAACTCCAACCTGATCACTTTGACTCATTTTGAGTTCCACATCATCATTTATTGTTGGAATTCAAAAAGATTTTAGTCAATATCTTAAAATTTTGATTCAAACATTTATTTATAATAACCCTATATTCCTATCGGTCTTTTTAATATAACAATACTTCTGCGAAATAAAAATAAATTATTATATATTTCCAAAAAAAATAAATTATTATATATATTTTTTTGAAAAATATAAGGAGAATGATATATACAAGAAAGAATCTTGTACTTTTTCATGTAATTTATTGTTGTTTTTGCTTTGGAAACATAAGAATCTTAAATATATTTTATTATTTTATCATTAATTTTTTTTGGAAATTTTAAATCACAACAAAAACTATTAATTGTTCCCAATTTTCTATACTAGATTCTCTTGCAAATCAAAAATATTTGATAATAAATAAAAATTTTTGATTTTTATTTACAATCGTTTTGAAATACTCGCTACATTTTCGTTTTGGATACAATTTATCGTTCAAGCTTATTTTACATATTGCGACTAATGTATAAGAAAAAATATAGTCAAGTGAGATCTTGTTTGAATCATCTAATCGTATAATTTCATAATAGATCAATTTTTTATATATTTTTTAGACTTGTATAATTTAGCATTGGATTGCGTAAAAAAGTGATTTGTAACAAGTATACTGTAACGGAGGAAGTATATATCTATTACATTTACATTACACTAAAAAATTTAAAAATTAAAATTTTATTTATCTTATTACTCCAAGGTCCCGTTTGGTTAAAGGTATTAAATGATGGTAATGAGAATGATTTTTAGTGTAAAATTTGATTAAAAGTTTCATATCATTCCCATGGTAATGAAACTTTGATCAATTTTTTTTTACAAATTTCGATTACCACCTAATACAACATCTCCCAATGATAATGCATTGAAATAAATTTTATGAAGAAAATGAGAGGATTAAAGTTGGACAAGCATGAATATAAACTAATTTAGAGATTTTTCAACCAAAATTACACTAATTTTTCATTTCTATTACTATCGTCTATTACCACCTACATACCAGGTGACAATGGTAAGAGTCTTAACTCATTACTTTCTCCGTTCCAAATACTCGCTACATTTTTCATTTTGAGAAATTTTATATTACTTGCTACATTTCCTTTTTTAGTAAAAAATCAATCATTTAAAGTTATACCTACTCCTATTTTTTACATTTCCTTTTTTAGTAAAAAATCAATCATTTAAAGTTTATATATATATATATATATATATATATATATATATATATATATATATATATATATATATATATATATATGATTATAATGATTACAAGTGAAAAACATTGAGAATGAGTGGCAGAGCAAAGTTCTATGGATTCTCTAGAAGTAGGTGGGGCCAATACATCCCTCCTCCACATTCCTTCAATTTCCCCCCACATGAATTCAACACATCCACAAACCCATGAACAATCCCTCCCTTTCTCTCTTATCTCCTCTCTAATAATCTCTTTGATGGAAATGGTGATGAGATGTGAAACATGAAGAACATAAGAGGAGACATAATTTTAATGAGCTTCCATGGCCAGTAACTCTGCTTGTGCATTTTCATTATTACCCAGTAGATGCTTTAGCAGTAGAACCATTTTCTTTTGTTCTGGGATCAAAAGACCCATTTTTAATCCTATTCTTTCTTCCATTACCAAAGGTTGTGCTCCTTACAAGAATGCTTTTATTTCTGAGGTATTTTTTTATTTCTTTTTGTTCTTCATGCCAATTTTTAATCTCATTTTTTTTTGTCTTAAATTGCTTTTAGATTCTAACCCTTGTTCATCATGTAGAACAATTTGAATGGTTCATTTTATTTTAACTTTTTAACTTTTTATGTAATTATTTTTTCTGGGTCAGTCTCATTTCTCAGTACTTTTATTTGGCATTGCATATTTATTAGTGTTTTACCATGATTTCTTGTTGTTTTTAGTTCAAACAATAGAACATAATAGTGTGTTTATAGATCTTCAAGAATGAGTGTTTTCATCAGAATAGGTTGGAAATTTATGGAAATGTTTTGAAAGTTCTACATTAAGTGTGAGATTAGAAAGTATTCAATTTGTGTACATAAGACTGTTAGGATGATTCTATGGTATAGTGGTATCTTTTATACCTTTCTGGATTCCATGGAGAAATCTTGCAATATACTGTAAGTTGTAGGTCGTCTTGTTAAGTAATCGACTCAATCAAAAGTCGAAACTGATGGTAGTAATAAGTTTCCCCTTCACACGAGAGTATTTTGGGTTAGATTTGTGAATGCATCATATACACTTGATAATCTAGTTGAAATGGGGAGTGAACGAGATTTGAACCTACGACTTGAAAATCTGATACCATACTAGGAAACCAACTCAACCATCAATATAAGCTTTTGGTGGAATATATAACATACTGGGGGCTATAATGATAAGATTTATTTGATATCTGTAGAGTGTAGCCTCATAGTATGTCATAATTTATCATGTACGGATTGTTATCTGTAGGTTCTTGATTGAGAGAGGATATATCTTATGGATCAGGATTCCGATGGTATCAAAGTATAGTATGTCGTGTAATGTACCATGTACGTCGATGATATGTGTATGGTTCTTGATTGAGAGTGGATATGTCTTATGCATCAGGATGCTGGTGGTATCAAAGTGGATTTTCTCTTGTTTAAGATTCCCTTTGTAGCTCCTATGGAGGTTACTCACTTAACAAAGTAAATAAGGAAAAATGATATTTGTAAACAGAGCCGAGGGACTCTTTTACCGCACTCTCTTCTATGGTTAAGAGTTGCCCTCTTTCTTCCCTCCCCAGACCCTAACTATAGTTTTGATACACTGGGTATGATGATGATGATATTTGTAAACATATTTTTGTCATGTATATGGCTGAAACAATGTATTGAGTTCTAGAATTTTGATGGGTTGATAAGCATTGTACATCCTCACCTGTGATAGAATCTATTTGAGCAATAGCAAGTTCACAATGATCCTGAAAATTTCATATTGCGATCTTGGAGAAGATTGATCGAAAATGTTGAAATAAGCTCATCTATCTATATAGTAAAATGTCTAGGTGTAGTTCTTGGATCATAACTTGATTCTTCTGCATAAACCCCAAATGAAGAATCACTTGTAATATTTCTGATAAAATCATAAAGTTGTTATTATCACTGTCACATGATTCACCAATTTCCTTGCGAAGTGCGATTTCAAAAGCGAATTACGGTCATTAATGGGCTATTTTAGTGTCATTTTGAGCAAATGGCGAATTCAAGAAGCGAATTATGTTACACCGGTTATTATAATGCTTTCTACCGCGCTAAGACTTTTTAAAGTTGTTGATAGATACTTATCATAGCATCCTATAGCCAATTCAATGAAATACCGAGGCTTAAAAAACTTTGAAGTTGAATAGACAAAGTCTCTTGCTTCCCGAGTTAATGGTATAGACTAAAACAAAAGCGTTGATTATGCAAATTCATCTTTTGGCATTCATGGTGTAGGCTGTCAGGATTTTGGGTCCTTCAGCAAAGTTCGAGGCGTCGAAGTTGACAGTGGATTTCATGGGACAACAAGTTGATGAATACTCAAGAGTCCTTCCCAGAATCTACATCCTCTCACACTGTGATTTCACTGCTAATTTAACCTTAACGATCTCCAACATCATCAATGTTGACCAGGTATGCATCTTAAGGTATGCATTATAACCAATTAAATGATTCTATTGGACATAGTCTGAAGTACATACCCTAGCCTGGATATTTTTTAGTGAATGTTTGGTACATCAAATGGATGGTGCAAAAATACGGTATCGATTGCAGTTGCGGTAACGGACATGGTAATTCGGTAACGGGGTTGATGTGGTTTATCGTATTGCCAAATTTCGGCCTAAACCATTAATTATCGCTTGAAACGGCCTAAAACACGGTTTTTTTACACCTTTATGGGTAATATAAGTTTGGTAAATTTGAAAACCTTTACGATACGACCGATACGATACGAAACAGCCTTGTTTTCACACTTTGATCAAATGTCATTTCTTTGATTACTTCTGTTGCATCTTACAACAGTTTCTTTTGATATTGATTAAGTAAAAAACATATTCTAAGGCTATAAACATCAACTTAAGCTTTTGGTGGAATTGATTTCTTGACATGGTATCAGGAGCCAAGTTCATGACTTATGAATTTGAGCCTCATCCACCCCTTTCTATTTCAAGTGATATTCAAGTCCTGTATAAGTAGAGCATGTGTTGCATCCATATGTCTAGCCCAAAGGGCTCTTGTGTGAAGGACGTGATAGAGTATGAAACATGTTTTGGGTTACAGCCAACAGCTTAAGCTTTGGGTTGACTTGATTCCTCGACAGATATAAGATCTTGAAGCCACTCTAAATTATTGCAATGCCTTGAGCAAATGTAAAATTCAGGCCCTGAAATATGACAAAATGGCTGTAGAAATTGGCTCAAAATGTGATGACATGTTAGAAAATTGAAATTGAAGTAGTTATCTCGGACATAACTGCCTTTATTATGTACAAGTTCACTATTTCACTCGGTTATATAAACGCTCCGTGCTCTGAACTTGCAGTTGCAAGGATGGTACAGCAAAGATGACGTAGTTGCAGAGTGGAAAGAGATGCAAGGGAAAATGTGTTTAGTCATTCATTGCTATGTCAGCGGCCCCAACAACCTCCTACGTGATCTGGTTGCTGAGCTACGATATCACATTTTCTCCAAAGACCTTCCTTTGGTACACTTCATCTCCTCGTCTTCATTATTTAGTTCTCGCTAAAACATTTCATTACCTCAACGCCATCAAATGACTCCAAACTATGGGGGGTTTGTGGTATCAGATGTACGCCACCTTACCTATATTAGTGATGATGACAAAAAGGTCGTTTCGGATTGAACCCTGGTGGCAAACATCATCTGCAACTTCATATAAATAAGAAGTTTACATAATTTAGCGAGCTATTTTGATATATTCCATTATAACTTGAAATCAAAAAACTAAATCTTTGGCCTATTGATGCTACTAATAATCAAAATTTCTAAGTTGGTTTATATGGACCTAATCAGGTACTTCAAGCCGTCCTGTATGGAGATTCGGCCCTCTTTAAGAAGCATCCCGAGCTTATGGAAGCCGTTGTGTGGGTTTATTTCCATTCGAGTTCCGCCAAGTACAATTGCATTGAATGTTGGGGGCCTCTCAAAGACGCTGCACAAGTAATTAAATTATCCGTTTACTCGTTTAGTAAAATCTCGGTTATATTACAAGTATTACTAGAATAAACGCGTTTGTTTTAGTTAAAAATCGTGCAAGTAAGCTTATAGATGATTCGTTTTTTACTCTTCAGAGACAGGATCAAGTCCGCGGCTTGTTACCAGCGAAAGACATGGGTACATTGCAGCAAAAACAGAAACTAAAGAGTCCGAAATCCATTTTACAAGCTCTATTCACATTTCTTCTATGACTTGCTTTTGTACAGCAAATCACACAATTTTTATTGGAAACACAATTCTTACCAAAAAAGTTAAACAGTCGGTTTCCTGAGAGACTTCTTTCAGGCCCAACCCATTAAAGTTGAATGCATACTCTCACTCTACATTTTCCTTCATGGACCGACCCAATTAGAGATTGTCTCAAAGAAATCGTCTCTCACAAGAATTTGTGAAAGTTAAATACTTGGCTATTGATTCTTAAAAGCACGCATTAATTGGGTTTTATGTTTCAAACTCCCATTTTTCATGTGAGGAATTAGTCAAACACAAAATTCTTGGTGCTAATTGGACTGTTTTGATCATTGAATTCATATGATTGATCAATGGCTGACTTCTTTTTTTTACATTATATATGTATATTATTATGGAACATATACTTCTATTATATATTGCCTCATTTCAGATTTTGATGGGTTTTTCTTTTGATCCAAGTGTATGCGGACTTTTTTTAGTCAAATGGTGCGGACTTTTTTAAATCAAATGGAGCAAATATCATATGAGGAAATAACATGAGTTTGAAACATTACACAAGTATCAAATTCTATTATTCTCTCTTAAAGTTTACTTTTATTATCTTCTTCTATACTTATATACTTGGCATTTTTCATTTGTGTTTGTTAAATTAGGATCGTTTTCAGTTGGATCTTGGATCAATCGTTAAGTGGGTAATTACTTCCTCATTTGTCCAATATACCTAAATAGCTATCATCATCTATATATATATGAATATAGGACAAACTCTTTAAGATTAACGAATACACATTAATATTTGTTCTAGCTTAAGAATATTATGCTCTTTTCCAAGCTTAGATATGGGATTTTCCTAGCTTACACAAAAAACTAGTTCAAATCAACAATCCACCCGAAAACTTTATCATGGTAGGCGGGTAGCCAAGCTCATAACTAATAGCAGGAGACGAGTAGCGTACATGCAACGCAAGCCTACGACTAGAGCTGTTCAAAAGTGACCCGACCCAAAAATGTGTTTTATTTTCAGGTTTATCGAACCGTCATTAACCGACCTGAAGTTATATCCGAACCGGTTGACAACCGAAAATGGGAAAACTGAACCCGAGCTGTAACCGATTTTTTAAACCGACACATAATCGTTAACCGAGATTACCCGAACCTAATAATAATCGGCCCGAATCATGCTCGATCCGGCTAAAACCGACTTAACCCGAAGGAGTTTAGATCAAACCGTGACTAACCGACCCGAGCGTGACCCGGCAGGACATACATCCGAAAAATAACCGATCCGAAAAACAACCGAACCGAATGTCACCCCTCCGAAACCGACCCAATCACCCAAATGAACACCGTAGGCTACGACTAGACGTCAGCATTTGATTAGCCGGGACATTGATGACATAAAGTTATCTTCGAGTTTGGTAGGTAACTTTGTCGACATATTAATTCAAATCCATTCTAATTTCTATGTGCAAAGCATTTTCATATTCAGCTCAAGTCCGATTTAACTCATTTGTCCTCCAAGAGGAAGTAGAGCACGCTATCGATGCTATCGATACTACTGCGCCAAAATTTTCTAGGACTAATTCAAAACTCGAAGATAACTTGCTTTTAGCTTGGTAAGTAGAGCTTCAGCAAATAGCACGGACAATTTCGGCAGTGTCACCCATGCAATTTTGAGCTAGCCATGATTTGTGATGAATTTGAGCATGTACAAGAAAAAATATTCTAATAACCACAAAAGTCGAAACAAGGTTGAAACAATGAGTGTTTAATTACCACTTTAAATATTGCCAAGTACTATACACCGCACCCAGTTCTTCCATCACGAACTAACAATGCTCCAAACTAAGCATCACAACAAGAAATAGGTGAGCCAAAAAAAGGGGTACAACCATAAATTGATGAGATCCGACCATCGACACACTACAAAAGCAGCAGTAAGCATCATACATAAATGCGACATTCACCTAAAAAGCGAATTCTCCAAAGTAACTCATGTCTACGTATGTAACTGATCAAAATGATCTATTATTGTTGTTGGATTTTGAAGCCGAAGACTTGGATTTTGCAAAATCAAGTAGGTCCTTGAATAAGGCATCCTCCGGCTTTTCTTGCTTGGGAGGAGTTGGCGATTTAAGAGAAAGATTTTGCGTCTGTCCCACCAAACTATCATAAGGAGAACTGGATCCACTACTGGAATGTGATGCCCCACTAGGAAAAGTCTGTTGCTCAAAGTACTGTTGTCTCTGGTTATATTTGGAAGGGGGTGGAGGCAAGGGTCCAGGGGGAGAAGGAGAATCCCAAGGAGCTAAAGGAAGTTTTTCGGATTTTCCTATATCAATAGGGTCATCATACAAGGGACTCTTATCGAACAAGGGCGACGTATGGCTGTTCAAGGACTGATGAGGAGGTGAGGAAGATGATGGAGTAAGCGATGAGGAAGGGTTTGCATACTTGTTTGAACTTCTTACAGAATAAGGCGATGGATCTGCTGCTCCTGAGGATTGTTCAACATTGTATAAATCACTCTTGGTATAATTAGAGGATTTTTCAGAGTTGTACAAATCACCACTTAGGTAATCCATTGAGCCAGCATCATTGATAACTGGCCTCTTTGATGAAGGTGGAGGGGGGAGGATCGGATTTACTTGAGCTGGCTCAGCCCTGGAGGTAGCCAGGTTTCGTCCTTGTCGCTGCATATCTCTTGACCTACAAAATCATTGTCCAATTCAAGTAATCAGTCCAAATTCAAGTGAGGATCGCAGATTTTTATCAAAAAAACGCTTAAATTGTGAAAAACAAAGAAAGCAGTTCCAGGTTATGGAAGCAACATATCTAAACCCTAATGAAGTAGTTTAACAGCAACTTCCTATTGGGAAGGGAGGTGGAAAGAAAAAAATTATAATGTAAACAACCTCTTTGTTATTCTATAGGATAAGGTTGTCTACATTTGACACCCAAAAGTAATCTGCCCAGGTGGAAGCCATTGATATTAGGGTAATGGCCTGTTGTTATGGATCACGTAAAAGTGTAGTACCCTTATTAAAAAGATATAAAAATAAGGTCAAGAAAACTTTAAGCAAGACTCTGAGTTCCATTATTTGGGAGAAAAAAAAACAAGATTTATACACAATTTGACCATCAAATTCATGTTCTGGGCTTGTGCCAAGACAAGATCATGGCAGTTTATAATTCGGAAGACAAGGCTGTTTGATAAGCATATGATGTATACTCTCAAAAAGATTTCTTTGGTGGTATAACAATCAATCTATATCACTGAGTAGAAAGGCAAAGTCATAATTAGAACAGAAAAGAGAGAAGATTGTCTAACTGAAAAATCATAATAATTACCTGTGTGCCAGCTGGGAAAATTCATCCTCTGATTCCTCCTCTTCGTGATCATAGTTGGCATCCACAAGTGGTGCAGCGGGAGTTCTAATTGTTTCTGAGTTAGCAGTTGAAACTCCTTTAGCAATGTCATCATGACGGCCAAGTGCACGCTGCAGATCATCATTCAACCCCAGACCTTGACAAAGAAGTTCCTCATCCCTTTTAAATGGAAACTAGAGTCTCAACACCACATCATATTATCAACATCCAGTAGCTTGAAGTAGGAAAAACTTGGGATACTTACGTGGTATTATTCACAAGCATCATAACACGTTTTTGGTAATTACGACATTGCTCAACAAGCTCCACGATGACTTCTTCTTTTACACCCTAAAATGTATTAAAACGAGTAAGACTTCTGCTTCTCGAAAGAATAATAAAAAGAAGGCCATAATTTACAATGAATACTATCTATACTTCGAGTTCTAACACAATTTCATCAACAAAAACCAAAACAAAAGCACTTTAAAATTATAACTTATGTCTTGGAAACATATATGACTTTGACAACATGTGTTATGTCTTCAATCTATGGAAAGAGCTAACAAGTCTAAATAAAAAGGATACTTGCATCAGAATTTCAATTGTACAGTTTCATGACTTCATCACATACCAGAAGGTTTGTATCAATAAAGAAATCATAATAAACTCAAATCAAGAAGAATATACCTCTTTGTTTTTGGGATCCAGAGCTGCAAGCATTTCTGTCAGAACATCAGCTAGCCCTTTTGCAGTTTGGATTTCTGGCAAGCTGTTTAAAATAAAAGTTTAAAACTTCATACAGGTAGTTCAACATGTGATACCACTCGAATTGAATATAATAGCTAAGTCAATGAAACAGAGAAAGAGGCTTTTAATTCTATAAAGTAAACTTCACCATTTGGGCAATACAAAAATTACAAATTCAAACAGCACAATGACACACATCCTCGGTCATCACAAGCAAATTAAGGATCCATTCTATGGTAGCTAACTAAATACAACATCAGCCATAAAAGGTGAAAAGTTTCAAAATAATGTGAGTGTATGTGGCCACTGTAATCAAGTTCCTGACCGGTACAAATGTATAATGAATTAATTGAGACTAACTCTATTGTTTATGCCCAAATTATTGTGTCAATGAACCAATATGACCATACTTTTCATACCACAATCCAGTTTCTTAAACAAACAATAAAAGTTAAGCAAGTTCAAATTCGACAATATAACTAAGGAAGTAGATGTATATCGGTATATGTACTTCCGAGTTCCCAATATAGACGGTCTATACAAAAACTCCACTTTCCACCATCTCAATATTCAAGAGATCAAGGCTACATTTTTGAAGTTACACAAGGATAGAAAAGTAATTATTTCTTCTTTAAGTAGTAATCCATAAATTATATCATCAGAAAAAATAGTATTTAGACAAGAAAATTCAGAGCCAAAGCAAAATCATTATATGCTCAAATCAGATTATCATGCAAGGGTCCACAACTGAAAGAAAGGACCTGAACTTGACATAAATCAATGTTCAAGAACATCCGGCAATGCTCATATAGTGATGTGCATTGCTGAGCCAGGCTTGTTCTTGATTGTAATCATCGTCTAATGTGGAATTATTATTAGAAATAGAACAAAAAAGAATATGAGGCTCAATCAGAGAAGTACCTCAAACCAGACGGGTCAGACTCCAGAGAGTCTGGTATTGTTACATCTTCGTATACTGGAGCAGGAAGGGAAACTGGCTGAGTTTGTGGAGGGGTAAACAATGGCACACAATTCTCCTCTCGAGGTGGAAACGTTATGCCAGCCGACTGTTAGCATCAACTAAGAGATATCAATAAAAGATTGATCTGATATACTAGTTGGTTATGGAAAATGATATCTTCACTGTTGCAGACAACACATCATTTCTAATTTGGAGGTTCTTGGCATACTATAGGATCCATTTCATTGTTTGAACGAACAGCTTAGGGGTGTCATTTCATTGATGTGAATAAAATTCAAGATTTTTAGTTTTACATAGAACTATTGTGACTTTGTGAGTGAGCAATTCTTTTAACATTTATACTAATACAAATCAGAATAACAATTCACCAAATAAACATACCTATAACAGACCAAAAAGAGCTGCACATTAATTTGGACCAAGATACAGGTACAAAACAGGTGTAAAATCTGAGTCTTTTGTCTTGTATTAAAGGATTAGAATATCCATTCGAGTAATACAAGGACACAATCAAGATACAGAATCCAGTTTAAGCTTCAAGATAATAAATAATTATAATGTTTATGATTAATAATATACCATAACACAATCATTCAACTTTGCAGTAACCTTCTTTATATAATAGGAGTCCAAATAATAAGAAAAAGAAACTACAAGCCACTCACCATATGAGAGCATATTTCACAGGATAAACAGGACCCACTCCACACACCCCACAATCTCGGTCCTCTAGTTCTGAATTTCAACTTATAACCACCATTTTCAAAGACAAAGAATCTCCCAAGAATTTTATTACATGTCTTTTTTGTTGGGATTGAAAACAAGGGAAGGAGAAAGAAAGGTAATCGGGAAGGGTCCAGCATGAAATAAGAATACACATTAAGAAAACAAAGTTGGATCCATTTCCGACTCTAACCCCAAAAATATAGATAAGAATCCAGCTTTTAAGACCCTAGGGGGCCAGGGGCCTACGTCCGAATCTAAATCTTATAGGACCCATCCAACTTCACTCATGACTATCCTTAGTTTTGAGCCATTTCTCTCTAGGTTAAAAACAAAAAGTATCCACTTGCGCATTCACACTTCTCCCTAACCCTACAATCAAACATTTGTGGACAGAGAGTAGGTGATCGGTCCATGCACAAAGTATTGGAGTTGCAAAATCCTAACCCCAACTGTTGTTTCCGTTATTCATGTCTAATAAAATGGCCAGTTCAGCTATTTTTAAAAGAAATACGTTCTCACCAACTTATTCGAACTAAACAAACCTTTAGTAAGTAGTAAAATGCAAGAGTGACAATGACAAACTTCAAGAGCTGAAATGAGTTCAAATTAAGTTGGGAACTGGTATTAACCAGCCCTTATTCATCGAAGTGCATAAAAGGACATACAACACAATACATTCTGCTAAGGTGGAACTTTTTAGACCCATTAGCAAAACTACTAGTTATAAGATCCTTAATAAGTGCTACCTAGTATATTGGTAAAAGTTTCTTCAAATACTAACTTGGTCGAGCAAAGTGCTTTTTTAGGTGATAGACAAATTTTAGATGCAGTTTTATTGCTTTAAAACATATTTGATCAAAATAGAGAAAAAAGTATTGTTTCCAAACTTGGATTCAAAAAAACAAATGATAGGGTAAATTGTGCCTTTTTAATCAGAATTCAAGAAAAGATAGGTTTTGGAAACAGATGGTACAAATGGGTTAAAGGTTGTCAAGATTCCTCATGTTTCTCTGTTGTGTTGATTGGAAGACGGAGGAAATGGTTCGAAAATACCAGGGATCCTAGACAAGAAGATGCTTTCTTCCCTTTATTATTCTGCATGGTGGGTGATGCATTAAGAATCACCCATTATACTCTGTGCCTATCTTTCAGTTTGTGAGTGAGGATAAGGCCAGAGAGGAACAAGCTTTAAACTAGTAACAGGAGAAACAAAAATATCCCATTATCCTATAGTCATTGAAAATAGTAATGGATCTCGGACATTTTATTCATCATCGGTGCTTCATAAACATGACGGGTCTTAAAAAACATCAGTCAAAAATGGTATCAGAAATAAGAATTTTTTTGGGTTGTTTTAATTCATTGATGAATGGAAAACAAATCCAAAGGCAATCAGGCAAGATGAATTATGTTAATTTGGCAAAAAGCTTTCAAGCAGATCAGAGATAAAGCACATTACAAAGCAGAAAAATTTAGAGAACATGAAAGCTAAAAATGATGCACTTTAGAAATGGAATGGGACTAAATAAGTGCTCATCAAATCATGTCTACTCCATCTGTAGCAGCAATTATTCTTTTATTTCATTCAAAATTCAAAATTATGCAAATTTGTGGAAAATAGTCGTGGTCTTTGATGAATTTAGAGGATTTTCCAACGTAAATCTGTATTTTCTTTCAAAAGAATTCCACGAGAATAGTCAAAGCAATACATCAACTTTTAGTGCCAAATAAAGCAAAAGGGGCAAATGCATGGATTCTCAGCCTGAAAATGCAGTAAATATACATAGATATATGTCACCTTCAATTCATTATATGCTGCATGGAACTGAGGGTACCCTCCCCTTGGTCCTCCCAGAGCCTCCTGCCAGGTGTCTATCAAAACTAATATCTGTTCTTTCACACCTAAATCTGGCTGTGCGAGAAATGTTTTAATCAGCACTTACAAATATACTGAAACAAAATTTAACAAAACCACTGCATATGAAGAAAAAAATAACCTTTTTCTTTACGATTTTCACCATATCATGCAAAATATCGCGCTCAACAATTTGCTGAAAAATCCTTTCTCCACAATTTTTCCCAAGAGTGTCCAACACCTGGAAGAAAAATATGAGCAGAATTAAACACATGGCTAAATTAACATTCCATATTAGTATATTCACAATTAAAACTCGCCGAGAGCACTGGGCACAGGTATAAAGAAACAGATAAATCTGAAACTAGAGATCACTATTAAACAACAAAAAACATGATATTTAAGTAGCTCCCGCCTAGGTTTCGTGAGGTTTAAAGTTCATATGTATTATCATTGCCTTGAATTTGAAAAGCGCAATTAGGGGGCGCCTTGCCACAGAGTGCACCCATGTGCATGAAAAAATGTCTTAAAGCTCAACAAAAGCACAGAAAAAAGGCATAGAGGTGGCTACATGGTAGCCCATGTGCAAGGGGAGACATGCATGGGCCAAGGTGCAAAATTCAAAAACAAATCAAAAAAATGTTTGTGCTTTGGCCTACACTTTTCTCGAAAGCAGAAGGCATGCCTGAGGCCACGCGCAACTCCTTATGCCTTGGTGCGCCTCATACTTTCTATAACAAAGACACTTGTAAAACAAAGATTTTATTGATTGACTCTTGATAATAAACATCATCGGTTTTGACGCCTTTTCCATTTTGTCCCACCTATAAACTCACGACTTTTCTCTCAATCTTTTCCCAACTCCTCTCTGGCCACAATGAAGTTCTATAGCATATGTCAAAATTGATACGGAGAGGTATTGTTAAGATGTATGAGATACTTTTGTTTGTAACTCTTTATAAATTAGTTCAAACATTCATATTTTAAGCTCTAGACATGGACCCAATACTTAAAAAAAATAGTAGTTCTTTCCTTCGACCCATTCATTTTAAATCTTACTCAAATTTGTCTCTCCTCCTTTTGCCCACCCAATAATAATCTACACCATTATCAAGCACCAATAAAGAAACTTCCATGTTTTTACAAAGGAAAAATTGCGTACATTAATTCTCAAACCTTGCCTAGGTAAGAGTTATTTAATGGCATAGTGTAATGGAAAAAATGTTTGAAAAGGCCCAACTAACTCCTTTTTAAATATAATAAGGAATGATAAACACAACTTAACATGTAATACTCTGCTCAACCCTAATACTTGAATTGTTCTAAAATGGAGTAGGTTTAAAATTATAACCAAAAAATTTGTCGAAAAAATTATTTGGGTTTATAATTAAACAAAATTGGCATTTTTGTAAGCTGTTACACGACCATTACCACGATCGTCAACAAAACTGCATTTTTGTACTGAGGGTTACACCTTCCCATCAAAGATTTATCATCCTCATAGAAAGACCTCAAATGTTGTAAACTTTGCATATCCCATAAGCTATAATTGGTAAGGAGGTCGAAAAGGAATATGTAGTTCAAAAAGTTTATATCAATAATCAAGTATGTGCACTTCTTATTAAGTGAACATGCATACATAGATGGTGTTTTGCAATCAAAGTTTAATCAGAAATAGTTTCCTTTGTTACAAGGATAAATTTGCGTACATCTAACGCCCTTATCCCGCCTAGGCAAAAACCACTTTAACGACATCAAAGTAATGTATTATAACGTAATAGCTAAAATAATAGTTCAAAAAGTTTATATCAATAATCGAATGTGCACTTCTTATTTAAGTGGACATGCATATGCAAATGGTGTTTGCAATCAAACTTTAATCAGAAATAGTCTCCTTATTGTTACAAGGATAAAGTTGCATACATCTAACCCCTTATGCCACCAAGGCAAAGACCACTTTAACGGCATCAAAGTAATGTAGTATAACGTCATAGCTATTAGCTAAAATCAATAATCCATTATCTCATCATATGCAGTTACTTCACTTCGAAAGAAAAAAAAATGAATGCTGCTGACAAACCATGCAATTCCATCTTTTTGCCAACAAGCATGACAACTTGCCTATTAATACAAGTTGCACAAAACTAATATATTTTGACTCCAATTTGCATTACACTAAAGATCAATACAATCTAAAACAAGTTGGCTTCCCATGGAAAATTGCCTTGTAACCAAAGCAATACAAGTGAAACTTAGATGGAATTCAATGTGTAAAAGGCTCGAATAATGAAAATTACATGTGTACAACAAATAGAGTTTACTTGTGGACTACATGTTGAAGTAAGGCCACAAAATTATTATATGTGATAAAAAATTCCTCTTTCCAATGACAAAATGGAACACAATTCCATATTGATGAAAATTCAATTAGGGGGAGGAATTAAACTCCAAACATGTTGTATTCGTAAATAGGCGAATCGGGCTAAAAGAGTTGGTAGAGATAAAGATACTAACAGATAGAGCAAGAAGCTGCACTTTTGAGCTTTTATTTCCGAGACGCTTCTTTATTATCTTGAGGGCATCCTTTGCTTGCCTACATCACAATTCATTGTAAAAAGCGGTGGAGAAAAAGTCTTACATAAAGTAATGCTGAAAAGATTGACACTTAATAGTTTTCACATTCTGAAATTCTCGCATGAAAAGATCTATGCTAAAAACCATAATGCTGAGAGTTTGAACACATGTAACACTCTTCAATGTAATAAAAAAACAGCCTATGCTATCATCAAGCTAGAAAAATGATCAAAGATTAAAATTCGTAGTTTTAAAGCAACAACCAACAATACTGAATAAGTCACATAGATTTATGAAAATCGATAAAGCACTCAACCAAACAAGTACATTACCATTAACTTTTACACTTCCATAACAATAAACAAACCCACTACCAACTGTTCTTTAAATGTCTATTTACATCTCAATTTGTAAAATTCAACAGTGTAAAACTCAAACTTGGTATACCGTATACTATTAGTAAATTGACAAAAAAAATCATAAGTACTGGTCATTTGCGCAAAATAATCTTAACTATGGGTCGTCCTCCCAAATAAAACCCATTCAAGGTCAATCTATATTATCCTAACTTCTGACTGATAGGAGTAGCATCTTCTAGAACTGCAACGAGTGACCTAAAAAAACCTACTAAGCTAGTCACTTTATCGACATGGTGCATTGTAATTGGTCATCTTTTTTATTAAAAAAATTATTAAATTGAAATGTTTATACAAATATCCTAAAAAGACTTGAAATATGTTCCCATAAGGTGGACGTATTGATACTCCAATGTGTTGCTTCTCGAAATTCACATGTAATAGTCTTAAGTAATAAAAGGTTGATTCAAAGTGCATATCAAACGTGGGGCGTATTAATATTCATTTTGTCGAATGTCTAGATTTAGTTCCCATATGGACCCATGGGAGTGTATGTTTCCAAAAAAAATGCCATCTTTTGTGTTAAAATATCCATTGAAGTCGTCTCAAAATGCATGTCCTAAAAGAAGATATCAATAACATTCCACTATCCCAATACCATTAAGCGGCTCCCACCTAAAGTGGGGTTTGGGGGGAGTCGAGTGTGCACAACATTGCCCTTGTTAGTAATTAACAGTAATAAAGAGTTTGCTTCCCATTAACCTTTGTTAGCAAAAACCGCGTACAACACATAAATAAAAAGTGAATATGTAGAAAATATATTAGGAATATTGTATAGTATATTTTCCTTTTATTGTTTCCTTTAATTACGCATAGGATTATTCTAGTTACCATACTTAGTTTCCTAATCAGTGTATATATTAGGGACTGTATTCTATTATTTAGTAATACAAAAAAACCGTATTCCAAAATCTTCAATTTCGCTGTTCTTCATGGTATCAGAGCCGAACGGTTCAGATCCGGGAAAACACCGATAAACCGTTCTTTACTCATCATTTACCTTACCTACAATGGCAGAATCAATCAATGAATTCCAAACATCAAACCAGCTATTTTCTATGGAGCAGATGGAACAAATGCTCCATGTGTTCCAAAAATTCAATAAACCAGCAATACCAACCGAACCCACATTCAACCCATCCACAGTACAATTATCAGAAAAATTAAGCTATAACAATTACACAAAATGGAGCAAATTGATGTAGATGGCTATTAACAGTCGAGGAAGGGTCAAACACATTGATTCTGACCCACCTTCGGCTACAGATCCGGACTACCCACAATGGGCCCAACGAGATTCCATGGTAATTTCTACGATCTGAGTTCGACGGCAGCCACTTTGAAGCAAGGGAATGACACTCTTGAAAATTACTTTGGAAAACTTACCATGTTATGGAAGGAAATTGATAGACGGATGCCAAATCCGATGACCTACTGACATGATATTACGGCATTTAACAATTTCATTCAAACACAGAGACTTTACCAGTTTCTCACAGGCATAGATGAAAGCTTTGACAAGGAGAGAAGAGATCTACTCCACATGGAGCCCTTACCAACAGCTGATATGGCGTTTGCCACCATACGACGGGAAATTTCACGCCGAAAGATCATGACCGGTGTCTCATCATTGAGGTTGAACCCCTCAGAGATAGGATCGGGACTAGCCATGGCAAACAAAGAACCTTTCCGCAACCGTGAACAAGAGGACCGAAGGAAACTCCGGTGCACTCACTGTGGTGAGTCACGACATACCAAGGAAAATTGCTTCAAGCTAGTTGGGTATCCTGAGTGGTGGGATGATTTACAAAAGAAGAGGGCCGCCACCAAGGCACCGGTACACCGGACCGGCGGCAAGGCCAACTTGACAACTATAGATCACACCGGTGAGATCACCTCATCACATGGACAATCAGGTATGGAGTTTGGGGGAAGGGATGGCGCCATTAGAGAGCCAGAACCAGAAATCAGTAGAGAGGAGAGAGAAATGGCCGACAATGGGGAAGGGGAAGTGAGGGACTTTCCTTATTTTCCTTTAAATAACCCCACAAACCCTATCCACCCACACAAAATACCCCCACCCTTTTATAAAACCCAATCAGCCCACATCACACACCCAAGCCCAACAAAAATGACCTATCATATGTCCTACCCACAAAAACGTGACCCACAACCCTGTCCCAAATTTGGTCTCTTGAGTCAAACCCCAAACTCTCAATGGATATTTGACTGTGGTGCCACGGATACTATGACCTTTGACCCTAAGGATTTGACATCTATCCATTCGACTACCCGTACCCATGTCCAAACTGCTAATGGTGCATGTATTCCTGTTACACAAGCTGGTTCTGTTGATATTTCTTCGTCGATGCATATTAAAAATTGCTTGTTTATTCCGAGTCTCTCTCACAAGCTGCTCTCTGTTAGTCAGCTCACCAAAGAGCTCGATTGTACGGTTCTCTTAACTTCTGACGGTTGTTTTGTGCAGGATGCTCGGACTGGGACGCTCCTTGGACGTGGTACTGAACGGGGTGGCTTGTACTATGTGGACGAGACGGATCAAAAAGGTCACACCATGCTTGCTCACGGGACTCCCGCACAACAATTATGGACATGGCATCGTCGTTTAGGTCACCCATTTCTTGGTTATCTAAAACGTCTGTTTCCATCTTTTGCTAGTTTTGATTTGCCTTTGGACTGTGAAACTTGTGTATTGGCTAAAAGCCACAAACATTCGTACCCTCCTAGTTTAACTAAGACTAATAAACCTTTTGATCTTGTTCATTCTGATGTATGGGGCCCCGCTCCCGATATTAATTCTCATGGTTTTTCGTATTTTGTCTTATTTGTGGATGATTGCACTCGTATGAGCTGGGTTTATTTTCTTAAACGCAAGTCTGAGGTCTTTGATATGTTTGCTAAATTCTATAATATGATTCTCACCCAATTTCACACTCGCCTAAAAATCCTTCGCTCCGATAATGAGGGCGAATATATGTCACATAAAATGCAACAATTTTTTGCTAACCATGGCATCCTTCACCAAACAACTTGTCCCGATACCCCTCAGCAGAACAGGGTAGCTGAACGTAAGAATCGAACACTCCTTGAAATCACCCGTGCCCTATTGTTTGAGTCGCATGTCCCGGGCTCGTACTGGCCAGAGGCAATTTCTACGGCCAACTACCTTACCAATCGCCTTCCCACAAAATCCCTTCAATATCAAACCCCTCTTACCACTCTTACACATCTCTGTCCTCTCCCATCTTCTCATTCTCTCTCTCCTCGTATCTTTGGGTGTGTTGTTTATGTTCACCTTCCGAAACGGGACATAACCAAATTGGAACCTCGGGCTGTTAAGTGTGTCTTTCTTGGGTATGGTGTTAACCAGAAAGGGTATAGATGTTAGGACCCCACTCAAAATAAACTGTATACAACCATGGATTGTGATTTCATTGAGCATACATATTATTACACCCAGCCTAGATCTCAGGGGGAGATTAGTCATACTAGTGAGGATCTAAGCTGGTTGATCTATCCTTTGGCAAATAACGGTCAGGACCCAAAAGAGCAAGTAAGTGTCACCGCTGATATCGTCCCGGAAACTGGTGTACCTCCATCTCCTCAATCCACTCCTGTCCCCGAGCATCCAGAACAAGAGGTAATTCCTAATACTCCTGCTAATAACGATAATATGGATAATGTGGTGCCTAGTGATGATGTTCCCAGGAGATATGAGTTGCCCAAGAGGAGTACACGGGGAGTACCCCCGAGGAGATATGATCCGGAGTTTGAATCCCAGAGGTCTCGATACCCGATTGAGCAAATGAACCAGGAGCAAATGTCTCAGGCAGCTATTGCATTCAATGCCGCTCTCTACTCAAACACTTTACCAAAAACCACCGAAGATGCCTCAATGATCCGAAGTGGAGAAAAGCCATGGAAGATGAGATCTCTGCTCTTAAGAAGAATGAAACTTGGGAAAGATGCACTCTACCGAAGGGAAAGAAAACAGTAGGGTGTAAATGGGTTTTCTCAGTAAAGTATCATGCAGACAGAACGATTGAAAGGTACAAAGTCCGGCTCGTAGCAAAGGGGTACACTCAAACCTATGGAGTGGACTATTCAGAAACGTTCTCTCCAGTAGCCAAAATTGACACTATCAGAGTTCTGTTCTCTATAGCAGCAAATGAAGATTGGCCCCTGTATCAGTTCGATGTCAAAAATGCCTTCTTACATGGGGAAATTGAGGAGGAGGTTTACATGGAAGCACCACCAGGGTTCTCGCACGAATATAGCAAGGGTGAAGGGTGTAAACTAAGGAAGGCGTTATATGGGTTGAAGCAATCTCCTAGAGCATGGTTTGGAAGGTTTACCACAGCAATGAAGAAGTTTGGGTACAAACAAAGTAACTCCGATCATACTTTGTTCCTTAGAAGGAGAGGTGGACGAATCACGTGCCTTGTAATTTATGTGGATGACATGGTTATTACAGGGAATGATGAACGGGAGATCAATGAACTGAAAAGACGGCTATTCCTTGAATTCGAAATGAAAGACTTGGGAAATTTAAAGTATTTTCTTGGGATAGAAGTTCTAAGGTCAAAAGGGGAATCTTCATCAATCAAAGGAAATACATCCTTGACCTTCTGGCTGAGACAGGAATGATGGATTGCAAACCAGCAGAAACACCGATAGTAACTAACCATGGGCTACAATTCATTGAAGGAGCTGAAATGGCAGACCAAGATCGATATCGGAGATTAGTGGGCAAGCTTATATATCTCTCACACACTAGGCCAGATATTGCCTATGCAGTGAGTGTGATGAGTAGGTTCATGCACCGTCCTCAGATACAACATGAGGAAGCAGTTATGAGACTCTTGAGGTACTTGAAGGGTACCAGCAGTCGGGGAATCTTCTTTGGGAGAAATCAACAATTAGACCTAGTAGCCTATACTGATGCAGACTAGGCTGGTGATCGTGATGACAAAAAGTCAACATCTGGGTACTTCACTCGTGTAGGAAGGAACTTGGTCACATGGAAAAGTAAGAAGCAGAAGGTGGTAGCTCTATCTAGTGCTGAAGCAGAGTTTAGAGGAATAGCTAAGGGAATTACAGAAGTTCTATGGATTAGGAAGCTTTTGGGAGAATTGGGCTTCCAGCAAGAAGGGGCATGTAAACTCTACTGTGACAACAAGGCTGCAATAAGCATCTCAGAAAATCCTGTTCAGCATGATCGCACGAAACATGTGGAAATTGACAGACACTTCATCAAAGAGAAGTTGGAAAAGGAAATCATCGATCTTCCCTTCATCAGATCCAAAGATCAATTGGCAGACATCCTTACAAAAGCAGTATCTTCTGAAGCATTCAAAGCTGTCTTATGCAAGTTAGGCGTTTGTGACCCTACGACCTAACTTGAGGGGGAGTGTAGAAAATATATTAGGAATATTGTATAGTATATTTTCCTTTTATTGTTTCCTTTAATTACGCATAGGATTATTCTAGTTACCATACTTAGTTTCCTAATCAGTGTATATATTAGGGACTGTATTCTATTATTTAGTAATACAAAAAAACCGTATTCCAAAATCTTCAATTCCGCTCTTCTTCAGAATATACTTTAATGAGCCATTTTCAAGTTAATACAAAACTATTTCTAAAAAATTTCAATGCATCACAACAAACACGAATAACATAACAAATTAACATCATATACATCATGCTAAATTAGTGATACCTAGTTTGCTATCTATTCCATTTTAAATTCATAAATCAACCAATTGGCCCACAGTAAACCAAAATTGACCATAATGCACTTCTTTAATACATAATTTGCAGAAAAAATAATCAATTTGGTAACATTTGACAAACTATATACCACAACATAACATCCAAAACAAAAGTTTACCCTGGGTCCATGTTAATAACATCACAAAGCTCCATGTTTACTGCCCAATCTGGACCAATTAACATGTCACTGGTCGCCCTCTCGGCAATTGCTGCTGCATTATTAGCCATCGCCTGAAAATTCCTTCAATCGTGTATTTCTCTTTATTACCTACACAAGAGCCCCTTATTCGATTAACGCCTAATATAATTAAAAATACTGTATCTCATATTAGACAATAAGTACAGCTCAGTCTGATCAAATTAAATATAACCTCTTAAGTTTCATCACATCAGTATATAATATTCCAGCAAATAGAAGCATAAAACCGTTTTGAAAAGCATACATGAATTGAAACCACAAAATATCAAAACAACAGAACCTCATAGTATTCAAACCTAAAACCAATCAATTAACACAAAATCCGTCATAAAAAACCTCAATATAAAACAAATAGTAGACGAAATGATGAAAAACTAGAAATCACCAGAAAGCTTAATTGAATTGATCTGGATCCACTAAATAATAACAAGACTGAATCCGTGCGAAGACGATCAAGAAACAAGAAAATGAAATCAAAGATGATAAATAGAATTGGAATCAAATAAATGAAGAAAGAGCGAAATTCGAAAATCTTACCGGTAAGAGAGAGAAAGAGATGATGAGGATGATGAATTACGCTCTAAGTTAGCTTGTGAAGTCAATAGAAAACAAAAGGGAAATGGTGAGGCAACGACAAGTATTTAGAGAGAGATAGAATAATTAGTGTGAATGAATTATTATTATTTTTTCATTTATTTAGGATTTATGGAGTATTATTTTGTTTAAATACAAGGTTTACTTCCTCCGTTCTGAAATACTCGCTACATTTTCATTATCGACACTATTCATCGTTTAAGCTTATTTTATATATTGCGGCTAATGTGTAAGAAAAAGATAGTCAGGTGAGATCTTGTTTGAATCGTCTAATCGCATACTTTCATACTCCCTATTCTACCTATTAGTCTCATTGATTTTTTTTCACTATTCACTTATCACTCTTGATTTGTTTTTTATTCTTAATCTATAAGTTAAAACATAGTCATGTGAGATCTTGTTTGATTCGTCTCAATACAACGATTATTAATATCTACTTTTTATAATGTTTAATTACAAACAATTAGAGATACTAAAGGTTAAAATATTGTCTCGACAAGTGTAAAAAACAAATGGGACTAATAGGTTAAATAGGAGATACTAATATATAAATAATCAAAATAACGCATTGAACTGTGCAAAAAGTCAAATGTAGCAAGTAGCAAATATAATAAAACCGAGAAAGTATTATTATTATTATTATAGGACGGTGAAGAAAGAGAAAGGGGTTGCATAATACTCCGTATTACTAAAACACTTTCTGAGGTTTTCGACTTTTCGTCAGCGTTTGTGTTTTGCCCTCCGATGCGGACTTTCAACTTCAAAGGAACGCGTTTCATAGTTCAAACCCATAATTTGGTTTATTTGTCAATAAATGTTTGTAAAAAAAATAATTAAAAAATTTTCAATTATAATGTTCACGATTTGTTTAGTTAGTGGTATTAAATAGTGGTAATGAGAATGCTTTACAATGTATAAAAATCTTTTGATGGCATTCTCTAATAAATTTAGCAGCAAAGAGCTAAATACATACTCCCTCTTATTCTTCATACTAGTCTCATATGCTTTTTGGTTACTATTTACTAATCACTCTTAATTTGTATTTTGCTCTTAATCTATAAATTAAAATATAGTTATATGAGATCTTATTTTATTCGTCTCAATACAAAAATTATTAATATCAAATTTTGAATTATCTACTATTAAAGTATTAAATGTTAAAATATTGTCTCGACATGTGTGAAAAAAGTAAATGGGAGAAGTAGGGTGGATAGGAGGGAGTATATAAAAATCTTAAAAAATAAATATAAAATCACATCAAGGAAAGAAAATCAATTTATAGTCTACAATAAATATAAGAGAAGAAAGAACAGAAATTTGAAATTGAGCCAACTTGTAAATGGAACATTCTAAAAGTTAAAATAATATATTTGCTCTGGATTTTAACAGATTTTAGCAGTTGCTACAGTATCAGTATCAATTATTGTTTCTCAACTGATCGTATTTGGTAAATATTTCTCCATGTATAACGTAAAATATAATTAAGTGGGATCTTGTTTAATTCATCTCAATGCATATTTTCATAATATTAACTTTTCAAAATTTTTTATCATATGAAATTAGAGACACTAAAAATTAAAATCGTGCATCAAATAGCATAAAAAAGTATAACAATTATTAAAAACCAAAAAAAACAGATAAATAGTCTTTTAAATGAATAAATTAAAGTTAAAACCTTTAAAAATGTTTCTTATATTCCAAAAACAAAATGTTTCTTAATATTTATTGTAATTTTTTCACTATATTTTATTTCGCTTATAAAACCACATATAAATAAAAAAACATATATTCAAATCAAATTACAAAGTTAAAGTTAGAGCCTTTAAATGAAATTGATACATAAATTAAAATCTATATTTTACGGTAGTGGCTAGTTGCTTCATACATGTTCCCTTTTATTTCTTTATATAATCATTGTGGTTTTTATTTTTATTTAATTAATTTTTATTATTTTTTTATTTAGACCTAGTTTTTTCTTGGTTGTTTTCCTATGTAAGTAGATGTAATTTTGAAATAATGTTGTCGTTTATATTCTCTTTTATGCAGGGCTTTTACTATTTGGGATAAAATTGACTACATTTCTCTAATGAAGAACGAAATTGTCCGTCACCTTCACTCACCCAGTTGCGACTTTTGAGCGAAATATTGGGTAAAATGATGATGACGACCATTGACCCACGTAAATACTTAATAATAAAAGAATTATATTTGTTGACCGATTATTTCGATTATTTATTTAATTCCATAATCTTCGATTTCTCGTTTGTTGTACTGACTTGCGGGGACAAAAAAAGTAGACTTTTTTGTGCTGAATTCTTAACCATGTTTTATTTACTGTTCGATGAGATCTACGTCACGCATGATTCAAACATGTACATTTTTTCACTCGTAATTTCTTTCATATAGAAGTACTCCACTTTTGATGTCAACTCTTAGAAATTAGAGTTGTAGACAAGGTGTTCGACAAAATGTCTGAGTGAAAAAGTGACTGTGAACCGGTTGGCGCTAGCAATGAGAAATTGTTCTTTTTGTCACTAAAATAACATGGGTATTACCTTATCAAATCGCTCATAATATTTTACTTTTAAAGGAAAATTGCTAATTGATGTTTATGTGATGCGTTTGACTGATGATGGATGATTCATAGTGTGTGCATTGTCATCTGTCTTGCTTATGTGTGTTCTGTGTCTTTTATTTGCCAAGGGTCCCTTTGGCCGCGAAAACATATCTTCTTTGATTAGGATATGATTTTTCAACTTCCATCTCTCTTCACACCCAAACATAGCTTCTATAAGCTAATACATTGAGTATGGTGACGATGATAATATGTACATTGCCCATATGTCTTTTTTGCGTCCGTTTTTGAAAGTGAAACTTGGGTATTTTGTTAACTTTAAATGCTGAGTACAGAGCAATGAATCTTTATGTTCTAGTAAATGATTGAGATTCATGATTATTTATCGCATATTCGCAAATAATTCTATCTGAACTAGTGTAAGGTTGCGTATATTGACTCCCGTTATCTAGGCTAGGCAAGAGCCATTGTAGTGGCCTTGACGTGATAATGTAAGTGTTCCTATTCAGATAAAGGACCGTGCTTCTTTTCTCTTCACGGAAGTTAGAATGACTAAGAAAGGATGAATCACTATTGTGCTTGTTTGAATCACAAATTTTTTCTGTTCTTTAACCACTAATCCTAGTTTTTATGAAGGAGCTTTGCTGTCTGTCTGTCTGTGTTGTGATGTGGTACACACCCCGCATGGTCTGCTGCTTAAAATCTCTTTAAGAGTACCATCACAAATTGGATTAATTTCATGTTGTTTTCGTGTCAATGTGCTACCGGTTTATATCATGATGCTGTTTATGTTTTTGTTCGAAATGAACTCACACGACATTGAATGATTACTTGTTTTGGATGTTTATGAAAACTCCATGTTGGTTTCGATAATCAATACCATTACACCAATGTCTAAAAGCTTGCAAGAAGCATTTTTGTTCAAGCATGCTCTATTTTCCCTTTAGCAAGTCCAGTTGGTAAAGTCCAATAGATGAACGATGAATCAGATTCATGTTTACCTTGTAAATTAAGCAAGTAATTTTGGAAACTTTTACACTATGTTTGGATAGCAAATTAGGAAAGAAAAGAAAGGAAGAGAAAGGGAAGGAAAGGAAGGGAAAGGAAAGGGAAGGATAAGGAAGGAAAGTGTATATTGTTTGTTTAGAAGGGAAAAGGAAGGAATAAAGTGTTTTCCTTCCAAATCTTTCCTCTTTAGGAGAGATTATCTTCTTAACAAAATTTGTTCACATTTTCCTTCCAAATCCCTCCCCTTTAAATCCCTTCCCTCCAAATTTGTTATCCAAACAAGGGATATCTCCTCCCTCCAAATCCCTTCCCTTCCTTTCCCTCCATTTCCTTCAATCCAAACACACCCTTAGAGCCTGAAGCTGATGTCGTGATGTGCATCTATATAATCAAGTCCAGTAGTCTTTGATTTGAGAAATAGATTAGCTTCCTTAATGTTCACCTTGCTACTTGGTGAACAGTCTCAAAGGCTTTACATTCTTTTCTCATTATATATTCAGATATCTACATTTGGGACTCGTTTCCATATCAAATCAATACAACGACAAGATTCCATTACCCCGATGTTATTAAGTGGTTCCCAACTAGGGCGTGGTTAGGAGGGTCGGATGTACGCAACCTTATCCTTGTTAATGATAAACTAACAAAGAGGTTGTTTCCGATTGACCCTTGGTAGCAAACATCTGCGACTTCACATAAATAGAAAAAATGCACATGATTTAGTGAGCTATTTTACTTTAGTTTTCATAATCTGAAACCAAAAAACTATAAATCTTTGACCCCATCAAAATAATGAACATTTCTATATCAAATCACTGCCTGGTAGTATTTCTATATCTAAGAGCTACTATTGCACTCATGATTCATCATCTGTTCAATAATTTATTTATGATATTGTACACACTTCATTGTTGTGATTGTGCTGTAAATCTCGTATGGGCTGGTAAACACCAAGACAATATTTTCAATCTGTTTCAGTTTCAGGTAAGGAATAGCAAGCAGCAGATTTTGTGTGAAAAAATCATGTGAAAGCAACTGAAGGTCTATAGATCATCCTGAGCATCAAATGCCTCTTTGACATAGCTACAAGATTGTAAGTCTCGGGATCACTTTCTGCTCTTTCACCGAATTCTACACTTTTCTGTTCTGACTTCACGTTATTTCTGAGCTAAAATCCTCATCTGCATCGAAAGTAATTTCTGTCAACTGAATCTCCTCAAACTTGTCAGATACTTTCTGTTTTTGCTCCTGGACAGTAAGAATGCTGCTATAGATGGGTTATGTAGTTTTATCCTACTGAGGGGCAGAGCACACAAAAATTTTGTAAGGGAAAGTAGCTCGTTGTCTTTACATACGACATGTATATGGTGTGATGAATTTGTTATCAGGCTCGTACATAACAATACCCGCATAAGAGGAGAGTTTGAGTTACTTGCACGCAAACTCGATGAGGTTTTATCCTAAAACCAATTGTTATTAGGAGTAGCCCATCAAGTATATTTGTTAGTCAACCCCTCTCTAATTCTTCGATGTGGGATGACACATGGGTTATTTTCCAACATGGTGAAACTTGCATAACTTTTTGAGAAGAGGAGGGAATCAGCTCTTCAAATTTTTGTGAATTGTGATTTGTGAGTTATGGTTTCTGGTGCCTACTGTGAGGGCATCATATAGGATGGCTTTTAACAGTTGATATCTTACACTTCAATTCAAAATTTCATGTTACTTCCGTATCAATGTGCTACATATTTATGTCATGGCGATTTTTATGGTTTTGTTCGAATTCGAACTGAACTCGCATGACATAGAATGATTTATGCTTCAATATTCAGTACCAATGTCTAAAAACTTGCAAGGAGCATTTTTGTTTAAATATGCTCTATATTTACATCGAGATCGACCATTTCTTGCCAAATCTGTTTTTGTTTTTAATAGCTGCAGAGTTCAGGATGCATATCGAAACACTACTTATTACATTCAAGACTCATCATCATTCAATAATTCATAAACAAGATTGTATACACTTCATTGTTGTGATTGAACTGAAACCAAGTCGATACATAGACAAAATATTATTCAATCTGTTTCCATTTCAGGTAATGAACATCGAGCATGCATTTTCTGTACGAAGATCTCCATCATCCTGGCCATCAAATGTCTCTTTGACACAGCTACAAGTTTGAAAGTTTCAGGATTACATCCCGCTCTTTGATTTGGCTCTTTACTTCTTTTCTGTTTTGACATCTCGTTATTTTTGAACTACAATCCTCGTCTACCCTTCAGTATTTTCTGTCAGCTGAAATTCCTCAAACTTGTCCAATACTTTCTGTTTTTGCACCTGAATAGTAAAGTTTATGACGCGTGAGGGGAAAAGTGTACTAAAACGATGCATTCTAAGTACAACAATTTGAAAGCGGATATGCAGATGTACATGGTGAAACATGCACGACTTTCATAAGGATAAAGGGTGCGTTTTGATTAATCTATTAGAATTAATCGATTCAATTAGTTGATCGGAGATCCGGTTTTGTTAATATGATATAGAATAAGAAAGCTTAGGCATTTCACTAGCATATAGAGAACAGCCCAGTAATCAAACAAACTCCAGTTTCTATAGATAATATTGTACACATCCTCGAAAACTGGTATATATTTTGCTATGAATATCTTATTGATGGAAAATACTTACAAAAAAATACATGATTGTTGCCTTTAGTAGAGGCATGTTTCCCGTCTATTTCTTCCCTCCGATTCTTTTTCCGTTAAATATGCAGCAGTTGGGTAGTAATCTGTTGCTGCGTCTGCATAAGAAAAGGCGTTCATTAAGCGAAGTGAATGAGAGAAACATATATTCGATTTACTGATCATTCAAAAGCCGGTCTTTTTGTAGGGATAAATAGGGACATTAGTTCATGCCATTCAATATAGTTGGTACAATAGTTTGTAATATGGCTCCATTTATCAGCATTTTCCAAGGAACAAAAAGCATTTCTATGAGATTCTATTAAATTCACTTAACAATCATAAAGGAAACAGGCCAGGGTAAGAGAGGGGAGGGGGTTGTATTTTCCTTGCAAAGCCAATATGTGAAGGCATTGATTTATCCCAAGGGGGTGGAAATTGAACAACTCCTATTTTCCCCAAACCCCTCTCCTTTTCCATAACCAAACAAGGGAAAATGGATCTCTCCCTCCACCTAATTTCTTGATTAGAACACACCAATGAGAAACAAAAGCCTCCTCACTGAACCATCTTCTTATATGATGTTTCGTCTTTCGCGTCTCTTCTCCCTTGCATAATTGCAGAGTTTTGGAACTCGATGACTATTTCTTATCTAATTATACATATGACCACACTAAACCATATTTAACCCCTCAAATGAAGCATTGTCCTCTAAACAAATATCTGCCATTTTTATCATCAGTTAGGAAGTGTTGAATGGCAGCTAACATAATTGACCTTTTTTCATAAAGAAAATTCCTTGATAACTTGCAAAAGATCAAATCTAAAACTCTCAATGTTACTTCTAATATAGTACTATAATCTCAAGATTAAGGGTGTGTTTGGATGGAAGAAAAATAAAGGGAAAGGAAAGAAAGGGATTTGGAGGGAGAAAGAATTTTTTGTTTGGATAGCAAAATTGGGGGAAGAAATCAGAAGGATTTGATTGATACTTTTTGTTAAGGTTCTGATCTCTTTAAAGTTGAAAAGATTTAAGAAAAAAACTCTTATCTACCTTCCTTTCCCTTCCAATTCCTCTTTATACAAACAAGAGCTATTTCCCTTCAATTTCTCTTGCCTTCCTTTCCCTTACCTCCCATCCCCTTCTCTCCCTTTTTTTTTCTCTCTAAAATCGAAATGGCATACAGAACACAACATCATCATCATGCCCAATATATTCCGCTTATAGAAGTTATGACCGAGAGTCTAGGGAGAGTTAGATGAGGGCAAACCATACCCTTATCAATAGACATAAGGAGGTTCAGCCGATGAGATCCTCAACTCGAGATTGACCTACAAATACTATACACTATACAAAACACAATACATGATAAACCACTAGCATATTCAATTGATAGCTACACAATATACCTTCCATTGCTACTATTGCTGCTACTGCTACTGCTGCTCCGACTGCTCGTACTCTGACTACTCAGACCATTACTTTCTTCGCTCTCACTAGATATGCATGATTTCTTCCTCCACCACTCTTTCTCCCCAAACTTAACATGCCCATTTGATGTCTGCCCCCCTTTAGGCATTGGTGCTACCTTAAAACTACTAGTAGCATTCAAATTTTTCTTACTTTTCCTTGACCCCAAAAAGGGAAACACTGATGTCTTAAGAAGAAATTTTCCATTATCAACACTTCTACTCCTTACCATCTTCTTTTTACTCTCACTTTTCTTCACTCTTTTCCCATTCTTCCTCTGTTTCTTCATCTCCTTACCCTCCTTAACCGCCATTATAGGCTTCTTTTCTTCAGGAATGTCAATCTCTTTTTTCACCTCCATATCCACACCACCCTTCTGCTCAACTATATCCTTCAAAGACAACTCATAAAACGTCTCAGGCAAGTCCCTAACCATGTCCATTAACTCCCTCCGCCCTTTCGCAATCGCCTGAGTCCTCGAACGAGGTGACATGGCTTGATAGCTTTGTTGGTTACAATTCAATGGATTCACAGCAGGAAATTCAACAGATTTTGAAGGAAAACTTTTAGGAGAAGTTGACCTCCATAACTGTGGTGTAGAAGGATCAGAAGACTGATCATCATCTTCCACAACAGAATCAACAACAAGAAACCTTAAACCTCCATCATTTCGATCCTCGATTATCATACTAGTATTAGTATTAGTATTATCACCACCATTTTCATGGGAATTTGCTCCATTACTAGTTTCAAAAGTGAAAGTCTCATTGAATGATGATGATGGTAAAGCAAAACTATCAACTTCAAAACTATCATAAGATCTTAAACTTGCTGTACTATCATAAGATCTTAAACCCAAATTGGGATCATGATCATATGATAAAGCTTGTCTTCTGGGTTTGAATGTATGATTTGATGGCTTAAAACCACCATACCCATCATTTAGAAGACCAACAGGATCATATAAATGAATTCGATTTTCTGGGTGTTTGGAATTGGAATCAAGCATGGTGAATTAAATGTGATTGAGAAGATTTTTGTGGGGATTTGAAGAGGGGAAATGAAATGAAAGATGATGAGTTTGGTGGGTTGGATTGTGTGTTTAAAGAACAGAAAGGAAATGGAAATGGAAATGGAAATGGAAATGGAAAAGGAGAATGTGAAATGTTTATGGTTGTGAGAATTGACAAGAAGAAACGAGAGGTTTAGATAGTCATTTTTTTATATAAGAAAATCTTTTGTGATTTCAGCAATGCGTGCGGGAGGGTTCACAAAAGTCAAGTTGTTCTTCTAGATGGCCTGTGATGTGGGGCCCTTTCTTTGTTTTGTGGAAGTATTTTGTGTTTTTTCTCTAATTTTTAGATTTTTTTAAATAGAAAGAGATAAGCTTGTAGTGATAAGTGTCAAAGATTAATATCGATATTAATTCGCCTTTTGAATTTGCATCATATATGATCTTAAAACATCTCAAGTAAAGGATTAAAAAGTGTAATCATAAATAGGGTTTGGCCACTCATTTTAGTATGTCCTTTTTTGCTTTGTTATAGTTTTTTTCAACTCATCTTATATGAGACCGTTTAGGCAAATCCTTTGAGAGATCAACTCTAATTGGCATATAAAGAAAATATAGAATAAGAGTAAGAATTAAACTCTAATGGATTGGGTCTGAGAGGCGTCTATAAAAAAAACGGTCTCTCAAAACACTTGCTGATTTTTGAAATCGATCATCTTAAATTATAAATGATCACTTTAAATCAGCCCAATAAAAATGGACAAAAAGAAATAGTTGAGGCTTCCCATTGTTTTCTTAATTACCAAACAAATTTAATGATACTTTCCACATTTAAAATTTAAATTTTGTGTCTTAATGACGCATCATTTACTCTTTATTATGCTATAATAGGTAAGTGTAGTATTGAACATATTACCAATTTTCACGATCTTAATTTGTGTATACTCCTTAACACTTGTATATAGGGTGTTCATAATCGAATACTGAATTCAATTCGATCCGAATATCAAATAATAAAAGCTCTTTGTGTTTCAATCTGGTTAAAACGTATCTTGGTTATCCAAATTGGATATTCTTTTTTATTTTTAAATTGTCACTCTATGTTTTATATTCATTTTATTATGTTTTTTATTTTGATTACATTATTACTTGCACCCATTATAAGACTAACACTATATTTGGATAGCAAATTAGGAGAGAAAAGAAAGGAAGGGAAGGAGAAGGAAAGGAAAGGGAGGGATAAGGAGGGAAAGTGTATTTTGTTTGTTTAGAAGGGAAGGGAAGGAAAAAGGAAGGAAAGTGTTTTCCTTCTAAATCTTTCCTCTTTAGGAGAGATTATCTTCTTAATAAAATTTGTTTAAATTTTCCTTCCAAATCCCTCCCCTCCAAATCCCTTCCCTTCAAATTTGTTATCCAAACAAAGGATACCTCCTCCCTCCAAATCCCTCCCCTTCCTTTCACTCCATATCCTTCAATCCAAACACACCCTAAAAGTAAAAGTTATTGTCATTTAGCAAAAAATAATATTTAGTGGTGTAAGTAGTTATTTCCGATTTCGTTACAATGTCTAGCATTTTGAAACTAAAAGTAACGATTTTAGATTTTCTCTGTACTTTCTCATCAAATTATTCCAACAATTATCATAATAGCTGCTTAACTGAACATTAATATATCCACAAATAAGTATAACAATATATATCCAACAACTACAATTGTGTAGCTATAATTATATTATAAAGAAAACAAGAGGGAAAATATTTTAAAAAATTAAGAGTATATAAATTTTAAAAAAAAAAAGTTGGATTGCTAATATTTTGTCATTGTATGAGCAATAAATGTAGTTTTATGATACTAAAATTTTATATGGTCACAAAGTCATATGTAGAATGTATCAATGTAGTAGGCTAATTCTTTGGAAACTTATAGGTGGCAATAAGTTGGTGCATAAGAAGTCATTAACATGTTGTATTAATGGTATCCCACTCAATTTTTGGTACTACATAATTTTCAACATAACATCACTATCACTTAAATTGATATATCACAATTTTTTAAAGGCCCCTAAAATTGGTCTTTTCTTTCACCAAATTAATTTATAAATGTTTGTATACCTGATTTTAAACATCTACAACCACAAAATTATTTTGATTATTGTCCTTTGTTTGAATAGTGGTAGCAAATTTTACAAGTAATTATGTCATCGACTATACTATCTATCTTCTTAGGATCAAATATTTCGAGATTAATACCAGAAGTATTATATTTAAAAGGAAAAATTGTTATTAATAATTCAACCTTTTACTTGTCCGCTGTGAATAATCCAATCTTTTGATTATTTTTTAATAATCTAACGTTTGCCCTTAATTCGCTGTAAATAATTCCACCTTTATTTTAGTTTGCTAGCAACATATCCTATTATTACCCATTATTAACAATAAGGTATGTTGTGAGCAAATTTATCACAAAGGTCGGATTATTAGAAAATAATCAAATGGTGAGATTATTTATAACGGATGAGTGAAAAGTTGGATTATTAATGCTAATTTTTCCTATTTAAAATTTTGTTTTTTTTAACTTTTATTTCTGAAGGATTGAACACAAAAGTAGTCTAATTATTTGTTGGATTTGATGACTCATAATCTCAATCTAGGTGTTTAATGATTTATTAATGATGTGGTGATGGGCGGTTCTGGGGCCGTGCGAGGTGCCCAATCACACAGGGCCTCCGAATCTAAAGGGTCTCATATTAAAAAATTATTGTAGAATAGTATACTATTGGGGTAGAGTAGTTGGTAAGAGTTTTACTTAATGTATCAATAATCATATGTTCGGAACCTATTAATTACATTTTTCTCTCCTTTTTTATCTCTTTCCAAAACAACTCTTAACCTTCCAAATATTTTTTCTTACCTTATTTAATGTTTACACATTCATCAAATATCAATTATCACTAACTTAATTTATAAAAATAATCAACAATTTATTTTTAATTTTTCAACCTTTTAAACTTTTACTCTTTTCATTATTCGTCATCAATTTATTACTATTTTTTTCTCTTTCATATTAACAATAAAAAAGAAAGTTTAATTTTTAACAACTTAATTTAAGTTTAAAAAATATAAATTATATTGAATTTTTATTTTGTTAATTTTTTTTAATTATAAAGGGCCCTAATTTTAGAAATCTATAAATAGTAAACAGGGCCTTGAAATTGTTTGCTCCGCCCCTAGATGTGGAGTTTATTAATTTCAAAATACGTCTAGTAGCTATAGAAATATGATGCAAAATTAGAGCAGATCCATAATTGAACTGTTTGGCTTCAGTGAATCCCGCTCGACCAAGCCAGCTCAAAGTGGTCTAGGGTTTGATTCTCGTTGTGCCCACCTCTACCCTTCTCCTTCCCTCATTACGTCTATATATAATAATTTCATATAAAAATAATATGAGAATATTTTTATGAAACCTACCCTGCAATAACTACTCGATCTGACCTGATCCAATCCTATATATCAAAGCCCGGCCCAATAAAAGTCAATTCGTTATTAACGATTTGTTTAAAAGCGATATGACCCTAATTAATTCAACTGTTAGGTCGATTCGCCTTAACGAGCACTTCTAGTGAAAACCGATGAGCTCTATTGTGTTGTAGACTTAAAAATACAAGGTTACAAATTACAAGCCAATGACCAACACTTGTTTGGCTTTCTTGTAAACCACGATGGTAAATATTATGACAATTTTCTTATTTTTATTTATTAATGTTACGTTGTATAAAAAAGGATACATACAAAATGAAGCCACAATATAGTACTCCCTCCGTCCCATTAGTTTTGTCCACATTTCTATTTTGGGATATACCACTTTAAATGTCCACTTTCCATTTTTGGCAAATAATTAAAATCTTAATCTACCTATCCCATATGTTAAATTACATAAATACCCCTACTTAAAATAAATTAACCCCATTAATTACACCCCCTTAATCTACGCCACCCTTAATCTTTCCCTCCATTTCCTCAATATATCCCCACCCTTCCCATTCCAGAACCCTAACCCTAATTCACTCGACACTTCTTGAACCTTCCTCTCTGTTCATCTTCATCTGGGTTCATCTTCATCTGGGTTCATCTTCATCTCTGTTCATCTTCATCTCTGTTCATCTTCATCTTCTTCTTAGGTATTCATCCTTACCTCTCTGTTCATCTTCATCTTCAATCTTTTCTCTCTCTCTCTCTCTCATTATCCGTAGATCTGCGTTTTTTTTATGGGTTCTCCAAAATCTCATCTGTCATGGCAAGATTCATTAGAGGATAACATTTTAGTTGGAACTCCTAATCCGTGGTTTGACTACTACCAATACGTCCCAGATTCTCCTACCATTTCAGTGGAGACAGATCCTAATTGGGGAAGAGAATATGATACTGAAGATGAAGAGATTATGGGTTTGTTTGATCTGCAAATTGATCTACAAGATGAACTTATTGCAAATTTTTTTCCCTCTTCTTCAGATGAAGAGTCCCTTGATGATGGCGATTTGGACCCTGATTTTGATGATGTTCATGGTCCCTTCTCTCGTATGTGGATATTCGTAATCTCTGACTGGTGATGATTTCGTTTTTGTTGTTGTTGTTTTCTGTGTTCTTGAGTATGCATTTTGTGATGGTCTGTGATTTTTTTTTGAGACCTTTGTTCTGGCTGAAAACCCTATGAATTTTTTCTGATTTTTGAGGGTTTTTTTCCGATTTCTTTTTGCTACAAAAAAACCCTAATTCCTCAAGTTGCCATCAATCTTTGAGGGAATAAGCCACCAAGCAAATTAGTTTAGGAGGCTATTCCTTCACAAGATTTAGGAGGCCTTTTGGGATTTAGGGTTCTCTATGAGGACAAAACTTGCTATCATGTTTAACTGAGAGATTTTTAACTCCCCCCAAAAAAATTGAAGATTTTTTAAAGCCAACTTGTTCTATTTCATGCATTTCAAATGTTTAGCATTAAACAAAATACAATGTTGATGTTTACATTCTAAACATTTTGTACTAACAAAAGTAATTCCAAAAGTTCCAAAAGCTTTGATATGTTCATGTAAGGTGCATATTTGTGATGTTTTTCTTGACCTGCTGCTACTGCTCTGTTTGTTGGCCTTCTGATATGTTGATGTCTTCGTTTTGTGAACCTTCTGCTACTGTTGTTGATGTTGAGGCTGTTGTGTTTGTTGCTACTGTTGTGTTTGTTGCTACTTGTGTTGTTGATGTTGAGGGTGATGTTTGATGAAAAGAGTTGTGATCTTTTATGCCCAAGTAGAACAGTAGTACATCAAATACATCTTTGTCTACTTTTGTGTCTAAAAAACGTAGTGTGTCAAAAATTAAATCCCCATTGACACTCAAATATTCAGGTAATAAACCTTCCCTTGCAAGCTTTGTCTTGTTCATATGGAGAATGTGATAGTCTATCCCTCCCAATTTCTTGAGTACTTCTATTTTACATGCCTGTAAAGTAACCCAAACAAATTTCAGTGTTTTTGGTGTTAGTGCATCATATGCATTTTGCACTACTGTCACCAAGTCTTTGTAATTGTATGCTGAGTGTTGGTGTTGAAGGGCTTGTATTGATCTAAGCCACCAATATTTGCTACCTCTCTGAATGCTGTGTCATCATCTGTGATATGGGGTTTTGCATTATCTTGTTGGATGTATATCACTTTGCTTGCTCCTTGTGGCCATTTTGCTCTTATACTTGGCAATATTTGTTGAATAATCATGTCTCTTGTGTGCTGTTTTGTTATGGATTGAATGGGTTTTGTTTCCATTTCACCCCTTTTCCTGTTTTTTGAAGATCTTTGTGCTGGTGCTTGCATTGTAAATGGAAAAATTCCTATTTTTCCATCAAAAATCAGTTCACCATCACATGAATAAATGGGTTTTGCCACAGCACACATGAACATGATCTTGGGAATAAAACGTTTTGATTGTATCTCTCTATGTGGTTCTTGTTCTTGTGGTGTGAGATAATAATTTTGTGTTGTTCTTGTTAGATAAAATAACTTTTCATCTATATGAACCACATTAGACATGTCAGTAAATGTAAATGTTCTACCATCTTCCTTAACTGTAATGCTACATAAACAAAAAATTAACCTGTCTAGTTTGTTTTGATCATTCAGTAAGGGCTTGATTGCATTTGTATGCTTTCGTATGATGTTCCTCTCCTTCCATCTCCACACAGTGCTTTTACTTACATTCATTGCACTAGCTACTGCATATATGCTTGTTTTTTGAGCCTTTGGTATGTTTTTGTACCTTTCCTCATCAAATGGAATTGGAGGTCTGCACCTCTTTCCTGCCTTTAAAGTGTTGACCCTTATTGGGAACTGATTTTGCTCCTTTTGCTGTTTGATTTTGGCCCACAATCTTGAAATTGTCCTCTTGCACACACCGTATTTTGTTGCTAATTCCCCGATAATTCCATGAGCTGGCTTGCCTTTTTCCGTTAGTGACATAAGTAAATGTTGCATAATTTGATTTCTTGCTGAGTTGTCTAGCTGTTTTGTTTTGGCCATACTCACTTGATTTGTGTTTCAATTAATGAAGTGGGTTCCTATTAATTGCTGTTTCTGCTTTTGCTGTGTATATATAGTTGATGAATTTTGGTTTATTTGTTTACTTTGGCGTCTAGCTTAAATTTTTATTGGAATATTTGGGATTTTTGTTTTGGCGCCTCTGTTCCTATAATGGCATTTGTGACTTGATTTCTGATTTTGGAATTCCAGTTGGCTTTTTAATTTTTTCATCAAATTTTTTTTTGGGGGTTGAATGTAGCTGCTGATTTTTAATTTAGGAACTAAAATGCATACTCCTTTTATTTTTATAATCTGAAGTCAATGAGAGATTTAATATCCGCATGCGCATGTGGCGAGACGGGTGTTCGTTAGCGGTAGCCGTACAAAAGACGTTGAAGAAATCAAGAAAAAAATGAAGATTTTATGTATTTATTTCTGTATTTTTTTTTTTTCAGTTATGCAATGTAAATTATGGAACATTTTAATTATATGCATTTTATTTTGGGTATTTAATTTTCTGTTATTAATAAAAAAAATTTTACATCATTTACAATTCCCTCCAAATTTTAAATCTACATCCAAAAAAACAAATAAAGGAGGGAAAGATTAAAATTTAACCAAATACACTAATTCTCAATTAATACCCACTTATGGCTTTGGTCCCACCATTCCTTATTTTGCGTGCCCACTACAAAGTGGACAAAACTAATGGGACGGAGGGAGTATATACCATGTTTATTTGTCACACCTTGTTTTATCTTTGCTCCCTAACTACTGCCAAATGTTGCTCAATTGTCAAACTTTGCATGCTTGTTTAAGTTTTATACTATTAAAATATAATCAGGTCCTCTCTTGAGAGACCGTTATAGTATAGACATCTCTCAAGAAACCCAGTCCATATCTTCCTTTTAATTTACATGACCACCAAGTAGTTTTTTTTTTTAATTTATAAATTGGGTCAGTCTAAAACTTGAGATGTCTATTGTATAGACGGTCTCACGTAAGAATTTGTGAAATATAAATAAATAAAATAGATAAAATAAAATAGTTATAATGCGTCTTAAATAGACGACCTTAACACTAAAAGCCCACATTTTTATTATCTCTTTAATTAGATTGGGCTATTTAGCCCATATATCTAATACGTCTATCAAAAAGATCGCTTCTCACAACAATTGTAATAATCTACAAATTGTTTTAGTCGCTCCGTCTCAACACTATGTTTCACTTTTATTTGCAGTGTTTTCATGCACGTGAAATTCCTTATATATATGATAATACTTCTAAAATGTTAATAAATTACAAAATAATAAAGAAAGAATTGATAAATTATTAAAAATTTACAAAATATTTTGAAATTAAAGTCAATTTTCAACAATATTTTAAAAACATTAATTGTGTTCAATTTATCTCAATAAATATGTCAAACTATAAATGTGGTTTCGATTTTTCATTGATGTTAGAAAATTAGAAATCATAGTGAAATACATCTTGTAATCGGAAATAAAGTCGAATCATCAACGTTAAACCTTTTGAAATGAACTAGAGCTTAAAAAATGAATATCGTTTTTGAATAAATAGTTACAACTTTTTTGGTTATAGGATATGTCGGTGTCGACGAGAAATGAACTCAGATCTCACCTGGGGAATATGATACTTACTATCATTAAGACAAAATCGACTATTTTTAAATAGTTTTATTTCGTAAGTATGAATTAGTTATTTGAGGCTAAATTAGAATTAGGAATACAAACATAAAATCTTCTTACTCTCTTTCATCTTATTCTTAATAATAGTTCTTTTATTTCTTTAAATTTGTAATTTATAATTCAAATATATAAGAATTTTTTTAATAATATGTTACAAATTCAACAAGACGGAGCAAGTATTACGGATTGTCCTCTACTCACTTCCTCTTTACATACAAAATCATAAATGCATATAAAATTTATTTTCTTCTAAAAGGGAAAGATGGTGAGTGATTATATTAATTAATATATATAATATATGAAAGAGAGAATATTATGTACTAGTGTAATATAGTGAAGTGATGAGTACCATAATCACTCAAAATATAATAAGCAAAACATCATTAAGGAGGTAAAGATAAATGATTTACCCTCCCTTATTTAATGAATTTCTCACAAGGATCGTGCACATAATCGAAATTAAGGAAAAAAAATTTAGATAGTGAATATATTATTTTATTGAAAATAAATTTGATGGAAGAAAAATAAGGACCATAAATATTTAAAAAATATTTAAAGAAAGTTAGTGGAAAAAATATAGAAAATAACTAATAAAAAAATACACTTTTATAAAGTTAGTGGAAAACATGTGGGCATCATAATAAGGAATGTAAAAATATTAAAATAAAGTTAGTAAAAGATATATATATAGAGATCATAAGCATTATTAAATATTAAAATAAGAATAAATAAAATTATTTTTGTCCAAAATTTATAATTTGAATAAAAAAATTCTTTATGAAAACAACAAATAAAACACATCAAAATGAAAAACTGGATCTTTCTTTGAAAAACGGAGGAAGTAGTACAAAACAATTACAAATAAATCATGATTACCATAATCAAGTTTGATTACAAGAGCCAAAAGCTAAATCTTCCTCATTTTTATAAAACTTTACTTTCATTATTAATTTTTGTGAATGTAATCATATGGGTGTGATTACATGAATTACATATTAATTCTTTTAAGGGATTATTTCTCTCAAAAGATTTATATATTCTATCTTTTTGTTTTTTTCCCCCCATTATTATTATTATTATTATTATTATTATTATTATTATTATTATTATTATTATTATTATTATTATTATTATTATTAGAGATGTTAATCTTGTTTGAAGGATCAAATCTTAGATGAACATGAAAATTAAAAATTTTTTAGGAAAAGAAAATTTCCTAAATATTAGTTTTGATGGATAGTTTGTCTCAATATTTTTTAGAGAACAAAATTTTTTCTATGGTTGTTGATAATTGTAGTACTAATGATGGGAATCTTATTGGATAAGTTTGAAAAAAGTTCACTTCTATTGGGTGGAAAGTTTATGTATAATAGATGTAGTGCTCATATATTAAACCTTATTGTGCAAGATGGGTTAGATGTAATTAGTTCTGCAATTGAGAAAGTTCGAGACTGCGTTTCATTTTGGATGTTAACGCCAAAAAGAATTGAAAATTTTGAGGAGGCATGTCGTGTTTTGAATTGAAGTACTAGTAAGAGGCTTATTCTTGATTGTAAGACTAGGTGAAACTCTACATTTTTAATGTTTCAAGCGGTTTTGTCTTTTAAAGATGTGTTCTTGAGGTTAAAACGTTTAATTAAGAGAATGAAATTTGAGGTTCCTAGTGAAGGAGATTGGACTTTAGCTGCTCTTGTGTGTGAGAAGTTGGAGATTTTTTATGATACAACTCTTGTATTTTTCGGAAGGAAATACACTACCATTAATTTGTTTTTTCGACGTATTTGTGAAATCAAAGTTGTTTTGAAGCAATGGTTAGAATGTGATGTGGAAGTTATTAAGTCTATGACTCAAAAAATGCAAGAAAAAATTTGACAAGTATTGGGAAGACATTATGGCTCAAAAAATTTGAAAAGTGGACCCTATCTTTGAAGTGGATCGTTATTTAGCCGGTGAACCACTATCGGAAGATGAAGAATTTAATGTTCTTAAATGGTGGAGTAAGAATGATAAGTATCCAATTTTAAGAAAGATTGCTAGGGACATTCTTGCTATACCCATCTCGACCGTGGCTTCGGAAAGTGCTTTCAGTACGGGAGGAAGAGTAGTTAGTCCACACAGATGTAGACTCCATTCCCACACTGTAATACACTTTTTGGTGGTTTGCAAAATTGGATGACCGAAGACCTTAAAGGTAATACACTTTTTACTTTTTTCTCATTTTTTTCTCAATAATTGCTAGTGTAGTTGTATAACATTCATTTTATTTCATGTTTGTTTTGGTGGTTTTCATTTAAAGGTACATCAGAAAACGTTCATGGTTGCTCAACTATAAATGAAGATTTTGATGTTCAAGGCGATGGTGAAGTAGTTGCTATCATAAATTTGGTATTTTATTTTTAACATAAACTTTATGAAATATACTACCTCCGTTCCAAAATACTTGGAATATTTGCCTTTTTCACGCAGTCTAATGCACTAATGCAACCCTTAATATCTATAATTATGTATAATCTAAAATTATAATAATTTGATATTAATAATCTTTACGTCGAGACGAATCAAAAAAGATCTCACTTAACTATGTTTTTACTTATAATTTACTTATTAATCACAAATCAAGGGAGATAAGTGAATAGTGCTTATTTTTCATATGTTGCGACTATATTGAAACCGAAGAAGTATATAAATATACTATTTCAATTTAAGTTTTTCATTTAACATTCGTTTTCTTATGAATGTTTGTAGGATCTTGATGACGACCCACATGATTAGAGGAAGGAGGATTAAAAGTTTAAGAGGATGATGAGACAGTCAGAAATGAAGTTTACTGAATTTCAGTTGCTTAAGATTTTAGTGTTTAATGTTTTGTTGGAATTAGGCCATAGAAGTTGTGGAATGGGTGTATAAAAGAAAAGAACATATTAGGGTTTAATGTTTTTGTATTTAGGATTTTAGTGTTTTGAAATTGTTATTGATTTAGAAAGTTACAAGTAATGATATATGGATTTTAGGAGCCTAACCCTAAGAGTCTAATAAGGGTTCAGATTAGGGTCTATATTAGGGTCTATTTTTTAGACCCTCTAATCTCACTTAAGAAAATAAGCTTTTTAGGGTATGGTTAATTCAAGACCCTACGGGTTCGGGTCCAACCCTTAGGGTCTGGGTCTAATTTTTTAGACCCTTAATATCAGGGTCCGACTCTGGACACCCTACCTTAAATTTAGGGTCCGGGTCCGGGTAGGGTCCAGACCCGACCCATACCCTTAAATGCCCATCCCTATAAATAGCTTAAGAATTCAATTAACATGTCTCTTTAGTAATTATAAATTAGTATTCATTAATCTATACCTATAACTAAAATAAAAGACGCTGAAATCATCATACCTTCAAACTTATGAGTTGTCACCTTGTGGAGTAAAGTTTTCCTTCCAATATAGGATGATAATGTCACACTATCATACTCCCTCCTATTCACCATAAGTGTCCCATTTGCTTTATGCACTCTATCCAATGCACTTATTCAATCCTTAATATCTCTAATTGTGCATAATTAAAAATTATGAAAAGTTGATATAAATAATTCTTGCATTGAGACGAATCAAACAAGATCTTACTTGACTATATTTTAATTTATAGATTAATAATAAAATGCAAATTAAGAGTAAGAGATGAACAGTGCCCAAAAAGCAAATGGGAAAGCAAATGGGACACATGTGAAGAATAGGAGTTAGTATAATGAAATTGGATTTCCAATGGTGTTCATTAATATTGGTTATCCTGATAAATACTATCATAATCAATGCATTGAAATTGATTATTTTTCTCAACTATGCCTAAATGCATTTGGATTTGGTTTATTTAGTCAAAATATGTAAATGCGCTATTGGAATTGGTCAATCCAATCAACCTTACAAAGTATTTTTAATTCTTTATTTGTATAATCATTCAAATTATTTTTTATACATAAATGTTTTATCATTTAAAATGGTTTGGTTTTTAATATTGTAATATATGTTCAAAATAATTTATTTAATATTAGAATTTATTTTTAACATTGTTTGTTATGATTAATTAGTAAAATATAAATATCAAAATAAGATTGTTTAACATCATACATAACAAATAAAATAGTATTTTAAAATTAAAAATAAATTAAAATTAGTTATTATATGCAATTATTAATTCATTGAAAATCAATAACCAATAACTTACAATTTATTTTCTTTTTAAAATAATCAAAAATAATAAAAAGAAAAAACCGTGCATCGCACGGGAATTATCTAGTAAATTTATATAGTCAAACAAATATTATATAGTACAATTTCTTAGAAATTAGCTACAGAACCATGATAATAAATTTCTATGAAAAATTAAATTCAAAAATTTAAAACAGCATAGAAAAAAAAATGGATGCATTAAATTTTTAGGAATTAGAATAGTCAAGAACTATAATAAAGTATCTTTTTAAATTTCTAATGCTCCACTTGTTTTTTCTTTTCACTTTAAATATTTGAACTTTATGAGAGATAAATTTAAATTTGATATAGTATAAAATATACTCCCTTCTATTCATAGAGAACATGACATTTGGGTTTTGCACCAAAACCAACAGTGGGTGGGGGACCACTTAAAAGTAAGTGGAAAACCCTCATTTTTTTTGGCAAATAAAAAACTTTTTTATAATGTTGTATTGTTGTAGTAAGGGTAAAAGAGTAAAAAAGAATAACAAAAATAGAAATGAGACATTTTCAGTGAATTGACCCAATAAGAAAATGTCTCATTCTTTATGAATAGGAGAGAGTATATATTTAAGATAAAATATATTTATGTGGAATCTTATTTGTTCATCTTGATGCAAAGAATTTCAATATAATTTTTTGAAATACTTATAAAAAATTAGCAAACAAAAAATAGAATATTAGTTTTGGTGATTTAAAAAAGTATTGCGGTAGTATCTTCCTCTTTTGAGGTCTAAAAGAACGTGGACACCCACTAACATGGGAGGCACACAAATTAACGCGCAAAAGAGCCGCATTTTCAATCATAATGTTGGCCATACATCATCATTTTTTATTTTTATTACTATTAATATTAATACTAAGGATATTCTTTCAAATTTAATTCCTTCATTTTCAAAACTCATGAATTGTATTGTATTTTTAATTTATAGATCGCAATATTGTTGTGGTTTTATTTTAATGTCGTAAGTATACGGGTGTCGTAGATAATCATAAATTTTGAAAATATGCATAGTGATGTTAACTCTTGTGACCGCCCTCTTCTTATGGGTATGAGACGCCGTCGATCTTCCTTCTCTATATCCTGACCATAGATTAATTATCTATGTGCGGGAACAGGGGGTATGATGATGTTGTTGTTGTTCAAAATCGAGGATCATCATAAATGTCTTGATGATAATCAATGGATTGATGTGATTCATTTGAAATAGTTACTCAAGCCTATTAGTTTTTGACATGGAGATTAGATCATCATCGTTATATTCAACGTATGTCATTTATGAGAACTATGATCAACGTCTAAAGAGTGAAGAAAAGCGGTAACTCATTCCCATAGAAATGTAGATCAGATTAAAAAATTCAAATATAGTAAATTAAAGTAATAGGACATTTATAAACAAGAGACGGAATATGAAAACTAAAAGTAGTGAAATATGCGAAAAATTTGTTAGAAAAAAACACAAATTCTTACTTGAGACTGTCTTTTGTAAAGACGACTCTCAAAAGCCCAGTCCAATTCTAAATATATATTATTACAACTCTAAATATAGATTTGGGCTGGACTTTTGATAATCGTCTTTATAAAAGACGGTCTCTCAAGAGAGCTTCACGAAAAAAACTAAATATTATGAGAAAAAAAAATGAATAAATTGAGTGGAAACAAATAAATATTAAAATGATCATTATCTAAATTCATAAAAATCAGTGAAATTTTCAATTATTGTTCATGGAGGACCTGATCAGGAATAGGTCCAGTTGGCGACACCTTATCTACGTCCTAGATTACTAAATCCATCCCTTTTACCCCTCGTTCGTTATTGTACTTCTTTGCCTTTTTTGTCGCTCTTTACCTTTTTCTTTGATCTTATCTTCGTATTTGTGCGTATGCTTTCTATTATATTTGTCATCTGCAAGTTTCTCTCTCTTGAATACCGTTCTCGAACCGGGGGACTCTTTGATCGCACTCTCCTCTATGGGTATGAGCTTGCCATCGTTCTTCCCTCCCCAGACTCTGATTATATTTTTCTATGAACGGAATACATGGGGTGCGATGATGACCATTTAATTTTAATTGTCATTCTTAACTTTAAACACCCTCTTTGTTACTTAATTTTATTAGAAGGATTTTTCCCTTTTTCATCAGTATACAATGCAATACTTGTTCCTTACTTTCACGTTTCACCGACAGGATTTTAAGTGATAACAAATTTGGCGTTGGTGCCGTAGTCGAGGAAAATTTCACAATTTTTATTTTTTTATTTTGATAAATTCTCTAGTTTTGTCTTTTAAAATTTTTAATGTATACTCTCATTTACTATTATTTTTTTTGTCAAATTTTTTCTATTTTATTTTAGAAAACATTATTTAACTTGGGTTGTTCTTTGCTCATTCTAACACCCGTAAACTATCAGATCACTATACAATTTAATAAGACAAATGACTTTCTCATAACCCTTTAATAAAAGCATTAAAATTATTAGATGTTAGAGTATATTTTAATGTAGAAGACATTAAAAATAATCATTAGGATTTTATTATTTCCTCAATAAAATTTTTATATAAAAATTGTGCATTAATTAAATGATAGTTTATTGAAAATACTATACCTATTTAAAATAGGATCTTTTAATTTTTAGGAAAATAATTTTTCTCAATTATTACTCCTATTCAGTCTAAATATCTCATTTGAATGGTCAATTTGTCAATATACTATATCATTAATGCCTTTTTTGGGTTTCCTTCGATGGGATATTATCGTTAATATCTTTAATTGTGCATGACTAAAAGTTATAATAAATTAATATCAATAATTCTTGTATTGAGACGAATCAAATAAGATCTCACATAAATATATTATAGCTTGTAGATTAAGAATACAATACAACTTAAATTTGAATGCTGAATAATGTAAAAAATCAAATGAGACAATTATACATGTACTAGTATAAAAACTCGTGCAATGCACAAATTTTTTATATAAAAATACATAAAAAAAATATAAATTTTAAAAGAAATATCCAATTATATAAAATTTAATAATCACTATTAAAATTTTATAACAACCTCATAACTATTAATTAAAGGTTTCTTTTTATTCATTAAAAAAGGTTTTTTGTATGATGATCTTCTAATAAAGATTTTGAATGTATATCACTACCTAATTTAAAAAGGGTTTTTTTTATGATGATCTTCTAATAAAGATTCTTTTTATGATGATCTTTTTATTCAAAATCTTTATTAGAAGATTTTGCTAACTATGTTAATTACAGTCAATAAAAAATCTTAACATTTGTCTTTTATATTCGCTTATTATGTTAGTTATTTTTTAAAACAGTCAATAAAAAATTTAAATTATACCAATTTCTATATATCTATATACAAATACTAGTAGTTTATACATTAGGCGTATTTTATACTAATACTATTATATTACAAAAATTGGATTAGGGATCGTTTTTCTTCATTTGGGTATATACTAGGGCTAGCTAAATGCCCCAATTACAAAGACTGGAATCCGAAGACATCAATCAAATGGTGAAAATTCGAAAAAAATAAATTAAAATAAATTTCAAAATAAGCTTTGAAGCGTTTGTTACTAACAACGAATAAAAAAGTTAGTAGAAATAAAGTTAAAAAGTTTTTTCGTTGTTACTAACAGCGAGAAAAAGAAGACAATATCATGACGTTTAAAAGGACAAAAAAATTAACAGTGAACAAAATGTCAATTTTTTGGCCTTCAAACACTATGACATTAATATTGTCTTTGTTTTATTCGCTGTTAATAACAAGGGACAAATTTGTGGTAAATTTTTTCAGAATTGTTAGATCTCATACACAACGATCGTAGTTTTGTTATTTTTGAATTATATTTGGTTTTAGTTGCTATGTACTTGTTAATTTTTATCTCTGATGTAGATGTCGTATGACTCTTTATTAATGAATCAGGTATTATTCAAAAACAAATTATTTTTTTCAAAAAAGTATTTTATTCCATCTTATTTTCAAATGGTCCAGCAACAACTTTAAGTATGGTTCTCGGGCCTTTAGTACAATGGGCTACTGCTAATAATACATTGGGCTAGTTAGCTCAACCCCTTTTCCCAATTTGCCCAAATTCATTACTAAAACTAATTCAACATGGCCAAAAAAATAAAGAGTTTATATTTTCGTCATTGGTAGCACTTGGGTTATTCAACTTATATACGAGGCGCATCTCACAATCAAGTTAACTCATACAATAATTTGTAAAAACTAATGTAGACTTGATTTTTGTGCTGCCTTACGATTAGAGGTGTTCAAAACAGACTTGATGATCTAAAATTTACCTGACCTTGTAACCGAATCTGATTCCAGATGTTCAAAACTAGAGGTGTTCAACAGACTCGATGATCTAAAATTTACCCGACCTTCTAACCGAACCTGATTCAACCAAACTTCAAAAATGATGTACAACTATGTAAAAAACAATATGGACACAAAATCTGATTTAAAGCAACCCGAAATACTTAGCTCAAAATCAACCTGATGAATCAAATGAACACCTTTATTCATAATGATACTATTCAACTTATTTTTGTAAAATAGTTACATTTTTGTGCTGCCTGATGGATGGTTTTGATTTTCTGGTATATAGGAATTAATTCTTGTACAAAGTATGAAGTTAGCAGTAGAAGAAACGTACAAATACAATGATGGAGGTATGTTGTAGAAAAAATCATGGGTTACAAATTGGTGAGTTTTGTTATATAAACGATCTGTTTAGTAGGTGCGTCGTATTAAAATATGGTAATTGAAATAAAAATTAGTGTAATTTTGGTAGAAAAATCTCTTGATTGCCTTAATGGTTACGCTTGTCAGATTTCAAATCTTCAATTATCTCATTTTCTTCATATATTTCGTTCCAATGCATTACTATTATGGCTCGTTTGATTAGTTGTACTAAATGGTGATAATGGGAACGATTTATGGTGTAAAATTTCATCAAAAGTTTCATATCATTCTCATGGTAATGAAATTTTGATCACGAAATAGTTTTTTGTTTATAAATTTACATTACCACCTAATACCACCTCTACTAATGGTAATGCATTGGAATGAATTTTATGAAGAGATGATTGAAGTTGGACAAACACGACCATCAAGGTAGCCAAAAGATTTTCCAACTAAAATTACACTAGCTTTTCATTCCTATTACCACCGTTTATTAATACCTACCAAATGGGCCGTTAGGAAACGTGATATTAGGTGGTACTGGAAATTTGTTAACAAAAAACTTTTTTGTAATCAAAGTTTAATCACTATAGGAATGACATAGAACTTTTGAAAAACTTTACACTATCAATCATTTTCATTATCACTATTTAGTACCACTAACCAAACGAACCGTAAAATTACATATTCTTACTTGAGAAATCTACAGAAATAAATCTCGTTCTTTTCATCTCATCCTTAAATTAATACTCTCTTTTTGTCTTAACCACTCAGTTTCATCTTCTACTTGCTTTTTGTCTTATTTTTCAATTCAATTTACACTTTCACAAAATTTCAATTATTTTGCACTAGATGCAAAATAAAAGTCACATATTAGATTGTTGGAGTGGTTTATTTTCTTTCCATTCAATCATTACACTTGTGATGATATATTTATTGAAACAATTGATCATTTAACTTTTATTTGTTTATTCTTATTAGTAGGTGTCAAGTTTTAAGTTGTTGTTATAATCATCATGATTATATTAAACCACAAAATTTTATCAATCCACCTCCTGGTGATATTATTCCCTTAGAAATAAGTGTAGTTGACCAATCAAATTAAGACCTCATAAAAAGCTAAAGTAGCCGTAGAGAAAGTTTTGGTAAATAACGGTTATTTGTGAGGTTAATAAATCACCCTTATGTGGTAAGATGTGATAGGAAAAGTATTTTGTTGTTTTAATTTATCTTTTATAATTTTTTTTATTTTAATACTCCCTCCACCCCATTCTTATTGTCCACTTTCTAGTAGGCACGCAAATTAAGAAAAATGGTAGTGGGGTATTTTAAGTGATTATAATAATTGTAAAGGTGGTGGTTGGAGGATTTAAGTGATTATAATAATTGAAAAGGTGGTAGGTCGGGAATTTTAAATAATATAAGTTGGGGTAGTTGAGGGTATTTAGGTAAAAAATCTTTGCCAAAAATAAAAAGTGTACAATTAGAGTGAAATGACCAAATAAGGAAAGTGGACAATAAAAAAGAAACGCAGGGAGTATTATTTTTTTTATCTTTTTGTGGTAATTTACAAATCACGGTTATTGATTAAGAATTTTTGGTAGCAGTACATCCTTCATATGAAGCAAACTAAAAAGCTTATACAAGTACCAGATATTATGGAAAATAGAAATTAATAAACGTTGAATCGAGACGGTTTAAGTAAGATCTCATATAACTGTTTTAACTTATAGATTATCGACAATATAAAAGTCAATTTGCTCAACAAATAATATCGTGGTCAACAATATTGCATATAATAAATAACAGGGGTAGTATATGTTTATAACTTATAAGATCTTCAATATGTGTTAAGTATATGTATTACTATAATGTAAGTCAATTAAAATGTGAATAAATATCATAATTAAATAATTAGAAATATTTCACACCCTTAACATTATTATAATTAGATCTAGCTAACAAACATATACCATACTTATTAAATAATCAATTATTATTGTAATCATAAATAAACAACCATGTTAATTAAAATGTGAATAAAAGAGGGCAAACATTAGTTAAAGAGATTATTAAAGAGCAACACAAAAAAAGGAAGTAGGGTCTAAAGATAACTAACAATAAGAACGTGAATGACCATATATAAAATTGAGTCTTGTTTTAGAGATTTTTACATTGGATTTTCTTTTTTTTTTTCTCGATCTAGCTGTAATAAAGAAAATAAAAAAATGCAACAATTTGTTGTTCTTATAGTTTTTTATATCTGTTTATTTATTTACTACTTTCTTCGTTCTTTTTTGATATTCCACTTTGGGTTTTTCATAAATATTAAGAAAAATGGAATCTTTGGTGGTAGTGAGTATTATTTTAATTGTATAGTAGTGGAAAATAATGATTGTATTGGAATTATGAGAGGAGAAAATAATTAAATACTTCCTCCGTTCTATAATCCTTGCTACTGAGTGTGACATATTGTGTGGGAAAATATCAGCAAGTATGGAACAGAGGACATATTAGTGTGAAGTAATAATTGTATTGGAAGTATGAGAGAGAAAATAATTAAATAGTAGTGTGAAGTAAGGAAAGTGGGGTTTTAAGGGGTAAAAGTGGAATAAAATCTTCCAAAAATAGAAAGTATTCTAAAGTGGAAGAACTTTTGAAACTACCCGTTATAGTAAGGTGGAAGAACTTAAAAGAACGATGGGAGTATCTAGTTATTTACGCTTATATTTATAATTATATATATTTATATTGGTCCAACTTGTATTGTAAGATGCAGACTTGCATATTCACTTTTATCAAGTCTTTATCGTTGTAAGAATTTCCTTTTCTGAATTTTTTCTCGACCTAAGGACTCTTCAACCGCATCCTTAATTTTTTCTGAATATGAGTTACCGTCTTTCATCGCTCAGATGATGATGATAATTTTGAAAAATAAAAAAAAAAAAAGAAAAACACATGCAATTCAAATCTCACACGTTACACATACAAACAAGTGTCATTCTCATCCATTCACTTCCCACTTCTCCATATAAGCAAATGTCTGTTCAATTGTTGTGGCATTCTCATCCTTACTCAAAACTTGTTTGTATTTGTAAAATATACAAAAATGGCATTCTTCTTGAGAAGAACACCAAACCAAATTAAACCATTTTTATTTAATAAATTTATCATTAATTCTACAAATAATTGTAATTTATTTGGATTTTCCAATAAATTATTTTCTTTTTTGGGGCGTTATGAGTCTACAAAAGCAGCTCAACTTGATCATCAATTTTATTCATCTGAGGATGATGATCTTTATTATCCTTCCTCCCATTCAGAGGTATTTATTTTTTTTTTTTTTTCTAAATTTCAAGTATTTTTTATTCTATTCATGAAAACTATGATTAGAAATTTAGAATATTTTGATAGGATTTAGAAAATGGGCCTGGGCAACCCAAATAAGGAGGAGAAGAAGTAGTTCACTCGTAAACCCAAAGAAGGTTCACAACGGTAATAGTAGGAGTTACTCCTTGAGTATATAAAGTGATGCATACTCTTCTCTTTCTCCTATGTGGGACAACTCACATGTGGTACCACATGGGCATTTCAACATATTTATATTCGGTATAAAAAGGATAAAATTCTATAGACCATTTATAATAGATATCTAGATATCTTTATTACAAGCGATATGCAGGTTGCCCGACTAAAAAAAACTTACAAATGACAATAAAAAGACATTTAATTGATAACTTTTAAATGTATCAACTTTTACTCGAAAAAACAAAAAAAAAAAAAAACCTTTTTTTTTTTCTAGATTTCATGTTTTTTAAATTAAAAATTAAAACAGAAGTTCTCCTGAGAAGCCGTCTATGGGAGACCGTCTATGGCATAGACGACACTCTTAGCAGCCCAGCCCAATGAAAATTTCAGTTGTTTTTTTTAGAAAGTGTAAAAATGGGCTGGATCATTACACCCGTCCATGCTATAGTCCATCTATAGTAAGAATTTGTGAAATTAAAAATAGAAAAACAGAAAAGTGGTTTTTTTTTTTTTTTTTTTTTTTGGAATATATCGATTTAATGCTTTTTAACGTATGATTTTCGGTTTCCTTGTACTTCTAAAAAAGCCCTCTAGTCCGTTACTCTTTTAAACCTTACAGGGTTGAAGTATTTTTCCAATTTTTTTACTTACACCCAAACATTATATGCAGTTTAATGTGTTTGTCTATATTTACAATTATACTCAAACAAAAATTATAAACATTTAATGTTATGAAAATATTCGACGAGACAAATAAAACATGATCTCATGTGACTAGTTTTTTTTTTTCCTCCTATAATAGCCTCAATTTGTAAAATACTAATAATTGATGAATACCGTAAAATAAGGTATAAATTCAAGTAAAAAATGACGGAATTACAATACTCAGAATTGAATCTTGTCTCAATTGATTATGTACTACTTTTCTCAAGATCAATTTGGATATATTTCTCGATAGTTCCACCTCCTTCTCTCAGTTTACCCGTGTAATAGAAAAAATAAAATAAAATACAATAATATTAAGTCGGATCAAATATTCTGCTCCATTTGTGAAATTAATTATATGCATGTGTAATACACGTTATTATACTTGTATAATACTCGTATAATACTATAGTTTGAAACATGCTTAAGCATCCAAATCTCAAAAAAATAATTAGATAAATAAATTAATGGAAAAAAGTAGCTGTCATTGATATTCTCTTTGTAGACGGTTTGAATTGTCTTATTTAATTTGGTTTCAAATTACTGACGCCATCAGTCATTTACTCATTTACATTCACAATTTGTTGGTCACTTGGTGGTTCACTGCTTGTAAGAGTAATAATATCTCTATTTTCCGCATAATTTTGTAATTGATGACCGTAATTTGTAAATTATCATAAAAGATTAAAAAAAGTAATAGCAAAATTAGTAAATTAAAAAGGTAAATTAAAATCATAAAACTCTTAATTATCTTATCAAATTCTACGACGACGATTCGTAACGTTACAAATTACTCTTATTCACTGAGACCTTTTCTTCTTGACATTTTGACCAACTTTTTTTAGCTTGTTGGTTGAAGTGTATCTGAAAAACTAAAACATAGGAAGTAAAGTCCTGTTTAGTTCAAATAATTAATAAAAATTAATTGTAATTGATAACATTTAGTTATAATTAATAAAAGTTAGTTTTAATTAGTAAATGTTAGTTTTAATCTATAATAATATGTAAAATTAGTATTCTTAATCAGTAAAAATTAGCTTTAAATAATTAAAATCAATTTAAAATAGTAAAAAATCAATTTTAATTAGTGAAATTCACTTTTAATAATTATTAATCAGTTTCAATCGGTATAAAACAGTAAATATCAGTTACCATCAATAAAAAAAAATTTCATATGGTAGCATCCAATTTTAATGAAATGCCAATGATTCACTTTTTAAAGAAAATTCCACGTGGTAGCATCCAGTTTATGCACTATCTAATTGCCTTAGCATTTTCCATTAAGTTCTTGTTAAATTCCGTTAAGTTCATCATTTTGTAAGTTTTTAACCACATGGTAGCATCCAGTTTTTGTTTAATTCACCATTTTAACGTTTAATTCACCGTTTAATTAATTAACGTTCATAAACGTTTAAAAATTTTATTGAAAAATTATAACAAACTATATAATCCGGTCGAAACAAGTACTTATTCGCCTATTTTCCGATACGTAAACTGAAAAAGATATTTGACGTCATTTTTATCCATCATAACGATTTCTTTTGAAAAAAAGGTCGTCACTACTATCCTTATGGAATAACTCTTTCGAAAATTCGATCGAAACAAGTACTTATTCGAAAGAATACTTGTTTCGACCGATGAATTAACCATTAAAATGATGAATTGAATTTTAAAATTATTTTTCCGTAAAATGATTCAACATTTATAATTTTTCCATAAAATTATTATATATTTATGGACGTTAATGAATTTAGCGGTGAATTAAACAATAAAATGGTGAACTAATTATATTAAACGTCAAAATGGTGAATTAAACAAAAATTTGATGCTAACATGTGGAAAAAACTTACAACCTGATGAATTAAACAGAATTTAACAAAAACTTAACGAAAAATGTTACGACAATTAGATAGTGCATAAACCTGATGAATTAATATTTTATGATTAAAGCCAATTAATTCTCCTGAATTGGAACGAACACTGAGAGCTGTACGTGGAATTGTCAACATAACATCAATTATGAATTTTCCGTTCTAACATATATTCGTATCGTATACATGTATTTTTCACGTTATTATATACTATACTGTAATATTTTAGTTTTAGCGTGGTTAAGTACCCTATATTTAAAATTTGATAAATAAATTAAATAATAAAAAATTACTTGTATTTCGTTCGTCTCGTTAAATTTATCAATAGACATTTAATAAGAAAATTGAGAGAGATGGGTGAATTTGTATTGTAAGAAAGTAAAAAAAATATGTAAGTAAAATATAAAAAAAAGTTAAAAATGAGTTTGAGTCAATATAAATCGAGAAAATTTGAAGAGATGATAAAATGGGAAAATTTCGTGGGCAAACCTAAACGGTTAATTAAATTTATTTATTTTTTTACTAATTTGGGTATTATTAAGTGACATTATTATTCCGAGAATCAGATCTTGTTCCAATGGGAGAACATATCACTTCATCACGCTATAATCTTAAGTTCGATTCTCATTTATCTTTTTTTCCAGCTCGTCTTGTATGAGAATGTCTCACCATGAGGCGTGCCCATATAATCAGCCTATTTTTTTAATTGATTACTTTAAGGTTATAATTAATCCCTCAGACTATAAAAAGTGATTATTACTGTAAGTAATCACTTTAATGTTATGAATAATCACTTTAAGATATAAAGTGTAAATTGGACCAGCTCAACAGAAATGGCCTCACCATAAGACTGTCTATCATTCAATTAAAAATTTTTTTTTTTTCTCGGACTATCTTTCAATTAAAAAATAAATATTGACGCCATTATTCCATCTATACCGGCAACTCGATGTTGTTGGTTGTATTTATGATCTCTCAGGTGGTCTGTCAACAATTTCACGCTTTCTATAATTTTTCAGCGATTTTCGCGTTTTTGTATTTTATATTCCCTCCCTTAGTTTTAATTGTTGTCCTAATAAGGAATTTTTCAATTTATATCATAAATTTTAAACAAAAATAACCTCACTCATTCTCATTTTAATATTTTAATAATGATTATGGTCCTTACATATCTTCCACTAACTCTATTTTAACATTTTAATATTTCTTATGGTCTCCACATGTTTCCCACTAACTTCATAAAAACATTTTTTATTTAGTTGTGGTCCTTATATTTTTTCCACTAATTTTCTTTAAATACTTTTTTAATATTTGTAGTCTCCACTTTTCCTCCATCAAATTTATTATTCAATAAAATAATATCTCTACTATCTAATTAAAGATTTCACTTTTCTTAATTTCCGTGAATATTCCCAATGGAAACATTAATAGGAAACAGAGGGAGTATTTATTTTTTGAACCAATCTTGTAATATTGTTTTATCACAAAAATTTCAGGTAAGAGTAAGACCATTAATTGTACGAGTTGTGAGTTGTATTCGTATTCTATTTAGATTTAATAACCCAATTAATTAAATCAATTAAAAAAATTATTTTTAAATTTAAAAATAGTGTTATTTGATATTTAGCACGTCATTATTTAATATTATAATAATTAATTATTTCCATTTTTATGAATGAGACTTCTTATATATACTTTTATTCAAAGACATTTTTAGAAAAGCTTGTATGAAATTGTAAGTGAATGTATAATTATTTTAGTTTTCTTAGATGAAAATTTGAGAAACCTTTTATAATAAACAAATAAGATAAAATGTTTATAAAAGCTAAAAATATTCTATATCTTCTAAAAAAATTAACAATCTGAAAATTTTTGAACATTTACACCATAGGTTGATTTGAAAACGATGAAATTAAACATGACTAGACACGAAAATGACCCTACACAAAATAAACGATCGTAAAATCTGTCCGTCCAAACTTGACATGTCTGTTCTTTGTCATTCTCAAAGAAAAGAAAAACATTTTAGAAATTTTTTCTTTAAATGTCAATATCATTTTTGTTGGACAAAGAAGCTATAAATACAAATGAGTAAATGACAACAAAATTCGAATAGTCCCTTTTTTTAATTTAGCCTTTTGCCTAGAATTTTCTTCAAAGTTCGTACAAGTAATTGTTTACATATGTGGATTAATTGCCTATTTTTAAAATTCGTTTTAGACTAGCTATTTTATCAAGGAAAAATTATATTAAACTACCTAATATATACCCTTTTTTGCAAAAAACTACCTTATCTAAAAATTTTTGTAAAAAACTACCTTATATAATGAAATTGTTTACAAAACACTACCTTACTAACAATTTCGTTAGTTGACCGTTAAAATAGACGTTTGACCATGACATACCCAGCACGCCCATGTCACGTGCTAGCATTAATTCATCTTCCTCCCTCTTCAATTATAGATAGCTGTCGACATTTATGCCCATAAATCTTCTCATCAATTCATCTTCCTCCCTCCTCAATTAAACCTCTCTCTGGAAACATCCCAACTAATTTCGTCAGGTATTAATTTGTTCAGGTATGTGTTTCTTCTTTCAGTGGTGTTTATGTACTTCGTTTTTTAGGTTTTAGGGTTAATTTCGCATATTGCTGTTTCGTTTCTGGGTTGGGTTCCTTTATTGTTGTTTGCTTAATTATCTTTTTTATATGTTTTTCGTTTCTTTATTAATTGCATCTTTGTATCTTTACTGAATTTGGGTGTATATATTGTCTAGGGTTCATTACATTAGATAGATTATTAAGATGAAGAAACTAAAAATTAGGAAAAAAGCTGTTAAAGGGACTGGTATGGAGAATGAGTGTCCTGCTGGTATGAAGAAATTCAGATTGAAGAAGGAGAATCAAATTGAAGAATGGAGAAGAATGGAATGCCAAACTCGATTTTAGGTTCCACTGTGTTCGATTTTGGGGAAGAATGGATTGACAAACTCAGGATTCAATTTTAAAGAAGGAAAGGATGGTTTTAATGATGGCACGTGACTTAAACGTGCTGGTCAAACGTCTAATTTACCAGTCAACTAACGAAATTGTTGGTAAGGTAGTGTTTTGTAAACAATTTCATTATATAAGGTAGTTTTTTACAAAAAAATTTACATAAGGTAGTTTTTTGCAAAAAAGGGTATATATTAGGTAGTTTAATATAATTTTTCCTTTTATCAAATAGCCAAATAGGAGTATTTATTCTGATTACTTTTCAAGAGTAAAATACTTTTTATTTTTAACAAGTGTGTATACCTTGATACTCCCTCCGAATCATTTTAGATGTCCCATTTGGGGTTTCAAGGTTATTAAGGGTGGTGTGGGGTCCATTAAAAAGGTGATAGTTGGGTATTTTAATTGATTAAATTAATTAAAAAGGTGGTAGTTACGTATTGGAAATTGGAAAAGTGAGGGTGTTTAGGTAAAAAAAGATAGACAAAAAAGAAAATGGGACAATTGATATGATTTTGCCATGAGACATCTAAAATGATTCGGAGGGAGTAATAAGTGGTGCTTAATAAAAAAATATTATAGTTTAAGTTAAATATGAAAATCAAACAAAGGTGGATATAGACATGTACAAAAGTTGATCACATATGCAAATAATTATAATAATCATTTAAAATAAAAATTTTAAATATTAGCTATATAGTACTATTAATTTATTTTGATTATATTTATGTTCATTTTTTACTATTAAGTGTATTTTTTAAAAAAATATTATAATTTTTTTGAAAAAATTATTATAAAGATTTGAATAAATTATGTACTTATATTTTAATTTGCTCCACCCTTTCGAAAAAAAAAAGATCAAATTAAATCTTTCAATGAAACATAGAAGTATAAGGTATTTCAACATGAAGTATGCCACGTGTTGGTTTTTTAAGCCAACAAGTCTAGTATGATTAGATCCTTTGACCATTACGTAAACAGCTCATTTCTATCTCAATTATACTTCCTCCGTTCCATAATACTCGCTACATTTTCTATTTTGGGAAATTTTATATTACTTGTTATATTTTCCTTTTTAGTAAAAAAGCCAATCATTTAAAGTTATACGTACTCCTATTTTTATCCTACTCTATCACTATGTTTGGATAGCAAATTAGGAGAGAAAAGAAAGGATAGGAAGGGGAGAGAAAGGAAGGGGAAGGAAAGGAAGGGAAATACTCCATTGTTTGTATAGGAAGGAAGGAAAGGGGAAAGAAAGAAATTTCATTTTCCTTCCAAATATTTCCTCTTAATAGAGAGATTTGGATGTTAACAAAATGAAAGGACTTAATCCCTTCAAATCTTCTCCCTCCCTTTTTGCTATCCAAACAAGAGATTTCTCGTCCTTTCAAATCTTTTCTTTTCTTTTCCCTCCATTTCCTTCAATCTAAACAAGACCTATATCTAATTACTTCTATTTTTCTTTATCATTTTTCAACAAATAATATTAAAAAATTCCAAAAAAGCAATTTTCAACCTAAAAGCAATTTTCAACCTATGGCTCATTGTGTCCATACAATAATAGCAAGTAAATCAGAACAGAGAAAGTATATATATATATATATATATATATATATATATATATATATATATATATATATATATATATATATATATATATATATATATATATTTCACAGACTATCTCGTACAAGAATTGCTGTTCTTAACCGGGCACTTTAAGCAGCCAACTAACATGTGACGAGTAGTCTCTTTAGAGTTTAGTGTGGACTGTGAAGCAAGGTGCCACGTCAGGAGTCTATTAGAATACATAACATATTTTGTAGCTTTTACCAAAAACTTAAGTTAATCGTTGAAGTTCTACGATACTTTCTCCGTTCTAAAATACCTGTTAGATTTCAATTATGTACACTATTCATCGTTTAAGTTTATTTTATATGTTGCGACTAATGTGTAAGTAAAAATATAGTCAAGTGGGATTTGGTTTGAATCGTCTAATCGCATACTTTCATAATATTAATTTTTTATAATTTTTTTATTTGTATAATTCAACATATAAATAAATAAAATAACGCATTGAAATGCGTAAAAAGTGAAATGTAGCAAGTATAATGGAACGGAGGAAATATGTTATATATTCAAATAATGTTAAAAATATTAAATCAACTAAAAGCTTAAGATAATAATTAAAACCTAAGATACATTCTATACTAAATACTTCCTTCGTTCCGTATTAGCTATAACATTTGACAAAATAACATTATTCATTCATCACTTTTAATTTGTAATTAGTTTTTACTCTATAAGCTAAGCTAAAACATAGTCAAGTGAAATCTTGTTTGATTCCTTTCAATGTAAGATTATTAATATTAAATTTTTATAATTTAATATTATAATATATATAATATAATTAGAGATATTAAAGATTGAATTAGTGCATTGAACTGTGCGTGGAAAACAAAATGTTGCAAGTACTAACTACTTCCTCTGTTCTGATTTACTTGCTACCATTGTATGGGCACAAATATTAAGAAGTTACTGTGCAATGATGAGTAGTAGGTGGAAAGTTGCTTTTTTGGAATTTTTTAATATTATTGTTGAAAAACGAAAAAGAAAAATAGGAGTAATTAGATATAGAGTAGGATAAAAATAAGAGTAGATATAACTTTAAATGATTGATTTTTACTAAAAAAGAAAATGTAGCAAGTAATATAAAATTTCCCAAAATGGAAAATGTAGTGAGTATTATGAAAGTGGAGGAAGTATTTAGGGAGATGACAATCAAACATTGTCCATATTATAACATCACTTCCACAGTTTCCGAAACTCATGACTTATGAGATGACAAATTGACATATATTTGTCCTCATGACTTATGAGTAAGACAAATATTTTTGGACCATCCATGCAATAAACAATTTTTTTGTTTTTTTTTTCATTAAATTTATTTAAACAAATAGATTTGTACTGCTCCATTAAGTTTGTCTAAACAAATTATTAAATTAAAAGTTATGAAATATTTCTCATACCGTCCCATATAATTTAAAGCAAAGAGAAAGTTATTAATTTTTAAGAAAAAGGTAGATAATGGTAATAATTAAAGAGATAATGAATTCTGTGGTTAAAATTGAAAGAAAGTTAAAATATATGGATGAGATTAAAAGAAAGTGGTGAACCATAATTCAAAAATATAAAAATGATGTAAATTAAGTGGACGGACTAAAATAGAAAATGCTGCAAATTAAATGAAACGAAAGGAGTACTCATAAGAAGTTTGGTTTAGTTAATTTGAAGATAATAACCCTTTAATTTAAAAACTTGTTTTATTACATGTGCTTTAAAGTGGTTTATACATGGATTAGATTTTGTAGTTCTACTTAATAGGCAATTTCCTTTATTGAGTATATTTTTAACAATAAATTTTAATCCTTTTATTATGCAAAAATTTTCTTTTCATTCATAGAAAACTTTTAACCAATAAAATTTTTCCATTTGTCAGGACTTTATATAAAAATGTGACATTTGAAATTTTAAATTTTTCGACATTTTTATTTTAACATCTAATATGAATATACTAGTAAATGATGTTTTCTAAAGCGACATTGTTGAAAAATTGCAGGGATTGGATTTTCCAGGAGGAAAAGTAACGTTTACTTCAGAAATGAGTTTCATCGGAGAATCCGGGAAGACCCGGGTGCCTTGCTATCGACTTCTTAGCGATAACGGAGAGCCAATTTCAACACAAAATCATCAACTCGTATGTTTTTTATTCGATCTTTTGTATTATTATGACAAACGCAAGAAAAATAAATGGAAAACAATAAAGATTTACAAGCAATATATTAGTTACACCCATATACAAAGAGATAACATATTTTTAATATGTGAGGAGAGAGTCGAATACAACATTCAATCTGAAGGTTAAAATAGGGTTTATAAAGAACCTCTACAAAACTTAATTAGAGTACAATTTACATTAGGCCCATACCTGAAATAGATATAGGCCCATAAGAGAAATAGATTTAGGCCCATAATAGAAACTAGACCTGGGAAAACGGTCGGTCGGGCGGGTTACGGGTCGGGTCATTTTCGGGTCGGATCATTTTCGGATCGGGTCATTCTCGGGTCGGGTCACTCCCAGTTCCGGGTCAGTCGGTCTGACCCAACGGGTTATGACTTACAAAATTTAAAAATTAAGTTTTTCATTTTTTATTATTTATAAAACTTTTTTAATAAAAAAACTATTTCTAATCCTTATGACATTAATCCACATATCAATTGACACAATATTAAAGCCTTATGTGACTCAATTCAAGTTATAGAAAACTAGTTATTGCGACGCTCGTGTTTTAAACTTTAAATCTCTATGTATAGTTGGATTTGTGACATACATGCACATGAGAGAAATTAGATGTACGATTTTCAAAAAATAGTTGGTATGTCGGGTTCATTTGAGTGTAAGGATAATAGGAGAATTAATACTTATTTTTAAAGACTTGTAAGATACGCGCTTCATAAAAATTATTGTGTTTGACTATTAAAGTTGTAACGTTAGATAAAAATGACGCTAAATATCTTCTTATTTCCTAATAAAAATATCTTCACAATTTACATGTTAGAAAGATATACAAATAATTAAGTACTTATTTCGTCTTATAAGATACGCGTTTTATAATTTAGGGTAGCGACATTTCTTTTCTGAAAAGCTCATCCAAATGTGCAAAACGTTTTTATAAATTATATTAAATTGCTTCCTGAAATGTAGAAGAATTAAAAGCTCATTTGACTGACTTAACAAGATATATGTATTCAATTAAGATGATTATAACGTCTTTTTTTAAAAGAAAATATTATGATGGATAAAAAGACGCTAAATGCGTGTTTTTTGAGATTTATTGATGAGTTTTAGGGTTCAAGTGATATACTCAATATGTTGAGATACTTTGAAAACTAAAATTTTATTTGAAATGAATTCTAACATTGAGATTATTCTAAAAACTGATATTGGACCTGTCAAAACGGGTCGATCGGGTCGGTTGTCGGTCGGGTTCGGGTTTTACCGGGTCGGGTCCCGGGTTCATTTTCGGGTCGGATCAAATTTTCCCAGGTCTAATAGAAACAAATATAACTCCACAAATTCTTACTTGAGACCGTCTTTTGTAAAGACGACTCTCAAAAGCCCAGTCCAATTCTCAATATATATTGTTACAACTTTAAATATAGATTTGAGCTGGACTTTTTAGAGTCGTCTTACAAAAGACGGTCTCTCAAGAGAATATCTGATATAACTCACAAATTTTCAATGAGACAGTTTCATGATAATATTATCTCTATTGGGTTGGTGAGTGGTCTAATGTATATTTGTTGTTTTAATGTGATCATTCCTAACCTTATAATTATCACTTACAATTTTAAAGTGATTAATTTTATTATCTTTAAAATGATCACGTACAGTCTTAAAGTGATCACTTACAATCTTAAAGTGGTCAGTTTGAAAAATGATCTAATTATACAGGCTCATCTCATGGTGAGATGATCTCATATACTAACTGTTACTCATGTTATCACATGTATGATTATGTTTAGTCATGGAGTAAATTTTAGTACTAATTATAGAAAAAATGTTTGTTTGTTGGAAATAGGTGAGCAAAGAGTTGGCAACAAAAATGTATAGTAACATGATTAAACTTCAAGTTATGGACACTTTTCTATATGAAGCTCAAAGACAAGGAAGGATTTCATTTTATCTTACTTCTAATGGTGAAGAAGCTATCAACATTGCTTCCGCTGCAGCCCTTTCTTCAGAGGACATTATTTTCGCTCAGGTACCTACCCTTTTATCTTCCCAACCTAACTTCTCGTTACGACATTTATTCTGATAGACAGAGAAAATAAGTTTTGTCAAAAATTTTCTTTTATACAATGTGTTCTGTATTGAAGGTTGGAAATGATCGCAATATTGGTATAATACAATTTAAAGATGTTTAAAACAGATTCGACGAAATTTATTTTCACTCGACCTTGTAATTGAATATGATTTTAGGTTGCGTTTGGGAATAAGCTAAGTATTTCATTTGGAATTGTAGATTTCAATTATGAATTCATTAAAGAAGAATTTGAGAATCACAAGCTTAGGGAAGGGATTCTCAAATACTTATCTTTAACCATTTTTTAAAACATTGGTGGATTTGACTCAAATTCAAATTTGAAAATCTTTTACTTGCCAAACACTAAATTTGAGTCAAATCCACATTTTCAAATGAAATCAACATTTCCAAACATAGCATTTGGATTTACAATTATGTAAAAAATAATGAGGTTATAAGACTCGATTTTGAACCGAGCTAAAACACCTGACAGACTAAGGTCATTTCCATCCATATAACTCTTACACTATAAACATAACTAAGTTTTACACCAAAAAATTTACAGTTGTCGCCAAGTTTAGTGGCAAACATCGTCAGCAATGACAAATATCTATTGTCGCCAATGTTAGCAATAGACATTTTGTGGCTTACTTTGTTGGATGGGAAAAATTTTCAAATTTCAGAAACACTTTTTTTGTCGTCAACATTTTCTGAAGTATTGGAAGAGAGAAATAATGAAATTCGAATTTCTGTAGAAGGGAATTTTCGGTTATAAAATAGAGATGAATGTTTTCAGCACAATTCCTTCTCAATCTATTATTTCTAAAATTGTATTCCTCAAAATCTAGTTTATATCTTTGCGAGAATTTTAGTGACATAAATCTTTTATCACCCTTTAAATTTAATTTTATAGTGTTAAAACTAATGTCATTTGCAAACACCTAACAGACCAAGGTCATTTCCATCCATATAACTCTTACACTCTTACACTATAAACATAACTAAGTTTTACACCAAAAAATTTACAGTTGTCGCCAAGTTTAGTGGCAAACATCGTCAGCAATGACAAATATCTATTGTCGCCAATGTTAGCAATAGACATTTTGTGGCTTACTTTGTTGGACGGGAAAAATTTTCAAATTTCAGAAACACTTCTTTTGTCGTCAACATTTTCAGAAGTATTGGAAGAGAGAAATAATGAAATTCGAATTTCTGTAGAAGGGAATATTCGGTTATAAAATAGAGATGAATGTTTTCAGCACAATTCCTTCTCAATCTATTATTTCTAAAATTGTATTCCTCAAAATCTAGTTTATATCTTTGCGAGAATTTTAGCGACATAAATCTTTTATCACCCTTTAAATTTAATTTTGTAGTGTTAAAACTAATGTCATTTGCAAACACCTAACAGACCAAGGTCATTTCCATCCATATAACTCTTACACTATAAAAATAACTAAGTTTTACGACAAAAAATTTACCGTTGTCGCCAAATTTAGTGGCAAACATCGTCAGCTAATAACGACCAATATATATTGTCGCCAATGTAGCGCAATAGAGACATTTTGTCGCCTACTTTGTTGGGTGGAAAAAATTTTCAAATTTCAGAAATACTTTTTTTTTCGTCAACAATGTCAGAGGAAGAGAGAAAAAAATGAAATTCGAATGTCTGTAGGAGGAAATTTTCGGTTATAAATAGAGATGAATGTTTTTAGCACAATTCCTTCTCAATCTATTATTTCAAAAATTGTAATCCTCAAAAATTAGTTTATATCTTTGCGAGAATTTTAGCGACATAAATCTTTTATCACCCTTTAATTTTAATGTTGTAGTGTTAAAACTAACGTCATTTGCAAACTTGACAATTTGACGTAAACAAAAAGTACACATGTTTTAACGAGTTGTGAACGGTTTGTACAGTATAGGGAACCGGGAGTACTACTATGGAGAGGTTTCTCCTTGCAAGAATTTACAAACCAGTGTTTTGGAAATAAGGGTGATTATGGAAAAGGGCGTCAAATGCCAATACATTATGGGTCTGATAAACTCAATTACTTTACAATATCATCCCCTATAGCGTAAGATTTTTGTATTTAAATATTCTAAATTTTATTAATTTTCCATATTATTATTACATGTATTAATTCGTAATTAATTAACAATAATAATGTTATTAATTACAGTACACAGCTACCTCAAGCAACAGGAGCTGCTTATTCTCTAAAAATGGATAACAAAGATGCTTGTGTTGTGGCCTACATGGGAGATGGTTGCACTAGTGAGGTACTAACAAACTACTTATACCATAGCATACCATCATATCCGTTAATAGGGAGTCGACAAACAAATCATAGCTCGTGCCCTTCCAAAGAGAAAATTGGTTTAACTACTACTATACTCTTCAGGGCTGGCCCGGGGCAAGAAGAGTCTGTGCCTCGGGCCCACCAAAAAATTATATAATTTTGTCTTCATATATATGCATCTACTGTACTCTGTGATAAAAATATTAGTGAGAGTTACAAAATATTGATGTCATTAACAATTTGTTTATTTTTTGAAAAATTTGCTCAAAATAATCCCAACTATAACCCGTTGGCAAAAAATAATCCCAACTATCAATTATTTTTTAATAATCTCAATTATTCTCATAATTTGTTGAAAACATACCCATCCCCTTGTTGCCGGCTAGAACATGTAACTTTTTCACTTTTTTTCTTGTCTATTTTACTTAACTGTTCAAAATAACTCTTCCCGTTCGTCTATTAATCAAAAATGAAAAAAAAATGGAAAAGTTACATGTTGTAGCTGGTTAAAAAGGAGATGGGTATGTTTTCAACAAATTATGAAAATAGTTGGGATTATTAAAAAATAATTAATACTCCCTCCGTTCCTATTTAATCTTCCTATTTGGGTTTTTCACAAAGATTAAGAAAAATGGAATCTTTGAAAGTAATGGGTATTATTTTAATTATATAGTAGTGGAAAGTAATGATTGTATTGGAATTATGAGAGAAAAAATAATTAAATAGTAATGTGAAGTAATGATTGTATTGGAAGTATGAAAGAGAAAATAATTTAAATAGTAGTATGAAGTAAGAAAAGTGGGGTTTTAAGGGGTAAAAGTGAGTTGAAAACTTTCCAAAAATAGAAAGTATTCTAAAGTGGAAGAACTTTTGAAACTACCCGTTATAGTAAGGTGGAAGAACATAAAGGAACGGAGGGAGTAGTTGGGATTATTTTTGGCCAACAGGTGATAGTTGAGATTATTAAAAAATATTTTCTATTGAATTCAAGATAAAATTTATAATTATTTTCTAATATATGAGTACAGTTATACACCAAGTCTATATGTTTAGAGTTTAGACGATAAAATTTATAATTATTTGAAAATATATTTAGACAATTTTCTAAAATATTATAATATTTACCCATTTTAGAAAATATTTTCTATCGAATTCAAGATAATTATTAATTTATTGTCTAAATCTATGCATCAGGTATTTAGATTTGGATTTAAAAAATGTATTTTTTCTTCTTTCTAATTTGAGTTGTTATACATGCACGCACAGGGAGATTTTCATGCGGCAATGAATTTTGCAGCAGTAATGGATGTTCCGGTAGTTTTCATTTGTCGCAATAATGGATATGCAATTAGTACTCCTGTCACTGACCAATTTCGAAGTAATTATCGTCTAATTTATTACTTTCTTTTTTATTAGAAAATCATTTTTATTTTATCAATAAAATTTATGTTATTTTATTTTATTTAATGCTTATTGTTTATTACATGTAATTAATTAATTTCGTAATATTGGTACGTAGGTGATGGAATTGTTGTCAAAGGACAAGGTTATGGAATACGTAGCATTCGAGTTGATGGAAATGATACTCTTGCTATTTTAAACGTTGTCCGTACCGCTCGTCATATAGCTATTTCCGAACAAAGACCTATTCTCGTCGAGGTAAAATTAAATCGACTAATTAAACGTATTTTTTTTATAATTTATTCAATTTTCGACCTGATTGGATCGAGGGCAAACGCCTACAAAAGCGTTTGTGGCTCAATGGATAGAGCATCTGCATGTGGAGCAGAGGGTTTGGGGTTCGACCCCTACTGGGCATAGGTATCAATTGGGGAGTTTCTTGACTGCGTGCATCTCTCTGCACTCCCTCCTTGGGAGAACGAATAATGATTTGACCGCATCTTTCAGGAAAAAAAAAAAACCCCACCCGGACACTGCCTTGTACGGGATACTGGGAGTGTCCTTTACCTTTTACCTTTACCTATGTTTGTTTAGTTTATTCTTTATAAATTTAGCAAGATAAAATGTGTAAAATATAGTACTTTCCCCATTCTGAAATACTTGCTATATTATAGTTATTGAGACCACTACAAAAAAAGTTCAATCGTGACGCAATATTATTGATACTTCATCAAAATATCACCATTCTTAGAGTATAGTCCCAATTTAATTTTTTATAAAGCAAATTTCAATATATATATATATATATATATATATATATATATATATATATATATATATATATATATATATATATATATATATATATATATAATCATAATAACACATTGAGTTGCGTAAAAAATCAATTACTAAAGTGTAATTAAAATGAATTTTCAGGCTCTAACTTATCGAGTTGGCCATCACTCTACATCCGATGATTCGACCAAATATAGACATGTTGAAGAAATCCAACACTGGAAAATGGAGAAAAATCCCCTCACAAGATTTAGGAATTGGATTGAAAGAAATGGTTGGTGGAATGAAGAAGAAGAATCCCATGTTCGAAACAAATTTAAGAAAGAGGTAAAAATAAATATTGTCAAATTTTTTAGAAAAAATTACCGTAAATAATATATAAACATTTGTTCCTACAATAATACCAGTTTTTGATTAATTATGTATAATAGCAGCTTAGGGGTGTTTTCTTAAATAATACCAACATCTATATATAACTATTACTAAAACAAAACACTGCTGATGTTATCACTTATCAAAATTGCTTTCGTGTCACTCTCTCAATAAAAAATTTCCCTCTAAAACTTAAATATGATGTCATTGTATAATGACTACTATTAATATCTTTGACTTTACTAATTTTTAATTTTTTACTTTTTATGTCACGTCATTTAATGTATTAGAAAATCATAAAAGTATATTTTATTTTATTTTTTTAAAGTTTTTTATAAAATCTTTATAATGTTTTTTATTAAATGAGTATAGGATATTTTGAGATGGTTAAAACATAAAGCCGTAAATTTTTTATTTTTTTGTTTATTTAAATATGTCAGAAATTTTAATAAAGCCGTGCATAGCACGGGCATAATATAGTTTGTTAACTATTAATATACTTTTGTTTTTGTCAAATAAATTATTATAAAAAATTGGTATAATTCTAGGCAAACACCCATAAGTTAATATTATTCATAGTTAATAAAAAATTGATATTATTGTAGAAAATTGTTAAAAATTGTTTTATTCACGATATGATTAGTTGTTTATGCATAAATTATGTATCTAATTCCAATCAATTTGAACGAACAATGTCTATAGTCTCATTTTTAGTATGTAACGAATAAATTGAAACAGATGAAGTATATAGATGGTAATTTTTAATTTGATGAAATTATATGCAGATGATTGAAGCCATTCAAGTGGCAGAAAAATTGGAAAAGCAATCACTTTCAGAAATGTTTAAGGATGTGTATGATAAACCAACAAAAGATTTGGTTGAACAAGAAAATTTCCTAAGAGAAACCATTCAGAAGCACCCTAATTGTTATTCTTCTGATGTTACAATGTGAATTTATATAATTATATGCTTAATTATTTTGTATAAGTGTGTATTTTATTAATCACATGTATATGGAGTATATTATGATAATTAAAAAATTGTTGTACTTAAATAATTAATTATAAAAGATAGACTTGATCATAGCTTGGATTGGATTGTATAATAAAATGTCATTGACAAGAAGTTCTTCAAGCTCTAATAAAAATTCAGAATAAAAACAAAATGAAAGGTAAAGGTAAAAGACCTTCCCGGTATCTCGCACAAGGCAGTGTTCGAGTGGAGGGTTTTTCTTTTTCTTGAAAGATGCGGACAAATCATACCATACTCCCAAGGAGGGAGTAAAGAGCGATGAGCGCAATCAAGAAACTCCCCAATTGATACCTGCGCCCAATAGGGATCGACCCCCAAGTCTTCTGCTCCACATGTAAATGCTCTATCCATTGAGCCACAATTCAATTAGAGATGGTCTTTTAAAGATACCGTTGTATCACAAATAGTACAAAATAGTACTTTCTCTGTTCCAATTTACTTGCAATTAGGGCTGATAAAAGTTGACCTGACCTGAACCTAACCCGAAATAAGTGGGTTTGGGTTGAGACTTTTGACTCAATTAATTAAATGGGTCGACCTAACCTGATCTGTTTATTAAATGAGTTAGGTTCAGGTCAAAATTTTAAACTTGAAAAGAACTTGTATAACCCATTTAATTAAATGTATTAATTTCAAATTAAATCAATCAGTATAAGCTAAACTTTGTTCGTCTAATATTTTCTTTCTTATAATAGTAAATACAAAATAAACAACAAAAAATTATAAAGTTAAAATTAAAGTCTAATAAAATTAGATTTAATCAACGTCAAAAACCTTAAAATCAAAACAAAAAGATTCTAAACAGGTTAAGTGGGTTAAAATCAGGTCAACCTGATCTGTTGCAAGTCGGGTCAAGGTTGTGATTTTCAACCCAATTAACTAAATGGGTTGGGTTTGGGTAAAGAGTTTTCTGACTTATTTATATATGACCCGAACTCAAACCCGACCCAACCTAATTTGTTTGACAGGGTTACTTGCAACTTTTGCTTTTCCACGCAATCCGATGTACTAATTCAATTCTTAATATCTCTATTTATGTATGTTATAAAATTATAAAAATTTAATATTAATAATCTTTGCAATGAGACGTATCAAACAAAATCTCAATTCTCACTTGACTATGTTTTAACTTATAAATTAAAAACTAGTTATAAATTAAGAGTAATAAATAAGTAGTGTCATTTTTCCAATGCTGCAAGTAATTTGAAACGGAGAAAGTACAAATAGAACAACCCTACTCTAATAGGAGGTGTATGAAAATTTGCAACACTGTCCGTTTAGCAGGTGGTAATAAACGATGGTAATAGGAATGAAAAACTAGTGTAATTTTGCTTGAAAAATCTATTTGTTACCTTAATAGTCATGCTGGTCTAATTTCAATCATCTCATTTTGTTCATAAAATTCATTCCAATGCATTACTACCCACCGGGAGATGTGGTATTCGGTAGTAATGGAAATTTGTGAACAAAAAAACTTTTTTGTGATCAAAATTCATTACCATAGGAATGATATAAAATTTTTGATGAAATTTTACATTATAAATCATTCTCATTACCACCATTAAGTACCACTAACGCGGTAAGAGAAAAAGAGTTGAGAAATAAAAAGAAAAAGCAAAGAGAAAAAAGTGATTCTGGCCACGCCAGGCCGACGTGTCTTCCTCCTTCTCTCTCTTCCCACTGAAACGCTAACAGCAACAATCAGCAATCAGCAATCAGCATCATTATAGTGCGCCATCTGCTCATCAATCACTCATTCTTCTCATTACATTTTCTTATCACTCTCTATTTCGATTTTGGAGTACTACTCCTATATAAATCTTTCTTTGTTGAAAAGGATTTCCAATTCTCAGAATTTCTAGGTTTTTCTTGCTGCTTTCTCCCCTGTTTCCGCCTTCCTCTTTCACCTATTCTGTAAGTTTTTCTCTGTTTCTTTCTGATAGTGATTTGTTGATTTATGGGATACAACTTTGATTGATTAGTTTGGTTATGTTTGGTTCAGAATTCTTGATTTGAGGGATAACTGATTATTGTTTGCAATTATTGATTAATGAGTAAGTTTGCAATTGTAATCCAATAAATAATTCAATCTTTAATTACAAGAAAAGAGTCTTGAGAAGCGGATTTAGGTGTCGCTTTGAAAGGTCACCATTTCTAATATTGGAAGCAGCCTCTAATATTTATATAGCATAGGCCATAGGGTAATGTTTGCCTCCATTATACCTCTGCCATGGGACCTTGCTATAAACCTTGCTCTGTGTTTTGTGCATTGGGCTACCGTACGAAATATGACCCGTTTGTTTGTTGGTACTAAGTATAGGCGATTTGGAGTGTAGTACTTGTGATTCTACTTTCAATTAAAATGGGTTTGCTACGTGAACCAATATAACTTTTTTCTCCATTTATTTAGATTTTCGGTCATCTCAATTTATATGCCTAGGTTATTCATGTCATTCTCAACTTTTGTTTTTTATGTCATCTTTGGTCTTCCTCGCCTTCATTTTAAGTCTATTGAGCTCCAACTATTTATCTATTTTACCCGTTCGCTAATATCCCGTGTCATGCATGTGCATAAACAATCTTAAAGGATTACCATTCATCTTTACCTCAATATTTACAATTACAACTTCTAAACCCTTTCTTACATTTCTGCTACTTTCATCTTTCTACTATGATCCTTTCTAAAAGCGTAACATTCTAATCCATAAAAATATTTTTGTTCACAATTTTCTTTTATCACCTAATTCTACATTTGGATTGAATTTAAGTTTCTATTGACCATTCCCATTATTTAACAACAACATCCAAATGGGTTGTTAATCTAATTACAATTTTGGAAAATAACAGATGTTTCTAATGGAATTTAATCACATAGGGACTAAGGTTTCTGATTTTAATATGCATAGAGAAAACTCCAATTAGCACATGATAGATGAAGAACAAATACAGAAGATTAGCTGGAGTCTGGACTCTGGAGTGATTGGAGGGGGCTTTGACCTTTATGGAATGGAAAGGGGTGTAAAGGTTCTGACTGGCAACTTGGACCCACTTTTGGTTGGTGTCTAATTCTGCAACTAAAAAAACTGATGGAGCATATTTTGTGTTAGTTTATTAAATAATTTTTTTTGATGTGACCCAGGAATATAATTTTTGAGAGGCATTTAAAGATAGCGTGATGCTCCCTGTTTGTGAAAATAATGCACACATCCTGAAGTAGAGATTGATTATACTTGCATTTCCAAATATATTCTCATTTGAATGATGTGATGAGAAAAATGGTGAATTCTTAGATACTCTATATGGGGTGTTGAAACAATGTAGAAGTTGATCTTGGATAAAAGTGGAAGGAGTATTTTGTAAATAAAAACTCAATTTGTAGCCAAGTGGGATTGATAGAATGAGCTAGCTATTGCATATATGAATTACCTTAGCTATATATTCCATTCCTGTAACTCCTCCTATACAAGCTTTTAAGTGTTAAAGTGGGTGGTCCCCCTTCTTAATTCATTACACTAAGTGAGAGTTACTCCATCGTCGTCATCATCGTACTCGGTATATCCCAATCATAAAAGTTTTGATCATGGTTTGATGATGACGGCATATCGTAACCTTATCAAAAGAGATAAGAAATTTGCGGCTAGTGAGATCCTCAACTCAAAGAATACCTGCACTTGCACTTTATTTTAATATTTGGGGTAGTGGAATATCTTTGTTGTTGTTGTATACTCCATGGCTATGTTGCTCCAACTAAGACTTTAAGCGTCTTCACTTTTTTTTTTTTTTTTGAGATTATGTTGACTAATTTTGCACATACCCATCTTGTTTAGTTCTCCCTTTGATTCATATTTTGGTTACGTTTGAAATATTTTATATAGAGAGAGATATTAAACATGACTTTTCATAGATATATAAAGAACTTAAAATATAATCATGCAAGATCTTTTAGATTCTTTTCGTTGTATTTATAGATATCAAGGCTCGAACTATACTTGAGTGCAAAAAGTCAAATATAACCAATATTGTGAAATAGAGAGTATGTATTAGCTTTATCTTGTTTTTGATCGGATGTGTTTTAGATTCAACTTTTTTTTTTGTATTATCACGAGTAAAATGACTTAAAGTTGAGTTTTTGACGACCTTTTTAAAGCCATTTGGTGACGTAGTTATGATGTTAAAGAGTATGATCATATTAAATATTTCAAGGGTTGGACTTTGGTGAAACAATAAATTTTAAGATCCCATAGATTTATCATTGTTTGAGGGCATGGGTTAGATTATGTCTTACAGGGATGCTTCCTTGAGAGTTTGGTCCCATGTGCAGATTTTGATTTCCATCTTTACTTGATAAATTCCCAATAGATTAGCCAGTGTACTTGTCCATGATGATGCAGTTTTTAAGTGTGCTGAAATGTGTTGATGAACTCTTGCTCAGGCCTACCAAAGGGCATTGAATTAAAGCTTGTAGAGGAACATCAATTATCAACCATTACTTAACAGAAAAATTTGTATGAACTTTCAGTCCAGAATATCATTTTGAAGGGAAAATAGATTAGAAAAGCTAATCAACGCCTATATCACTAATGGTAGATGCACTGTGCGATATTTAAGTGTGGAAAGGAAAAGTCTGAATCTTGTGAAGCTGTATGGCTCGGCTTTGTTAAAACATGAAGGATAAGAAATATTTAATACAACAATGACATGGGCAGCTGTGTAGGAAAACTTTCCTTCTTTAGTTTCATACCATGATACCAATTGGAGACAGAAATGAATCAATGATTGCCTTTAACTCGTGTTCAATAATACTATATTACTGTTTAGTTACATATTGATACTTTAAATTATGGAGTAATATATTTTGATGTTAATAAGAACAAATCTTAAATTATGATGGCATTCAGTTAGTTAAAGGTCAATAGTCAAGTAATGGTTTTCCCCTTCTGTTGTAGTGTGTCAAGTTGCTATTCTGCAAGGGCAGTTACTAGAGGCATTATTGTAAAGATTTTTTTCTTAACTGATTCTGACGAGCTACAATACAGTTAGTCCTGAAATCCTTTTTATTTTTGTTTTTTCTAAATTGAGGAATTATCTTGATAAAGGTCAAATTCAGTTCAAGTAGCTTGTCTGCAGGATCAAGGATTGTAATTGTTACGTGAAGTTGTACAATGTAAGTTGGTGCAGATCAGGGTGAGTTCAAGGGCGGAATCCAGGACTCCACCCATATCTTTAGAAATTAGGTACGTCGAATTATGATCATGTTTTTGATCAAGAAATCATTGATTGACATCCAATGAGTTTAACCTGTTGGGTGATTAGTTGAACCAGCTGCTATCCTTGGAAAAAGTGTTACTTTTTAGTTTGTTGAGTACGATACAATGTCTGGGCCATATTTTGATCCTGAATACGAGAACTTGAGCATCAGAATAAATCCTCCCAGGTTCCAGACCTGCCTATTTTTTCACTTCAATTTCAAGTCAAAATCAAGTCATAATCATCTCTATTTCTGTCACTAACAGCTATTCTTTTTCAGGGTTTCTGTGGATAATGTCAGTTGCAGCGATTGTACCCTAGTAAAGGTCAAAATCTCGTCTTCTAAGTTATAATTGCTAAAATATCTGTACACCTTATCACAAACACACTTTCGAAATAAGGAAGGAAACGGTCTATTAGTTTCATTAACGACCTTTCTTTTTGTTCAAAGCAGGAGATCAAGTTTTTCAAATAGGAAAGAGTTGCTTCGAATTTAAAGTTGTTAATTTTCATAATATGTTTGGAGTCATGTGGATATAGTATCACATGATTTGCTAATCTTCTCGCAAATCGTGAATTGAGAAAGTAAAGTATGATCGATTTTAGGCTATCTTTGAGCCATTTTAAGTGATCGTGAATTCAAAAGGCAAATTAGCCAGCGAATTGCTACGCTGGATGAACGATACATAATACTACTATGTGCCGGTTCTAAGTGAATTAACCTGCAATTATTGTTGATTTTGGAACAGGTTGATAGCATGAACAAACCAGGAATACTGCTGGAAGTCGTGCAAATCCTAACTGACCTTGATCTCATCATCACCAAAGCTTATATTTCTTCTGATGGTGGATGGTTTATGGATGGTGAGTGGCTTTGACTCTTAAAAATTCTTAATTGTTTTATTTGGTGACTTCAGAAGCTTCTGATAGTATCCAACATTTTATTAAAGAATAAAAATTGACAAAGGGGTTTTCATCCATAAAAATTCATTTCCAAAAAGAGTGGTGTTTCTCATATATCTTGTATTATTACGCGTTAACTGTCTACCGATGTTTGAGATTGTATTTTTTCTATTGTCAAAACCAGTGTTCCATGTTACCGATCAAAATGGGAAGAAGGTTACAGACAGCAAGACAACAGAACATATAGAAAAGGTATGCTAATATTTTTTAAGATCTACAATGTGTTCCGCAGTTTTTACACAGTAATGATTGGCTCAATTCCAGCATTCACGGAATGCAGATTAATATATATGAGTCTTTCAAGATGCTCATATTGTCAATAGAAACATTGCATTTTGCTAATCTAGAGGAGGGATTTGGAGTCAGAGGTTTACAGTGTAGATACTTTTATGGCTTCACTACAATTTAATGGGCTTATAATATTTATATTACAGACTTTTGTTGTAACTGTTAAGAGAAAACTGACCTACTGCTTGACATTGTTTTTTGGTAAGGTAGCAGTTGAGTAAGCCACTTATAGTCCATTTCCGTTTGTATCCACACTCAGACAATTTTTCTTCTATTGGAACACCTTAATTTTGGTGGAAAACTTTGTACTCTATAAATTATAGTGTTCCACTATTCAGCGCATTGAGCTATTTTGGATTTAGCATGATTCTCCTCATCATGTTTCAAAAAAAAACCATTATCCCCTCTTGACTCTCAGAAATAGAGTTGAAAATTGAAATTAAAAAACTAAACATGTCACTGGAACAAGCTATCAATTTGTTCATGGCCCATGTTCAGCTTATGACATTATAATGGTTATATAGGATCTCGCTAAGGACACCATCACTTAAATTTGTTCTACCTGTTTACTAGGAGACGACAGTTCTCCAGATAAACACCTTTCATTTGTGGTTTTATCCAACCGTGCTACTACACTTTCTTAAAAAGCAGTTGTTGACATGAGTTAGTATCTAACTGCAAATGCATTATATTTCTTCAGTTAACCAAGCAAACTATAGGAAATATTACCTTTTTCTCAATTTTCTCACTAGTTTTCTGAATTTCCTGACACTACTGATTTGGAGATATGTGTGTTGGTGGTGTCATAAAAATAGTATTCCAGTGATTCCTGTGCCATTATAGAAGTTCTCAATTCTGATTCTGGTTAATTGTTTTTGCCTACATCTGGAGCAATAGGCTTTGGGACCCAAAGGCCAAGCTGCTGATTGGATAAAGAGTTGGCCAGGAAAAAGAGTCGGACTACACCCTGCTGGTGATCACACTGCAGTGGAGCTGATAGGCAGAGATCGTCCGGGACTCTTATCAGAGATTTTTGCTGTTCTTGCTGACCTTCATTTCAACATATCTGCCGCAGAAGTTTGGACTCATAAAACACGAATAGCTTGCGTCCTTTATGTCAATGATGATACCACCTACCGTGCTGTTGATGATCATAGCAGATTATCTCTTATGGAAGAGCAGCTCAAAAATGTTCTGGGTGGAGAGGATGATGATCAAGTGGCACATACTAGTTTCTCCATGGGTTTTACTCATGTTGATCGGCGTCTTCATCAAATGATGTTTGCTGACAGGGATTATGAAGGTGTTGGTGCAACAGAAGTGGAGTATTCTCCTACTCTCAAACCTAAAATATTTGTTGAGCGATGCGAGGAGAAAGGCTACTCAGTGGTCACAGTAAAGTGCAAAGATCGTCCAAAACTTATGTTTGATATCGTCTGCACACTTACGGATATGCAGTATGTTGTTTTCCATGCAACCATCGGTTCAGACGGCCCATATGCATCACAGGTATCCTAATTTTCTTTTTTTCATGGCTTTGACCTATGCTTTCCTGATGGTAGTAAAACAACATCATATCGTCTGGTGTACTGTTTTAGGAGAGTTGAGAAGCTAATTTGTCATCATATAGGATGATTTAAAGTTCAAAAATAAATTCATATTTGCTTTTATATCCAAAATGAATTGTTTCATATTTTACTATTTAAATTGCTATAGCTGGAAAATAACTTTTCTTGTATCGCCCAGAGTATTAACAGATACTTGTCCTGTTATATTTTCCAGGAAGTTCGAGATGGACATTGTTCAACTAAGGCCCTTTCTAATTTATAGTTGTAATAAGTTTGGAAGTTTAATACTTCTCCCTTTTGGTCTTCGTCTAGGTCGAGAAAATTTTCCCTCTAATTTTCTAAGTGCATGCATGGGAATGCCGCCTTCCATGTTTTTACCATAAGCATAGTTTTTAAAAAGAGATCCTCAAAATGGTGCTTTAATTTTGATCCCTTATGTAAGATAAGCCTTCTATGTTTTGACCTTAAGCATAGTTTTTAATAAAGATCGGTGCTTTACTTTTGATCACTTATGCAAGGAAAATTCCCTCGGTAACCAACATTAATTTTACGACACTAATTGCTGATGAACGGAGTTGCAGGAGTACTATGTTCGACATATGGATGGCTGCACACTTAACATGGAAGGGGAGAAGGACAGGGTTATCAAATGCCTTGAAGCTGCCATTCAACGGAGAGTATGCGAGGTGAGTACTTTCACTAAATATACTATAGTTGCCTCCTTGGTTTCGGGTAAGCCCTCCTAGATAGCCGCACATGTTTGTTCCATAAGGTTTTTTGGTTTGTTGGGTTTCGTCATTGTCTATGAAAAAAACCCATTAAAAGGGTGAACAGAAATAAAATAAAGGCGGAAGTAATACTCCAAAATAGTAAGCGAAAATTGATGTGGGTTACTTATTTTGAAGTCTAAAAACGAGCATTGGAAGCAACTAGTCTCGTACTTAGTGTTCATTTTTCGAAAATCTGGTATCTCATAGGATAACTCATTTAGAATTTGATTTCATATGATCCTTATGGAGCAGGGTCTAAGTCTAGAACTTTGTGCAAAGGATCGAGTTGGATTACTTTCGGAAGTTACAAGAGTTCTCAGAGAGAATGGACTGTCGGTAATGAGAGCAGGCGTATCCACTGTGGGAGAAAAGGCAAAGAATGTGTTCTATGTTCGGGATTCATCAGGGAACCCAGTAGATATGAAGACTATTGAATCACTCCGTAAAGAAATAGGACGTACGATGATGCTGAATGTAAAGAAATCCCCCGCCAACGCTAAGGTACCCCATGAAGCTAGAGGGTGGGCGAAAACCAGCTTCTTTTTCGGGAGTCTGCTCGAGAAGTTCTTACCTTGAGGCTTGAGAATAAATGCCAAACAAATTTACACTGGCATAAATGTTATATGCAACATTTTGGTGTATAGACTAATAAAAATTGTTATCAGAGAACTGTACTATTATTTGTACCATATCTTAGGATGAAACCCATGAGAACATGAAGGGAAAATGTGAAATGGATTAAAAAAAGTATTGTTGTTTGGGATTGATTCCTTGGCAGTTGGCAAACACAATGCACTAGTGAACTGAACCCTTGAACATGATGGACACCATTTGACATGATCTATAACATAATCAAGAACAACCACCATTGAAGTATATGCAATCATGAGAATACATTTTTCTTTTAATTGTTTCACCATTTTAGTTGTTTTCACCTGATGCTGCTCCATACCTCATTAATCCTTATATTTTTTTTGTCATTATTAAAGACAATAATGGTATTTTTCTATTAACTAATCATTTCTTAACATTTGTACCAAGTTGAATCGGTGCAAGTATCATGAACAGAGGTAGTAAAATCCAAGAGTTTGCAGGAAACTTAGAGTACCAGTTTTTGTATATGTGCATCAAGGTATCACTACTACAAGAAAAGAACTTTGGGCGTCACTTATGTCGCCTAATGTTGTACGGAGAGTAGAAAGTAAAACTCCTAAATAACAAACAATAAAGAACACACCAAGATAACGTAATTCATTATCAATAGGATAGCTATGTCCACAGGTACTGAAACTTTAATTTCATTATGAATGGAGATTATAAACAAGATGAATCTAAGAAATTCTCTTAGATGACTAACTTTTTCTTTTCTCTGTTGTGTCTCTTTGTAAACCCTAATTCTAATTAGAGAAGGTTTAGTATAGTAACCCACTCTTACAAAGAAATTAGGTTAGAAACCTAGAAAAAACCAGCTAAAGAAAACCCACATAACCATCGGTGCGTGATAAAGCTGAGTCGACGTTCTTCCCCAACCAAGGAACGCCGAATTAGGGTTAAGTCAAAGTCAAGGTCAGTATGGAAAGCCGACTCGTTTTTTCCCAAACACTAGAAAAACCGGCTCGGTTTTGATTTTTGAAAATATCTTCAATCCAACAGCCAACGTCGACTCATCTTATCTTCTAGCCCAACAAACATCGATTCGGCATTTGCTCCCTAAAAACACGCCTCATTTGTTTATTCTTCCCTTGGCTTGGACTCAGTCCGAGTCACCAAAACATCAACACACAACCATCTAAAAGTGTCCCCGGACTATGGTTAACAAAAACATGAATTGGCGTAATGATTTTCACCCTTATATGGCTTCGTATTTGCCTTCCTAACACGAACGTGGACCTTGGGCGTCACATTTTAATGTTGCCCCAAATGTTCTGGTTATGGGCCACATTGTTGCGCGTTATGGGCTTTGTGAGATGATGAGATTATTGACATGAAAGCGACTCTCCTAACAGCTCAGTTACTTATTTTACAAAATGGCTTGATCCATATTTACCCGTCTATGTTATAGACGATCTATAGCAAGAATTTGTGTATTGCTAGACGTCATTGACTAGGTGAAGGAGTATATCATAAGTATTATTAATTAAGTAAATAAGTAATGACTTAGAAAATCCATTAAACTAAAACAAGAAGTTTAAGCAATGATTAGCATAGATAATCATATTTCATACGCAAGGTGTAAACTGTAAACATATACTTTTTTGTCATTAATTCGGGCATGTTTATATTAGGGTAAATAAAAGAGAAATAAAAATTAAATTCTCATTCCTATTTACAACAAAAATGACGTGATTATTTCCTCCCTTCATTATTTATATCACTTTACAATTATATTTTTAGTCTTGACAATAATTATGTTTACTTAAACTATTCTTTTTCGGTTTTCTTAGTTAAATTTTTTTTTTTTATAAATAAAGAGCTATTTTTGTATGAAAACGTGTCTTGGTAAGATGACCTCAGAAAAAGAGCCATTGTTGTTGCAGACGGTCTTACCGAGAGAATGTCTGGTCATCATCATTATCATCATCATCATACCCAGTGTATCCCGCTTATAAGAAACTATGGTCAAGGTCTGGGGAAAAAGGACGGAGGCAATTCATTAGCGCGGCCAACAGAGTCCCCCGATTCGAGAAAGACTAAGAGGAGTTTCTACAACGAGAAAGATAAATAAAATACGTATAGATAAAATAAATGAGTAACAACAATAAAAAAAAAAATAAAAATGAAAACAATAATACTAATAATAATAAATAGTCCATCTTTATGAGAATTTAGGCTTCTTATTTGAGGTAGTTTTACCGAGACACTGTCTCTCACAAAAGTTTACTTCCAATAAAAAATAACGTTAAGGTCAATTTCATTGATATCTCCTCATGTATTGTGAATTTTGATTATTGCGAGTAATGAACTTTGATGGTACAACAAGCAAATTGCAAAATACATTTTGCCAAATCAATATGATCTGGAATTTGACCAATTCATTTCTCCATATATATCTACATATATTGTTGTTGACTTTAATATTGCTCCATTTATTTATTTTTGATCTTAATTAAATGTTGCAATTTTTTATTGGGAGTAAAAAGAATAAATTAAGCTTGTGTCTGGGAACTAGCATTTTATTTCAAATTAATTATTTCAATTATGAAATCATGAATATAGAATTTAAGAATGAAAAGGTTTGGGAGGTCATTGTCAAATCCTCATCTTTAAACCATTTTTTTTTTTTAAAATTTTATTATTATTATTATTATTATTATTATTATTATTATTATTATTATTATTATTATTATTATTATTATTATTATTATTATTATATTGGTATTTCCGTTGTTCTTCATTCAATAATTTATGTGCCTTAAAAAGATGCTTCCCATCAAAACAAATAAACAAACAATCGATGAAAAAAAAAAATTTGAAACTAAATCATGGGTAGGGGTTGGCGCAGCATATATATAATGGCTAATAGCATAATACCTAATGGTATAGAGTTAGTATTGATTGATAACTACTTTAAATTTATTATAGATATGTTAGTGCCTTCGTACTATTGAATTTGCATCCTATTTTATTTTATTTCGTTTCATTTAATTTGCATCATTTTTATATTTGAATAATGACCCACTACTTTCTTTTAATCTCATCCATACATTTTAACTTTTTTTTAATTTCATCCGCACGATTTATTCTCTCTCTTCATTTATTACTATTTTCTTAAATCTAATCTCATTTCTCTTTGATACAATTTGAAAGGAGCGGAGTAGTATATGATTTCCACGAACATCTCATCAGACAACGAGCTATCCAATAATAAATAAAAATAAATAGATTTTAATTATTATTTTATTTTATACTTTTTCTAGTATTAATAATTGCTACAATTTGTTTTTCATGTTATCAAATACACAATTTTAATTTTTAATATCAATAATTTTATATGATAAATTTTTTAAAAAAGTTAATACTGTGAAAATATACATAAAGAGATGAATCAAACATAATTTCACCTAAGTCTTAACTACGTTTTACATTATACATATAGAGAATGTCAAATAAGATCAGTTAAGAAACAATATATAACAACTATTAAAATTCAAATATGTAAGAGCTTTTAGAGAAAATGTTACCATATCGAACAATATCATTAGTGGCTGAAAATATTCAAGGCAAATTTACTCTGAATTATTTATTAGTATTATGTTCATCCGCATGTACATAGACCACATTCAACGGTGGGTACATTTTTGGGAATTTAGACAATATCATTGCTCAAATTCTTTACTCTAAACCAATTTTAAACAAAAAAATATTATTTTTCTTTGTCCTTAAGAGATTGTAACCTTAATTAACAATCAACGTACAATACCAGGGATAAGGTCAAATGGCGCCTTATCCACGTCCTAAATTACTAGACTTGTCTGTTTCTGTTCTTTTGCCTGTCGTCATCGCTCTTTATCGCCTCTCTTACCTGTATCGTTTTCTTAGTTATCTGTATGTATCATGTTAGTTGTGTAAGTCACTTACTATGCTTGCGGTTAGTTGATTCCTATGCTTGGCTAACGTGGGTACAAGATGTAGGTTTTCGGAAATTTGTAGGTTCCTATTGTTAGAGTACATAACATATCTTGGGGCCTCAACCATCGGCTTAAACTTTTGGTTGAGTTGGTCCTTGACATGGTATCAGAGGCCAACGTGACAAGAGGTCACGGGTTTGAATCTTAACCACCCCTCATTTAAAGTGGAATATTCTTCTAGCCCAATGGGCTCTTGTGTGAGGGGGCGTGTTATAGTATATAACACATCTTGGGGTTTCAACCATCAGCTTAAGCTTTTGGTTGAGTTGGTTCCTTAACACCTATCTTTGAAGACCCTTCTTGAGCCGAATGACTCTTTTGACCGCCCTCTCCTTATGGGTATGAGACGCCGTCGATCTTCCTTCCCCAGATCCTGACCATAGAATATATGTGCGGGAACGCTGAGTATGATGATGATGATGTACATATTAAGAAATTGATACAAACCACTAAAGTATATAAGTATAATTAAAATTAAAATCATAGAAGAGAAAATATGTTGATAAAAATTTAAAAATAAAAAAAACATTAATAAAAATATTGTAAAGTTAAACAGACGGACTAATATAGAACGTATGGTAGCTTCATGGGGTGAGTGGGAAAGCCAACTATTTTCAATAAAAACAACAATTGATGTTATGAAAGTGTACAAGATAAGGTATACTATTACCAAAAATAGAATAGTATTATAGATATTTGTGCTAAAAATAGATGAAAAGATTACGTGTTAGCTAACTCATCTTCCCCATCTATATCTCCTTTACATATATACCTTTCATTAAATTTAACTTTCACTAAATGATTCATCAATCCAAGTAATGCAAGTGAATAATAAACTATACTAACGGTCTGTTTGGTAGGTGGTAATAAACCATGTTAATAGGAATGGAAAATGTAATGTAATTTTGATTAAAAATCTCTTAGCTACTTTGATGTCCATGTTTTTCCAACTTCAATAATCTCATTTTCTTCGTAAAACTTATTTCAATGCATTACCAATATTAAAAGAGGTGGTATTAAGTGGTAATGAAAATTTGCATACAAAAAAACTTTTTGTAAAAAAACTTTTTGTGATTAAAGTTTCATTACCATGGGAATGATATGAAACTTTTGATGAAAATTTACATTATAATTCATTCTCATTACCACCATTTAATATCACCTACCAAACGGGCCGTAAATGCAAATGAAATAAAATCTTAGAGTTGTGGCATTATAATATGGATGATCATAGTTAGTAATTAAGTGTATGATATGATTCGAATAATTGGGTTTGAGTTTACTTTGGTGGGTTTTGAATAAAAAAAGTTAGTTAACATTAATCATTTAGTTTGTCTTCCTAATCTAATTCAAGGTGTTAATGATAGGCTTGCTAGAATAGGTTGCCATGAGGTATAGCTTTAATATAAGTTATTCTTGTGAGAGGTTGTTATTCCGCGAGATGACTACAAAACAAAATTTTCATATATAATATACTCCCTCCATTCATTGATGAAGTTCCACAATAAATGTTCAAGAGAATTAAGTAAGTAGAATATTTTAGATAGTAGATTTGTTATCTTATTAAATAATAAATTTGATGGAAGAGAAGTAAGAAACATAAATATTAAAAAATATTAAAAGAAAGTTAGTGGAAATAATATAAAGGGTCCACAACTAATCAATAAATATTTTTATAAAGTGAGTGATGTGGAAATCATAAAAAATATAAAAACATTGAAATTAAGTTAGTAGATATGTGAGGACCATCAACATGATTATTAAAAATTAAAATAAGAAAGAATAAGATTAAGGATCGATCAATAAGACTATTTTCATCCAAGAATTGTGATTAAATATATAGAAATAATCTTTATGAGAACAACAAATAAAATATCTTAAAAGAACAAATGAAAACTTCTTTAAGAAATAGAGGGAATAATAATTTATATTATTAAACTATTTAGCTTTTATATAAAGCACATTTTACAATAAAACCCTTTAATACAAATTCATTGGTGTAATGTGGAGTTATGAGAGAATGTGTTGTTAGAATAATTTCCACGCAACATATATGTTTGTTAATTGTTATGACTTGTACTATTGAATGTGGAAGTTACTTCAAAAAAATGTGAAATTGTTCGCATGAGTAAAGGTAAAGGATCTTTTCAGTATTCTGCATAGGGTTCGAGTGTGAATTTTTTTTTCTTGAAAGATACAGATCACAAATCATATCCGTACTCCCAAGGAGGGAGTAAAAAGAGATGCGCGCAGTCAAGAAACCCTCCAATATCTATAATAGTTGCCCACATGAGTACTCAACCTTAATTAGTTATAATCAATTACCTCTAAGGGGTCGTTTGGATTGAGAGTAAATATTTAAGAGTTAATAAAAGTCAAAGTAGGAATTTAAGGTTAGTTAAATAGATGATTATAGGAATTTGATTCTGAAGAGTTGGAACTTGGAAGAATGAATTAGAAGGTAATGAAAAAATAGAGAAAATAGCATTAAGTTCCCTTATTTTGGGGTATAAATTTAACCTAGGGGGAGGTTGAGGAATTTTTTACCTCCAAATGAGTGAAATCAAACTCTTTTTCTATTCATCCTTTTTAATCTACTTCTATTCTACATCTATCACAATTATTTCAATTACTTCATTTGCATATATAATTACCTTTGTTACATTAGTTTGACTTTTTTTACTACCTTAAATATTTACTCTCAATCTAAGCGACTCTTATTTTTTTTTTACCTCAATAGATTATCTTCAATTGTTTGTGTTAAAATTTTTATGAGAAAATCCTAAGTTTATAATAGATCGTGTTTCTTGCTAAGGGTAGTCCAAGGTTGCACCATATTAAGATTGCTTGCAAAAACATTAAGATTAAATGCAACTTATTTATTATTCTTTCACTAATCACTTATCAAAAATAAATTTGAGTTATAATAATATATGTAATAATTGGAGCTAAGAACTATAATTACCCATCAATTGTACTTACTCCGTTCTCTAATGTTCTTTCTATTTGGAATATTCAACCTTAACGAGAGAGAAATTTGATTGATGGTTTTAAGACATATTTAGAAGGTAAATTATATTCATGTGAGATCTCGTCAGATTCGTCTTAATGTATAATTTTTATTATGCATTTATAATTTTTTATTATGCGTATTTAGAGATATTAAGGTTAAAATTTACTTTGAAAACTGTGAAAAAAATAAACGAGAAGAAAAAAAAAAGAATGAAAGAGTGTATTATCTAAAATAATATTAATTTGAAAATTTATTACTCCCTCAAACTAAACCAAGTTGTCCCATTTGGGTTGGGCACAGTTTTTAAGAGTGAAATGGTGGGGTATTTTAATTGATTAAATTAATTGTAAAGGGGTAGTTGGGTATTGGGAGTAGTAAAAGTGAGGGTAGTTGAGTATTTTAATTGATTAAATTAATTGTAAAGGTGGTAGTTGGGTATTGGGAATAGAAAAAGTGGGGATATTTAGGTAAAAAAAAGATAGACAAAAATAAAAATGGGACAATTTAAGTGAATTGCCCATAAAAGAAAATGGGACAACTTGATTGAGTTGGAGGAAGTATTAATTTATGGGTTGGTCACAGTGATATTTTCATTCTAGCTTCTTATACATACGCTATAGGAGTATGAATAATCAAATGAGATACATGTGCTAGCTCTAAACTATAGCACAACTTCTTCTATATATTTTTTAAAATATTGTAATAAAAATTCGTCCTTTTCTTAATCATACAACTTTTGGTTGTTCCTCAGTCGCTCAACTTCTTCTAAACTATAGCACAACTTCTCAACTTCTTATACAACTTCTTCTATGATTGTGAAAGAAAAAAAAAGATAAAATAAGAATTCGTCCTTTTCTTAATCGTACAAAGATTAGGCCTTAGGGGTCTTCCTTTTGGTTCCTTTAAAAAGTTCAAAATCACTCTGTTTGAATCTTGTAATTTACTTCTCCGTTCCATATTACTTGCTACATTTCACTTTTTTACGCAATTTAATGCACAATTTTGATCATTAATATCTTAAACTACACTTATCTAAAAATTATAAATATTTAATATTATGAAAGTATGCGATTAGACGATTCAAACAAGATCCCACTTGACTATATTTTACTTACACATTAGTCGCAATATGTAAATTAAACTTGAACGATGAATAGTGCACAAAATTAAAATATAGCGAGTATTTTGGAACGGAGGAAGTATATTCGATCTGAACTTAAACTCAAACACTTACCGTTAAAAATATCGGACCCATGTGAATCCCTACCGGTAACGTAATTATCAGCTGATGCAACACGAAATGACATTCAACTTGCATGATCATGAAACATGCAAGTTGCATGGAACTTATTTTGTTTTCGGTATAAATAATACTTCCTCCGTTACATTTTACTTGCAACACTTACCGTTTTTGAAAGTTTCATATTACTTGCAATATTACTATTTTTGGCAAAAATAATCTACTTATTTTATCATCACTTTATTCCTACCCTACTATCACCATCAATCATACATCATCCCATTAATTATTTAATATAGCCATAAGTCACGACCACTATCTAATTAAAATAATTTTTTTTTATTTTTACCCCACATATCACCATCAATCATAAATCATCTCTATTTTTACCATATTGATTTGATGGCCCTTAAAAAATGTGTCAAATCCAATAATGCAACTAAAATAGAACGGAGGTAGTATAAATAGGAGCATTTCACATGCGCCCGATATTATTTTTTGGATGGGAGTGTAGCAATTGCCAAGAGGGAAAATGACTTGCTCCAAAATTCATTTTTCATTTATTAAAATAAAAATTTGAGTCTATTTTTATTTTGAAACTTATTTAATTAATGAGTTTAAATATATGAATATAGATGTACTTATATTGTTTATTTAAGTTCATGATTCATGAATTTGTTTATTGATGATTTATGTTTATAGCCTTATATAGGTGATCACTCATTCATTTATTTATTATATATTCATTGTTTGAGGGAAAAGGAAAGTTTATTTTATTAATAAGTAACAATAATCAATCTTAATATTTTAGGTTAACCAAAAATTAAAGTCGTGTTTTTTGGTGAAATGACCATAATAAAAAATTAGAGAAAATTATAAGGCTATAAAATAAATACTATAACAGCTGGTCTTGGGCGAGACCGTCTTAAGTTGAGACAAAAGTGGGTCGGCCCAATTACATGCTTTCTCTCTTTGATTCCATCTTCTTGGCATTTTTCAATTCTAATCATAAAGGTATCAATTTTGACCTTAAAGATATCAATTTCAATTTAATCATACCTGTATGAACTACATTAATCATGAAACTGAATACTATAAAATGAGAATTGAATAAATTAACAATGAAACTGAATATTATAAAAACTGAATACCTGTATGAACTACATTAATCATGAAACTGAATAGTATAAAATGAAAATTGAATAAATTAACAATGAAACTGAATACTTGTATGAACTACATTAATCATGAAACTGAACAATTTAATAGAAAATTTTAATCATGCATGTAGATCAGAATAACATGAATTATGCTTAAAATCTTGCGTAATGGAGAATTGAACAATTTAATAATGAAACTGAATAATTTAATGGAAAAATTGATTACACTTTGTATGAACTACATTAATGTAATTCAATATACATATTCTAAACTTGAATGCAAAACTGAGCAAAGTAAGAGTATAATTGAGCAAAATTGATACCTTTAAAGTTCAAATTGAAATTTTTCCAGAAAAATGAAAAAAACAAAAAAACAAAATTTGAAGGGCAAAGCACCCGCGTGTAGTACACGCGCCTAACAATGGGCCGGCCCAGATCTCGTCTTAGAGTAGGATGGTCTCGGCCAAGTTTTTGTGATACTATAAAGCATACAAATGTTGAGACTTGAGACCAGGGCCGTCTTAAATAAATCTGAGGCCCCGTGCTAATTTTAATTTTGGGCCCCCTAATAAGAGGCCCAAGCATATCAACTTTTATTTTTTGTTTTGTCTACCGTCATTTGCAATTCATTAGTTGGGTATAGTGTACTAAGGGGCCCGAGCATATCAACTTGTTACCCTATATTTTTTAGCAAATTGGGCCCTTTAAATATAGCAAAAATTTTACAAATTATGGGGCCCTGGGCTATAGCCCAGGTTTCCCTTGTATATATCCGGGCCTGCTTGAGACATTGACTTTTAACGTTGATCGGTGATCATCCTTTAACATTACAAACTTACAGGATTTACCTATTCAAATTTTAACTTTTTGTAATTTTCCATCATGGCTATCCATTTTACAAGTCGGATAGATTAAGCCTGATAGGTAGCCTGCCCATGAATAATTCTACGCATATGTTGCTTTGGATGAGAATAACATCAAAGATTCCAAGCATTAATTACAGTACTTTAAAAATATAATTGTATAAAAATTTTATTTTAGTTTAAGAAAATCTCTTTTTATTTATAAAGGGCTCCAAAATTTAAAATTTATAATAAATAAACTGAACTTCGAAATACTTTGCTACGCAGCTCTTAATAAGCTTAAGCACATAAACATGAAACATGTAACCTAACATCCTTTACCCTTGTTTGGGACAAACCCAAAGTGTACATTTAACTATTCAAAAATGTACGACCATAGTCCCATAATTCCCGTGTTTATCTCAAAACATCACATTACACATGCATGACAAAACAAAACGTACAACTACTTTCCTTTATTCTCCCTCATCTTTTATTTGTTTAGTAAATAATTATTGAGCTAATTAAATATTTATTGTCTTTTATGTTTTAACTCCTTTGTTTTTTTAATAAATTCCAAAACTAAGATGTAATTTAATTAGCTTTTTCATTAATAGTTGATTTTACAATTAGATTAACATCAAAGAAAAACATTTAATAATCTTACAGTTAGGAATGGTCATGGGGCGGGTCTGAAGCGAGTCCAATCAGACCTGGATCCGGACCCTTTTAGTTTTTTGAGATTCAGATCCGAATCCGGACTCTAAGGGTCCAAAATTTTTAGACTCGGACCCAGACCCTTCGAATCTGAAACATTTGTAAGTCATTATATTTTTCGTATATTTGTAAGAGAGTTATTATTGTATTTTACAAATATTTAATACTAATTTAACATCTAAACTCGCATAGCGTCACCCATATACGCTTAAATTCTATTATAAACACTAGTTCGAGTCCATGAAATAAGGGTAATTGGGTTAGCAATTAGCAAGTAGCATATATATTATTTATATATATTATGATTATACGAAAAGAAAATAAATGTTGGGGGCATAATTCATACGTAGAAGACAAATAAAAATGGACAATTTTTATAAGGGTCCAAGGGGCGGGTCCAGGGTCCGAATAATGAACCTGGACCTGGACCCGTCAAATATTTTTTAGATCCAAATCCGACGGATCCGATGGGTACCCGAACCCTTAAAAAAGGGGCGGGTCTGGGGCGGGTCCAATAAAGTCCTAGACCCGTGAACATCCCTAGTTACCGTTCGATCAAATAAACCAACAAATAATAAGCATTTGCCAAACACTTGCTGTAGGTGTTTTGACAATTAACTCGATTAGTTTGCTTATTTGATCAACTAGTATTATTATTATTTGTAACTGTTAAATCATTTATTTAAGCTAATTATCATGGTCGAATTGTCCCTCATCTAAGATTTCTCACAATATTCCATCAGCTAGCTCGAACTGTCCTTGCCACCACTCCCAAACATCTATCACCATTGGCACCCATATTAGCATCAAATGTATATTTGGACATTAATATCTTTACTTTTGACCAAACAAAAACTTATGAAAATTAGATATTCAAAATATAGAATTTAAAAATTAAAAAACAAAATCTCATATAACTATATTGTTTATTATACATGACTACATGAGTCAAATTTACTGAAATAAAATTAATAATAAATAATATTATTGTATTACTATTAAATTGTAGCGAGAGTTATGAAACGGAGTAAAGAGAGTGTTTGGTTCTTAATTTTTTACTTAACTTTCTGGTTGGTTTTTGGCTTTTAGTTTGTTGGTTGGTCAAACAGCCAAAAAAATGTTTGGTAAATGGCTTAAAGCAGATGAAAAACTGACTTTTAAGCCAAAATAAAAAATTGCTCTAGCTAGCTTTTTTAGTTGCCTTTTGGCTTGTCAAGCCACTTTTTCTCTAATAAACAACCAATTCTCAATACTTAAATTTACCAAACATGTCTACAAACAACTAGCCATTTCAGTTAACTTAAAAACAACCAACATTTCAACCTTATCAAAAAAGTCAATAAAAAAAACCAACAACCAACGGTCAATAGTCAATTACCAAACAACTCATTGAGCTTTTTTTTTTTTTTTTTTTTTTTTTATAAACTCATTGAGTTTTTTGTTGCAAGCGGTTACGATTATAGACATATTTAATCTCTAGAATCTTCCATCACTTCTTCATCTCTCTCATCATTTCAGTTTTTTTTATAAAACTATTCTTTCTTCTCCTCATAGCAATCCATTCTCCTTAAATCCATCAAACAAGTTTTTTAAGTGGGACCCACTCTGGTACTTATCATCTCAACCATCCACGTGGCTATGTTTGATACCATCCGATTTGTTTACTATGGTTTTAGCTATCCTTTAGCTTCTTTAAATGTCTCATCTCTTCTCCCAATTCAAAGTAGGCACAAATATTTTAATTTGTGCCTTTGTTAAATTAATTTTCTACATTTATAAAAGTTCTTTCAGGAAAATTCCCAGCTCAAAATTCTTCATTTTTTCCAAAAGGTTTGACCTTTTCTTTCTAGACTAATTGTGATTCTTTGTTTTTAATTTTGACTTTTTTATTCCTAATGCTTTCTCTATATAAACCCACTTATACTCCATGTAATACGTGCACCAAAGTCTCATCTTAAGAGCACCCTTCTTGCTTTAGTTTTTTCCTCATTAGCTCATCTCTTCTTTACACATAACCTCCATTGTAATTCCTATCAAGTTTGTATTTCTCCTTTGAACACATTAATATAAATCCTAGGCTAGATGGTGGATGTAGCCACATTGGAGAACCACCTTAAAAATCTTGTCTTGTTTATTTAGTTTATTTGAGTCATTCATTATTACTTGCATTATTATTTTGTTCCTAATCTTTGACATAACATAAACACTCATTTAAATTTCATTTTGTGATCCTTGAGTGAGATATTAGCCCCTCTTTCATAATTAATGCGTTTAAATATATGAATATAGATGTATTTATGTAGTTGTTTATTTGAGGGAGTATTACACATCTACATAATACTTGGATACACTAAATATCCGGGTAAATCATTCTTATTTGAAAGAGTCGTAAATCGCACTACGTGGCCTAATCTTGTAGGGGAATTGTTGACGTTTTATTTTATTTTTTTCTTATTTTACTTATCGATAGAATTTAGAAAATGGGCCTGGGCAATCCAAATAAGGAGGAGAAGAAATAGTCCACTTATAAACCCAAAGAAGGTTCACTACTAAAACCAATTGGTAATAGTAGGAGTTACTCCTTGAGTATATAAAGTGATGCATACTCTTCCAGGGGCGAAGCCACATGGGGGGCTGGCGGAAGGCCGGCCCCCTTGCCGAAAATGCGAGCCTTTTGTAATTTTGGCTTTGGCCCCTCTTACTAATATGATATATAGTTTAAAGAGAGTAAAAATATAAAAAAAATTACTATAGCTTAATTGTTGGAGTAACACATTTGTAATCTAAGGTTAATGGATCAAATCCTCACTTAAACAATTGTTTTTGTATGGACTAATAGATTTATACTATAATGTCTCATTATTATTTATCTTTCGTAATCTAACATTTATCGTTTTTAGAGTGTGTTTATATTTTTCTATCTTAATTTTAATAGTGTTTTTTTTGGAGAATTATAAGGCAAATATATAGAGCTAAAAACACTTAATTTTTTCAAAAATAATAATTATAGAGAAGCTTCAACTCTATTTATTGTTAAATACAATTTTTGCAATGATTCAAGTTCATTTCAGTCTATATGATTTTAATATTTTCATAGTTTAACTAGTGTCTAATGGTGTTCGTTCGGGTCATCGTTGATTTTGGGTTAGGTGTTTCGGGTGGGCTTGAAATCGGATTTCGTGTCCATATTGTTTTTACATAATTGTAAATTTTTAAAGTCCAATCAAATCGGATTCGGTTACAATGTCGTGTAAATTTCGAGTCATCGTGTCTGTTCCTAACACCTCTAGTTTTTATATAGCGAAAAGAATTTCTACTACATCGACAATTTGGCCCCCTAATTCAAAATACTGGCTTCGCCCCTGTACTCTTCTCTCTTTCTCCGATGTGGGACAACTCACATGTGGGTAACAAATGGACACTTCAACACTTATTTTATTTTTATTTTGCTTTTTTATGGTGATTTATATAAATCACGGTAATTGTTTAGGAATTTCTTTAATAATAATATATGCTAAACACAATTCTATCTTGCATCTTTCTCTTTCCGTGACTCATGAGCACCCAATAAAATTTCAAAGAGGTAAATTTATCTTAAGATCACTCCACACTAAACACGCTAACTATGAAGTTATTAACAAACGAAATTGAACGGTAACAACAATTCTTTTTAGACCTTTTTTATTTTCATCCACTTCTCAACTCGAGATGTTACAACTATTCGATTTTGTGCATATTCTTCAAGGTATTGTAAGGTTATTGTAATCTCAACTAATGATAAGTTAATTATTACTTCTATTTAGTCCTAAAACTAGTTTTAGGAAAGCAAGATTAATTTAAGTGAAAAAAAAAATATTTTTATACCTTTTAAGATTAATGGACATTAAAAAAATATAGTTTAAATTCATAAAAGACTTTCTCGGTGAATTAAAGTTGACAAGTCTCCTAATAAGCATGGGCAGTTCTTAAGGAGTGTGGAGTGCACAACTGCACAGGGCCCCTAAATTTAAACGCCTCATATAAAAAAATTCGATCATATTAACATAACATGTTAATGAGGTAGAATAGTTGGTGCATATTTTACATAATATGTCAATGATTATAGGTTCAAATCTTATTAATTACTCTTCCTTCATTCTTTTATCTATTTTCAAGAATCCACCCAAATTCTTCTCTCACATCATATAATTTTCATTTATTAATTAAATATTAATAATCAATCAAAATATTCAACATTTTATTTCTTAATTTTTTAATCCTTTAAACTTTTACACTTTTTTATTATTTTCCGTCAAATATATTATGCTTTTTTCTCTTCCTTCTTAACATTAGAGATGAAAATCTAATTATTAAAAAATTAATTTATACTATGTTAATTGGGAATGATTATTTCATTTGAAAATATGAATTTGAGTTATATTTAGTGTTCGACAAATAAAGAATATTCAAATTTGGATTTGAGTCAAATCCACTATGGTTATAAAAGTGGTTAAAAATAAGAATTTAAGAATGATTTCTTAAACCTTGTCATTTTCAAATTCTTAATTAATGAATTCTTAATTGAAATCTACAATTCGAAATGAAATGGATGTTCCTAAACACAACCTTAACTTATTTTCATAAAACTAATATTAATGTAGTTAGAAATTTCGTTGAGTTTTTATTTAATTACAGTACTTAAAATTATAATTATATAGAATTTTTATTTTAGTTTAAGAAAATCTCTCTTTTTAATTATAAAAGGCTCCAAATTTTAAAATTATAAAAAATAAACTGAACCTCGATATACTTTGCTCCGCCCCTCTTGATAAGCTTAAACATATAAACATGAAACATGTAACCTAACATCCTTTTCCCTTGTTTGGGACAAACCCAAAGTGTACATTTTACTATTCAAAAATGTACAACCAATCAACCATAGTCCCATAATTCCCGTGTTTATCTCAAAACATCACATTACACATGCATGACAAAACGTACAACTACTTTCCTTTTTTCTCCCTCATCTTTTCTTTGTTTAGTAAATAATTATTGAGCTAATTAGATATTTATTGTCTTTTAACTCCTTTGTTTTTTTTTAATCAAACAAACCAACAAATAACAACCAATTACCAAGTACTTGTAGGTGTTTGACAATTTACACGTTCAGTTAGCTTACTTGATCAACTAGTATTATTATCATTTGTAACTGCCAAATCAATTATTTAAGCTAATTATCATGGTAGCAATATAGTTCATTTTTAATTGTGTGACCAACTAACAAATAAAAAAAGGATCCTTTTTGCCAAGCACATACCATATTTTTTTTAATAAAACCCGGAGATTATATAAAATCGAGATCAAGTACAGTTACAAGACTTTGAGGAAAAGTGGCATAAAAACAAAATCACCCACTTAACCCAGTTTCCATCAAGCTACAAAATGAGTTGTCGTATTGCTATTCCTACTAACATAATTACACTCAAAACCAGGAAAAGAAGTCTTAGTTTGCAAATCCCATTATGTTATGTTTGGAAATGAAAATTTCATTTGGAAATCTAGAATTGACTTAAATTTAGTGTTTGACAAATTAATAAATACCAAATTTGGATTTGTATCGATTCCATCATTGTATTAAATTTAGTTAAAATTGAGAATGACTTCTCACACCTTGTCATTCTCAAATTCTACATTTATGATTTCATAATTGAAATCTACAATTGAAAATAAATTACTTATTCTCAAACATAACGTTAAAGACAATGAAATCGTCCCTTATAAGGACAATATGAGAGTAAGAGTATCCCATGCGGATTTTCATTTCAACACCATACACAGCACATTCGAGCTCACACAACTCCGACGACCAATAAACTTCAACTCTGGTGAACACTAGCCATCAGCTAGCTCGAACTGTCCCTTGCCACCACTCCCAAACATTAGCATCAAAATGTATATTCGGATATATATCTTTATTTTGACTAAACGAAAAATTATGAAAATTACATATTCAAAAACTAGAATTTAAAAAGAAAAAAACAAAATCTCATATAATTATATTATTTATTATGAAGTACATGACTACATGAGTCAAATTTACCGAAATAAAATTAATAATAAATAATATTAGTGTATTACTATTAAAATGTAGCGAGAGTTGTAAAACGGAATAAATGGAATGTTTGGTTCTTAGCTTTTTACTTAGCTTTTTGGTTGACTTTTAGCTTTTAACTTGTTGGTTGGTCAAACAGCCAAAAAAGTGTTTTGTAAATGACTTTTAAAGCAGATGAAAAACTTACTTTTAAGCCAAAATAAAAAAGTTACACAAGCCTGCTTTTTTAGTTGACTTTTGACTTGTTGGACCACTTTTTCTCTAATAAACAGCTGACTGTCAATACTTAAATTTCTCAAACATGTCCACGAACAGCTAGCTTTTCAGCTAACTTAAAAAACAACAAACATTTTCAACTGATAAAAAAAACTAACAAAAAAGTGAACAACCAACAACAAATAGCCAATTACCAAACATCCAAACAGCTTTTTGTTGCAAGCGGTTACGATTATAGACATATTTAATCTCTGGAATCTTCCATCACTTCTTGATCTCTCTCATCATTTCAGTTTTTTTTATAAAAATATTCTTTCTTCACCTCATAGCAATCCATTCTCCTTAAATCCATCAAACAAGTTTTGTAAGTGGGACCCACTCTGGTACTTATCATCTCAACCATCCACGTGGCCATGTTTGTTACCATCTGATTTGTTTACTACGGTTTTAGCTATCCTTTAGCTTCTTTAAATGTCTCATCTCTTCTCCCAATTCAAAGTAGGCACAAATATTTTAATTTGTGCCTTTGTCAAATTAATTTTCTACATTTATCAAAGTTCTTTCAGGAAAATTCCCAGCTCAAAATTCTTCATTTTTTCCAAAAGGTTTGACCTTTTCTTTCTAGACTAATTATGATTCCTGTTTGTTTTTAATTTTGACTTTTTTTATGAATTTTTATGGGCATGTGGAATTCTTGGCTATGATGATCATCAATTTAATTTTAATTTTTTTTATGTATTTGATGGATTTCATGATCATTTCATGGAATTGGGTCTATTTTATTTTGCTTGATTTTTGATGGGTTATTAGTGGAAAAGAGATTAGGAAAGAAGTAAATAAATTAAATTGATTTGAGAGGAAGAGAAAAGGTTTTATTTTCTGAAAGTTGTTTGCTGGATTGAACTTGGTTTTATTTTGCATGTGTGAACTAAGTAACCATAAAGAATTAGTCTTGTAATCTAGCTTAAGACAATTTTCTATTATTTTAACTATGCTAATTTTATTTCTGATAATTATATCTGATAATTGGTTTTAAACATACCCTCATGAAAAAAAAAAAGATTTTTCATTTTCATTTCCTTTCTTTATTGTTTTTAGCATGTTGCATTGATGGGTTTTTTGGAAAAAAGATTATTGTTTACTTTGGGAAACAAAGGACTAAGGAATCATTAGCATCATACCCGATGTACCGTACTCGTAGAGGCTATAGTTACCGGATATATCCCGTTTATAGAAGCTATAGTTAGGGAAAAGTCTAGGCATGATAGAGTATATAAGCTAGGATCGTATGCCTAAACTTTTGGTTGAGTGGACGGACCTTGTTGGAAAGCCCCATATACATGAGTGTAATTGATAGGAGTAAAAAATAAGAGGGATTTGATTTATCTTTTATATTTGTTTTTGTGATGAGTCATATTGAATATCTGAATATCTGCTGTGGTGTTGACATATGGGTGACCTTAAAAACTTTTTTTACTTTCTTTATATCCTTTAATAGAGCTTCAAATTATTTAGTTGTACTCTTATTTGAAGGGTATTGATTTCCCCCTTACACTTCTCTATTGTAGGGTGATAGAAAACTAGAACTTTAGAGAAGTTTTTGATAAATGACAAAGCAAGGAGGACTAAGGAGTGAGGACTTGGAATCCTTCAAGAAGCTGATGGTATTCAGTACTCTTGATGGTGGTATTGGTGGCGGCGAGATGGCTACCGAGATGACTGCTGAGTGGAAGGATATTCCTATGGAGTTGCTCCTTCGAATTTTGAAGCTTGTTGATGATCAGACTGTCATCAGGGCTTCTGGTGTATGTAGTGGATGGAGGGAAGCTATTTGCCTTGGGCTTACTCATCTCTGCCTTTCATGGTATACCTTTTGGCCATGCTATATGTCAATTTCTTCCTTTTATTGCTTGCTTGTTTGATAGAATGTATAACGTGTTATAGGATTACAACCATTAGCTCAAACTTTTGGTTGTGTTTGTTCACTTGATATGGTATCAGTAGCCAATATGATAGAAGGGTTACGGGTTTGCATCTGATCTGTTTCTCATTTTAAGTGAAATATTTAGTATTATGTGTATAAAGGGTATGTGTTGCATATACATTTCTAGCCCAAAGACTCGTGTGAGAGGGATGAGATAGAATATGGAGGTGTTTGGTTCATGGCTTTTTGCTTAACTTTTGGTTTGTTGGTGGGTTAAAGAGCCTAGAAAAGTGTTTGGTAATCGACGTTTAAGCCTGTTGAAAAGCTAGGTACTCTGATTAGTTTTTTGTTGGTTTTTGCTTAATCTTTCTCTAATAGATAGCCAACAGCCAATACCTAAATTTACAAACATCTCCATAAACAGACAACTAGCTTAAAACCAAACAAAAACGGGCAAGATTTCCAGCTGGTCAAACATACCAACTAAAAAAACCAACAACCAATCACCAAACACTTATAACATATCATAATCTTTCAACCATCATTTGAAGCTGGTTAACTTGGTCCCTTAACATTGTTTATCCTTCAACCATCATCTTAAGCTGGTTGACTTGGTCCCTTTAACATTGTTTAGATTTCATTCTTTTGCCTCTCCAAAATATCATTTAATTTTTTGTTAGATGAAGAGAAAAGACTATTTCTGTTTGACTTCTCTTTCAATTGCAATCTTGTTAACTTTCAAGTATGGTTATGGTGTGCTTATGTGTATGATCCATGTATTTTCGAATCCCTGATTTTTTATAGGTTCTTGATTGAGCATACCAATATAGAACCTTTCTTTGTAAATCTTCTGCTGTTTTGTGAAGGCATGTTATCAGATTTGATCATTTGCATTTTAACTTCTAACCCTCATTCAAAACCCCATCGTGTTTACATGTTGTTTATGTGTTACTCTGGAGTATGCTCGCTGATTGTGCAGCATGTCGTATTTATCTCTTCCTGTGTCTGCTTTTCTGTGTATATCATTGCAAAAAATACCTTTCATTTCACTTTGTACGGTCTGTATTGTAAAGGTTTTTGAGGTTACCACGGCCGAAATATAGGCTGAGAAAACAGAGAAATCATTCCAATTAACTGCAAAACCCGTTTTGTGACTATTAATGAGATCATGACTATTACCGAGATCGTGATTGAAACCGTGTTTTTGCACTATGGTATGTATCACTGGGTTGATAAAAAAATTCTGCCTATTTGTGGTGGAGTTTAATATTTATCACTGCAATAAACTTTCATCTCCTGTGTTTTGGAATAAGTGATATTCTGGATTCACAAATTTATGTATGCGGTCTCACCGTAAGACATCCCTCATACTTGGGTTAAATAACCCAATAGTAAAAACTTTTAGCTCATGGCTTCTTGTTTTAAGCTCGTCTCACCGTGAGACGGTCTCATATAAGACGGGTTCTGGATTTGGATTTTCATGTGTAAAACACTTTCTTATCTAATATGGGATAATTTAGCTTGAACGGGCTTGAACAATGCATATTTCTTCAAAGAGGGTTTGGCTTTGCATGTATTCATTTGTTTCACTAGAAGTGTCAGCATTTTTCCATGAGTTTTGACTGCCATATTTCCCTACGTTCCGTTTTGTGACAATGAATAAAAATATCTGTACAATAATTTCATCCGTGTGCATGTTGTTCTTGTTGAGCTGGATTATGTTGAGGACAAATCTGTCAGTGTCTCTAATATTTGAATTAAATGCTCGTTGTAGGTGCAAGAACGACATGAACCAACTAGTCCTGTCTCTTGCGCCGAAATTCACAAATTTGCAAAGTTTGATACTTCGTCAAGAAAAACCACAGCTTGAGGATAATGCTGTCGAGACTGTAGCGAACTTCTGTCATGACCTACAGGAGCTCGACTTGAGCAAATGCTTCAAGCTAACTGATCGTTCTCTGTATGCCTTGGCTCACGGATGTCCGAACCTTACGAAGCTCAACATTAGTGGGTGCTCGGCTTTTACCGATGCTGCACTTGCATATTTAACTAGCTTTTGCAAAAAGTTGAAGTCGTTAAATCTTTGTGGATGCGTAAGAGCTGCAACTGACAAGGCATTGCAGGTATATTCGTCGCCTTAAGTTTATCCATATTTTTATTTGATTTCCGTGTTTCTTGTCTAATGTTAAATGTTTGCATGTAGTCGATTGCATATAACTGCAAGGAGCTGCAGACTCTCAATCTCGGCTGGTGTGAAAATGTCGGGGATTTGGGTGTTACGAGTCTTGCGTATGGTTGCCCTAATCTGAGAGCCCTCGACTTGTGTGGTTGTGTACTTATAACAGGTAATATTTCTTTCTGGTATCACTTTCGTCGTCCCAATATATGCTTACGGGTCAGCTCTTTCTGTTTTTCTTTGATCAAAGTAGTTTTCATTGATTATTGTTCATTGTTCATTATCTGAGCATTCATTGTTGTTAAATTGTGTGCACTTTTATTTATGTGAAGCTCTAGATGATGTTTGCCATTACGGGTCAATCTGAAAAAATAAGTTTTGTTTGTATAAGGTTTTGTATGTTCGACCCCTAAATCCACCTTGGTGGGAGCCTTTTGATGGCATTAGTAAATGGAATTAAACTGGCAAGACACGCTTGTACTTTTCGGTTTGATCATTTATTGACACACATACATGTTGTAGATGAGAGCGTGATTGCCCTGGCCAACGGATGCCCTCACCTTCGATCACTAGGCCTCTACTATTGCCAAAACATCACGGATCGAGCAATGTATTCTCTAGCCCATAGTCGTGTCAGAAACAAGCACGGCGTATGGCAATCGATCAAAAGCAGATACGAAGACGACGGTCTCAGAAACCTCAACATTAGTCAGTGCACTGCTCTCACACCTCCCGCTGTCCAGGCAGTTTGTGATTCCTTTCCAGCCCTTCACACCTGTCCTGGCCGACACTCACTCATTATAAGCGGCTGTCTGCATTTGACATCTGTGCATTGTGCCTGCGCCGTCCAAGCACATCGTGCTACAAGTACAACCGCTCATTAAGAGAGATTGTTCGAGTCTCGTGTCATCTTCATCCTCCTGTATATAATGTTAAAACGGTCAAATTCAAGCTAGTATTAGGAAGATGTTTTGTACTGTCAATGTTGTTTTTAAGCTCTACAACCATGAAAGCTAAAGGTAATACAGAATTGACTGAAAATGGAGTATTGTTTTTATGGTGTTGTAGTTTGTTGAAGCTTTGTAGGACTTGGTAAACAATTGAGTTTCAATGGGTGGTCCATCATTTGTATAAATGTTTTAGCTGTTATTTTCCGTGCCCTCTTTATTGCAGGTAAGTTTGTCTCAGATGGGGCCCAATTTGGCACTTTTCTATCATTCTGGTTTTGCATGTAAAACTAGTAGGCAGAAGAGATGTTTAAAACAGATTTGATGATCTGATATTCGTTAAACCTTATAATCAAATTTGATTTGATCTGACTTTAAAATGGATTTACAATTATGTAGAAATCATGCCAAAAAATTCGATTTTAAACCAACCCGAAATCAACCTTTTAGGAGTATATCCTTTTAACCTTATAAGTTACAATTCAAAAGATAATGATAAAGGGTTGATCAGAAACAACTTGACTGTTATTAAAAGTTTAAGGGTGTATGTCATTACTCGAATGAGTTATCCATGCAACCCTACAACTACGAAGTTGTATGTCAGCTTTTTCAAATCGGAAAATTCGTATATCCTCTAAATATCACTTGTTATTTTACAATCTTCATTCTGAAATATATGCAATCGATTGTGATATATTATGTGGGAGAATGTTACTATCAGTTGCAAGTATAATGAAACGGAGAAAAGTGTTGGTTTTGTCGTGACATTAGCAAACCTAGGAAATGAATAAACCCAAGCCAAGAGAATTAAATCAGCTGTCAAATACCATCAAAATATCTACTCCTACTAGACTAATTGTATATCCACTGAGCTTAATCTATACAAATTGTGACATTGATTGATAACTCAAATGGAGTAGATTTTTATGAGAAACAATTATAACCCACTTTGTGAGGTCATTAGGCTTCACTATCAAGATGTGCTATTTGCCATTTGGGTATTAATCTGTTTTTCTTGTGGTTGTGGGTGCCTGGAAGGTGGGGCCAATGTATTTTGGTTATCTGTTCTAGGAAATAGGAATCATTTGAATATACAGCTTCAACTTGTGATAGCTATCTCAATAAATATCAAAATTTAGTGACAAATTTTTTATTAAGACCGTCTTATTATGGTTCGCTTAATATGGCCTGGTCTAAACACTAAGTCTGTTCGTTATCTTTTCAATTTCATTAATTATGTCTCAAAATTACAACTGTTTAATGTTTTGGGCTATTTGAATGGACCCATTTGCACGGTGAGACGGTCTCATACAAGACTTGCTGAAACTTAATGACTTGCGCATTATTCGTAAGAGATTGTTATATTTTTTATTTTAGTTAGTCTTTTAACATTGCAATGATTTTGTTTTAGGTAGAGTCTTTAGTCTCTAACTTTTAGTACTATCCACATAATTTTTTTTTTCTACATAATTAAGAAGTTCTTATTAATTTCTTTCATTTGGAAATTCATTCAAATTGATTGTGCTTGAATTTCTTGCTGATATTTGTAAATTGATCTTAATTCCTTGATAACTTTTTTTTCTAGATGATACATGAGAATAAATCATTATCGGTATAACCAATTATTAGAAGATGACAACCATTAAAATTAGGTTTATTATGTTCATAGTTTGCCTTGAATCCATCAATTGGCAATTTTTTTTAGTGATATGAGATGTTTTTTAACCTCACCAGTTTTCTCTTCGTTCGTATGATAAATGTTCAATTCTCACTATCCATGTGAAGATTCATTTTTTCTCTTCCTCTTGCCCGTAAGAGATTATCTTTACCGCAAACTATGAAAAAGAATAATTTGCGAATTACAGCATTAAAGTTTAGCGTTTTTGTGAATTGCATCCATCAAAATATCAAAGTCTATAGTATTGAGGCCAAATCACAGAATTTCGACCATTTTTGTGGTCAGAATTTTAGGTTAGGTGGTCGAAATTATGTAATTTGATCGGAACACCGTAGATTTTGATATTTTATGGTCGGAATTTTAGGTTAAGCGGCAGTAATTCGCAAAAAATAATCACTAAGGTTGTAATTCGCAAAAATTTAAAACTTTAAAACTGTAATTCGCAATTATTTTAAAAAATCACCCAACGGTTATTTCCATTTTTAAAAGTCTCCTCTAAGGAGCATAAAACTGTTTCATGACTTCATTGCAACAAATCAAATGAGAATCAAAAATCATGTGCTTGTAAAGAGCATATGCTGATATGATGAAGACCAACTCACAACTTTATACTTTGTGGAACTGATTCCAACTTTATGGTAATGGACTATATTAGACTATATAATATCACGGGCTTCAATCATAAACTTAAGTTATTAGTTGAGTTGGTTACTTGATATGGTATCAGAAGCCGCCAGGTATGAGGAGGGTCTATGCTGCATCTATACTTCGCCTAAAGGGCTTCAGTGTGAGGAAGCATGTCAACCAACAGCTTAAGCTTTTTGTTGAGCTGGTCACTTTGACAGACTATAATTCTTTTGACAGTCAACTAATGAGAGGACAAATTGTAGAGGAAGATCTATTCAAAACAACAGGTTGAACACTTACAATATCGTATATGACTAGCATCTTCATTTTTGAAGATGCCATATTTGATCAAATAAACATGTTTTAAGGGAAAAAAACATGAACTTTTGGGTAACTATATGCAAGCAAATAAAGGGTCTAGCTTTCTTTAAATACATATATCACTTTCGTATTGGTTGTCCAGACTCATTTTCCCCGGTACACAATCTCATCGTCATCTACATCAAACGCGGGGTTGCATAGACATCTGAATAGCCTCCCGATTCCCTGTAATGGATAAAAATGGCAAGTTTCATGTATACATCTTATGCAAGCAAATGTTTATGTATGTACGCGTGTGTATGTTCGTGGGAAACATCAAAAATAATGACAGCATCGAAGCTTATGGAACGTGCCTGACTTAGCATAGGAGTACGATAGCTTAGCATACGAGATGAATCCTCTTCGGAACTGCCATCTGAATCACTGTCATCATCACTTATGTCTGCTATTGTTTTTTTCTTTGATGAATCAGATTCTTGAGCCATTTTTTCCCTCTGATCAACACACACAGATCACATTGTTAGCAGACAATGCAACAGGAAAAACCGAACAAGTTTTCTTATTGAAATCGAGTTTTTTCATGGGTGAATGATGAACCTGAAAGATTTTCCCGAGTAATTTAAGGGCTAAAGCGCGAACTTTGAGTTCTTCTTTCTTGACGTTCTTTTCCTGTAGTACCTGCACGTTGATTCAAAAGCCATCACCCTCAGATAAACTAGGATAAAACCAAAAACTGATAAACGTTTGGAGTGACTGAACAACTGAAGTCTGATTTCACCAGCCGATTCACCGAACATTTGCATTTTGGATGGCTTACCGGCCATCTATGGTACCTAAATAAGCGAAAATTGTCTGACACCCCTCTATAACTCGTACGCCTAGATGAAACTAGTTTATCATGAGATACTAACCATTTGACAAACATGTAATAGAGTCATTTCAATATCAACAACATTCAACTTCCACAATGAGCTCATAAGTATGTCTTTGTTGAGTTGTATATGAGATTCAAAGTCATTTGCAGGGCCACTACCATCCGTTTTGAACTGGCGGCGTACATCTTCTTGAAGTTGAAGAAGCTGAAATGCACCTGTTCATGAAAATTACGAGTTCATTAAGCTGAAAACGACTATCATCATCATCATCCCAATGAGTCCCACCTAAGGCAGAGTCTTGATGTAGAAATATACCTTTAGCTGCAGTGATCTGAGATTTCCAAATGTGGCCTTTATTACGCACCCATTCGGCCAGGAAGGGCATTCCAAGGTACATGGTCTTTTTTCCAAGCTCTAGCGCAGCCTGTCTTGTGTACACATATCCTATGGTGTTTAGGATTTCGGTTCCAAAAGCTGCATCCAGTGGCAGATTAAGATGTTACGATTAATATTATCATAGCGGTGAAGAAATTTTAGAACTTTATCATCAAAAATGGAACTTGATCGATCAAGTATCAACGCCAAATTTGAAGAAAAACAACTAAACGCACATAGCAAAGAGCCAAATAATAGCTTGGATGAGAAAAACATCTAATTGTACTGTTGTTAGTTGGTTTGACCAGATGGAAGTATCGGCTGAATTTCTAACTATTTGAGCCTCTTGTTTAAGTTAGATGTTATGGAGATATTTGATAACATTAACCTTTTGTTGTTTGCGGTCAAAAGATAAAAGTCAGTAGCATTTTGGTTTTAGCTAAAGTCGGTTTCTCAACTGACTTAGAAGTCATTACCAAACACATTTTTTGCTGTTTGCCCAACTAAAAAGTCAACAAAATTCATTTTTCAAACACACTCAGTATTCCGTGCAACAACCTAAAAAAAGTTGGAAAAATAAGGGCAATGCCCATAATGTGTTTCATATCAAGCTTGACCCGCTCTTACGATCAGTCGATTACCTGCATTAGCAAGACGTTTGGCCTCACTTTCAGCTCGCTGTAAGAATCCTTTGGTATCGCCTCGTACATATTGGTTAAGAAAATCCTTCAGTTTCCCTGCCAGTTTTTCTTCCCTTTCTTTCTGTACTGCCTGCATTACATCTAATTGCCTGTTAGAAGAACACATACACACCCCTTTCTGTTCTGTTCTAGTATCCTGGTTTTGGTGCATTTTTATATATACTTGCCTTTAACTTTTCATTAATCCTTTCGGGATTATCATGTTCACTGATTGACGCGGATGAAGCCATCGATGCAACAGCTAGATGTCCTATGTAGTCCTCGAAAAGTTCACTTCCGAATAGCAGGGCAAATACTGCTGTTGGATCAAGCATGGATTCCCTAAAAGATATACTTCATTCAATCAGGGTCCAATGTCCATAGTCATATTAAAAAATCACATCTTCACTTAAGTATTCATTTACAGCAAAATGATCTGATCAGTCACCACTTACCACTCATCAGTATGCTATTACGGCTTGTTTGGTTAACAGTACTAAATACTGGTAATGGAATTAATTTATAGTGTAAATTTCCATGATATGTATCATGTCATTCCCATGGTAATGAAAATATGATCATAAAAAAGTTTTTTTTTCATAATTTTCCATTACCACCTAATACCACATGTTCAAATGGTAATGCATTGGAATAAATTTTGTAAAGAAAATGAAATTGTTGACGGAACATAAGTATGATTATTAAACTTCTCAAGAGATATTTCTACCAAAATTACACTAACTTTCTAAAACCGTTCCCACTATTTATTATTGATTACCAAATGGACCGTTAATGATTTAGTAGATTCGGGATGGTCGTGAGCTCATGATAAGATTCGACCATATCTGACTCGATCCCATTATATGGGTCTCAACCTGGAACCGTTTGAGTTTGAGTCTGAGTCCAATAAAAAATAATTAGTTTCGAGTCTTGGTTTAATATTTTTAGACCTAGGCTTCATCCAATGACCATTATCCAACCAAGACTTACCCACAAATCTAGATCAATGACCCTTTTGAGACTCATTTTAGACTTAAAAATGTACAAATGTTCAATTAGGAAAGATTTATTTTTGACTCAAGATTCATAAGGGCTTATTGGTTTGAGTTCGGGTCTAATATTTTCACTTCATAAATCCAAATCTCTCCACAATAATAAATTTTGAGTTCAGTTAAAGCCAACCACCACAATCAAACATCTCAACCATGATGATTTTACAAAACTTTACAATTAAGTGATCACATGTACTATTATATCAGTTGGGGGACTCTCTGGCAATGCTCTTCTTTATGGGTATGAGTTGCTGCCGTCCTTTCCTCCCAAACCCTGACCATAATTTTCTATGGGCGGGATATACTGGGTACGATGATGATGATAATGTACTATTATATCTAAGAGAAACTTACTTTGATATACTGTACTTCCCATTTCGATCATATGCTTCTCGTTGCACTGGATCACTCAACACTTGATAAGCTTCACCTAGTATCTTAATATCATTACCAATAAAATTTCATCAATAGATTTACAACTAATATTTCTATCAAAATAAACAGTTAATAGCGGACTAAAGTGACTAATTTGACTAATTGATTTTATTAACTGATTTGACCAATTTATTTTAAACATGCTAGGGGGAGGAGAAGTTGATTGCCAATCAGTCGATTCATAACAAGTTGTTTCAACCAACTAATTTATCAAAGCGTCAAATAGTTTGACCAACTGACCATCTATTGTACGCTGAAATTGTATAATAAGCTATTTTGCCAAACACCCGATAATCTAAACACACTATTATTACCTGAAACCTTTCAGCAGCTTGAGGATCATTAGGATTTTTGTCTGGGTGAACTTTTCTTGCCTACATATATTCAACAAAAACACAAAGAACATGAAAAAATAAGTAAGAATCCATAAGCAAAGATCTCATCTATCATCATTAGAAGTATTCAAAACAGACCCAATAACCCATATTCACCCAATTTTGTAACCAAACCCGATTTGACCCTACTTAAAAATTGATTTACAATTATGTGAAAAACCAATCTGAACACGAAACCCAACTTTAATTTAAGCTAATCTAATAACCCGAATGAACTCCTCTATCTATCATGATATGATAAATTTGTCATGACAGTTGACTACACACAAATCTGTATCTGATTTTTCGACAAGACAAATACCAAAAGACAATTAATTTGTTAGAAAAAAAAAGTGGAAAGTAGGTAGAACCTTAAGATAGTAAGCTTTTCGAATTTGATCATCAGAAGCAGAAGGAGAAACACCAAGAACATCATAAAATTCAGTTTCCTTAACCATTTGGATCGAATAAAAATGAAATTTGATTAAGGAAAATTAATGTTAAGATCCCAAAAACAAGAAAGAGTATAAAAAAAAGTAGAATTGGGGTTGTGGGAGTGAAACTGATCACGAGTAGCAATCAACTTTCCAGAACTGAAAGAGAAAATAAAGAAATAAAAGTGTAGTAACGCTTTTTCCCGGGCAATAAACAGTATTTTTTTAAAGCGCCAAAAGCTTTGATCAAAGTGTGGCGCTTATCATGAGATAGGTCCCCACTTCCCCTCTCATTATATTTATCAGCATAATCTGTTCTAAAATACTTGTTACATTATGATTATTGACACTATTTATTATTTAAGGTTTATTTTAACAGCTAATGTATAAGAAAAAATATAGTCAATTGAGATCTTTTTTGAATCGTTTAATCAAATACTTTCGTAATATTAAATTTTTATAAGTTTTAGATATATATAGTTTAATATAAACTACCTCCTATTCAGCCTAAATGGGTCATTTTTTTTGGCACTATTCACTCATCACTCTTGATTTGTATTTTACTCTTAATCTATAAGTTAAAACATTCTTCTCAACACAAGGATTATTAATATCAAATTTTTATAATTTTTAATTAAGAATAATTTGAGATATTAAGGGTTAAAATGTTGTCTCGACAAGTGTGAAAAACTAAATGGAACATTTAGGCTGAATAGGAGTGAGTAATTGATTAAAATAATACATTGGATTGCGTAAAAAGTTAAATATAACAAGTATAGTAGTAAAGAAAAAGTGACTTGTTTTTAGGAGAAAATAATGATCGTACTTGTCTAGAAAAAAAAATAATGCAAAATGAAAATGAAAAAGATAATTTAAAATAAAAAATAATCTTCAATCCCCTTATTAATTATTATATTGAGTATTTATAGTTGTTAATGTGAGTGTATGATCATGATTCATGAAGCTTTAGATTTGGGTTTTGATTTGTCTCTCGTCTTAGGTGGATGGTTATTGGTTTAGAGAAACTCAAGGTTTTGGGAGATGTTTTTAAGATAACTTTTTTTATTAACTCATGTTGATTTGTGTGAAATTGAAATTACGTAATGTTAAATTATATTTTTGATGTTCCTTTGAATTTATAACAATACTTTTTAAGGAAAAAAAAAACTTTGGCAATAAAAAGGATTTGTAATTTTGTACATCCATTTGCACATAATCCAACTAAAAAATCAGATTATTCTTAAGCCTAGATAACTCTAGTGATCAGTGTAATCTAAGTTGGTGCATGTAGGATCGTCAAACAGACCAAGTTGGATAGAATTTGAGTTTAGGTCATATATAAATAGGTCAGAAAATTTTTGATCAAACCCAATCTGTTTAGTTAATTGGGTCAAAAATTACAAACCTAACCGGATCAGCAACGGATCAGGTCGACCTGATTTCAACCCACTTATCCCGATTATAGTTTGTTTTCATTTTAAGATTTTTACAATTGGTTAAATATGTTTTTTAGGCCTTAATTTTTTAAACTTTATGTTTTTTTTTGTTATTTTGCATTTGCTATGAAAAATAAGAAAATATTAAATAAATCTAGTTTTGGTTATACCTAGTGATTCAACTCAGAATTAACACATTTAATTAAATGTGTTATACATGATCATTTCAGCTTTAAAATTTTAACCTAAACCTAATACATTTAATAATCAAGTCAAATCAGCTCATTTAATTAATTAAATCAAACCTCTCGACCCAAACCTACTTATTTCTTGCCAAGCCAAAGTGCATGGGATAGGACAAATTTTGGGTCGAGACAAACTGGGTCAAATTGATTCGAATTTTGTCTTATAATCCTATTCCTAACAAATGACAATCATACCACAATCATACCACAAGTTTATGCATCTTGATAAAAGTAATCCTTTCATTATACACCATTAGGGGCATATTCAAAAGTATCCAGTTTGGGGCATAATACACAGATTCAGAGTGCACCATTCGGGAACAAAATAGATAATAAAACTACACTGTCATTTCGAAAACAAAATCGCTTTGAAAGGTCAAAATTCGAGAGGTTAAGTACGATAATTAACGACTTCAATGGCTTCTACTTGGCCTTTCTTTTCTTGCCGCTTTTACCAAATTTGCTTCCCCGTTTTGATTTTTTGTTTTTCATTGCCGATTGCTGGCTTGCCTTCTTTTGTCTCTCTTTACGCACTTGTTCAAGGTCTTTGATTTCTGAAGGCACGTGTGCATTTGGTATGGATCGCTGTTGGTATCGTCCTTTGAATCCCCTCTTAAATCGACCACCTGTAAGAAACAAGAGCATTGGCACCATGTAATATCAATAACATCCTTCTGAGCTACTAAGTAATCAAATAACTAACATCTGAATGCTAAGATAAGGTTTAATAGGTGAACGTCTCAGCATAATCTATGTCGCTTTGGACAAAGAAGTTCATGATTTAGAAACAAGATGGCTAGGAAAAGAAGATGAGGAAACCGATAAAACGCAGAGTCGCAGAAGTAGTAAAACAAGTGCAAGTGTATCGTGCCTGTTAAAGATGCAACGCTGCAAACTCTTTGTGACATTAGTCCAAAACATTTGAAAGTATATTAAATTTTCCTCGTATGCATTGATGCTTAGGCAACACAAATAGGTTAATTCACTACTTAAATGCAGTTCCAAGATTAATACTTGGTCAGTCCCAATAATCTACGACCGGTTATGTCTAACTCGAATCCATAATAAAATATGAAGGTGCTAAACATGACCAATCACTGCGCACCCATCAACATGCCTACTTCGAGTTACAAAATGAGGGTGACAACAAAAATTACGTAGGTAAGGCAAGATGAGACTCAAGAAAAATCAGAGTAGATATATAAATCTACAAGCATGCAGGTTTCTATCATATAGACATATACCTGCTGAGCCTGATACTCCAACGTGTCCATCATCAGCTCCTTTGCTAGCAATTTTATTGTGCGTACTTGCTTTCCATTTTTTGTAAATACCAGTTTTTTGAGCCTTCACTTTCTTGCCTCCTTCAGTTTTAATCTATGCAATAACGTACACGAATAAATGATTGAATAGGCAAACAAACACATCAACACCAATGCTTTTCTACAAACACCAAGATCTTAGACAGCCCTAACAGATACAGCACCAAGACAGAATTGCAGATGAATATATATACTAGAAACGGAGCAAAGACATCAAACAAAGTGTATACAATGTGATAGACATTTGAAAATATATCATAAAATCACACAAGCTTCACGAATCCAATTCAAATTGCGATGTCCGTAAAACGATTTGTAACAGTTGGATTGAGGAAATGTATTGTTGTGTTTGTACTAATTGCTTGGTCAACAAACTCTCAATTGTATAAAGTCTAAAAGATGCAAATTGTGTCCAAGAAGAAGCTGAACACCCAAAGGCATTTTCACGATCAAAAATCGAGAAAATATCAAGTAAGAAAAGGCTATGATACTCTTAAATAAGAAACAAGCATATCGGCATGCAAAGAACTTGCTAAATAGTAGGGCACACAAGGACTGTCTGAGCAATTAATTTATCTAGGAAAAAAGACCACCAGACAGCTACATTTTATCAACCCAAGAATCAGAAAATTCATACAACGAACAAGACAATGTACCTTTCCACTGGCAGTTACACGGTCGCCATTATTAAGCTTGACATACTTTTTGCTTTTCTGAGGAATAAATTCACAAATATGTTATATAAGGAATATCTTCCACTAAAAGTAATAATCAGAGTTCACCAAAGGTATTTCAAGCTTCTGAGTACCTTATCCCAGTGATAGACATTTTTTTGTTTCTGCATGCCCACCTTATCATCTGCAACTAAATCCATTACAGCTGAATCCAACCTATAAAAAATTGACATTTTATATCAAAAAATGTATGGTTTTCTCTATTTTGACAGATAAGTTGTGGATAATAAAATACTCAGGATGTAGAAACATTATACAAGTATCATGATTACATTAAGGCCTAAGGGTGAAAAATAAAAACTAATACTTGTTCATAAATTCAATAAAATTTCAAATATAAAAAGGAGGCAAGAGCTGAGTATTCTGTGTCTCCTAAAATAAAATTAAAAGTTAATGATTCTTCTATCAACATGACAAAGGTGAAATAAAAAAGAAGCTAAACAAATATATTCATTTCATTGATGATGTTAACTTAAGCATTTCCCAGCTTAGTGGTGTTAGCATTATTAGCTGAAAATAAAAAAGAAGCACTATTCCATAAACAAATTTAGTTGAAGCATTTTCTTAGCTTAGTGGTGTTAGAAATATTAGCAGAACCTAATAAGAGAGAAGAAGCTCGAAAATTATTGTTCAACAGCACACCTATTCATTCCAAATCCGTCACTTCGCACTGAGAGTCCAGCCTCCGAATACTGGAATATAAACCAAAAGTAAAGTCACAAATCACCAAAAGTCCCAAAGGTACAAGAACACTCATTTTTACGACAGCAGGCCACATAAGATGTGTATGCCAGCTGAAACTCAAGGATACCAAAAGACAAACAGAAGATTGACCACGTGATGAGCATTTTACAATGGAAGAAGAACTGCACCTGGTTTGTTGGCACTGGACTGATGAAAAACTCCTCATTCTTGAAGCTCACTGCTTTTCTTTTGGAACCGGAAGTTTCTGATACAAACATGTGAATATTGTCAGATGGTCATATCCTCATAGTAAAATGAAAATTGGAGCCAAACTATATGGGGTATAGAAATGCCAATTCCTAAGGGTGCAAAAGAGGGGGAAAATAATGGAATAGAAGTTTAGGATCCTTTTCAATGTATTTCATCACCTGCTTTTAAAAAACATTATTACTCAACTTAAATTTATAACAGCTACAAAGGAATACTTTTGATTAGATCGCAAATGCATCCTATGTTCTATGCATTTTGAGATTTGATATTTCTAAAGATGACAACCAAAGGAAAAATGAATATCTATATAGTGCAAGTCAAAAGATAAACAAAAAGGTGTGAAGGGTAAGATTGAAGAAGCACCAATAGCAACAACAATGCCATTGTCATAATCCCAACAAATGGAGTCAGCGACATATATCACAACAAAACATGAGAATTATTTGGAAACAAGTACTAAACTTTATTTAATACCACTTTTGTATTAAAGCTTACACTATTTACCAAAAAAAATTGACTTCAAATGATTACTGAACTTCTGATGCTATAGCTTACTTAGTTGATATTCTGTTTGTGTCACCGTCCCCTTTTATGTCGTCATCATCATCATTTTACCTAGTATATCCCGCTCATAAGAAATATAATTAAGGTTTGAGGAGCGATGGAAGATAAAAACCATATCCATAATGGAGGATGCGGTCAAAGATTTTCTCGGCTCGAGAAAGAGTACCAATCATTCTTGTAATAGGTAAGACTGAGTGAAGCTAAACCTATTGGGATTGAAATAACCTCATAAGATTTTGTCGAATAACCTCATACTTAGAATCAGCACGATACCTAAATATCTTAAAATTTGGTTTGTTTATTGAAATATTATGAGAATGATTGGAATTTGTTCCTTTAAAATTCCTTGTCATTTGTACTACTTTTTTTTCAGATTTTGTATGCTTGCTTCATAGGAAGTTCTTGGCTTCTTGCTAGTAACCAAACATCCGTCAGTGGTAGATACCAAGAACCACATGCTTTCAAAAAAAAATGAGTAATGCCAAATAAACCAAAACCCATTATTAGTTACATTTTAGTAGTAGTTTAAAATCCCAACTCTTGTTCAAATTTCAAAGGGCTCACAAAGTTTTTGCCTTTCTAATATAAGCACATCATAAACCACCAAAAATACATACTTCCTCTGTTCTTATTTACTTGCACCCAAACACTTTTAGTGCATTCAATGCGGTTGTCGAATTGTTTATATCTGGAGTTATAAATAATTAAAAATTATAAAAATTTGATAAAATGAAAATATGCAACGAGATATATAAAACAAGATCCCACATGACTAAGTTTTTCTTCCGTATGATAGTCGCTATAATAATAGTACAAAAGTTAGTTTTGGTGCAAGTAAATAAGAACGAAGGAAGTATATCTTTGGCGTTTAAATACACGCTACTGTCATTTCAAAAAAATATTAGCTACTTTAGATTCTCTTTTTTTTGCTATGAACTTTTGTGTTGAAATAAAAAGACTTGAGATTATGTTACGGAATACTATAAATGGAGAAACTTCATCACAAGTTTGAAGCGACAATTATTGTGCACAGTTGTGGTTCAGATTACGATAACGGGCGCAAAAACCTTTAAATACGGTCAGAACACGGTAATGCTTTGCACCTATGCATCATTGGTGTATGGTGACCGATGACTGTTGATAGTCAGTCCCCAGCCATCCCCAGCCCTAACTTTTACAGTCGTAGACCAAATTTCTTCCTTGGGAATGACATGAATGACCTCCACTAACAAGTGCTCTCTCAGCAGCCAATTTTTCCGGTAACTAGTATTCTTTCAACAAAAACTGCATGTTTCTTTCTACTATTAAAAAGTTAAACACTCTCCAGTCTCTATTTTTATGTTCTAAAAAATCTTCCACCCAACTTAACTATCTTTGAATCAAATAAATTACTCAATGATATTATAATTTCGTAAATCACCACCATTTCAATACTAAGTTCAAACATCGTTACAGCACGTTTTAGTGGAATTAGTTAGCAATCATTTGTTTAACAGGTTGCAAGTCATATCAAATCAACATTTCAAGATCTTCCAAACTCATAATATTCTAAGTTTCTATACAGAAGATATAGAAAAGGTGGGATATTCCAATAACTTTCCAACTTGAAATTTGAGAAGTTCAAGTCAGAAAATCTCATATACATGTCATGAACTCATTGGAAAAAGATAAATTGGCAGCATTACAAAAACAAAAAAATAAAAATAAAAAGAAACTAGAACATAACCTTTTTTCTTCGTTGTCTCGACAAAACTGATCTCAGGTTCGGATTCCTGCAAAAGGAGAGGATACCATCAAAACAATATAACCAGCATATACAGCAACAATCAACACTACACTAATAAAAAAAAGCGCCCTCCTCAGGAAAGATAAGAGGATAAGATTTTTACAATCTTACGCCTACATCAATTAAGAGTTTGGTAATTGGCTTTTAATCTAGTACTTAATCAGGGGGTGGGGAGCAGTTCACTCAGTAATGAACTTTATAAAAAATACTCCAGCATACAACAATGGAAGCCACCATGGTTTTTAATCTAGTACTTAATTAAGGGCCGGATGTACACAAATCATCAAAATAAAAAATAAAAAAAAAACAATTGATTACATATGAAATAGACAAACCATCTGACAAAAGATCGTGAATAAGATTTATTTATACCAAAGTAACTGAACAGAAATTGTTCGATGATAGCATGTTTTTATAGAACATAATAGAAGCCACCAAAAGAATATCAAAAGGGAAAAATGAAAAAAACAACAGAGTAGAGAGTACAAAGGGCTTTGATAACTGTCCCAAATTGATAAGATCCCGTAGTGTAGACTGTAGATTATAGACAGAGTGTGAAGCATTGTACCTAAACCTCAGAAAATTACCTTAACTTCCTTGTCAACAGATTTCTGTTGCACCTGGTTGATAATATGCTCATGCACTTCCCTCTTCTTCTTCATCACATCAACCCATTGACTAGAAGAACCCTGCTATCAGTGAAATCATTTGAAAAGTTCACTTACAATCTCTAGTATGATAATACAAAGGTTTCGTCATCTTCACTTTGTAAGCATGAAAAAAATAAATAAATGATACTACAAAAAAAAAACTTTGATATTTGATTTTCGAAGGTAAATAAAGTATTTCTTTAGCATCAGTGGATGACCAAATGAATGTAGTTTTAAGACGAACATTAACCAAGGTAAACAAAGACACAATAACTTGTTAAACATATACATTCAAGACAACCAAATCCCAACTTTAGAACATAACAAACCATAAATGAAACTACAGAAGAAAAACTTCACTAACTAATTTCCAAATAGTCAGTACAAAGATCAACAAGAGTATGTAGTTTTAATCTAACTTTTGGCAAGATAATAAATCTAAGCCTCTTAGATATAATAAGAGCGGGGGCTGCCAAGATATCACAAACAAGGTTCAGAATTTAAGATGTAAATAATGAAATTTAAGTAAATTATGCTGACTCGACATTTGAAGGTTCTAGTTATTCATGCGAGTTTCGATGAACCCTTTTCAGCTTTGATCATAGTATAAAATCGACTAATCTATAAACCCAGCAGAGTACAGAAAGTTAATTGAACAGAAATGTAATGCAGTTTACATACAACCGGAATTTGCAACCAAAAACACCAATTATTTGTTCAACAAGATTTCAAGAGAAGAACAAACAAATAGCGATATAGATATAAGAGAAAAAATGATAACGTAGGTAGAAAGAAAATAACTATAAGCTTTAAATTACTTTTAGATGCTTTGACATGGCAGCATGACCTTCAGCTTCCAAGATTGTCTGCTTCGGTCTGATCACACAAAATAAGAGTGTAAAATAAACACAAATATGGAGGACAAAGGGTAAATCAAAATGGCTGCATGAAGGAACGATATGTAGCTAAATGAAGCAACATTATAAATAAAGGAAAAGTATTAATGAGTGCAAGTAGTCAAAGAAAGGGTCAAAGCTCCATTTATTGTATTCAAAGCATTTCAGCGCCCTTCTATAAACTTATTAGTCATTTGCTGAACTTATTGTTCTAATGAATAGAACTTGGAAATCCTTATATGAACTTATTGACCTTTAATTAAGTTTTTTAAACATACATGAACATAATGGACCTAAAATCGTGTGAAATAAGTGAGGGCGTAATCTTTCAAGGACACTCAGAAGAGGCTGTATTTCATCAAGACCACAATAATCAAGCACATATACTCAACTCAAAAGATTATTTCAATCACATGGAGTGGAAAATACAACTCTAAGTTTATATATTTAGTAAAATGACTTGTTACCTATTCCTACACAAATTAAAAACCAATTTTTTAAACACAAATGAATCACTTGATGAGCTCATACGGCCAATAACTAAACCTCAGAAACCCACATCAAAACAGAATGTAACTAATGAAAAGTAAAAAGATAAATGACTCAATTTAGCATCAAGGAAGTGAAAATAAAGAATCAAACATACCTAAAAGATTTTAAGCGTTCAGTGAACGCTAAAGCAGTTAGCTCATTGCCTTCTAACACCCCTTTAAACATTGGGTGCAAGCCTTCACGAGGCAAGTCCTTAACTCTCCGAATTGATTGTTTTGACGGCAAGGGTTTTGTCTTTAAATACTCACGATATGCATTTCTTGAAGTTTTTTGTAAAGCAGTTAAATCGGCAGATGAGTCTATGAGATCCCTAAGTTTATCTTGAAGAAGATCTAAAACAGTTTGAGGAAACCGCCCATACACAGTCACTCCATTGGCCACAGCTACATCAATCTCAGCCATAACACCATCCATATCTTTCAGAAGCTTCTCTTCTGTCGGAGCAGGCCTAAAGGGTTTCGATAGAAATAGATGAAGGTCCAAAAAGTAAGGCATATCCTCAAACGTCACGAGAGAGTAAGCAGTGCCAGTGCGACCATTCCTAGCAACTCTACCAACACGATGTACAAAAATTTTAGGTCTTGGAGGGTAGTCCCATATAATTACGTTGTCCAACAAAGGAATGTCAATGCCTCTAGAAGCAACATCCGTAACAATTAGCAGTCTCGTTTTCCCTGATCGAAACCTCGATAAGTTGATTTTACGAGCTTCTGGATCCATATCACCATAGCATATAGCGGATTCAATACCCTCTTGTGCAAGCAATGATTTTAAGAACTCTGTATGGTGTTTAGTGGAAACAAAGATCAACATTTGCTCCTCAGGCCTGATTACTTCCCTTACCAAATACACAAGGGCTGCAAGTTTCTCTTCCGGCCTCAAGGTGAAAAAGGTGAGCTTACAATCAGCACTAATTTTACTCTCCACATCCAAGCGTACAAGCTGAGGATCCCGCAAACCAGCCCGAGCAAACTGTTCCAAAGCACTTGGCATAGTAGCACTAAAAAGCAAAGTCTGCCGACTTTCACTCAACTGAGTCAGAATTGAATGCAATTGCTCAGCAAAACCCATGTCAAACAAAGAATCAGCTTCATCGAAGACCACATATTCCACAGTTCGAAGCGACAAATCATCCACCTCAGACAAATGATGCATCAGTCTACCCGGTGTGGCAATTATGATGTCTGGACTCTGAGCCAAATCTTCGAACTGACTTTCCATTGAATCCCCACCAACTAAAAGACTCGTACGAAGATCTGGACAGAAATTTTCCAAAGAGAATAAAATGCAACATTAATCTGTCAGATATATGCTCAAATAAAAAATTAACTCTACATGAAGTAATAGTGTAATACACAATACATCTTGACCCTTCAAACTATCATAAAAACACTATAATTCAGCTTCATCTCTTTTCGTTAACAGTAAGAGAAATCACACAAACATTTTAGCAACCATAGCTTATCACATAACCTCCACCCACAAAATTGGGGAAACAATATACTTCCGTTTACCAGTTTCACAGAAAACGAACTACCCTTTTCAATTTATATGGTAAAACACCAGCATTTTAATTAATGCACACAATTATACAAACATACGTACATACAAACACAGCATTGTTAAATACATTTCATATCTTTTTATCAACCAACATTATGCCCAAAAACACAAAACTATTCAAATCCACCTCCAAGACACCAACTACTCTCAAATTAAAAAACTTTTGGAACAAAAAATCAATCAAAATCAACACAAATTCAAAATGATAAAGCTTACTCCTCAACTAGAATCACTCAAATGAGGTTAACAGTCCAAAAAATGGAAAAACAATATCCCCATAATATCAAAAACACATTCATAAAACTGAGCAGACACAAATCAATAAACTTAAAGAAACTAAAACCATAAATGAAAAGTGCCTCAATTCATACTATGATCAAAGCTTATTCCTTTACCACATTATAATCCTAATTTAAAAAACCCAAAATTAAAGGAAAAATAACCTGTAAAACGACCCAGTTCCTGAGTAAACTTCAAAGTCTGAAGTGCCAAATCTCTGGTAGGAGACAAAATCAAAGCCCTAACACCAGCTTGAGGAACATGCTGCTTCAATTTTTCAAGCATAGGGATAAGAAACGCAGCAGTTTTTCCAGACCCAGTACGCGCCATAGCAACAACATCAGCCCCAGCAAAGATAATAGGCATAGTTTTACGTTGAATTGGGGTCGGAACTGTATATCCTTTTCTTTTGATTGCTTTATAGACATTATAACTTAAGTTTAAGGATTCAAACCCTCCTGATTTGGCTTTTTTCTTGTGTTTTTCTTTGCGCGTTAACTCTGCTTTTGAACTTACTAAGAAACCAGGCTTTTTCTTCTTCTTGTCTTGATGATCACTATTTCGAAAGACATTGGAGTGTGTTTTAAGGGATTTAACTCCTGGTGATTTAGGGTTCTGACCCTCCGTTTTCGCCATTAAAGAGGGGATGAGGAGGTTAGGGGAGATCAGGGAAAATGTTAAAAGGGGTTTTTTTTTTAGGTTGCCTTTTATACTACCATGATTTCAGCTTATTCTTAAAAAAAAAAAAAAAAAAAAAAAGACTGTAACTTATATTGTAATCCACAATTTATTCTTAAAACAAAAAACATACGCTCAATATTGCGCACAAGATAGGGTTCGCGCAGTCAAGAAACCCTCTAATTGATAATTGCGCCTAGTAGGAATCAAACCTGAAACTTTCTTAAAACAACATCCCTCTTATTTAAAAGACCGTCTTTTTTAAAAAAACATGTCAATCATACACTATATTAATATTAATTTTGATGTATAGTATAGAACATTAGAGTGAATATGAGAGTGTCATTTGTAATTATTTTATTGGTCAGCATTATAAGAATATTTATGGCATGAGTATTAATTAAATGATTGAGTTTTTATCTTTTTCAAAAAAAATTTAATTCATATAAATGGAAAGAATAATTGGCCAGTGATATTTAAATACGGTTTGCTTTATATTAATGGCAAGCATTGCATGAATTTCAATACAAGTTTTATTTTAATAAATGCAGGAATAAAAGGCATAAATATAAATGGTAAGAAATTCAATTCAATTCTATTACAAATATAAAACGCTAGCTTCAAAATAGCATAGTAAGAATAATAATTGCATAAATTTTAATTCTAACAATTTTATTCTTTACAAAAATAAATATTGACTTTTACTACAATGGCTAGCATTATCAGATTGAATAAGAGAGTGTCATGTGTAATTTTTTTATTGGCCAGCATTATCAAAAGATTTATGGTAGGGATATTAATTGCATGATTCTCAATTCAGTCAATTTTAATCATTTACGGAAATAAAATGTTGCATTCATATTAATGGCAGGAATAATTGTAGGAATTTCAATTCAGTCAAGTTTATTCTGTACAAATATAAAATTTGGATTTATATTAATGGCAGGAATATTTATTGCAGGATTTTCAATTCAGTCAATTTTATTCTTTTATAAAATAAAACGTTGGATGCATAATTATGGCAGGAGTAATAATTGCAAGAATTTCAATTCAGACAATTTTATTCTTTTACGAAAATAAATAATTATGATTTGTATTAATGGCAGGAATATTAATTGAAGGAATTTCAATTCGGTCAATCTAAATCAAAAATCAAAAAAAATTCAGTCAATTTTATAAGTTAACAAAAATAGAAATTGTCTTTCAATACAATGGCATGAACTACAATATAACTACATCATTTGACCAATTTAATTATTTGCTCATATCATTTCTCTTTTCTCAAACTTCAGTGTTGGTGAATAATATATTCAACATTTTATTATTTGACTTAGTTATTACTTTTACCAAATTAGAGGAATTAAATTAGGTGTAAACCTTTAGGATCAATTTGCTGAAAGGGCTTATGAACACATCAAGCACAGAGAAATTGTGAATGAAAGAGTTATTATAATATTGCAGTATGCCAAAATGAAGAATTAAAGTGGTATGCAATAACAATACTTTAACACATATTTCAAAAACTCATTACACGAAAATCGGTAATTAATAAAATAACTATATCATTAGTCTTGGATTAGGAAGAGGTGTTTCAAACAAGAGGTGCAATATGTCATCGTATCGTACTGAGAATGTAGTATATAAAGAGGTGTTTCAAAACTTATAAACTCTTTATTAACAACCTATTTTGTGTTTTTTATATTTAATTCTTTTTTAATTACAATGTATGTATGTAAATAATTTATTACGCACCTTTATTTAATATTTTCGTTCGTATAAAATTTCACTAAAATATCAACGTATTTAAAAATCCGTGCATTGCACGTGTTTCCATCCTAGTTCTACTTAATACGCACGTAATTGACTACTTAATCAGGTACGCTTTTTAAAATAAGCTCATTTTAATTCCTCTTAAAAAGCACCATAAATTTGCTCTCTTTGATCTACATTTATCTCTAATCAAATGGAATGTTGAGTGGTAGAATTTGAACAATTTACATCTCAAATCAATCCGAACAATATACAAAAGAAATGACAAGTTACATGTATATATATTGAATGTTTTTTTTTTTTTTTTTGTGAATATTGAATGTTTTTTAATTCCTAATGAATGTATGTTTAACAATTTTTAATATATTTGAAAATAAATTTCTAATGGATATTTTTTAATTGAAACAATTTTGAAACTTGATAGTCTAATAATCAAATTTTATGATCAAATAGGATTGATGAAGATAGCAATACCATTAAATTATATGAGGGTATATGAACTATATATTTATTGTTTATCATAAATTAAGTTGATAATATGGTATAAAAAGTAAATATTTAGGGTGTTTCGAGTAGTGGTTTATAATTATTTTGTAAATAATAATTTAATAAATTTAATAAATAATAATTAAGTATGATAATAGGAAATAATAATTTGGGAAAGGGACTTTTATTACAGCCGATCTCATAAGAAATCATTTCTTTGAAAGACGTCTCTCAAGCCCACCTCATTAGACATTAATCTCCACTTACTGTATCCTTAATACTTACATTATCTTTAATGCTTACTTACAATATACTTAATGACCACCGAGTAAGTACTTAAATACTTACAATATTTTTAATGACTACTGAAAAACATACTTTGTTTATGTTTTTCGTGTCGTGTTGAGCCATGACACAACCGTGCCTCAAGCAGGTTGTGCATGGGCAACATGCATACTAATCAAGTCAATGTCTATCTGTTTGTGGCAAATGGCCATTTTGATTGACTTTTTTATGTAACATATTTTACTGCAATTTTTCCATACACATGTATGTTTCAAATATTCTATAATCATAATTTTTTGAAATAAGATTCTTTTTTGGATTAGAGTTTCAAACTAATTATTGAAAACTTTTTCATTTCATTCTTGAAAAATAAAATCAATGAAACTTTAATTGACAAATTTAAACTTTATTAAATATTAATAATTAAAACTAGATACTAAAAGTAATAATATTAGCATATTTAAGTTTATTTTATAAGATCATATAATCATATGATTTGATCCCATCGATTTAATCCTACCGCTTTTGTAATCTCAATTCTAAAAACTTAGATTGGCATAAGACTTGCCATTCTAGAGTATTTCCTTTGGAAAGGCCACTCTTACATTCTTTTTTGAAAAATAAACCATAGATAGTAGCTAAAAACATGGTTTCAAAGAAATTTGAAGCAAAACTCAAAAAAGACTTGGTTTGTGAATGAGAAGAGGAAAGACAAAGGCTATGCAAAAAGATTGTAGAACCTGTCCTCACATAAAGATAAAGATTTAGTAAATATATCGAAAAAATTCTTCAATAAATATAACAAATTTAGCGGAACTGAAAAATTATGTATTAAACACACAAAAATTAAGTCACGGCTCATCAAACAATCAAACATTCTAGTAAGCTAAATGAAGTTGTGAATTACTAACTTAAGGAAATCTTAAACCTTCATAATAAAAATATAATAAATCTTACTCTCTCTGTCTCATTGAAATTGTCACCCATTATCTCAAAAGCTCTTAATTGCGATACAAAAATTACAATGGGAGTATTCCACAACATCAAAAGTATTATAGATTTGTTCATCATTTTCTGCTTCATAGTATTTTCAAAGTAATAGGTCATGTAAGGACCCTTAACACGAACAAAAGCAAGAAAGAAAACAAATTTCACCGTCTCATCAATCGTTAGTTTGTTTCTTTAATTCCACGTTTATCTCGTGGAGAAGAGACTGTGAAGGGCAGCCATTAATTCAGGCAGCGGTGAAGAAACCGAAACAAGCCATAGAGTTAATAGACATACAGAAGATATTGAATCGAACCAATGACATAAAATTACAAACATGACTTGTTAACATTGACAAAGAGACTATGGTAATACCCACGATAAAAACTCGACTACACACCTAGCGTCTAGTGCTCTAATAAGTAACAATTCTAATGGTTGAAAGAATGGTGATATCTGACGTAAAGAGCTCAAGCTTTTCTTCCACCCTTCGGATTTTGCACTATGTTGTACGCCAAGAACTTGAATACGGAACTTGGGAATTAGAAAGCGGATGAGGGTTTGAAACTTCTACTCATTTAGTTAGAGAATCTTCGTTTTGATGCTCCTCGGGTTCGAATCTAACAACAAGGCAGGTAATGTTGTCCGAGCTCCCTCTAGCAAAGGCTTCTTCAGTAAGTTTGCGAGACGCTGCTTCAGCGTCTTTTATGTTTTGCACGAGTGACACAGCTTCCTGGAGGAGAGGAGCAATTTGTACATTTCATGGTTAGTTCCAAATTAGAAAGATGATAGAATCACGGAGGAAAAATGAACAGCAGTTGCAAAATAATCTTCATGTCTGGGTAACAAAACCATTATAAATAAACTAATGTCGATAAGTATGACCGAAATATAAAGCCAACTAGTTCATTCCTTATTATAGAGTGACAGTGGGAAGCGATGTGATCAAAGTCGGTTCATAAAAGTCAGTAAGCCTTCGACCAATGAGTCCATAAAGTCTTCTTCAGTTCGATCTTTTTAATAACTTATTTGTACATAAATCAAGCAAAAAAGCCCAACACAAGGGAGGTCAAACATGGTTTACAAAATAAGTTGCTTCTGTTTTCTTATGTTCGGTTTTAATTAGCATGGTTTGAGTTCTCCCAATGGTTCAAAAAGGCATGACAAATGCGAGGAACATACAAGGGTAGGAGCTACCGAACCAATGACAAAAGGAGCTAAGTAATGAAAGGATGATCTATAAATCAGCAAAATTAAAGTTTACCAATCAGATAAAGCGTCTCTTACAGTTAGCGTAAGTTAAAGCTTGCATCAGCTCATTTGTAAGCTGAGATCATGTCCAAGTCCAATCCAAGACAGCAAGTGTTATAGAAGTTTCTTTCAAGCAGCTTCCAGTTAGAATTCAAGTAACCAAAAATACTTTTAGAACTAATTTTAAAAGGTGGGATGATTATTGAATTTGTGGATTTGTTTTGAGGAGACTTCGCATTCCATTTTTCTCATTGAATGTCCCGATTGATGGAATTATATAGATGTTCTTTCTTTGCTTTAGTTTATGCTTGTAGACATTGTGATTAGTATTTCCCAAGTCTAGGACAAAGAATGCATCATTCACAGGCTGCCTAGATACAAAATGACTAAACAAGTAACCTCGCATCAAATATGCTCATAAATGTTCCATATTCCCATACAACGCAGGCTGATCTTATCAAGAATTCCTTTAACTGATATCCGATGCTCTGCTTGGAGGCACATGGACACATGCCATCTCCACTCCGAAATGTATCCTCCTAGCTTCTATCATCACTCCACATACTAAAACAAATCTAGATGCTTGCTAATCGCATCCTACTTCACCTCAGTTCACCACAATATATGAAATACAAAGGTCTTCTCCATTCTCATTGTACCTCTGCATGCGACCGTTAATAATAAGCATGTCAAACATGGACCGTGGTAGTTCATTAGTAGGGTGTAAGCTAAGGTTATATCTAGCAGATGATGCACAACTACACCATCAACTAATTCAAAAATATTATCAAAGCTAGATCCACAACACTCGTACTGCCTTTTTCTTCTTTCTCTAAAAGCGGCGAGAGTGTAATTACAAATCACAGTTATATCACTGAAATAAACCCTTTTTATCATTAAGCCCATACAAAATACAAACATTTGACATAGTCGAAGAACATTTGTTCTTTTCCGAGACCATTAATATTAATGGATTACAGAAAACACCTAATATCAAACACTAGATTGCATCCTAATCGATAGTCATATACAAGCCAGAATAATGATGGTAATTTGTCGTAATCAGTAGGCACTTAAAATACATAACCCTTTTGTGACCTAGAGTTCCCCCATTTGTTCCGGGCTGGATGGAACAATGAAGATTTAGGAGGGAGGGGGAAGCTGAGAAAAGGTCCAATAGTGGAAATGGAGCCGACTAAGAGAATGGAAGGGGGTTGGCAGGGTACAACACTGACCTAGCAAACTGTGCGCACCAAAGAGCCGTCCAGAATGGAGCGAATCTTATTTCAAAAGTACAACACTTTGTTTTATTATCCCAATGCCATTAAGCGGTTCAACCTATGTAGGGTTTGAGGGGTCGAATGCAACTTTACCCTTTTTTGAGCACATGGTTTAACGAGCCCTTTCAATGCAGTATATTATAATTGAAAAGACAAATAACTATATATCTTTGGCCCCAACGAGAATGAACAATTTATTTCAAAATTATAATTTATACTTTACTAACAATGTTTCACAAAAAGTGAACAATGCTAATGAGTAATGACTTAAATTTGCTACGACTTGCCTTATTTGAGATGATATTCCACAGTCCATCACTTGCAATAATGATGAAATCTACACCATCAATCTCTTGTTCCTGACAAATCAAATATTAGAAACAAAAGTAACATATATAAACAAGAAAATACAACAGCATTACATCGCACAATGGTCAACACCACGAAAGTGTACAGTCTACCTACCTAAGTTAAAGGGGTCTAATGTACAACAACTATAAATAATAAAGAGATTGTTTCTAATTGACCCTTAATTTTCAAACACCACATGCAATATCACATACATAAGAAGTGCACAAGGTTTTAAGACTAATTCTACTATATTCAAAATTCGATTAGAAACAAGAAAATAGATTACTAAAAAAAGATACATCAAATGGTTAAGGAAAATCCACTAACCAAGTTTAAGCAATACTTCTAATAAAAAACCAAAGGTCAATCATCTATTACTTTATGGAAATTGATATAGAATTCAAGAGTCAAAATTTTAACAGGAATAATCAAAGTAAACTCACTTTTTCAGTGACACTCACCAAACTCAATTAGGCAGGTAGATCATGTACAACACTAATAAATGCACATTCTAGCTAAGATTTCAAACTCACATAAAGAAAAAAAATCAAGGATATTGTGATTGTGGACCCTTGTGGCATAAGACTCATTTCGGAGAGTTGACTCAATATCCATTATGACAGTGGAATTAAAGCTTTCTAGAACATATACTTAAACTAAAGCTTATAATAGACATTTTAGAGCCTAATACTTATTTAAAAAGTTACAATGACTAATATGTTAGAATGACAACTTATAATTGTTATTACTCCATGGTTTTATATCACAGGTTACATAATGGGTTTCGCTGAACTATAACCTCAAAATCAGTCACAAAGTGGACATCATTTGACGTCACTCAACAGAATGTTCTCATTTAACTTACATAGTCCTCAGCAAGGTAAGTTCAAATGATTCGTGAAATGAGTAAAGCTGAAAATTGTACCAACTGTCATGTGAATTTCTTTACCATAATTTCAGGCTCAGCTGTAACATATTGTTTGAGCAATTTGTCTCCAAATGCTCGTGAAACTGCCAGAACTCCTCCAACTCTCCAGGTCCCTTGAGAAGTTATGAAAATAAACGGGTTACTTTGCACAATAAAACAGAGATCAGCAGTTTAAGAGCTTACAGTTCTGAACGATTTAAATAACATATAAATTATTTGAAAGGTTCACCACCCTATCAGAAGGTCAATTTAAAAAAAGGCTTCAAAAAGCCTAAAATCCCAAAAATATTTAGTATTAAAGAAAAGAAGCAAAATAAATCCATTAACGTCAAGCAACCTAAGCTGTCTCTGATTTGATCAATATCTTAGAATATTCAATTCAGTGATAGCACCGTAAATCAAGAGAAAAAGTAGAACACCGTCACTGCATTGATAGTCAATTACAAATTCAAACCATCCAAGCCCTGGCCTATAGTTATATCCAAATAAATATGTGGTGCAAAAACATCTAAAGATAGACTCTATTGTACTCGATGAAAGCTTCTTTCCTACAATAAAAATTATAGAGAAGGATAAGAACACTTCACAATAATTGGATTGAAACTAATCTTTTTGCACTTTAGAGGCAATATTTATGGCAAAAACTTGTCACATAAATCAAATATTCTATTCTTTCAAGGGAATACATAAGACCAGTAATCACATATGCAAATGCAATTTAATTTAACTCCAGGAATCACCTGCCCAAATTACAAAACCACCAGCATCTTCAATTCTTTGGCGTTCATCAGTTCTATCAGGCTTGTGGTCTATTGATAATGGAATTGCTGCACTCAAACACAATGACAAAAGTGATCGTCAGAAACATAACTTTTCCTTATGAACTCTTCTCATGGACCACAAAAATTTCAAATCTGAGGTTAGATTGATGATAGCATTATTTACCAGTTAACTTGAGAAGTTTGGTTAAAGTTTAATACCATTAACTGTAAGGATCAACCTAGTTCATTCATTACAATTTAGTAATTATAGAAAAAGGAGCTGCTCCAGCTCCATTTTGGAATTCATTAATGTTGGCTTCAGATCATAGCTATCCTCTATTCTCAATAGAATAAAAATTGTGATGTTCTTATGTCCTATTTTTTCTAACTTGTAAACACATATCCTTAAGACATCAATCCCTCCCCCCCCCCCCCTCCCCCTCTCTCCCGGCCAAGCAAAAAGGAGAAAGAACCAACAAAAGAGATCATCCAAAACGACATTTAAACGTAGGTCTTGGACAAACAAAACTCTAACATAATATGCTCCCAGCTTCTCAGACATGAACAAACCTTTTAACCATCTAATATAAACACTGCCTCACTTGTGACTAATTGGCATCAATATGGAAACCAACAACTAAAGGCTAATTCCAGATCTACTAATAACTATAGTCTCAACATATTTGAATATTAAAGGATAAACTCCACCTAATTACATAGGGACATGGGATGATTGGTAAAGGAGAAAGGGGGTCTAGGTTTCATATATCAATCTTTTCCAATTAGCTTTAACTAAAGAATTGACCATTCAATTTGGACCAGCTTAGCCATACAGCATCATATATCAGCAATGAAGATAAGCTTACAATTGGTGTTAAACTTACCAGATCCATCTCTGCTGGCAACTACTCTAGAATCACCCACGTTGGCAACCAACAAACGATCACCAATTAGCAATGCAGTCGATGCAGTTGATCCTGCATCCTTTTGCTGCCCTTTCTCTTCATTGAGATAATTTGTGTCTGTCTGTTTAAATGATTCAACTACAAAGCAATTGAAAACAAGATCAACTTCTACTACAAGTGATCGCCCTAGAATTGAGTAAAGGAACTACACACAAAAAATCCAAAAAATATCTTGAACAAACGAATACCAATAGCTGACTTTGTATCTTTAATAAAATCCGGATGATTGCATAAGTTATTGAAAAGATTGTTCTTCAGATATTCAGCAGTTCTAGGACCTCCATGACCTAAACATAGAGCGGGAAATGAAAAAAGCAACATAAAACACTTCATATACAAAGATGTATAACTCAAAATCCAAACTCTAAAAGAGTATTTTGTCAAAGAAACTTCTTCAAAAGAAGCCGAGGTTTCACCAAAGTTCATATAAATGTTGAAGTTTTACATTAATAATTACACCAAAATTTAAGAAAATTTATCTTCAAGCAAAAACTTCAAGTTATTAGCTGAGAGATACAGAAAAGTCCAACTTACCATCAAAAACCCCAAAAAATGCAACCATTTGACCATCAACTTCAGATATCTTTGTCTCAAAATAGTCTTCCATTGAGGCTCTTTTTCCCTTGAAAGTAGAATATCCATAACTAAACCTTACATTGCGTTTCCCGGAAAGAAAGCTATCCACAAAGCAAAGCTCCATCAGCTATTCAGCCAATCATAAAGCCAAAGTACGGAGGAAAAAAGGAAGGAGACACACAAGCATACAACAAAGACCATCCATAGATTCATATCAGAACGCTTTTGCATTGGTTTGAGAGAGAAAAGGCTCTTATGTTTTATGATGGGAAAATAACAAAAGCTTACTAAAAAACTAGTTGCATTAAAAGACTAACAGTGATTTAGCATATAAAGGGACATGTTACGACATATCATATGCCAAAAATAGCAAAAAAAAAAAAAAAAAAAAGGGTACTAACTACCAACAAAAAAGTGCCAAAATTTGTAAAAAGGAATAAGGGGAGGGGGGTGGGTGGGGGTGGGGGTGGGGGCGGGGGCGGGTATATACATGCCAAATACCTCTACATGAAAGTTAGCTATGATTCTAGAAACAACTATTAGTTCAATATACTCTCCAAATTTCTACTGTGTGTCCCGTAAAAATTCTAGATAGGAACACTTGAACTAATTATGACGCTATGTGTTGAACATATATGTAATCCTCTCATCGGGTTGTTTTCTATAACTTAATAAATAAATTAGACATACAATGCCTCAACTTAGCATACTGGTCGAAAAGCTCTTGACTACGGTTGGATAGGATCAACCTCATACATCTATCAACAAAAGTAATTTTAGAACACTAAAAGGAAAGTACAAGACTATCTCTGGTTTGTTCAAAAATCAATCATGTCTTCAATCAATCTGGTACAACACTACGAGAATAATAAAATTAGTCATGCTCTTATTTTAATACCATTTCATAAATCCATAATCATGGAGTAACAACCACTATTTATCAAATGTTTCATATACATTAGCTTAAGTGTGCCTTGTTGCATGATAATATTGTGCTTATATCATGATGTAGTGAAAAAGTCGATCCAAGGCTATCGACTAGTAACTCTAGAAGGAAGTTGAGAATAATTTGCTCTGAAATAGAATACTTAAGATGCAATTTTAGCGGGGAAGAGCAAGTGGGACACCCTTAGATGAGCATTGCAGAAGATAGTGTTGCGTAAATGACCAAGTTTAAAAATTTAGGATCATTAGCTTAGAGTAATAGGAAGATTGATGAAGATATAATACACCGAATTCAAGTTGAATGAGATAAATGGACAGAAAGTTGAGTAATAGAAGTTTTCTTACTAGATTAAAAGGTAAATTCTGCCAAGTTACAGTCCGAGTTGCCTTGTTGCATGCTGTATGGAACAAAGTCTAGTCAAGAGGATATATGAGCATAAGAGGGAAGTAAAAGGTGATAGAGTGATGATGAATAAGATTAAGAATCAGATTTTAAGGGAGAGGCTAAGAGTTGCATCCATTTTTTTATTGCTGCGTGAAATTAGATTTAGTGGTTAAAGGTTTGGACATGTGCAAAGATCATCAACACACAAGCGAAAATGGGGAAAACACCACGGTTGATGGAAAGAGAAGTAGTGGTAAGCTTAAAAAACGTGCGTATGATCTATGAGCAAAATATGATGATGAGGAGAAAACCTCCTTGTGAGCTTCAATACGGGTATGATCTATGAGCAAAATATATAAGGTATGATGATGAGGAGAAACAAATACAAATCATTACACACTTCTGTCCTCCAAAAATCAACTATGGATTCACTTAAGGCTATCAATTTTCTTAGACACTAGAACTAGGAAAAGCTTAGAAGCCATCAAAGTCAAAGTTCAAGCTCAAAGGAATGACTAGTGAGATAGAAAAATTCAATGTCTCAATTTTGTTCTCACTGCACAGTCACAAAGATGTACTACAAAAGAACACAACCCCATAAATCCAAAAGCAAAGTTCTTAATACGCACAAAACACAACTTATTTCACTTCCATGAATCATCAAGCAAATTTAGCTACCCAAAAGCCTCAGATGATTCAATATGCCATGCAAGCTCTAAAGCTTCTCAAAGTCATTACCCTTTAAAGACTTTCAAGGAATCAAAACCAGTAGAAACAACTTTCATCAGCCTTTATAAGAAAGGAATACCAAACTGTCTAATAACCCATCAACTAATACCAGACACAACAAAGCCTTGTTCGATCAAATGCTCAAATCCCACAAAAGAACCAATGAAATTACATAAAATCACATTTTTACTAATTAAACGAAGAATTAATAAAAAGTAAGAACTTATCTGAAGAAATGAACAAAAGCTACCATCATTACAAAACGATTCCTTTAATTCCCTCAAAACCGAAATGAAATAAGAAAAAAATAATGGCATGATCCACATAGAAAAAAAAACCCCCCACAAAAGCTTAAAACTCGATCATTCAAACCCTTGAGTAAATAAATACTACTTACCCACAAACAATCCAAAATGAGGACATTTTAATTAAACAACGAAAATAGATAGGACAAAAAGACATGTTTCACAAGAACAAACCCAGAAAAAAAAAATTCAAACTCAATCATTCAAACCCTTGAGTAAATAAATAATTACCAACCAAGAACCAAAAAACAATCCAAAATAAGGATTTTTGATCAAGAAAAGGATGAATGAAGAGTAAAAAGAGTGAAAATGAAGAACCTGATTCCACCACCACTGAAAGGAGCATCTGGATCACGAGTAGTCATGGTGGAAATCTTAGGTGGGGCCTGCGGCTGCGGTGAAGATGACAAAGAAATTGTGGCAAATTCAGCATCCCCTGAAGGAGAAGAAGATGGCAGATTCAACGACGCCGGAATAACACCCGACGACGTTGAAGAAGAAGAGGAAGAAGTCGAAGAAGAAGAAGAAAGAGGATCAGAGCTCATGCTTTGACGCAATCCTTCTCCACTTTTTTTTGTTGGATTTCTTATTATTTTATTTCCTTTCTCTATTTTCTGAATTTTTTTCCTGACTTTCCCGGGAAGGGAATTTTTTTTTTCTTTTCCTGTTGCTGACCGTCTTTTATAAACAATATATATTTAGAATTCAACTGGACTTTTGAAAACATCTTTACAAAAGACGGTCTCAAATAAGAATTTGTGTTCGTGCAAAAGTGAATTGAAAAAGTTAATTAAATGTTTGTTACTCCCTCTCCCTCTCTATTTGAGACAACAATGTATTTGAGGTTTTTAAGTTAGAGGAAATCTTAGTAAATAACGGTGATTTGTGATTTTTGTTATTATGATATGATTTTGTACATTATATTATTTTGACTTTATCTTATGTATCAACTTATCATTTTGATTTTGTTGTTTGTGTTCTGCCTTTGGAGTATGGACAATGCTATATGAGCTGGTTTAATGATGTGTAGATCAAATTATAGTCTAAAAATGTAAGAAGGGAGAAAAGGAAAAATTTGAAAAAATAAAAATCCATACCATGTAAAATTACTAAAAGAAAAAAGGGCGTATTATTTAGATATCAAAACAAACAATAAAACAACACAAAATTAAGTAGAATAATAAAAGTACACTAGCTCAAACCAAAAGATTAAGAAAGATCGTATATAAATAACGAACAATACACATCTTCCTGTTGCCTCTTGATACGCATGATTTATGTACATTTTATCCCCTAATTTTCACTCATATTATGCAATCCTTATGCTTTATTCTTCTGATTTAGTCAATTTATGCTTATTTTCGAGGATATTACTCTTTTGGTGTAGTGTTTGTTGTTTTGTCAATTTTTGCAGGTTTTCGAGCCATCTCAAGCACTAATTATATTTATCGTCTTACTCTCGGAGGCTTGGTGACCTTATGAACTAAGTTAGTGACTAAAGGGAAGTCACATTGATCAAAAGAAGGCCAACCAAAGAAATGCTACAATTTTCGATCATCAAATGCAAAAGGGTCCACTTATAATGATCATATCTTTAAAAACACTTGGAATTTAATAGATATTTTTATTGGAGATTAAACGTGGGTCCGTTAGCTTCGAAACGACTGGTCACATGCCCAATTCTGATAAGAAACGACCAAGTTATGGCATTTCAAAGACGCAGTGCGCATCAGGTACAAACCAGTCGACCCAACTGTTTCAGGCCTGACAGCTACAGTTCCAATTTTTGTCCGTCTACTTTTGCCTCTTGCTTCCACCACTCCTTCCCCTTGCGTGCTTCAGCCTTCCCTTTCCTGTGCATCTGCTCCCCATGATGAAGAGGGTTGCTTGTTTGACTACCTAGGCAATGATGGTGAATGCAAGTGGGAAGCTCATACTTTTGGCTATTTATACTCCAATTTTCTGATGGAGAAGACATAACAATTTAGCCCCAATAGCTGAACCAAGCCAATTTCTCTCTTCTTTCTAAGTTTATTAGTGTATTTGTATGTTTAAACACTTCATCCATTCCAGAAACTTGTATTAGTTCTTTCATTAAACACTTTCATTTGGTATTTCTCTTCTAAGAATCAAGCTTTTGAGTTGTAATATTGTAGCAAGACACTAGTAGTTGTAACACTCTTTCTTTGGTAATTGATCAAGTATTTTCCAGAAATTGTGGGTTTGATTTAGCATTTGGTTTGAAATATTCCTTGGGTTTGAATATTGAAAGATCTTGTTCATTTGTGTGATTGTCATCCCCCTCCTTAGTTGAGGGTAGTAAGTCTCTTTAACTTAATTTTCTTCTTTGTTGTTGTTACATTATGAATGATTTGATATTTTATGTGTTTATGTTAAACATGAGTGAGTAGTCTTCTTTCTAGAGTTTAGGGATGTAGTTAGCTAATTAATTTGCCTATGGGGTAATGGGTTGAGTAAAATATGTACATGAAAGAATATGTGAGTTCCATGGTAAGGAATCGAAAGTCTATTTCGATCTCCATCCATGGACAATTTATGTTGCTTGATTGTTTGAATGCTTGGGAAGTATGAACCATGCCCATCTTGTATGATTCTTTCTTGATTAACATAGATTGGAGGTCATGAACATGTATTAGAAAGTTGTTAGTATGGTCGAGTTATACGTCCGAAAGCCGAATCTCCTAACCATATTAGTGACTATATAGTTCATATGCCCAGAAGTTGTGGAGCTAAATTAGAAAGACCTTTCTTATCATAAAATGGTTAAAACATATTTTCAACCCATCCCTTTAGCATATTAAAAAGCTAAAATCCCTAAACTCTAGTCTTTTTATATATTGTCTAATACTTGAAATCCGAAAATTGGTGTTACTACAAAAACTTTAAAATCATAAATCTCTTTGTCATTAAACTCTGTTTGACCAAAACGTTTCCCTGTGGATCGACCCCTTACTTACCACTAATGCTAGTCATTAGGATTATTTAAGGAGAACATAAATTTAATTGTGTAGACCGGACCTAGCTAAACGATCAACGACCTACGGTTCCGCGATCTATCACCTCTCTTCCTCAACTTTTCTACAATAATTTTTTAACAAATACAACAATGGTTGCAAGGTGCCAAAGCATCAATGTTAGACAATTTAATTTATGTTTTTTCATGAATAGCACGTGCTACCTATAGATTCGCTTATGGTAACGCCGATCAAATGACTATTCAATAAAACTTACCCTTTAACTCTAAGAGCACACCTCAATCACATAATAACTGTATCAAGAATCATCATCTTCATCCTATCCAGTGTATCTCCCTCATAGAAAACTATGGACATGGTGTGGAGAGGGAAGGACGGCGATAACTCATACCCATAAAAGAGAGCACGACCCAAAGAGTACCCTGGCTCCAGAATCAAGATGCACAAAAATTATGAGTGCTCGCAAAAAATTTCAATATTCTGATATAAACAATTAACAGCTAGTCTCTTGAGAGACCATCTCTTTGAGAGACGTATCTCAAGTCTAGCTCATTAAAGATTAATACTACTTACCATATTCTTAATGCTTACTTATATTATCCTTAATCTTACTTACCGTACTTTTAATATCTTAAATGTCTACTTATATCACTCTTAATGCCTACTTACAATATTTTAAAAAATATATTATGGACCGATCTCATTAGAGATGGTTTCTCAAAGAGACCGTCTCTCACAAGTATTTGTGAACAATTAAACATGGTATTAACAATTTCTTACAATAGATACATAGAGATTGCTAGAGACACTAATGTTGTGTATGAACACAAAAATATTTGAAAGGAAAATGGAACTCCCTCTATTTGCTTTTATTTGTTCACTTTACTTTTTGCATGTATTCCAAAAGCAAATTTTGAAATTAATATATCTATGTACGCATTATAAAAAATAGTAAAATTATATTATATATCAAAAAAAACTTTACATCAAGACAAATCTAACAAAATTCCATATAAATACATTATCTTCAATATATACTCCAAAAACCTAATTTAAATTACCTATCCTAAAGTGAAAAAACTTAAAATGAACAAACAAAAGGGAACGGAGATAGTATATATCTTCCTTCCCTTCTCTTCCCTTTCAACCAAAGGAAGTTTCCCCTCATTATTTTCTTCTTTCCTCTATTCCCCTTAATTCCTTTCCTTTAACTTCTTATCGAAAAGAATACTATTGATATGTAAAGATTACAGGAAAAAGGTACATAGCTGTACATATTTACATATCACAAAATAAACTTTCATATTTTCAAATTGCTTTGGTGAAGAAGGTATTCATTTCCCCAACCTTGCTCTTTCCCTTGCTCTATTGTCGAACGCAAAACTCTCAGAAAGTACTCGGCTTCTTGTTCAGAAGCAAATTCAATGTTAGTCTGAAAGAAAGGAAGTTGAGGTTGAAGTTTACTCCATTGTTTCATTCTATCTTCAGTTCTTCTCTGATGATGCTGATTTTGTCCAATTGGGGTTTTTGAATTACTTCCAACAATGTACACAATTCCGCCATCAACATTAACATGTATCACGCTCTTCAAAGCAATTTCAACTAGCAGTTTCCACTCTGGCTCTGCAACGATGCCATGAAACTCCGATTTTCCTAGATGTACAAGGCTAGAACATTCAATGATCAAGATGAGTTTTTCTGTAAGAACTACAAAGCTCCCAGCGGAGTTAACTGGTTTGCACATCACCAACACCTCATCCTTGAATTTTGAACCATCGACATCTAAAAGCACAGCTGAACCAATGGCTTCTTCCCAAGAATATGGTCTTAGGGGTAGTTCTGCACTTAAAAACCTGGGAAGGCGAACTCGCAAGTGATGCAATCCCATTCGATGAAGTCTACTTCGATTTCTTATACTCTGTGCAGTCCTTCCTGTGGCTTCAAACACACTAGCTGCAGGTTTTGCCACAAGCCCAGTAACACCCAAAGCAATTCCTGTAGTAACAAGGGGAAGTAGCAGACTTCAGCAATTACGGGAAGCAAACATACAGTTCTTTTTCTCCCATCATGATGACAGAATTTAGATAATTTGACTTATTTCTTTACATACCTTTAGATGTTATATACGTTATTCTAAATCAAATACCCAAGTTGATGTTAATTCTAATTAACTAGCCCCTAAATACCTTTATCTTTCTCTTGAAATTGAGGATCCAGCGTAAAATGATCTATCATAAAATTGGGATTCAATTAACCCCTCCGTTATAGATCACAGATGTTTAATCTCAGGACTCCTCTTGAGGTTATATACCCATGGTTGGCATCAGCGAAAACCATCGTTCACTTCAAATATTTCTGTAATTTTCCTATCAATGAGGCCAAATGTAAAAATAGGTTTTTAATAATAAAAGATACCTGGCAGAACTCCCAGAAGACCATGTTTTTCAGCTCCTTGAATAGGCGATTGGAGAAGGCCAGTTAGTCCCTGGAGAGAAGAAATAATGGATTATAAAAGCAGTTCCCCTAATACAGAGTTCATTGGAGAATACAAAAGAAGTTTGTTTCATACATACCTCCAACAATTCATTTATTACACCTTTGCTTTGAGAATACGCAATCATCCTCTGTTGCTCCATTTTTGAGGCATCATGTTTGTCAAATGTGAAAGCAATAATTCCCTATATGTACAAAGTCATTAGTTACCATTCACAATTTTCCAGCCAACTAATTGCCTAGGTTTGATTGCAAGGTACCTTGTGAGCAGCTTTACTGAACTGTGTTGCTGTATCACTTATTGCATACAGTGTGTTGCTAAGGAGGCTATTAGTACCTTGGGCAATGTCTGAGATTAACCCAGAAGGACTCTTCTGAATAGAAACCAGTTTTGATCAGAATACTAGAATATTTGCCAAGAAAAGGAAAATAGTATTTTTATCAAATGAAAATCTTGTCAGCCTTGGTTCTTTTTTCACCTGCAGAACTCCTTTTGCTGGAACAGATAAAAAGTCCTTTACTCCATGTCCAACTCTTCGAGCAAAACCCATAGGATTTCCGATTACACCAGCAGAACCAAAAACCTGATTCATTAGTAGCAGCAATGTCAACACTAGTTGATATATTTCCTTGCAGTAGCTCGATATAGAAATGGCCACCTAACAAGAATCCCATGTAATAACATAGTACTAAAAACTGGTTATAATACGCAATTCCATATCACAGGTTCAACAGTTCTGAAACAAAGAGCTGATGTTTCTGACACACACACTTACATGTTTCAGAACAGCCAAATATATCAAATCCATTATAGCTGAGCTGCTGAGGTTAAAAATGCTTAGCATTGGCACACTAAACATAGGAATCAATACATGTAACCTCCAGGTGCTTAGTAATGCTCATGGATTTATCAACACTAGGCTTCAGTGGGGCCCTGAATGGCAGTATCAAGGAGTTGGAATCCCAACATAACCACATCAACAGTCAGGATGTTGCAGAACAAGCTCCTAACCAGACCATCATGCTAGACCGAGTAAGCCCATTGAAATATCAAATTCTAAAAGATGATTTCACTTAAAAAGCAGAATAGATCAGGTCAAACTTTTAAGTGGCCTGGTCTGTGCCTGGATTGAATTGTCAAGACTGAGCCCACTGATCCACACTATTTAGAATCCAGTTCTGTGTGTCAGGTCCTCACCTAGCTCACATGCCACATCACATGTATGCAGAAAGTACAATTTTGAAAGGAAAAACTGCATGTAACTCAACCGTGAACTAGTATGATTACAAATCACACTTATCATGGAGGGCAAGGTCTGAAAAGCTCAGATGTGTGAAGCTCAACAATAGCTAAAATAAGTTGACTATAGAAACAGTTCAGAGAATGTCTCAAACCAGATGTCTCCAGAGATTGTAAAGCATAACATGTAAATTAATACAACAGAATGCCATTGTACTTGAGGCCCCTTATCCTCTTACATTTCACAGGAACTTCGCACGTATAAAAATAATTGCAGAAAAAGACAAAGTGACCAAAACCAGAACTGCGTGACAAAGATGTTTCAAGTAGAAGAAGCCAGCTTACTATATAGATTCAATTGATGGATCTTTCTTACACCAATGGTCTAGCTACCAGTAAAAAGAAAAACATACACATTAAAAAACAACGTATAATCAGTCTCCAGTCTCCACGTCTGAGGCTTTAATGATTTAAGTATCACCAGTGTATCTGCCAGATACAAAAGCAGACTCCTGGACCTAAGCAATCTAAAAAAAAGTTAAATTGCAAAAGAATGAAGATTTGCAATTCTTTGTAGGTGTTTAAGGAATATTGCATAAAAGTCCAGGAATATCAGCCAGCTAAAGTCACCTAAATGTGGAATTTGAAAGGAATATTGACCCAAGGAACATGTAGTAAGTTATCCAGCACGCAAGGAATAGAAAAAGAAAGCAAAATAGGCCACAAGATGTCAAACTAAATCATGAGTTTCACCGGGTTCCATCTCAAATATTATGTTTTCTGAAAAGTTATGCAAGATATTAGTTGATGACCAATTGTTTCTTTTAAACTGAAATTATAACACACATGATGACCGATCATTTCTGGCACACAAGCAAGATCCACTACCTTGTACATCTCATGCAGAAATTGCCGGCTATAATGCTTGAGGAGAATTTCTTGAATGGATTCCCAGCTAGCCATTTGATGTGTAATGGTTAGTTCCTTGAGGCAAATATGTGCTCCTTCAACATCAGCAAGAGCCATTATACCTCTCTGTGAACATATGAGGGTCAGTCAAGGGTTAAGCAGAGTTGCTCCACGAATTTCAAATGCTCTTACATGAAGAAGGATAAGTCACAATTCTTGAGAAGATTGAAGGAAAAAACACGAAACAGGACTACAAATGCCAACATGAAGAAACTAATCTTGACTATGGGAAACATCAAGCCTGCCACATCCAGATTGACTTTTAACATTTCAAAGTTCACTGACTTGATTTTTCAGTAAGACATGAATATTGTGTTCACAGGTTTGAGGTTGGGATGTTAAATGCTGTTCACATCATTCTATTTAGTAAGACAACATTTGCTTCTTTTAGTTAAAATTTAACCACAACTAAAGCATGGACAAAGAACACTAGCAATTTCTGCCAGTTCTTGACTTCTTTTTCGATAATTGTCTCCAAAAACAATATGGTTACCTTATAACAAACCCCAGAATGCTGGATTTATCACTTGTCTAATTAATCTTTAAGAAATAATTCCATTTACAAGTGCATAATCATTTAAGATGGAGAAAGAAGAGTTTCCAAACTTCGAGCAACCAAATGTCTTGAAAACAAAATAGATAGCTGTTTCAGATGGAAGAACCTTGATACTTACATGGATCAAAGATTCACCAGTTGATAAGCCTCCTGTTTTAAGCATCCATGGGTTGCTTGAAAAGCTGCAATATAATGTGAAATCATAAGATAAATGTAGATTAAGAAATAGAGAAAAACACATAAGTATATACTGAACTGTACATTACCTCAATGTCATTTTAACAGGGGCCAGGGAAAGAGCTTCTACATAAATCTTATTTTGTCTTCTAGCAAGGAGAAAAATTTTCTGCCAAGGAGCTCCAATCGGAGTTACTACTGGCAGCGTTGAGGAATTAGTGTAACAGTCAGTCCTTGATAATTGATGATCTCCATTGCCTGAAAAATATTCAGAGTTCTGTGGAGCAAATGTAAAAGACCTGTCCACTATACCAAGCTTGCATACATCATCATACGTAGATACAGAAGTTGTATTATCAGAGTTGAACAAAGGGGTTGCCTTGAAAAACTCGAGCAATTTTAAAAGCAGCTCCAGATCAAGCTCAAGGCAAAGGTCCCCAACCCTGAAAACATTATGAAGATAAATCTCAGACTGAAGCAAGTGTTTGATAGACACTAGACGGAACAGGACACACCTTAAGATTATGTACTCAAAGGAAACCAACATCGTTTCTTTGTTCCTCCATTTTGAAACCTTCAAACAAATCTTAGGTTCAGAGGAGACTCCGACAGCGTAAGACATCATGCTCTCAATTTTGGTCTTGGTACCTCCTTCCTTATTTCTCACGTGGTTCACAAGGCTTCCTTTGAAGTCTTCATCAAAAGATAAGACAACAGGGTATGGTGTACCACGCAATTGATTATCAATTTGTAATGAGGAAATTTGGAAATAAAAAATTTGCCGCTCCATGTTCTGAAGAAATTCAACTCTTATGTCCTTCGCCGATGCATAGAGCAACTCCTAGTGATGATTTAGCAATAAATTTTGAGAACAGGCTAGCTGAAGCAAATATCAAGGCACATGCAGTGCCATAAAAAAATACCTCATATGAGTCTATCAAGGAGATCCCGATAAATGACATTTGAATTGATACTTTCTCATTGTAATGAAGAGACATTTCCACCCCATCTTCCGTTTCTTTTTTCTTCCCTGAAAAAATAGAGCTTGGACTTCTCAAGTCTTCCAAATCATGACAACTTGAATCAATGATACTGAGCACCTGCAACAAAGGAGTTTACTCAAATGCATATTATAAAACACAAATAGGTCAGTGGATAGATTCTGATCAACATTCTACATTACTAAAGCTACCTTCATTGCACCCTCTGCATGGACCGAGGAAAACAACGTCTTTTCATGTTTCTGTTTCCACGTAGAAAAATTATCATGTTAGAACAAAAAAGAAACAATATGCTAGTTAAAGAAATACAAATGAGCATCACTGAGTTTCCAGCATGACTAAAAAAATTAGTCTAATATTAGTATCTGCTCTTATATAAAGTCATTCAACTAACAAGGCTGATCTGGTATTTGCCCAAAGAAAAAACTATACCCCCAACGACATCGAAGATGATGCCCAATGTACAGGAGAAGATTCCTTTAAATCATCAAGTGTATATGATCCCAATGTGCGCTTTCCAGGAATCTTGCAGAGAAACCAAAAAGTCCTGTAAATAATGTGGTAGAGTTGAACTGAAGAAAACACAGATGGGAAAAGATACATGAAAAAGACAGCATACCTCAACAATTAGTCGATGGGGGTATAAAGGCTCATCCCAAGCATAAGGGCATGAAGTGTATGGATGGACTATCGTCTCCAGAGTTTCACATTTTTGTTGATAAATTCGCAGTGTCTACAAGATGGAAGTGAACATCAATCAAAAGTTTAAGGGGAGTTAGCTATTTGTCAAAATGAAGTAACTTAAAACTTTTTGAAATGTATGTATACAATTCAAAACCCAATAACAAGCAATTAAATCTCGAGCAAAATCAACAGCTCAATCCTGAGACAGTTTGTATTTTGTAATGATCAAAAGTAGAAATGCACAATAGAGCACGAAAATGCAGCTTACACAATTAGATAATGAGATGGTAGTGAAGGAAAGTTTCCGCTTCGAAGAGTGGACACCCGTGCCAAATATAAAAATAGAGATTAAAGATATTTGAAAACATAAATCATCCAAAGTGACATCATAAGGGAAGCATCAATGAACTTCTGAATGACTACACATACAATGAAGGTGAAAACAAGAGTATAAATAATGAGATAAAGTGAAGTCTTTGTAAATTGGCTTTGAACCAACAACAAAAACAAAGCCTAAGCCTTGATCCCAAAACATGAGGTTGAAAGTACCCAATGTTGTATTAAATTTGAAAAATGAGTACCCTAAAAGTTTAGAGAGTACGCATATAACTATATATAGCCCTATGTAAAGGAATATGAAAAGGGAAAGAAACAGAAACAACTTCCAAAATGTTTCCCCTTAATCACTTTCTGCTACATTAAGCTGCAGAAAACGAAAAGAAACTAGCAACCATTTTCACAAACTAATCTTCAAGAATGTAGCCGACCCCAGTCTTTTGAGACTAAGACTTCGGCATTGTTGTTTTGTTTACTAAGAGGCTCAAATTAATACAATATCGAATGGAGGTCCACTAAAGTCAAATTTAGTCAAAACTTGTTTTGTGATGGTAGGAACTAAACTCGCTAGAAGTCACAAAGAACATCACATATCAACATTTTTTACCGCGATCATAGAAAAGCAACTCTTGCATAGAGAAGAAGTTTTCAAAGTTCTTGTGTGGGTAAGTGATCATTCTCCAATCTCCATACTTATCAGAAGCATGTTTGAGGGCAAAATTTTCATAGAGGAGAGCAAAGGAACAAGACCGATCATTGATTGGAAAACCGAGTTCAACTGTTTTGACACTTGAATTCTTAGTGACCAAAGTTCATTTAATTTAGCTCATCTGTGGACTTTAATACGCCAATTAATAAGTTCACGTCATGAACTTATAGAGAAACTGCACAAACATTTCACTAAGATATGTTGGTACGTCAAAAGCTAATTAAAAAGAACTTACCACTGAGTAAGACCAAATTGATTTTCTTCCTTACATTAGACATGCACGGAATGTATGAGGTTATACGTGCAATATGAACTGTTTTTATTACATAACAATAAAGTCCGAAATTTGTTGTTTGATGATGAGTATTTGAAGGATATGGTAGCCTAGAGAGATGAAAGCAAAAGTTGAGGCACAGTTCAGTTGTGTAAATGAAGTGTTAGAACTCCCAAAAGTTCTTCATTTCGTTTCTTCTTTCAGTTTTCTGAATTTTTATTTTCGTCCAACTACATATTACTTTTACATAAATAGCAAGTAAAGCACTCAAATCTCAATATGATCAGAATTTTGATTAAAACTGAATGTTTTAACACCATTGTTACAGGTTAAGTTTTCTTGATTTGAGCTTGTCAACCACCCAAAAAATTCATACTCTACATCAAGACATAACATACTTGATGCAGATTGCAGAGTAGGAGTCTTCAAACGTTTTAAAAATGACAAGAGATAGTAGAAGGTGTGAATTAGGAGGGAGTTGAGACTTGAGAGTATTTGATTGTGGATACCAAAAATCTGTTTCTTTTGGAGTTACAATTAGGAAGGTTGTAATTGTAAGTCTTCTCTCATCAACTTGTGAAATATCGTATATAGAAACGGTAATGCAGAACAAACCTATAACAATTAACAAGTGTGGACATTGGATACAGAAATTTTTTTTTTTACCTTTATTATTTCAAATAATATTGCTATATTACTTGTATATCATGAATAAAATGTCGCCTTCAAGTATCAAAGTTCGGATGAATTTTTGATAATTTATCTTCATTTTAAGCAATTTCACAGCTTACTTTATTAATAAAATCACCTTCATTTTATCTTTAATTAGCCATGTCAGTTCAGAACAAATATTAATGTGTGATATGGTTGATGTTAATGTACAAATACATACCTCTTTTGAGAAATTATCAATTCTATATGGCACAAAGCTTGTGTCATCATCAGAAAGAAGAATGAAATTTGTTCCCGATTTGCCAATTGCATTGTAAATTATCTTCTCATCTTGAATGATTTCTGCATTTTGCACTTCAATCCTTATAATATTCAATGCACCAGAAACGTAATTCCGCATTTTCACTTGTGTATCACCAAGATGATTAGGAAGAAAGCAGCCAGACCACTGCCATCCAGGTTCATCAAAACGGACAGCAATAAGCAACTCCCTAAAGACATTCAACAAGTAATGAGCACAAATGCAGCATAACATTCGAATTTGTGAAGATCAGAAAAGTAAATATTTCAAGCAGTGTAGAACAAAGATGCAGAAGCATCAACCAGTAAGTAAATGGCTACAATAGAAGTATGCAGCTTCCAAAATATTGTTTGTCATCACGCATGTAAGATTATTTCCAGTCAAGTAGAAACATAAATCAACATGACTCTCTAAGTCCTAGTTTACTTGGACTTATTTTTCCAGTTTACTTGTATGAAAGTTACCTTGTTGTATCTATCCAGTGAAGATGAGAATGTTTTCCAACCCCTAAATGGAAAACAAAATCAGTTCCCTTCTGTTTATAGCACAAAGGCTTGCTGCATGCATTACTGATCACATACCTGCAACAAATTAAAAATTATACATATATATACACAATTGATTGCATACATCAACAAACAAATCATGTGCACTTCTTATTTATGTTAAGTTGCAGATGATATTTGATATCAACCATCAATCGGAAACAACCTCTTTGTTTTTACAAGGGTTAGGTTGCATACATTAGAAGTTCCGAACCCCTCCCCACCTAGGTGGCCACTAGGTGGGAGCTTGGGGTAATGAAATGTTGTAAAAAAACAAATGAAAGAAGGGTGGCCGAGAGCATTTCACTAAAAGAAAGCTCACATAATCATACATTTACATTCACTCAAGGTGTCTGACATACAATGAAAGTTTTTTGACAGCTTTAGAAACCCAATGATTTCAGGCCTTATGAAAGCCAACAACTTTTAAGCACAATAAAAAGTTTTTACTGTTACAGTAAAGGGAAACGGGTCGGTCTCTGTAACAGGTTCTTCACAAGTTCCAATGGGTCAGGGACGTTAAGGCTGCACACTTCTGGAACCTAATACTCCCTATTAATAGTGGGATGGTCATATTGGATTGTTGCTCTGCAGTTACAATCTTTAGACTAAGCACAAATGCATACTCCCCCTATTCCTTTGATCTTGCTACACTATAACTAGAAAGTTCACATCTACCAAAACAGGAGACCAAGTGTCCAAATGGGACTGATGGGTAAAGTGCAGTTTAGCCTTTCAGTTCAAGTCTACTGCAAAACATCACCTGAGCTAAATCTAACATAACGAAGACTATAAGTATCGTACACAACTTATATGATGAGATCTCGATCAAAATAATTAAACATGCCCCAAATGATATAAGTAATCTGATGGCGTCACTATCAGCATGTTATTGACCTCAAGATACCATTTTTTTTTTGGGGAAGGAAGGGGTTTAAAAATCCAGATGATACAAATGAATGGAGGAACAAGAATTCTGAGGATGACCACAGGAGATACTTAACAGGTTCATGCTGCGACCTTATCTGGATGAAATCCAGGCTTTAACTTTGTTCTATATGTTCCCAATGACATCCAAAAGACATGGCACAATGTAATTTCTCCATGCGTCAATATTACTCAAGGTCAAGGTTGAATATAATGTTTTAGAAGATACCGAGTCTGGTAGGGTTTAAAGATTAACACACAAGATGCTGATGTATTTCCTTAACGAATTAGCTCTTTCTGAGCTCAGCTGGTCCTTTGTTTGGTGCATTAACATTCTTATATAAACTCATTATAGCCAATAAGAAGCAGAGTTTGGAAGATAGGTCACCTTGGCTGGAATGTGATGGCTCTTGTCCGCCCCATAAGTGGCATATCAAGAAGATATGAGGTCACAGATATAACAGCAGCAGAGCTAGTAGGTGGTTGTGGAACTAAAACAGCAGTCGACCCACTAGGTGCAACAAGGAAAAATGGGTTGGACCATGAAGAGCTGGGTATGTTCTGTACAGGACATTCAGCATGATACCTGCCCAGCCTGACCATAAGTTCACTGGCAACAACACTTGGATCAGGAGAGTACATGACTGGCTTAGCTTTAAGACACTCATTATTTGAAACATTAGAAATTTTGATGTCAGATTGCTGATAAGTATCCAACTGCTTGTTCAATTTGTTCAGAGAAGCTTCTTGTAAATCCAACTGATTTACAGATTGATGACGATACATTGCATCATGTGAAACTGATGACTGAGTCAGGAATAATCCCGAAGGTGGAGTGACAAGCTCCTTGGAAGTGAGGATGTGATTTTTTGACAAATAGCTTGTGTTATCAAAATCAAAGGCTTTAGAGTTTGGCTTATCCTCTGAAGGTAAGAGGTGAAGGCCATCCTTCCGATCAATAAAAAACCCTCGCTCAATGGAATCATAGCAGGTAGGAATAATAAGATAGTTTCCTTTTAGTTTATCATCTGGTATTGAAACTGCCAGTGCAAACCCTGTACAATTGTAAAGCAAATATGGAACAGAAACACAAAGCTCCCGAGCACCAGACAGTGAGTCCAAAATCTTCTCAACTGTAGCATGTACAGAACCTTGCAGAATGAGTTAAAAGTAATGAATATTAGTGAATTGAAAAAATAGGTCATCGATAAGTTCAATGAATAAGAATTACCATCACACAGATCACCACGTAAGGTCAGTGTTTCAGTCAGTGATAAAATTACACCATTAGGCTTAGCTGCGGCGCTGAAAATTTCAGCACGTGGGAATCTCACTGCTGCTGGTCTATATCCAGAAACATTGAACGTTACAGCCAAATCATGCGAAGAATCAACATGAAAAAATGAGGCTTCAACCTGAAAGTAGAAGGAATATGTAATTCAATTTTCCATAGACCCAAAAGAGAATGATTTTTTTTATGGAGCATTAGCTGAGACTTCTGCATACCTCTTTAACAACTGCTATCTGAGTGGATCCACCACCTTCTACAGTGACAGATATTGCATGGGGAAGATAATTTTTAACAGTTAATGGAGTAGTTAGTGTCACACGATGAATGAACCTGGTCTTTGCAGCTGTGACTGACTGCTTCAGAGAACCATTGAGACAGGACGATCTCCTTCTCAGTCTCCCAGATAAAGATAAGCTCAGATCTTGAACAGACAAGCAACAACGGAACAGATAATTGCTTGGATGAGATGGATTGCAAGAAAGAGATCTCAAAAACCCACTCCTGTTCTCAGTTGAGAGAATCATAGACAGATTATGCACTTCACTCCATAAATAATTGTTACCAAGAGGACGCCACCTCATGTGTCCTGCTTCTGCCAGATGAAGAGGGAGAGGAAATTCCTTGCCAGGATATATTGGATCTACAACCTAGTGTTGAACAGAGTAAGATAGGGATACCACAATAGCAATCAGAACAATCCAAAAACGATGTATACTTTGCTATTAATAACCTTTTCTATATACCTTCGAGGACATGCCAAAAGGAATGTCAAATCGTAGCTCCAATGGCAATGATGTCGAATTCTTGAATATCACCTGCAATGACCAAGTCAAAAGAAATATGTTAGTAAAAAGTGGGTAGACATTATGTCATCATGGTAAAGGCTACTCATGTCACTCACAGTGGAATACAGTTTAATTAACTTGCTATAACGCTGAAGAGACACATCAAACACAACAGGAACAAGAAGCCCATTATCTGCATCAGCCTTCCTGTAGTCATTTGAAAAGTTCACCTCAAAGTAAGTAAGACCAACAAGATCCATGGAGATTGGTTCGGATCTCTCAGATGTTCCCTCAAATTGGATGGTCATGAAATGATGCCCTGCCTTATTCGATAGTTTCTTGCCAAGTCCTTCAGAAGTAGAAGCTGGCCTATAACTAAATGCCTGCTCTTCCAATGTCTCATCTACATAAATAGGAATACTTATGCCAGGCAGAACAGTGTTCTTGTATGCAGATGATGAAAGATCAACATTTTCAGCATTGCCAAGCCCTTGATAGACATGAAAAACAAAGGGTAAGGAGGTCATATTATGAATGGTATAAGATGCATATCTTCTAACACACAAGTTTTCAACACTCTGAAGATTCCCATTTCTTTGGCTCTTAGGAGCCTCATACATTTGCACCAAGCCCCTGGCTTCTTTGACCATCTCAATGGCCCTTAATAAAACCTGAAATAACAAAAACGAGCAAATAAGAATAACCACAGAATACAGATATATAAATAACCAGCAATTCTTGTATGAGACCACCTCACCAAGAGAGGAGCCCATATATCCCTCTAAGATTATAAGTGATCACTTTAAGGTTATAAGTGATCACTCTAAAACTATAAAAAGTGATCACTATTGTAAGTGATTTTAAGATTGTCAGTGATCACTTTATGACTGTAAGTGTACATTGGGTCAGCCCAATAAAAATGATCTCACCGCGAGACTGTCTCAATTGAGAATTTGTGATAAACTAATTATAAGATTAACATTTTAAACCATAATCACTCTGATGGTATATTCTCCAAAATCATCTAAAAAAAGGATGAGAGGAAGTTTTGTAAAACAGCACCCGTGAGTGAGGACACAAATCTCAAAACCAACCGCAATCTAGAAACCCAAAATAGCCCAGTTATATGCATAATGCGAAAATGCAGTTTCAGTAACAATCACAAAGCAGCTTTTGTGATTAATGTGGATGGTTTTGAAGTGGTCTTGGCCGTTATTTCGGTACAGTGAATTTAACCTTTACTATGCAGTCACGATATGGTGATACGGGCCACATTTTGCGCCATGCCTATATCTACTTCGTAAAGCGAATAAGTTACCTTTTACAAGATATCATACAGTCACCACAAGCTAACCATATCCAAAAACAACTAAATAAGTAAAAAACCAAAACAAAATAAAACAAGTTACACCCCCTCCCCTGGTCTTTAAGTTCCCATATCCTCCATCATACTCACCAACTAAAAGAGGCTGAAACAATAACCACCATCAGTTTCCCACTTTCCATTCACTCTTCTCAAACAGCTTATATCCTACGTGAATCTCATGTACAATGAATTTTGTATCTGCCAAAGCATATTCATCCAAACAATACCAATAACGTTCGGAGAAGAGCAAAAGTTGATCCTTTGGTGTCAAAAAGTGCCAAAGGGTCTAAATTTCAAAAGCCAAAAGATAAGGATTATGGATTTCATGGAGGGATTATGATTTTGGTTTAAATTTGGTTAGGCGGGATAGACCTCTTACTAGTTACATGTGGTTTTTGGTTAAAAGCTCTGATAAGTAATTACCCATCCGTCCCAATAAATGTGCCTAATTTCTATTTTAGGACATGAACCCACCATTTTTACTTTCTATATTCTCTCTCTTATTTTTAAATACTTCACTGCTTTAACCCACTATAACTGAATTCTTATCTCTGTGCCAAAAGTAAATGGGCCTAATTCATTGGGACGAAGGAGTAACTAGCTAAATTTATATCTCTATAATGAAAGATGAGTCCATACCTCACACAGTGATCTTGTAATATTTATGTTCAGTTGATTGGTTGATTCAAGATGTACATCAGTGATAATGCCATTGTCAAGAGAAGCATTTTTTCCATAATTGCGGACCATTATAACCTGAAAGCTCCAAGGTTCTATAAAAGGTTCCCACAAGACCTGCAAATGCAAAGTCAATCAAAATAATCAATTATTCTCTATGAAGCTGGGAAAAAACCTTTTTGATGATACTAATCATTTTTTGAGATTACTTGAGGCTATATTCATTCTAAGCTTTGTGCTATAAGCTTTTCTCAGTACTTGTGCTACGATTATAATTCAAGTTTTTAGTTCCTACAAAAAGTCAAAGGAAATAGACCTTGTGAATGTTGTTATAGTTGACATGCAGGTCTCCGTTAGAAGAAAATTCAATAGTGTTCTTCACAATCATAGTTGTTATCCGCAAGTTCATCATCAGTAATTCTATCAAAGGCCCATTACAAATCCACTGCAAAAAACAAGAGAAAACCGTTAAAGAAAAAGGACCTCCGTGTGAATTAAAACGATAAACAATCGACTACTACCACAACTTCATGCATAAGATCTAAATAACCAAAGTAACAATGTCATCTGAACTAGCATATAAAAACACTGTATACAAACTTTCCAACTGTACAAACCGAATTAGTTAATGTTATCTTGAATTGTATTTTAAATAAGATAACCCAAAAAAAACCTTACACAAACCCACCCAACTGCAAAATTATGGGACTAATGAATAATTTTTTAATAAGCATCTAGTTGACAGTTGAGATCTAATATAACCTGATTTGTACCGAGACCAAATCGAACCAATTATCACCATGAATTGAACTCAATAAACAAACGAAACACCCAATTCCAAAAGACCCTTTTAAAAAAAATTCAAGCTACTCGTTGAACTGTTTAGGTGATAAAAAGCAGGGATAATGGCCCTAACTTTGGCATTTCTTAGAATGTTACGCTATTCAATAAATCTGAGATGTAGGCAGAGACTGAGAGAGAAATCCACCTACTATTAGAACTCGAAACAAATTCTTATTTTCCTTTTTTTTCATTATCTATATTCAAAAACATAGAATCTCCCTTTTCTTTTTATTCTTTTCCCTTCAAATAAGACAACTCTTATTTTGTCTTATTGTTCTATAACATAGTATTATATAAAGGTTTATCCCCACAAAGAACCAAAGCACAAAAAAGGATGAAAGCCCAAGACGTAAGAAAGGCACAAAAGTGCACGCCTTACATATCTCGCTGAGCCAAGACTAAGGGTAGAGATTTACCAAGAGCCTCTCTTGGAGGTGCGCTTTTTTGAAATTAAGATATAAAATAAGTATCTCACACTTTCTTCTAGGACAAACCACTAACTCAAATTTCTAAAATGTTCATGGGAAATTGAACATCTTTTAAGATAATTCAAACTATGATGCTCTAACTCAATACAAGTGTACATAATTGGGTGCCGATATGAGAGCTTTGACGGTGCGAAAATGATAAGTTCAAGAATTTTATCTTGGATATGGATTATTCATTCAAAACTTTTATGTTACAACAACATTTCATTACCCCAATGCAATTGCTTTGAAGTTAAATAAAAATAATAGTAATCCTTTTAAACTAATAAATTTTGGAGTATAAATTTTTTTATGGAACAATAATGACTTCCTTGCATGTTCTCTCTAGAAACCTAGTGAAATAAGGATATGCAAGAACATAATATGAGTACGATGCTTTTAACATAGTGAAGGGAGTTGGGTCTAACAGATCTAGTAGACCTTTTCCTATGGACCTTAACCTCAAGGATGTCAAAAATATTGGGTAGACCTTTCATGATTTTTTAGTTGGTCGTGTTGATAGAGCTGGGACTTTAGTTAAATGTCTTGCAGCTAGATTCGTTTCCTCAAATGGGGCAGAGAAAGCACAGGTACTTTTCCTTGAGGTATAATTAGAATGGAAGAATTTATATCATCAGATAAAACTCCATTTAGAATTTCAAATTCCCGAAGGGAGATCTCAAGGAAAACAAAAACCTGGAAAAAACAATTAACTCATAGCACCACAAGACAAAAACATTTGACTACTCGATTCTCCAGTGCTCACACTAACTGATAAGAGAAGGCAAAAGACCCTTACATCAGTCAGCAGAAGAGAGGCCTTATTTAGCTGCAATTTCAAATCCATACGCCCATATGTAATTTCTGAATGATCAGCTTCAGCTACCCCAAATTCTATACCATGCCAAAAGTAGAATACTTGTTGTGACAACCAAACATCAAAAGCTTCACAATTGACATCAACAATGATCCCTATGGAGCCTTTCTCATATTCACATATTTGAATCTTTGTACCAAGCTGAAATAGATGGAAAAAAGGCCATGACTGCACTGAACCACTCTCACATAGCCCCACAGATCCCGTTGCTTTTTCAACATTAATTTTAAATAATAAATTAGAGCCTTGAACATGCAGTTCGCTGCTCCTGCTTTGCAAAATAACTGTTAAGAATTTGCAGTTCTTTCCTCCACTTATTCCATTAACAGATTCTTTATCCAATCCATGAGACTCAAAGTCCTTTGACTGAACAAATTCATCTTCACTAATCCAAAAAGGGATATGGCATAATACATCAATGTTTTCAGACTTCACAACTAAAGAAATAGTACTGTGTGCAAACTTATCACACTCAGAAGTTGATATAGATTGGGACTGCATGGGCATCCTAGCGGAAAGATCCTCCATCCCAATAGATGTACCCAAAACTGCACCTCGGGGGGACTGTGGAATGCAAGAGTATACATGATCAAATATCATGACCCAATCAGACTGATGATACCATATCTCCAAAGAAGGAATGTCAATGAGAAGCTCAATCTTATTTTTCCGAATGGCTGAAAGAGAAATATCAAGAACTGGTGCATGAGTACTGTCTGATAAAAATTTTGCTAAATGAATGGAATTCAATGATCCAGTTAGCAACAGTGTGGAGAATTGGGCTCTGGAACACATAATGGTGTTATTTCTCATAGTTGCTGATAGTTTAAATCCCAGCTCAAGTCTCCCAACCACATCTCGAGAATCTGAGTTTCCTTTCTTCCTTACATGATTGACACACAGTGAACTGATGCAGCACCTAATCTCGGTCTCCACTATGCTTGAATCCTCCGGGGTTCTAGAACTGTTATCCTTGACAGTCTGTATTGACTGAAGGAATCCAGGAATGTCGCAAGTGAAATATCTGGATTGCTCATCAACGACAGCATATTGATCAATTACCTCTGCTAATGCTACAAATCCAGAAACGAAGTTGCTATCTGTCAAAAGAGACCAAGAGGATACAGACACACGTAAGAAACATAAAATGCAGCACAGGTTTCAGAGTAGATATTCTTTCTATCTTAACGTTATTATAAGAAAACCCACCTTCAACAGCAACTTCACAGTCTAAAATTTTCGCCAGAATACATACTGGAGTTGGAGAGCCTTCCGCAGATGCTTGACTTTCACCTGAAAGCCTAAGCCAGAAATCAGCACTTAATGATTGAACCAAAGTACAACTTCCATGTCCCGTTTTTTCATGTGGAGTATCAGAATCAAAGTCCTTCCTAGTCAATAAAGAGAGACGCAAATCACGCCCAAATATATTCAAATGAGCTCTTTCAGCGACTTTATCCTCTGCAATTGAAAACTTCAAGAAAGTGGCAATAGATTCATCTTTCAAGGCATCATCGTCTATAAAACTGCAGTAAAACTGTTCTAGATCAAGCTTCAGAAGTTGCTCCTCCTTGCTCTCAACAGGTGAAATTATGATGGAGTCTAATACCTCAAATTTGTAGACAATGGATCCACGATTTTCTGAAACATGCTCAGTCTTTTCTGGAAATTGATACTTACTATCATCTGACCTCCAAGCAGGCAAAGCGAAATAACCAATCAATATCGCTAAATATTTGGGAGGTAAGACACAACAGACATTTTGAATACTAAAGCTTATCTCCAAATCAGAATTTTCCTGGTCAGCATTTCCTTTCCTAATTCGTACGTTCAGCACAGAAAAACGATTAGGCAGAGAAGGCTCCCACAAAAACTCCTGGAAGTCACATTTCCACCAATTGGACAAGAGAGTAAGCCCCTCTATAGAAAACAGCATATCAAACTGATCTGAGTAATATACAATTGACGCTTTACCGACAGGAATAGTAATACTTCCTAGAACACAAGACAAATCATGAAAATGTATGCTAACATTTGCAACCTCCAACAGCATATCCAAAATATTGGAATTCATACAGTTTTCAGCTGCCTCCAAACCAGTTACTGATGGTGTATTTAGATTCTTTCTAATGTCCCTATTTGCAAAATTCTTATCTTTCACTTCAAAATTTCTCCACTTCGGTATGGTGATGGAACTATCTAGACTTTGAAGACGCCCAGAATTACGTATTCCAACAAAGGGGTATTGATGCAGTGGAATACTTTCCCATTCAGCAAATCCACTCTCACAAAAGTTTGAGATACCAAACCTCTGGAAACTAAAAGTGGGAATATCTGTGGATTTCGGTTCTGTTTGATGCAAAGAAATGTCATTAGAACCAGAACTACTGCATCCCATTAATTTATCACAAAACCCAACTAGCTTCTGTACTATATGGGGATAGCAGTGAAATTCGATATCCCTCAAGTATAGATTTGTGTGGCCATTTTTGTAAACTACATGATGCAAAAGAAAGCACCTATCCAATGATTCATTCCAATCAAAATCAACGTCATCCTCACTTCTTGCTGCTTGTGAAAATAGAACATCTTCAACATCAGGCATCCTGGATGAGCATATAATGTTGCTTTTAGACTCATCCTGCACTTGATAACTGGTGATCTTTACAGCCTTTGTACAGATCCAGCAATCTTGAACTTGACAGTTAGCAAACCTGTTATAAAAAAAATTAAACCAAACATATACAAAAAATATAAAATTTACAAACCAAGTTGTCATATCATTAGCAAAGTTTGTTATCTCAATTAGCAAGAGAAAGAGAGTAATTACAAGCCTTACATAAGTTTTAATTGTTGTAGACTGAGCAGCAACACTGAGATATTGTCTCTATCATCATCAAGAGAAATATCAAATTTGAACAGTTCGAAATTTGCAGATATTGAAAAGCAAATTGGCATGGTTGGATAGCTTGATGTCATACTCGATGAAAGAGAATTTGGCTTCTGGACTTGTCTAGAGTTGGAAGATGAAAGCTGAAGACATTCAACTACGCTCAATAAAGCAGCATAGATGCTGGCAGAGAAGTGTACATGAAGTAATGACACAAAAAAATGAGCCTGCAATAGAAATAAGAAGGATGAGAAAGCAAGTTGACAAAATGGCACAGAGCAGATATCATCACTATCAAATCTACGTTATGTACCTATATTACTCAAACTACTCAAGTCCGACCCATATAAGTATCCACAAGTGTCCACCTAGACTACCTATAAAAAAAACCCAAGATTTTAAATAAAATTAAAGTGTCCACGTGTCCTATCCATGTTCGAGTGTCAGAGTTCTCCCCACAAGTACTTGTAAAGTGAAGAGTCTAAGCAACAGAGTATGAGCTAGCTCTCTTAAACTTATTACTTATTCTTGCACACCACATCTAATCAGATCAAACCAGAAGAGTTTGGATCACAGTAGAACAAATAAGGCCATATTGGACACAATCAACCCGGATCAAACCAGATTTTATTACTTATTCTTGTTATGTATGCTCGATATTGTTGGTCTTATCAATTATTAGTACTATTTAGTTGTTATATATATTTGTTGACTATAATTATTTATATTTCTCGGGTTGGCTAGTAGTAAAACAATCCCATACAAATTACAACTATAAACTGGTTCAGTTTAATAATGTAATCAATTTTCAATCCTATCAAGTTTTTTTATTCACTTATAGGATGGAATTTATATCCCGTTATACCTTATGTTTTTAACATTTTGTTTATTAAAATAAAGAAAAGAATAATAATTCATAATTCCAAATCAACCCAAAAGATTAAGAAAATGAAATGTCAATAGGAGTTATATCGATTGCTAAGCATCACAAAGCAAAAAAGGAACCCAAAATACTAAAAAATCATGGAGGCTTCAAAAGTAAAAAAGACGGAAATCCCACCTCATCATCTCATTTGGTTATTTCCTTTTGCTGGTTTGCCTACTTTTCAACAACTGTTCACAAAATATTTTTTTTCCTTTTCTCTGTCATATTTCTACTCTCATTCTAGGGTTTAAATCTTGTTTGGAATGGGAGTTCAATCTTCGGAAGATGGATAAGCTTCTGATGCTAGGGATTGGATTAAGAAAGAATCCATAAGGTATATTGTTATGAGGTTCACACTATAAAATCTAAAGAAAAAACGCCAACCAAACATCCCGTAAATTAAAGGAAAATATTATGTCACAAAAGATTTGGCATATGTTTCATATATGACACCAACAATAATTACAACCAAATTGTTCATCTTCCATACTGATTTTCTAAGCTTACTAGTTGATATAGGGACAAGAAGCAAACCGAAATGTAAATATTAATATGTTATGAAACAATACAATTACCTCTAATTGCTTCAGTATCATCTCATCAGGGATGATGCAATGAGAAATTGTGATAGAAGCAGAAAATTTCTCAACAACCTTCAAATCTCGAGGCAAACCGGGCATGATTAACGTCACCTGCACATCAAGGACATTCCTCTAGAAATGGATACCAGAATACTGCTGATATGAGCGGGATTAAATTATTTGTAATTCTTATATATGTGAAGTTGTAGATGTATGTAATTAAATGCCAACCAGAAACTTCTCCATTACAAGAGTACGATTGTTTAACTGGCCAAAACAAAGTATAATTGTTTGCATCCAAAACCCTAACCAGAAACCCCTTGACCACGCCTTGGCACCAGTCACCAAGTGGATTTTGTGGTGATATTGTTGTCTGTCAGATGGAGTTGAAGAGTTACCTGAAAATTATCCATGCTCCCTGCATAATGGTCATATATGTCATCAAGCTGCACTGAATTCAGAATATCACTACCATCTTCCAGTTTAAGACAATTCCTCATGAACTGGCACTGAACCTTTCTTCTAGATACAACAGGAGAAGTATTTAAGTTGGACGATACTCGTAGACCAATAACGTGCAGTCTCTGTACTCCACATAGTAATACAAAGGTTATCAGCTAATGCACATTTTTCAAAAGAAAAAAAACGCATAAAAATCTGGATTAATAGATAAACAGTACATGAAAAGAAAAAAACCAACTGATCACATTTTTCAATAACAAACACAAAATCATATTTCAAATATGATGGATCATGGATGTCTCGAAAAAGGCAAAACAATTATAACATATTAGCACACGAACTACAAAGTACAAACCAAAAAAATGGAACGTCTCATAGTTCCACATAGGATTGATAGTCCTTGCATAATTTTGTCAATGATACAACCTCCGAAATGATTGTTGAGAGAGGAGGCTATCATTCAACTCTGCTGGCTCCTCTGCATTGAAGTACATAACTAGGTTGTCCAGAGTACCAACTCTCAGCTACTAATAAAGCAGTACAGCAATCCACATAATCTTCTAGATTCAGTAGAAAAAAATTAACATACCAGCTTTATTTCTTTGATGAAGATATTCCCAGAAGTAGCTAGGCATACCGCATACTCATATTCTAACAAACAGGCTAAGGTGAATTATAGCATTGAATAGAACTGTAACTATCCTAGATGAATTACCTATTGTTTTCATTTGCTAAAAAGTGACTTCTATTCGTCAATTTTTGATAATTAATGAGCTTCTATGTGCAATTTATTGTTTTTCCTTGCATATATTTCTGCACCTTTCTAGATCATCAATTCTTTACAGTTTTCAAATTACGATTATCATTTATTTTAATTTAAGTCAACTTCACATCTGGACCTCTTCCCTTTTCCTCACCATGACCCCCATTACATAAAGAGAATTTTCTGAAGCCTCAAAAATCATGAACAGTTGCCCTTTCAGGGAGGTTCACAGTTTTCATAAATTGCTTTCCCCTCACATTTCAATTATTTCCACTGTTTATATTGAAACGAACTCAAACAAAAGAGTAATCTCAATTCATCTTCATCATATTCATTGGATATAGAAGAGATACATTTTGAGTCAACTTTCCAACAGAATTACAGAAAGCAACAGTAAAACTGCACACAGCAAATTTTCCACCCTGACCCCACTCTCATACCACAAGCATTGAAGAAAATATAGAGCACTGAAATATTTACATTCCTAAGTTAAAAACTACATGTCTGTAAAACTTGTCGAAAACTGGAAACTACAATGATTTTGATTTCTAGTGCAGCATCCACGTCCATATATAAATGACTGTTTCATCAAATTTCATATACTGAACCAAATCATCAAAAGCTTTCTGTCAAAACATTTTTTAAAATACCCAATCATTAGTATTATGTATCAATTGTATTAGAAGATTTCCAAACAATTGTATTTTATAATGGTCATTTCTTTATCAGGATGAAACTTAAAAACAGAACAAATACAAGTACAGGGACCAGAAGCAGAAGCCATTATTATTAAACAAAACCAATGATAATACTTCATTACCATTTTGAATACATAATGAAGGAAACTTTAAAAAATGTTCCATGAGTAAGCCATAAAACACCCTAGTGAGGAAGGTAGAAAGTTTAGAACCCAAGAATTTTGGAAAAGCTCAACGGGAGCCAAAGATCACATAGATGAACATAAATATGATGAAGGTAAAAAGAATTGTTGGAGCAGCTTGGACTAAAAAGAAATGAGTAAGGAGTTAAAAAACGATATGAAGATAAAAATTTGCATTAGCAAGAAAAACTAGATAGAAATGAATAGATAAACAAGATCTTTACAAAAGAGTGCACAAGATAGATTTTTGGTTCATGCAGACCACCATATTGATGGAAGTAAGGCTTTGGCATTATTGTTTCAGAACAGTAATTAAAGAACCCTGGCATCCTAAGTCCTATCATTCTTCTGACCAACGTATTCATACAATAGCCAAAAGAAGCAACATGCCATAAATCTTATGCTCCTAACCGCATTAAGATATCCCTTTCAAAGAAACAATGTCATAGAATGAAAATAATGATTAAAGTAAAAAGCATTGTACTTAACATAGTGCAAAAACAAGGCCGTCATATCGCGAGCGTATCATAAAGGTTTTTGAGTTTACTGCAATCGAAATATAACCCGCATCAACCAAAAAATCAACAGTTAACTATATTTTTGCACTATGTCATACTACGATACTAGAGCGGAGAAAGTATTCACAATATGTAGGTTGAGAATAGTTATAGGATGAACTCGGAATAAATTTTCATTTCAGTTTGTACATAAGATCAGGTATAATTCACTACCCACAACACATGATAGTTTTTGTACATACTCTTACTATAGGAATTTAAGGGCTTGTCGAGTGTCAGCATTGAAATTAACTCATGGTATTTGTGATCATATTCAAACATCACAAATAGAAGCATGTTATTGAAAGAAGTTAAATGTTCACTTCTCATTTATGTGAAGTTGCACATAATGTTTGCTACCAAAGGTAGATTGGAAACAACCTCTTTTTTAGTTTTATGATTAACAAGGGTAAAGTTGCGTACATTCGACCCTTCCAAACCCCACCATAAGTGAAAGCTACTTAATGGAGCTGTGTAATGGAATGTGTGTGAAATGAAAAAAGTTGGAAATAAATGCACATGTAAAGACAGGAGTTCAGTTAATTTTTAATATTGAAATATTCAACTTGAAAAAGCGCTATGAAAGATGTTAGAGAAGAACATGACACGATGACAATCTATATTCTATGGAAGCACAGGCACTATATCATTAATCATTGACATAGAAAACAAACACTAACAATACCCTATACATTAGAGGCAAAAAGCTTGTCTGGGTCCTAATATGAAGAATAAGTACATTACCAAGTAGCATTCTTTGAAGTTCTCATTTTCCCAAGGAACACATATGGAGAGCTTGACAATATTAACTTCCAAAATGACTCTCTGCCGGCGAGACAGAATACATCTGCAGCAAAAAAAGTCAAATCTACAGTCATAGGCAATTAACATCAAGTAGAAATTTAAAAACTCATTCGGGTGGTTACAAAGTTGAAAGAGATGATGATTGATATAATATATTGCAAGTCAACAAGAAACACATGCATATGTATACTAAGCAGCAAGACACTTGATTGTATTTGTATGTGCCAAATCTATAATAGCATTAGTAATAGCATTAGCAAGACACACCAAGTCTTTCCTGTTGTCACTAGTGGGTTTCCATTTGTAAAGCCATCAGCCGGCCATGCAAAACAACTCCATGACAACAAATCTTCTTACTCTGCCGTTCTTTTTTCATCTTCTTGAGTTAATCACATTGATTATGATTTCCTAACAAATCTATCCCATCTTATAACACATTTTTCAACCATTAAGGAAACTGGCATGGCGTTTCTTGGAGTCTAACGAGCTTAGGGGAACGTTAACCCAATGCAAAAATACATACATATTAAAATATCCTTCTTCAAAAAATTTCGTGGAATTAGCAAAATCTAGTTTCCCATAGAATTAGGAGTGAGTTAATCCAATGCCAAAAAATATATCTATTAAATATTTCCCAGATCAGCCGCTTGCAGATATGCAGGGTGAGGTTTGCCTAGATTACACCTTTGTGATGGGACCTTTCCAGTTCCCGGAACCTTGCACAGCTGTTTGCGCACCATGATGCCCGTTTAGATTGCCTTGCCATATTAGCAACGTTTTCTAAAATTGAAAAATGCATTTAATTTTACGTGGTTCCGTCTTTCATAGGATATATAATTTCCAGGGTTTTAAAATTAAATCTCTTGCAAACTAAAAAAATTCCACAATAACGTCTCGGTAACTGAGCCAACAAACTCACTCAGTTTTAGTTTGAATTCGACATTTGACATTTCTTATCCCATTCAATGACAAGAGAACCTGAAAAGCAAAAGGTACAGCGGCATCAGGCATATGCTCAACTGCTCTAGAAATGAATTCCAGCAAAAAAAAAATTAATGAATTCACAATTCATAAGTTATCAACATTATACAGTATAAAGTATACAGTATTTAACCACCACCGATTGGAAAAAAAAAACACAAAATTATATGATATGGAGTTAAGCATCCCAAGCCTACGCAGTGTACATTATAAGGAGGCCAGGTTATTACTTGAAAATACAACTTTTACTGGCCAAGTTGGATCCTTGCAAGTTACTACTTACTACATGTTCAGTACATCCATGTGAAGAATCTCAACTCATAAGTCATAACAAGTACTATCTCCTTTCTATTGCATACTAAATTGGTTACACAATCAAGGTAGTCTATGATTTCATAGTGTATGGAAGTTCCCCACCGATGACCAAATGGCAGTGTGCGTTCAATTACATAAAATCCTACCAGTAACCTCTTAAATCTTAATACACCACAAAAAGTATCCAAAGAAGTATTGTATCCTAAAATTAGTGTGACCCTTTTACCCCCAGATCTTTAGTACTGCATCTATTAAATTGTGACGTAGATTTTTAAAAAAATTAATAAAAGAGCAAATCCCAGCAGTCCAAGTTCTAAACAACTTCTTCAAAGCATCACCGTATAATTATGGAAAAACAAATGATTTTATGTAACTTTTTGTAAAGAAAAATAAAAGAGAATATTGACATGAGAGTGATTTGTTAGTAAAGCAGCAACCAGCAACTAAAGAGCCTAACAATAGTGAACTAAATATCATACCCTCTGCTGTAAAGATTTGTGGGATTCCAAAATGCTGTAGAACTCCGAAAAACAAAGAAGAAACTCCAAATCATAATAAACTTCAATTGGCTGAATGGCAACCTGGTCAGTAAACAATTTACAGTAAACATGGTTATATTGATAGGTAATTGCAACAACTAAATTAAATATTCTTCAATTAACTATTCTATGTACCGTCAGAATCAAATCTTCCATCTGATTCTTCAGCGAAAATTCAAGTCTAATGCTTGCAGGATATTCTTCATTAGTCAAAACATTCGCTTCAGTCTTATCCTGGAAAAAAAAAACAACCACGTACATCAAACCCACTTGCAACACGCATTTGAGAAAGAAAACACACTCCTGTTAATGCATAATTAATTTCCTGGAACCTCATTAGGTCACGACTCATTTTGACTAAATGTATCGATTTCCGGTTACTAAATTGAAAGTATATTATGCAACAAAAATATGCATATAATTCTCTTCTAGAATAAGAAAACCACTTTGAAGGCATTGAGTAATGTCATGTAATAACTTTTTTATACTAAAACTAGGAAAAGGTAATGAAATCATCAGTTCAAAACAATGGGATTAAAACAAGGCCGCATCGCATCGCATCGTCCACGTTGTAAAGGATTTCCAAAACAACGAACCGATATTCCCCGCATTGTAATGGAGTAAAAAGTCGTGTTTTGGGTCGTATCAAGTGATATCTTATGGTTTCAACCGATATTAAGGAGTAATGATAGTTGCATCACTTCCAATAACATATCACCGTTCCTTTACCACAATCGCGACTGTCACCGCATTTTAAAATATGATTCTAAGTTGTGTGAAATAGCCAAGGGGCAGAACATATTGCATTGCTACAAGAATAGCGAGAGGAACACAAGAGAAAGACAAGCACATCAAACAAGGACGGGACGACAACATCTCAAGATATAATACCTCTACCATAAACAAAAAATATGCCACATTTTCCACATTAAAAGTTCTATAACTAGCAACATTACTACTTTAAGTTCATACTCCCAATGCTCTCTCTCTCTCTTTCTCTCCTCTTCCCTAACACTTCTCTCTTTCTCCCTCTACCTTATCCAACCATTCACCAACTTTGTATGAAGCTCCCCCTAAACATTTTACATACAAAAGAAGAGGAAAGGCATGAAATGAATGAAAGGTGGTTTTGCTGAGTTAGTTATTTGTTGAACTGGGTTGTTTGGAAGAAGACAAGTTTGTTATGCAATTTCAATTTTGTTTTGAGGTGTTATTTTGTTACAAATTGATTCCCTTTTGTGTTGTATATAACGAAGGGTAAAGGGTCTTTTATTCAATTTCTATTTCTTTTCATCTTTCTCTTAGTCATCTTCTTCCTTTCCCAAATACATGATAGGAAATTCTGAAACCTCACAACGTACAATTATGCTAACTGGCAAAGAGCTCTTCTCTCCACATGAATACCTAAAATGACAGACTTGGATAGATTTATCCTAAGGCCTAAGAGTTTGACAAAAAGAGCAGGGATCTCCATGGTATTCTTAAACTTCACACTATCATCGGAGAGGAACAAGATCGTATCATCTGCGTATTATAGGTGGCTAACAACCACTTAATCTCTACCTATCTTAACACCATCAATTAAACCCCTGTGAGGTCTCAGTTTGTTACACTGGACTATTGAGTCACTTGAAGTGCTGTATTATCTGAATGTATCTCATACAAAACATTATACGAAATCTTCCCATAACATACTTCTCATCTTTCTCTTTGACATCTTCTTCTGTTTTCTCTATTTTCTGCTAGCACCACCACCATCATCAACTAGCCATCACCAACACCAGCAGTCACCAAGTAATGGCAAGTAGTTACTGCCACCTGCATCAATACCAGTCTTCAAACGCTCACTGCCATCACCAGTCAACAAAGTGCCAAAAATTGTGACAAGGAACACCCGCCAACACCAATTCTACAATTTTGCGCTAATCCACGACTTGACCAAAGCCTTTAACAATAGTGATGTTTCTCTCGCTTCCTTCTCGATCTCATATCTTCTCTCTCTCCTCTCATCACGGTTTCCATGGTTGTGGTAGAGAATTTTATGGGATATTCAAAGTCAAAGGTGGAGAAATTCACTAGTGGTTGGTGAGAGCATGTGCGCTGATAAATTGTTGGGTTGTAGTGATGGAGTGGAGGTTGCAGTGGTGCCACAACTATGAAAAGTGGTGTTGTCGTGGCTGTGGCGTGGGCAATTGTTGCCATTTTTTATTTTGGAAGGGGTGGTGATATGCTGGGCTTGGGGAAGGTAAAGGGAAACCAGGTAAAGTCATCCATAACTTACTTTTATGCCTCCCCTCATGTTGCATGTGTTATGTTGTGGAGCAAGTATATAAATCAACCTCAAGACAACCAACCACTCAAATGAGATAAGTTCAATTGATTCCAGCATATAACTTCTTATGTTAGCTTAAGAACGAATAGAAAATGACAGATCATTGACCACTCACAAAGGCCTTCGAAACAACAAAACCCATACAAGAAAAGGGGAGAAGTTTCTGATTAGCACCCATAAATGAGGATTGAAGGATCATAGCTCAATAGTTTTCACTTTTCTTTTTTCTATTTCATGCTAGATTACTACCCTGTCTCCGCAGTTTTTACAATCACTACCTTTGACCCAAATCACAACCAGATGCAATCAACAAAAAAATTGGTGGGAAACGGGGGGTTGAATGGCAGAAAGAGGGTGGAAAGAAGTAATCATGCAAATATGTAGCAACAATGGGTATTAATGCACACGAAACAATTAATAGACTTTATTTCACAAAAATGCAAACTTAACAGATATCAATAAGCAAATTTTCCTATCTAAAAACATAGAGAGCATGGCATTAAAAACTAATCACAAGATTCATCAAATGACCACGATTGCAAATCTACACAATATAAATTCACACAAAAAGTAAAGTGCGTAAAAGAAAAGAGAAACCTCTTTCATTCGCAAAATTGTCGTTTGCTTTGACGAATTAATGACCTCAGCAGACCCAACATTGGCAATGATGTCAGTGGAATCTTCCCAGATATTAAACTCTATTTGGGTAGAACTGCATGTCAAATTTGCTATCTCATGATCCAAATTCCTAAAATGCAAACAAAAAACAGTCAAAATTTAATTCATATGGAGATGGTCATAGTTATAACTTATAGTGTAGAGAAACCTGATGGCCTTCAAAAATTCAAATTCAAAAGGTGAAGTCTAGTTTTAGAGGACATCAAAAGAGAACATCCGTGAAAATTTTGAGATACAAACACCAAAAAAAACATCAAGACAATGATTATATCTCTTAAAAAGCCATTCTACAGGAAACGTAGGAACTTATAATCATGGAGGAACTGAAACAATCTTGGATCCTTTCTATATAGCATGTGATTCCTAAAGATTTAATCATTCAAATTCAGCCCTAGAAACTTCAAGATCATCAGAGAAGCAGAATACCACAGATCACCTCCCACTTAACATACACAAACTAATAAAGGAAGCCTTAACTAACTCCAAACAGAAAGTGAATCGGACCACTAGATCCCTGTAATTAAAAAACAAGAAAACTTGCAACACAAGAATAACAGCACTCCCTTAGCACACTATACATACATCGGCATGGCTACATTATAATGAATATGAGACCCTACTGTGCAATAAGTAATGACTATAACCAAGACACATCTTGACCTGTCTGGCTTAGATAATTCAATTTGGTGACTCAAAACATCTAGATATATATTTTTGTTGCAAATGATGAATGAGGATATCCCATATGTGAATACAAGAGAGCTCCAAAAACATAGTGCAAAAACAAGGCCGCGTCATCATATCGTGATTGTATCGTAAAGGTTTTTGAGTTTACCGTGACCAAAATATAGGCCATATTGACCGCGATATCCTTTTCACGACTATTACCACGAACGTGACCAAATCCCTTTTTTGCACTATGGCTGAAAAAGAAAAAAACCAGAAGTCTGGTGCTTGAACAAGAACTTGGGGGCAATATCAACAGGAAGTGTCCCAAAAAAAAGTTTCTTACAGAAGATTATGCTCCACATAAGATTATAACATAGACTATCATACATTTGAAAATTAGTAATGGATTAACCATGGAGAGGTGACAAAAATGAGGACATAGAAATAGAGGAAGCTGATAGAATAAGCACCATCTGGACCGCAAAAATAAATAAAAAGATAATCGGAGCAATCTTGGATGAACCATGACTTTTCTTATAAGCTTATTCAGAAAAATTGAATGTTATCCAAACTTTGACCTTTTGCAGCAAATTATATAGATCATGAAGGAAACCTCTACGTACATGAGAACAGCTAGAAATGATTCAACTCTACAAGACCTTTATGTTTTATGATTTTATCGCACAAAGACCTGACACACTCACAAGATGATAGCTTCTCCCAAAAGCATACAAAAAAAAGCCTCAATACTTTCTTAACTTTTCAGCACCACTACAAGCATTCTATAAATTGAAAAAAGTAAATCGATAATAACCTAGTGTAATGAATAATGACCCAATCACAACAATCACACCCCAAAAATGAATATTAGCACAATTTTAACATTCAAGGCATACTCATTGATAAAAAAAACCACAAGACGACTCCATAATAAGTTACCACACTCACAAATTCTTCAAAGAAAATAATCTTTGCCAACTAATTTTATAGTTGGAATGACATTTTCTAAATATTTGAAAGAAAGCCTCTGTCACAATCCAAAAGCAAGAGAAGCTAACATAAAATCTGTTGTTCTAAGTCCATGCACAAAGTATCTCGTAATATTTCAGAAAATTAGCCAGAAACTTCAAACTTCTGTCAAACAATTTTGATATTCTTTTAGTGCGTGATGTTCAACAAAAGTCAAGCTGATATTTTATTGAATACAGTCTTGATGGAACTTACAGAGAGTAAATATAAATACTATTTTATGCCGAGATGGCACAACCTTTGTAGTACTTTCAAATTTTGCAAAGGCTTCAACAATAATGGGACAAAGTTTCACCAAGTCCCACAAAGAATCCTAAGTTCACCTCTAGCACTGAGGTCCAAATATACCTTTTTGTGTAACAACACGTTTTGATGGGAATCCCAAAGTGAACTGTTAACTTGAAACATATGCATTTTACCATAGTAATTCAAGTTTTTAGAACATATATCAAAATTAAAGCTTTGAATAGACCTTTGTAACCTAATGCAAATTCTAATTAAAAAGGTTTATACTAGCTAGCATTTAAGAAGAGCTTCAAATAGTCATTGCTCCGTCGTTCTTAAACACAACATACATAACGGCCGGATTTTGCAAAACATTAAGCTTAATATCCATTATAAAGCATAACAGAGAACAACCGTACTTTTAATCCATGTGTCCAACTATACCAAGAACAGGATTAAAATGTCAGCAAAAATTATCAATTAGGGTTTGTTCTCCTAGGCTTATAAAATAAGCGCTTAGGTCTAGTAAGTGTCACTTCCAACACATTCATATATTTCGAATAAATGCTGATAAGTTTTAAAAATACCAAAATTCGATTTACAACTACTGCGAGCTAAAATATACTACCTCCTATTCAACCTAAATATCCCATTTTTTTGGCACTATTCACTCATCACCCTTAATTTGTATATTATTCTTAATCTATAAGTTAAAACATAGTCATGTGCGATCTTGTTTGATTCGTCTCAATACAAGGATTATTAATATCAAATTTTTATAATTTTTAATTAAGAATAATTTGAGATATTAAATGTTAAAATGTTGTCTCGGCAAGTGTGAAAAACTAAATGGGACATTTAGGCTGAATAGGAGGGAGTGTTACAAAAAGTTCTAATAAGTTCCAATAAGTTCACATATCTTCCAATAAGTTCCAAAAGGTAAAAATAAGTGGAAGAGAACGCACCTAAGTATACATTCTTTAGTAATAATATAAAAACTTCATAACAACACTACCAGAGTACGTTTCAACCAGTTGACGTTTAATGATGGCCACGATAACGACATTTCTTGCTACATCATGGGGCAATGTGAAGATTAAACAAAAAGTTCATTCACATCCATATGAAATGTCCTTTTTCTCTAGTCTTTGCAGGCAATTCACAATTTCACATAGAATTAATATATTTTGAGCAGCTATACAAATTTAAATTATAACTATAAAAAAAGGAAAGGTCAAAGCAATCATTAATGTTTAGAGGACGTAGGCATTAGACTACAAACTACATGCTACATAAAAAAATAAAAATAAAAATAAAAATAAAATAAAAATAAAATAAAAATAAAAAAAGTAAGGGCCCTTACATGCTCTTCATCAGTAAGGATATCTTATTAATGTGGAAGTTGAGTGCAAACAGGTGTAACACACCATTGGATGTAGAGTTTGCAGAAGGCATTGGCTGGAACTTAGTAGCTTCACAAATGTCCTAAGAGAATTACTTATTTAGATCCTAATATCACCAACATATAGCTAGCAAAGATCACAGAGATTTTATACAGATAAACAAGCTTCACGTTTACCTTTATGACCTCATCTGAGACTACTCCAGAAAACTGACTAGAATCAGCCGTTCCCCCCGCACCCAGCACACCACGAGATAACCAGTTCAACCATCCACGAGCTTTACCAGCAGAAGTTTCGGAATTTGGCAACTTTTCTGTAGAGTTGATACCTTCTATTGCCTCGGAGGATACTGAGCATTGAGTATCCTTCAATGAAAATCAACGCTTAAAATTGTTTGACATAAATCAACAAGGAATAATCATAACCAATATCTATTTCCTCTTGGACAAAGACAATGACACGTTAACAGAAATTTTAAATATGAAGTGAAAATAAGCTCAATGCATATATGATCACACATCAAAAATCTAGCCAGATGTCAGATACCTCCAACTCCTGTTCAGCAATAGATCGAAACCTCAAAATATCCTCTATATCAGAATCCTTTTCCATTTGTTCCAATTTGTAGAGTAAATCTGGGTCAACTGGCTGGCAAAACAATAGAAAGGGCCAAGAAAATTATTAAACATGAATGCCAACTAAGATAAAAGTTTTGAGGGCACAAGTGAAACATAGAATTGATATGAGACCTCCATATACACAAATAATTACAATGAGGTAATTCTTTTACTCTTAATTTTCAAGGCTTACCATCAACATCCAATTCTTCTAAAATTTATGGATCAGAAAACATCATTTTTAAAAAAGATTCATAATAAGAGGACAAGAGTCCTTTTATAGTATTCAATGAAAGCAGTGTGTAATTCAAACTTTACCTCACTAACAATGTGATTCGATGAGTGAAGTCGAGTTATGAGAAGGAAGTTGAGAGAGAGGGCACCAATAACCCATGTTAGGATTTGGAATGGGAACTGGGAAGAGAAAGAAGTGAATGAAGGATGTATTATCCATTTCATTTTATCAAGCATTTCTTGTCATTGGACACATTTGGGTAAAATGAAAGTCAGCTCCATCCTGTTGCGATTTGTCAACCAAATTACAAGCCAAAAGGATGCTTAAACATTCTTATACTATGGGAAAAGGAAAAGTCTGGATCATGGCAGTTTAAGGTCCACCTAGACCAGCGGGAAGAAAAGACTTTTTGGATGAAATATGCAGGCTGAATGGCTTGTACTCACCAGACTGGCTTGTGGGAGACTGGGAGGCAATTTCAACGTTGATTCTCAGATGTAAAGAAAGATAGAATTCAGTTCTCAAGAAGTATGACTCTGTTTGATAATGGCCATTACGCTACCTTGTTTTCAATGTTACCTTCACATGGTCAGTTTCAGGTGCTAGCAGGGCAAAACACAGATAAGACAGATTCATGACTTTGAGGATGGGGAAATGTTTATTGGACCACACTCTCTCCCTGGATTATAGTGTCTTCCGATCAATAAAAGGCTCTACAAGAGACTATAGACGGTTTAGAATTCAAGGAAATGGAAGATGATCTTTTCCCGAAACCAAAGAAAGGAAAATATAAAGAACGAATAGGACCACTTAAATCTCTTACAAGAAAGAAGAATGCCATAAAACATGAAGTTAGATGAATAAATGATGGAGATATTAATTCTAAATACTTTTCTAGAGTTGTAAATGGTAGATGAAAGAAATTTTCATCAAGGAAATTGTGTACAACAGCAACCAAGTGATTCAAAAGGATGATGAGATTGGGTGAGAGGATGATGAGATTGGGTGAGAGATCACTACTTCTTATTGTATTCAGAAGAGACACCTTCTAGATAGACCTTTCATCGATGGCACAGAGTGGAAGCCCATTGACAAACCTTTAACTGATTTTAATGGATAGAGAAACCTTTCGAGATTGAGGAAATCAGATAAGTTGTTTATGAGTTTGATTGGCAAAAATCTCTTTATGGTTTACTTTGGAATTTTTTCAAAGAATTTGGGAGATAATAAAAGATGACCACTTCAAAATTTTCCAGGAATTTCACTAGACAAGTAAAATTTGCCAAAGCATGAACAGATGACATAAGCAATAGGATCCTGAAATAAGGTGAGCTCAACACACTACAGACCGAAAACAAGCCGCATCTTATTGTATCCGCCTAGTCATAAGAGTTTTGAATTCTACTGAATTTATACTACCCGCATCAAAAAAGAACTGTAAAACATCACGTCTTAGCCAATTAAAGGAAAATCTCATTGTTTCGGCTTATATTAGGCAATACGACAACTGCATTACCCCCGTTACTACATCACTAGGACCCTTAATCAATCAAAACTGAAACCGCAAGTCTGCACATTTAAACACAACCTTAGCTTATTAAAATTGTCTTGGTTTTACTTTTATTTTTATTCTTTTTAATTTATCTTCAAATTAGCTGAAAGATAAGGATTTAGGGCTGCCTAAAAGTTAAACAACACTGTCAAAGCCGTAATCCAATCACAATTACCCTATTACAACTGTATTGTAAAGATTTTTGAGGTATAACGACCGAAATATAGGCCCCGAAAACTACGAAACCATTCGGATGGACCACAAAATCTGTTTTGCGATTGTTAACGCAACCGCAACAGCATTTTTGCACTGTGGGTTGCATGAAATAATAGTGTTTCTTATGCGATTACCCACAATGATTATGTTGCTCTTTTCATTCCTTTAATGTTAGCTCAGAGGAAGCTAAAAATAAAATAACTACGTTGTCAGCTAAATACATGAGCAAACCCAAAATTGATAAGTATACTGAAAGTAAGAGCAGAAATGGTCAAATACTGGCATAAGAAAATTTCAATTCAAAAGGTTATTGAACAAAAAATTAAGTTAAGTCTTTACCAACCGATCTTGATTAAAAGTAAAAAAAATTAAGATAATTACATGCAGAATTGCAAACTAAAACAAAAAAGTTACAGAATAAGGATAATCCTAATTCTTTTTTCCATAATGTACTAAATTTTTTGTCTTTCTTTTTCTACTCATGCCTTTGTCCAATTGTCCCTCCATCTCACGCGTATACACTTCTCCCCCCTAGGCCCCTACCCATGCTTAAAGACTAACTCTGCATACATGTTGGGAATCAAATCGTGGTCAGAAAATTGTATATGCTACAAAGACAGATAAACAAAAAATAGCTTCTACAACAGTAAGAGCACAATTGCATTGAATCAATATCACAGTCTTGAAGATAACGAACTGTTGAATGTTGTTACCTGTTCCTTCAGAAGAAAATTTAATTTGACCTTGTACAAGTTCACATATTTCCGACGATGATCTCTGAGTAAAACAAATTATTTCAGCATAATAAACACAAAAGTAAAACATTCAAAAATAAAAGGAATGCATAGAAGCTCTAAAGAAAAAAATATATTAGTCAAAAAAACAAGTGCCAGCATAGAAATATCTATAACTTAATAATGACAATGAGACAAGATTTGAACAGACATGAAACACAGTGTAAAAACAAGGCTGCATCGCATCAGTCGCATTGTAAAGATTTTCAAAACAAACATAGCGATAATTCTCCGCGTTGTAAAGGAGTAAAAAAACCGCGTTTGGGGCTGCATCAAGGAATACCTTATTATTCGACCGATATTTAGGTGTTACGATAATTGCATCACCCCCGTTACCACATCATCGTTCCATAAGCGCTCGCGACCATTACCGCATTTATACACAATGATATGAAATAAATCCAAGTTAACCAAGCAGTACTCAAATCAGAGCATATATTTGATTTCAGAAATAAAAATATTTAATAAACTTTTCAAGGAAAAAAAAAACAAAAAAGCAGTGTGCAGACACGTTATTTTTCAAGAAAACAAGAAGTCATAGACCTTTTGAAAATTGATAGTGCAAACCTCTAATGCGGTGAAAAAGTACTCAACTACATGCAAATCAACAGGTTAGTTACAGTCTTTGGGCTAACCAAGGCATTTACTCCAGCATACAACCCCCACAAACCCCTTTTATTTTTGTTTTCAATAAAGACTTGGAGGGAAAACACTTAATTTCCTTCGTTTTCCTTCCTTTCCCTTCTAAACGAATAATGTGCACTCCCTCTTTACCCCTCCCCTTCCTTTCCCTTCCTTCTCTGTCCCTTCCCTTCATTTCTTTTCTCTCCTAATTTGCTATCCAAACATAGTGTTAATCTATCATTATTTAATCCCAACAATTTATTTCATCAAAAATTTTAGTTTGTAGCTAATTTTAAATTAGTCATACAGCTGATTCCAAAAACTAACTTCATTAGCAAAAGTTATAAACTAATTGCTATAATCTTATGTACTAGTTGAAGCTAACAACAAAAAATTAATTATCAAATGGAGCCAAAGATACAGACTGCAACAAACTAGACATCACATAGCTATCAATACTCTATATATCCTTTAACTGATGAGAAATACATTTATATCGAAAAAGGGAGACATGGCTGCCAATTATTAATTGTACACAAAAATCAATGTTTGGAAGTTGAGGCACAAATCGAACCAATGACGCCTAATATTTCAATTTGCAAAAGAGGGCAAAGATTTAAAAGATCAAAAGGTTGTAGCAGCAATAGCTAATGGGACATTTTCTATTTTCTTCAAGATTTTATAAATAAATCAACAAGATGTAGAATAAAAAACAAAGTTTACTGGCAGAGAAAGAGATGGATAGAATTTGAGGGCAAAGAAAGTGTTTTATCAAAACCTACGTTACTTGGACTCATGTATCGATATCGGATACTGGTGCGTGTCCAAGTGTCGGATACGTTTAAATATTCAATTTTATGCCTAAATTGAAGGGTCATAGTGTCATACCAATGTCCGAGCATCAAGGATCGGACAGGGGTACGTGAAGTAAAATGAAGAGTCCGAGTAACATTGCTCGAAACCAAAACTAGAAAATTGTGAAGTTGTGATTTTGCTGGTTAAAAATTAAAATTGTGAAAATAGGATCTATTTTTCCCAACTGCTAAAAAGAAAAGCTTTTGTTTCATTTTTCTTAAAAACAAAACAGAAGCTGAAAACCAACAAAATACCATACAGCCCTCAAATGATGCCAGGAAAAACAATAAAAGGGCATATAATTAAATGATTGCACATACAATCTTTGCCCAAGATATCTCCATGATGTTTTCTTCAGTTTCTTATGAACATCAGAAAGAACTGATTTTTGAGCATAGTGCCACCAAACACACTGCCATCCCTTCAATTTCTTTGCTAACGGGGAATTCCATGGACGATAGCGCCCATACCTGCATTTAACAAGAGGAAGTGTAATTAGATGGTCATCAGTCATCACAAAGCAGAAATAACACCACTTCTACCTCAATACACGGTCAAAAAATGCATGGAGGTGAACAAAGCTAAACTTTCAGACATGGATTCTTTGGCACTTCATATAATATAAAGCAAGCAATCCATACTGCTAGTTTACCATTTACATATGTCTTACATAAAGAAACTATTCCTTTGTAGGAAGGTTATACAACAAAATCAAGTATGAAGTGGAAGAAGTGAAAACTGTCATAGCAATACCGATGAGTTCAGAAATCAATGAAATGGCAGGGGAGACGTGAACTACAAATATTTTACTAAGATGATAGGTTAAAGGTGGCCTAGATGAAGTCCGTGATCACATAGCTCCATAAATTAATCTCAATATTGTATAGTACACCTGTACTTCAAACTGATGAGCTAGCCTCTGTGAATTGAATTAACAGTATTTAATTAAAAACTACTCCAATGCATGCCCAATTAAAATTGCACAAAAGCTAAACCACAAGTAAACAGTGTTCACATGTTAGAAGGAAGAATTGATGAAATAATCTTAGGAAGAGAAGGACGACTTTTGTAGATATTGCTCAATGAGATATTTTTACATCACTAACTATTGAGCCGACCGCCTAAACTCCAAAAAGGTAAAGCCACAACATACTTCCAGAATTCACAACATACTTTCTGAATGCATTTCACTACACTTCCCTTTCACACGATTATACAGAATTCAGTGCAAGATTGAATTTTTAATTGCAATCATGGTAACAATCGCAAAAGGGCTTTTACACTCAATATGAATGGTTTTGCGATTGTCTCGACTTATGTTATGGTCGCAGTATGCTAAAAACCTTTACAATAAGGTTGTGGTAGGGTTTCTATGATTACCATTTAGCACTATGTCACCCAAATAGAGAGTCTTCTTTCCATCATTTTATCAAAATAACGTAGAGATCATTGTTAACAATTTCGTAGCGCAAGGAAAAAGTGGGAAGGGAAAAGAAGAGGAGGGAATAGTAGAAAAAGTCTCCCTTGTTTGTTTACGAGGGAAAAGGAGAGAAATAACAGTTTCCTTTCATTTCTTTCCACATTTGGAGTGATTTAGTTGATAACATAAGTACGACATTTATCTCGTTAAACTCTTCCTTCCAAATCTCTCCCCACTAAAATTGGTATCCAGACCGAACAAAAAAAAATTATATCCCTCCAAATCCCTCTTATTCCTTTTCCTCCAATTCTCATTTCAAACAAAGTGAAAAAATTTCCCCTTAGCCATCATAACTAATATATGAACTTTTGTTTCAAGTCTAAATTCTAATATATTCAGTCATGTTTTAAACTTCTAATAGATTTATTCAAACTAGAAGTACAAATTTATTCAGTCCGTTTCTGATTAGTCCATTTTAGTCCTAACAAGTTCTATTCAGCCTTAAGAAGTTCGAATTTCTTAAAACCACAACAATGACAAAGCTTAATTCCAAGTCCCAACAAAATGGAATAGACTACATGAACAAAAATAAATCAACGTGTGAGCTGAGTTTAAACCACTGTGAGAAAAATCATTTTACCCTGTTGATGACAACAGTATCACAACAATTACTCAGCCTAAACAAGAGGAAACATTAATTTGCAAAATTTACAATTGTCCTTGATTGATAAGGCAGTGGTCTGAAGCTACCATGTGTTGAATTATGACCAAACGTCTCTAAATCAGAATGTGGGCCAGAAGCAAAGCATGTGTCCGCCGTCTAATTGCCATCCTAGATTAGGAGCGCAATTCCCAAGGGAACGCGTCATAGTTAGGTCAATCCGGTGGATGCATCATTCCTACCGAGCAATGGATTAAATCCTTTGCAAACGACTTGAATAAGCGACGGCGCATTGTAAGTGACAAAGTGATCCTGCTCCCACTATGATTTCTAACTAAAAAAGGTGTAAAAATGTATATTTAGTGAAACCATGAATGAACGTAGAGCATTGTCGGTGAATGAGATGGACAGTGGTTTGTTAGAAAATTATACTTACAGAATCTCCTTAAAAAGCACAAGATACCCAGCAAGATGATTATTGTGTTAAAGGATCTAAAGAACATTTGTAGATCTAAGGATGTAATTTAACGAATCGTTTTCCCTCTGGTCAGGTTAGACCCATATTACATATTGGCACCCAGGTCATGTCATATCATATCAAAAACAGTATGATTGGGGTACATGGCAAGTCTAAGTTCAAATAGGTTTGTAGATAGGAAAAAAATAGGGCCGTTGAAAAAATCAGCAACTTAAATTAGTGTAAAGAACAGAAACCTGAATTGCACTACCGCATATTCTAAGAGGAAAAACAAAAGAGGTAGATCATGAGTTGTACTTACTTTTCCCTCAGCTGACAAGTGGAGATATAGTCTGCAAATTTCAAGATGTGCCATAGCTGAGCAGGGTTTATGCTCATGACCTATAAAAACCATACAAGAGAAAGTGATATTAAGTTGGCATGCTAACGTATTAGTCAATAACTTGAAATCATAACAATCAACCTACCAATTTTGGCAGCTCTGCTGTAACAGAATATTGTGGAGCATCAAGCTCAAGCTTACCAGACTTAGTCACCTAGAACAGAAGAAGAGATGTGTAACTGCCAAGGATAAGTAACCATTCCCATGTAGAACAATATTTATCATCTCTATGACAACAGGAACAAATTAATCACCTTTTCAAAAAGAAAGAACAAAATTTGAAACCATTTCAATTTTTGGAGCCAGCAAAACAACACAAAATTGGGTACAATTGTTCAAGAGATACAAAACAATGTACAATTGTTCCTGAAAAAGGTTTATAAAGCTATTTTAAAGGTAAATACAGGTACATTACTAGGAGGCCCACCTGAAGAGATAGATCAAAGGGAATCACTATATAGTCATATTCATCCATATCAGCTACTGCACCTTGCCACAATTCATTTTCTCCAAGACCAGCAGTATCCATGGAACTTAGAAACTCTTCAAGGGGGGTACAATGAATTCCTAGACCACAAATCTCCACAAGCTTGTTAACCTGATCACCTCTTGCCTTTGAACTCACAGAGCTGAAAGAAAAAAGAACACAATAATGATGCAACAGTACATACTACTAAGCTAGGAACCTAGGACTCCACATAAGATAGTAGAAGAAAAAAGGGATGTTACATACGGTAGCAATGATTTTTGACTTTTCCCAGAAAAAAAATGTTCCATATGGTGCATTGAGGTCTTAATTTTGTAAAAAATGTATTAGGTTTAAGTCCGTTAAATTTAATCTTTTATTTCTTTTTCCTTTTCTTTTTCCATAGGACTTCAATGATTGCAAGAATAAAAATTTCCACCACCACAATTGCAAGAACAACCACCATTATAACATTCCCTCAACCAACACTAACTGTAATCAAACTCCAATCGTTCCTTAACCCTAAATGTAATAAAAAAAGTGGCTTTCAGAATTTTCAATCCAAAATCAAACATACTTGGCAAATGTAGAACTATGTTCAACAGAAAATGAAAGAACATAAATTGGGTTATTTACGTTTGGGAGGATTGAAATCCATAGCAGTTGAAAAAGACCTTAAAATCAATTCCCAAACAGTGAAAAAGTCAGGAAACTGGCAGAAGTTTTCAGAAGCTGTAGCAAATGATAGTGCAATTATCAAGATTTTTCAAGGGAATGAAGAGAAGGAAGATGAGGTTGTAAAGAGTATGGTTCCGAGAAGCAGAATGCTAAGTATTCCAACAAAGTTATAGATGAAGAAGAATATTGTAGTTGTTTTGAAGAGGAGAAGCCGGCGGCATATAACTGCAAACGGTGTTGGCAGTAATAATACAATCAACAGCAATCAATTCGAACTACAGAGATGATATCATGTAATTAAGATCCTCCATGCTTCTTGCATCTACGAACTGTCATTTTGTTGAACAATGAGGAGATGCACCTTGTTGCACTTGAAAAGGTGTTGGATTCCTTTTTTCATTATCTAATTTAAGTAAAAAAAAAAGATAAACAAGATTAAAAATATTATAATCTTAACAGAATATATCAACTTTAACCGAATATGTTATCATTAGACAAAAACATAACCTTGATTCTACCATATGGAGCAATTTTTTTTCTTTTCCACCACTGGCAAAAGCCAATTCTTAATGGCAACCATATGTAATATCCCAGAGAAAAAATTGGTGCATGGACATATATGAAAAATGTGAATATGAACAGAAATTATATAGAAGTGGAGCAGTCTGAAGAAACAATGTGTAACAGAATGGTTTTGTTACTGGAAGAATTATATCCAAGATTACACAAAAACACTAAGTAATGATCAAACAAACAAACGTAAGGTAGTATTCGAGCCACTACCAAGCTCCCTCCAAGAATCTCTTCTTTATTTATTTATTTGACAAAAACAAAATATGTACAACATGGGTCTTATATAGGAGTCTTCATTAGAATCATTAAGACACCTCATCACTTTATTTAAGACACCTCATCACTTTATTCCAATTTTTCTAAAATATCCTAATTAATTGCCAACCGTCCCCTTCTTTTCTAAAATACCCCGCTAAAACCTTCACCTTGTCCTCAAGGTGAGCAACAGGATAAACGGCAAAGAACGTCTTGCTATCTTCCCACGTTGCGTCAGCCGGATCTAACCGGATCTAAACCATCCCAAGAAACTAATATCTCTTTGGTCCCCATAGGAGTCACATGTATATCCAGAATGTCAAGTGGCTGGGCAGCGAACTCTAAGTCCTCGGTGATCGGAGGTGCAGTTTGTGAAGAAGCCGAAGCTCCCGTGGCAACTTTTAGTTCACTCCCAAGCGACTACTAAAATATAAACTAATCTAATTACAAAATACAATGACTAATGAATATGAAAAGACGATAATGCCCTTTGACCCCTTGACCCAAGTCATTACACAATGAAAGGCAGAAAAATAAAAGCAGAAGCTGAAATCCCCAGCTGAATATAACAAGAAATCTAATTATACAATAACCCAACTTTCATAACTAGGGTTCAGAAAGAGTTAAAGATCTATGAGCAGAGCAGAGGTGATACAGAACATCGAGAATTCACAACAGTATATGCATGATTTAGAATAGTTCTCTGCAGATTCTGACGCAATGTGTAGCAAGAATGTGTGAAATAATATGTGTGAATATGCTGAATCTGTATGAATGTAGTAGAATGATCAAATGTATGAATGTGCATTGATTGTAATGTAAATCGTAAATGAGTTGCAACCTAAGAATGCTTACAATACAATGTGATAGTTTCAAGCAATTCGAGAAGCTTGAGATCTCCCCAATGAGTCAAGTGACTCATCCAATTTCTATTACAAAATAATTGTATTCATGTTTCCTACCCTTGCCCTCTATGGCTCTATTTATACTACATTCTTATTCCTTAAACTAACAACTTAAGAACTACTATTTACTAAGTTATCAATATATTACCCCTCTAGAACAAATTCATTACATTCTGATTCCACTTTGAATCACGAGTTTCCTCCTATCAACGAAAAATAAACATATTAAAATAATATGTTAAGTGCCTTCGGTTTCAGATGACTTACAACTAACTTCGAGGCAGCCTTGAATAGTTAAGCATAACAGGCCGCTCTGTAGTTGAGTTGAGCCTGTTATTCTTTAAATAATATGCACGTCAAAAATATTAAAGAGTTATCTCCCATATGCAAAAGAAGGGCAAGAGAAATCAAACTAACTCTCAAACTTGAAGGAGCAATCAGCAAAAGAAGCCCAAATTATTTTTATAAAAGACTCCCCCCCCACCCCACACCCACACGCTCTTTCGCAAACACCACAATTTAAGGAAAATCATCTATAAATTCATATCTAACATCCAGGACTAAAATGACGCTCCGAACTGACTAATTGAGCTCCAACCCTTTAACTATATGCAATTGTCAAGAAATCAAAACCAAACATTATTATGGTAAGACAACCAAGTGTTTCTAGACCCAACTAATAATAGGTTTCCAATGAAAAGGAACTAGCCTCGTTTATGCACTCAAGTTTTCTGCTAACATTTTTAAATAATAAAAAAATTAAAAATATAAGATAATTGGAAGGATTCATAAGCATTGTACACAGGCTATCCATCAGAACTTTCAGCTTCTCTCTTTCCTTCAACACCACAAAAAGTTTCTAAAGGAAGCACTATTCTACACTACACTAATCCACTAGCTCTTTAAACATCCTGCAGCCTTAACTACAAAAACATCTATAACCAGAATAAGTAGAAGAGTCCATAAGAGTATAAAATACCAGATGATGCACTTGCCTAGTTGTGAATGTGACTGAGTTTAAACTCTCTAAGGGTGATATTTCAGCAATAAAAGACAGAATACTTATACATCCACTAAAATAACCAAATGGAACAATGTGACTTTAATCTACAAAATGTTTACCCAACTATAGTTTGTTTTGCTACTGTCAAGCTTGAAAACCTTAAACCAAATAGTACCTGCATCAAAGATAGAATTGGTAAACATTAGAATTAATTCTTAAGGCCACCAGCAGAATAGCTTCTACAATCCACATTATAACATCAGAAAGCAATAGCTTGCACATCATATCATCAAAAAGCAATTATTTACCCATCATAGAAAAAAAGAATTTTTGAATGAACACACAGTAGTTAATGCTTTCATATAATAGACAAGAAAATCCATGAAGTTGTTTTTTTATATAAAATAAATATCTGATACAGCCTAAAATAAAATTGAGGGACACAAATTGCTAGGACAAATTTCTTCATAAGCTTATAAATCCCAATAGGTACATCTACATTAACTTTCCAAAATTATTACAGGGAGTTTCAATTAATAATAGACTGATCTTAGAACTAGAAAAGGTTGATTAGATGAGAATGTCTCTTTTAGCAACAAAAAAACAACCTGAAACTGAACGGACTATCCTAGTAGGACAAAACACAACGCCAAAAAAATTTAATATAACTGCCAAGTTGCACCACACCTCAGGCACAACATGTAACCTCAGCATCTCATGTTCCCAGCGGCACCTCCTCAGAATGCCTCGCCTAAAGCAATCAGACGTGTGCTCCTAGCGTGTAGGCACGCCAAAGATGTGCTATTTAAAACTAAAGACAGAAAGATTACTAAACAAAGGCTATAAACAGAGGGCTTCAGTAAAACAACCCACTTCTCCTATATGCAGTTCCTATGAATGTGCCTTGGTGCGGACTGCAAAGGCATACCATTAATTCTCCAAACGAGTAAACTGCAGCTCATGTTTCACTACTAGTGTCTAGTGCACAGCTTACAAAAACATATGGCATTCCTGTCCATCACCCATCATGCATTCTCAGTAACTATCGACCACCTTAATCACCAAAACCTTCCTTGACCACAAAATATGCCAATCACCTTTCTATGAAGATTAAAGATCCTCTTAAGCTTTGCTAAATAACTTGACGTAACTCATAAGTAATATTGTAACATGACAACTCAATAATACTTATTCCCAATCATGAAGAGTCCAGGATCGCAAAAAGTATCAGACATAAGAAGCACCAATTCCAACCATTCAACAAATTATAAGCAGCTACACTATCACAGAAATTTCCAAAAGACTTGCAGTGATAAACAAGTTTAAATTACCACGGGAACCATTTATCTACCACCAGAACAAGAATAGTGCTTTACACATAGGAGAGTACTACATTTTAACAGAAGATTACGGTACACACAATCAAAAAAACACCTAAAAGAAAACAATAAAAAACAGAATGCCTGTCTAGCAATTTAGAATTGGCTCTCAGAAAGAACTCCTACAAGTGTGGATATGCATAAACAAGTGTCGGATTTTACACAAACAGAGAGCACCTCTCTCTCTCACACACATACACACAGTGTCACAGTAATTCCAGTATTCATTGTAACTTAAAGAAGTCCCAAGATAAACAGTGACTGGAAAAATAAGAAAATTGCATGCTCACGAAAAACTGAAGTAAACTTTAATATTGAAAAGCAGTACCGACTGAGACTGCATATCAGAATATAATATATGGACATTCTTCATGGATAATTGAATGCTATCAAGGATCTGTGAGGGAAAACAATCAGAAAATGTGAGTACTCTGACCGAATAAAAGCTCTAGAAGCATTATCCCAACAAAGAAAGAAAATTTTCAGCAATCAAAACAACTTACTCTTCCTGTGACGTGTGAAATCAATGATTGCCCTGCTTGATTATCTGCAAAAAAAAAAAAAAAAACAAAGTCAAGGCATGAGTCATTAGATGAGAAAGAAAGGGCAACAAAAGGCATGGATGGGTCAGAGCATAGAAAAAAATGTCAACGTCGTTGCGATTGTGGTTATAATCGAGATGTTGAAGACGCAGCACCTGTCGGTGCTATGATTCGTTTTGCGGATATCGCAATGAGATTAGAGTGTCGGTGTCTAGCACGTGTCCGAAAGTCAGACTCAGCAATACTTCAAATTATTGGATATGGGGACAACGTCATAATTTTGGAAACAGACACGGACACGACAATGAGCATCTTAAAAATATATAAAATAACAATAAATATTAATTATTATTGTTATTATTATTATTATTATTATTATTATTATTATTATTATTATTATTATTATTATTATTATTATTATTTATTTTATTTTTTTTAAGTTTTCAATATTTTATATTTAATTTAATCATTAAAAAGTATTTAAAAACTAAAAACCCTTCTCCCACATTTAATTATTCTAATATTTAACTGTTTCACCTACTGTCACAATAGCCTTCAAAAGATGGCAGATATTCAATGGCAAAACTTTTATCAACCTCACCATTCTCCAAGTATTTCTCTTTATCCTCTTGCTTTCTCTTTCTCATTCCCGTTCTTCTTCTCCCTCTTTACTCTTTCTTTTCCTTTATAGAGAGTATTCATTGTTCTTGCCTGTGTCGTATCGAAACAGGTACGGCACGGGTTTTGAAGTGTCCGGGTAACACAAATAATAATAATAATATTATTACTATTACTATTAACATTGCTACCGTAATAGTAATGTTATTAAAAGCGAATAATTATGATTAATATGTATTTTGGCAATGAAGAAATAATCTACTATAATTTGGAAAAAGGATCAATTAATGTATGATCTACGATACATTATAAAATATTGATTGAGGATTGATATTTAACTTTAAAATAACAAACCGAATGAACTATTATGTGTTATGTGATCACAAAGGAGGACAATAACGAGCAAGTTGACAATTTAGTTCGTTGAGCAGCTAGGGGTGTTCACTCTTATAGAATTTTGTTCTTGGTTACTATGTTTGCTATAAAACTATATATTCTGAGATGACGATCACCCATTCAAGTGGAAGGCAAATGAGATTTCCTTTAGTGGTGTTCTCCTTCCTCCCCCAATTAAAATAAATTAAAATGTTGGTTTAGAATTTATTGTGTGATTCTCTTGCAATTTATGTGATTATTATGTGATTCAAATATTTAAAAAGCTCCTATTATATTAATACTTCATAATCAATTATTTTGACGGGATGAAGTTGGAATTACTCAACTTTTCTGACCTTAAAGTCTTCCACCACTATGTTATTTTCTTATTTATTTTGCAGAATCGCTTAAAAGATTAGTTGAATTCAAGTAAGATAGAAGTTGGAATCACTTACAAAATTAGTTGAGTTCAAGTATAGAAGTTTGGATATATAATATTTGAAGTTATCTTAAATTTAATAAAGTAGTAATTAACTTTAGATATTTTCCAAGTCGTACATACATTAGTTTCTCTAATATATGATGTGGTCGTAAGTGGTAACACTCTTAAAGGTTAAAACCAGGATATTCTGGCACATTTTTCTAAGTTAAAAAGGGTTCAGATTTCAATAGTGTTACATAGATTGTCAAATAAGATTTGGATCTTAAATAAATTTAGGATTTAGGCCAACTCGATATCGTGTTGAGCTTATATGGGTACATTGTCTTTCATTTTACTGTGACAACATTATCGATTAAATATTTTGGCTTGCAATTTGCAAATGAGCTACATTCGAATGAGATTTGATTTGGGCTCTGATCAAATTTAAACATAAATTTTCCAATGAAGTATGAGTATAGGTTAGTTATTTTGTCTCGGGTAATCAAGTTTGGGCAAGTTTTTCCAAGTTTACTCAAACCTGGAGTTTGCTTTTTAAATATAAGATGATATGACCCCTCACCTTAAGAGACACGATAAAATGTTACCCACCACATGAAATGATCCCTCAATGGCAAGGGACCTTGACAAATTCTATAGTATATTTTTCATACCAAGCTTAAAGATTATATACTACCACGGAAATATTTTGTGTTAAAAGTCATCTTTCCTCTAATCAACCTCAACCTCTGCCAGATTTAGAATATGCTTTATGGTGATACTAGCTATCCCACAGTAACATTCAATACAACTTAATTTTAAAAAAAAATACTTAACAAAGATTTAGATAGATTATATAAAGCAAAGTAGATATATGTCTCACCACAAACTCGTCTCGATAGTTTCGCCAACTCAGCAGCTGCAAGTTTTGCTTTTTTTGCAGCTAATTCTCTTCTTTCAACAGCTTCTACGCTCCACTACAAAGATAAAACTTTAAGTTTCAATAATTACAAGAGTCCTCCCAAGAAAGAGATAATAAGGCTTGTTTCTGATGGTTTCCTCCAAGGAAAGCACTTTTAGAGTGAAAGAAAAAGACACTCAGCTCAAACGACAATTTGTCCGTGGTGAATTTAAAAAGATACCTCATCATCATTGCGTGGACCAGCAAAAAACAATACGTCTTCTAAACTTATAACAATAGGGTACTCCCAACCCAACTTTTTCCATGGGATTCCTATACTTAACCTTCCCACATGACCTGTCAAGCAATGCAATAATACTTCATTAGTACAACAACACCCCAATTTCCTTAAGTGACTCCCACCTAGGGTATGGTGTGGAGGGATCGAATGTATGCAACTTTACCCATGTTGATAATAAAACTAACAAAGAAGTTTGTTTTCGATCAACCTTTAGTAGCAAACATCACGTGCAACTTCACATAACTAAGAAGTGCGCATAATCAAGTGAGTCGTTTTAATTTTGTCCATTATAATCCAAAACCAAAGAACTGCAAATATTTGGCTCCATCGAAAAATCAATAATAATTCATTAGTAAAGATACTTAATTTGAGAAATGTCACAGCTTAAACAAACAGCTTAAGCATTCAACAAATGACACTGCCAAAAAGAAAACAGCTTATCTTTTGTCATTCTCTACTCTTGTGAAGCCATTCTTTACTCCTATGAATGATGGCATTTTGCAGCATTTAATTAATGGGTTACGGCCTAAGGATGAGGAATCTATGTTGTATTCAATATTGAGGTTTACTCCTCACAAGTCCAACTTTTCACTAGTTATGAACACCAACCCCTTAGATTTCTTTATATAACAATGCCAACACATCAATTCTTAAATATAAGGTCTATTTTATTACCAAAGCGAATCAATGTGAGATTATTTCATTCATCCCTAATTAGTAGTATACCCACAAGAAATCAATTACAAATCTTGTGACCCCTTCCCACGAGTTATAGTTTGAGATTTGTTCTTTAGGTAAGTAACCCCCGTGATGACCTGTCTTACTTAGTCAACGATAAGTCGGATTGTTGCAAGAATTTGTGTTTTTATTGACCATAGTAAAAACCATAATTTTGCAACTCACATAAATAAGAAGTGCACATAATTTATCAATTCATTTCAATGTAGTTTATAATTATCTTTTTTTTTAGGTTAGTTTATAATTATCTAAAATCAAAAAAAAAATCCTTTAACTATTATGGCAAAGATAAATGACGAACTAAGAATCCTCCCAAAAGAAATAAAAGCATAAGCGACAAAAAAATTAAGTTCAGCATCAATCAAAGATGATCTTAACAAAGATATGAAAGCAAAACTCAAGGTCAAGCAAAGAATAACACTATATGACATGTCAAAATATGATCATGAAAACTCTGACAAAAATTGTCCTATTCTTTCAAACCTACAGAGTTCAGTCATTACATTATTTCTTATTGACACTTTTCATTAGACTTATTTGGATAAACAATCTTGTTTAGGAACTACTTGAGATGAATTGGTGGTTCATTATATGAGAGATGCTCTTGGTGCCTAAAAACAAAGGACAAAAAAGGATTGACTAGCTCAAGTACAAATAAAATGCTTGTATTCTCAACTTGCTATTGAATTTAAAAAACAAAAAATCAATTTAGTGCGTGTATCTTACCCTCTAGATTTCAAGACTTCATACAGCTAGTGTTACACTAGCTATTGATCAATACTTGACTTTCTTGGTTGTAGATAGAGATCCCTATGGTGTGATATTTTTTTCATAAGCCCTCCTTTTTGTACATGGACAGAACAAACACAACCATTTATTGTCTTCCCAATATTAATATTCTATTATTTCTAAAAAATATTGCCTCATTTCTAAACCCAAATTCATAAATCATGATGGAAGCACAAGCATGGTGAATCTACTAGACGCAAGCTTTCAAAAGCCGACAACATGTCCTTCCAGAAAATGCTAAACTCTAAAATATTAGGCCTCAAATTTGAACACGTCGCTATGACTATGAATGAGGCAAAATCAATCATCAAAAATAAAAGTTTCCAAAGCACTACAATTGTTTAGCTCGGAGGGAACAAGTACATTTCATATTTATCAGAATACTCAACACTAAAAATCCTCACTATCCTAAGAAACAACAGCCCTTTCCTCACTATCAAATACCACAGTCAACCAACCTAATTTGGAGTTCCTCTGTGCACAACGGAAGCAAGAAGCACAGAAAATCAATCAAACAATTTATTTTATTAAAAATGTCACGACTAGAAGGATAGTAAGCTCTACCACAGTAGACTCGATACATTTTAGTTTTCAATATTAGAGTAGTCTATCTTGTTTTCCCTTTGGTGCCACTCTAAACTAGTTTTTACAAGTTTATCCTTAGGTGATGTTAAGCACGGTTGACTAGCCAATTTCCTAACCCTCCCACTGCCATACTTTTGTTCTAATATAATTTTCCTGTCTCAAATCTATGATCAAAATAACTATTATAAATCATCTTTAACTACTAGAATATTTGAAAATAGCCTATCTACTCTTATCAAAATATCTATAACTGATCAATGCTTGTATGGACTATCATATGGCATCTGGCATGGTCTTTTTTCTTTAGGCATCATCTAGAATTGTTGATGTATCATCCATTATCCAGAATCCATATATGCATTAGAATCTAGTTCTTGGAGTTCAGATACATAAAAAGGATTCTCCGGTGCTTCTTTATACTCTTTCTCATTATCGTGTGTTTCCTCATTTAATCACTTTTTGTGGCTAACTTAATTTGGAAATCAAAAGTTCCCGGTAAGATAGAGCCTTTGTGTGGTTGATGGATTTTAGAAAGCTGATACCATGGAATATCTCCAAATTAAAAGAGCTAACAAAACGTTGAGTCCACATCAATGTGTTATGGGCTTCGTAGATGGTGAGGATATTGATCATCTCTTTTTTGCATAGTAGTTTCACAAATTTTTAGATGGTGATGATAATGAAAAGGCGTTGAGTTCGCATCAATGAGTTATGTGCTTGGTAGATTGGTGAAGATAATGATTATCTCTTTTTGCAATTATGTGGTATGTTTGGTCGGAGAGGAATAAACGGATTTTTAATGACCATTTCTTACTATTTGAATTTGAATGGGAGAAAGCTACACTCTTATTGTCACTATGGGCAAAAGCAAATGGTATTTTTGAGCACACTACTCTAAATGATCTTTGTAGGAGTAATTAGGAGATTGTGAAGTAGATTTTAGATGATCTCATTTGGGTTTCTCATCCCCAATATGTACTTTGACGGTTTTCCCATTAATATAATTTTTATCTATAAAAAAAATCGACCGGCGACTATTACTTTTGTTTGCAAATACGGATCAACACCTCCAAATTAATCATTCCTCAACTATCATCAAATAAAGTAAATAAATCATTAGCAAAAAATAATTTCTCATTGGAGCAAAATCTCTTGATATAATCAAATTCAACAAAATGAGTTGAGATTAAAAATTGAGGTATAGAATTATAAACAGGTCAATCCTTAAAATAATCACAAGACAAACATGTGAATTTGAAATTACCTCGCTTTAGAGCAACTGGCAATTGGAGATGGTCAAATGCTTCAAGAATAAGTTCCACGTCCTCTAGTACAACCTCCTCTGGAGGAAATGACACCAAAAAATCAAACTTGATCTCTTAAAAAACAATTATAATTTCTAAGAATCTTATTCCATATCCCAAGTCATAACGAAGATGATGTTATAAGATAAAATTACCTAATGTGATTTTCAGCTGCTGTTTCTCAAAGTCTTTAATGTATCGACCAAGATAACCAAGAAGCAATTGTCGGACTATTCCCTCAAACATTGCTTATATTCTGCAAATTCAATACAAAATTTAACAAAATATACCTAGTCAATTACTCAAAATAAGCAAAGTGAACTTTCTACTTTTCAAAACTAGCCGGAATTATTCTACGCCATCGGAAACTCGAACGAGATCAATATCTACGACAAAGCACCATAGACCGGCGGTCTTCAATTGCCCAGCGGTAGTCCATTACAAACTAGTTTCTAGTAATGTTACAATCCAACGAATGAAAACGTAAGAGCATACCTAAAACGTCGTCAAACCACCGGCCAACCGTCGCCGGTGACGGGTCACGTCTTCTTCTTTTTCTTTTTCTTTATTTTGCGTTGGTTAGACTGGAGTCGGACTCTGATTCTTCGCTATTTTGCTTTTTTTTATCTTATATACGAGATAAATTATCGTGTCATGCACAGTTTATGAACTATTTGAATATAAAAATAGTAATTTTTTAAATGAATAATTAATTTATTATATGACTCTTAACTTTTTAAATACTAGTTGTGGGGCCGCACGCGGTCCCTCAAGTTATCCTATCGAATTTCATAATTCTAATTTAAACACTTGTATTAACAATAATACGAATGAAAATGTTAAAATTTCAATGTGTCACAAAGTTGTTAAGAATGCAAGGGTTGAATGTGTATAGATAGTAGTAGGCAACACCTCTAAGAAATCTTATTACAGTGATGATGTTTAATTTAATTAATAAAACTAATCGCACAAACCCCAAGATATCGTAAAACATCTATGAACACAAGTCGTTGCTCAGAAGTTTACAATAGTGTACTTAGTGGATATTATCCTGACAGAATAAGAACAATGGCATACAAGGATCAACACAAGACCATGCACCATTTGCTGTACCAAGCTCACTTGAAGTGGAGTAGAACATGATCCTACACCAGCTTACTGAATGCAAGATTAGAGGAGATCTCGTGTTACTGATAAGCCTTAGAAGACAAGTTAAAAGGATTTTCAAATAGACTAAATTTTTAAGAGATGATCATGACTAAGGAGAGTAAAATAAACACATAAGATAAAGAAGAAAAAAAAAGATTAAAGTTGATACCTCCTAAATAGTGAACCATGAAGATCAAACAGCAAATAAACCCAGAATTTGCAACATATGAACAAATAAAACAGTTTAAAGACCCAAACAATTAAAATCTCAAAATCAGATAAACCCAAAAACCCATGTCAAATCAAATAAAAGAAACAACAAAATCAGATTCTACATCAAAGTTTAAAAACCCTACCATCAAAAGGCCCAAAAACATTTAATGAAATGGAAAACAAAATTAAGAATACCAAAATCCAACAAATAAAATTCAAGCAACTAAAATATGACGGAGCCTTGAGCTCAAAACTTTTAAAAAAATTAAAGGAAACATTACCTAAAATGGATGCTCATCTCCTGTTTAAAGGAGTGTCAATCTCGATCTTCACACGTCTACAATTAAATAAAATAACACAAAATCAGATAAAAAATAGATACTCACACAATACTAATGTTTTCTCCCTTGCAACACATATATGATTATAGCTTATCTAATTATGCACATTACCCACTGCACAAATTCAATTACATATCATTAGTCGAATATGCTTAATTGTAGGTAGTAGGTTATACACGAACATAATTTCCAGAATTTGGAAAAAAATTGCCATAAATCTTCACAAAACTTTGAAGAAAAAAAGGATAATAACCATTCAAGGTTGACTTGGTAGTTTAAAAATGCATAATATTTTCCACCCTCTTCTACTTCTATACAAGAACCAATAAATATATATGTAACTTGAAAATATGATACAAACCTGAAGAAAATTAATGCCAATACAAATAAACAAAACAACCCAAAAAAAATTAATTGAAATTGAGAACTTTAAAATCAAAACAAATTGAAACCCATATAAATTAACAAAACATCAAATCATAAACTATACTAAAACAATATGTTAATGGGACACATGTCACTATCACAATGATTTGTTTCCCGCCGAATGCACTTCTCTAAAAAAATTATTCGGCGCATTTATCACAATTATTACAATTGCCTTTCAAATATGTTTATTGTCATATTATAATTACTACACGGATTAGTATTTTGAGAAGTATTCTTGGTTGACTAGCTACAATTACTGCAATTGCTCATAAATAAGTTTCTTGCTATATTACGATTATTACAATTGCCCACAAATAAATCATCTTACCTGACCAAAATCATGCTTTTTTTCATCATTGTGTATTAATTAAATCTCATATTTGAATTAGATGTTTTCAAACTTTTGAGTATATCTCTTATTCTTAAATTTCTATATATTAACATAACTCATATGAGTATCAAAAACACAGTAACCAAACACACTTCATTAGCATAAAACAATGATAAACAATTTTTATTTGTTTTTGAGTATTAACAATGATAAACAATTTTTATTTTTTTAGCAACCAAAAAACAAAAAGATAAAAGTGAACTTACATATGATTTTCTGGATCAAAAAGGCAAAGAGTACTTCTTCTTCAAAAATATCTTCAAAAGTTTCAATCTTTAGGTTATACAGAGTGCATCTTCAATCAGATTATAAAACATTGAAAAAAAAACAATCTTAACTGATTTTGTTGTTTTTAAAAGAAATTGGTTTCAATTAAACCATAGAATAACAAATTTAGAGAGAGATTATGTCAAATACGGCTGGCAATTGGCATAGAGATGAAGATTTGATTGAGTTATCCCAATTCCCAAATAGACTAAAGACGAGAATAAGTAGAGTTTTCATTGGGTCTATTATATGATGGGCCAAGTTTTCCATACTTCATTTAGCCCATGCTAAAAAATGTAAAAGGTCTCTCTTGAGAAACCGTCTATAGTATAGACATCTCTCAAGATCTCAACCCATATCTTTCTTTTAACTTACATAACCACCAATTAGTTTTTTTTTAAATTTATAAATTGGGCCAGCCCTAAAACTTGAGACGTCTATTGTATATACGGTCTCACGTAAGAATTTATGAAAATGGAAAATGTAGACAATCAAAATAAAATAATTGTGTATCGAAAATTAAAAAAAAATTCAAATGATATAGTTATGGTGAGATAAATTTTTTGGACTGATTGAATGTACATTTAAAGTTCTAAAGTGATTAATTATAAATTTAAAGTAATCACTCACAATTTAAAGTTTGACACCTCACTTCCTAGAGGATCTTTTTAGTAACAACAACAACAACAGTGTTCATACTTATCATTCAAATAGCTTTATTTCGGGTTCGCCAGACCATATAGGTAAGGCTGCAAATACTGGTGAGGATCAGGGATCTACGGAATCTAGGACCATTCCATTTCTTGAAAGCAAGTCTGTGTAGACCATGAGAGATTCGAATAGCTAGCCACTGCTCCATAAACTGCAAACAGTGTATGCTGAAAGCACATTGAAAAAAGATATGATCATTGATCAATAGACTCGGGTGCAGCATTGCACATTGGGCAACATACACCCATTTAAACCAATTTATCCCTGGTTCTGCCTGCACATCCACTCGCTTAATTGAAGCTTTACAGAGCAGAGCCTCTTTAGAGCCCAACTAATCGTTATGGAAGGGTTGAAGAGCATCCAATCAGCACCATTCGTGTAAACTTCGTGCACCCATTTGATCCATAGGGACTCCTGCATTGAACTGATATGTCGGGCAAGCTTGCCCACAGACACTAGATTCCATACATCAAAGTTTCGGATCCTTAGGTCACTACTTTTCGGTTGGCAGATCTTAGACCAACTGACGTTACCTCCAGAGCTTTTTGTAAAATCACCGTGCCATAAAAAAGTTCGACAAGATATTATTATTATTATTATTATTATTATTATTATTATTATTATTATTATTGTTGTTGTTGTTGTTGTTATTTTTTTTATTTATTTATTTTTTTTGCAAGGTAAATTTTATATTATTATTGTTATTATTATTATTATTATTATATTTATTATTATTATTATTATTATTATTATTATTATTATTATTATTATATAAATTTTATCTTAATAGAAACTAAGGGGTAACCCGTTAATATTTTTAAATATCAAATGCTCACAAGTCATAAAATATTATTATATGACATACTTATATAATAACCGAAAAAAAATTTAATCAAAAATTAACAGGATATTATAGAAGCAATAGAAGATTTGGATATATATCACTATAATAAGAAAAATTTTCTCTCCCAATTTTACTACTTAGTTTATTTCAGTTAATTTTAATTTCAGATTGGATATTTATACACTAATGGCGATGAGAACACTTGCAAGGTGAAATATATTTTTTAATGATAATTTTGTTATTTATTTTATCTACTTATTTTTATTATAATGTTTTTTTTTATTTTTTATAAGCATCATATCGTTATTATAAAACACTGATTTAAAATTCTTATAAATATATTACTCCCTCCGTTTTCATTTGTTCTTCCCATTTGGAATCTGGGAAGAAACCAATATAAACTATAATTACAAAATAGATACTATGAGAGTTGAGTAAAATAATATAAAAAATAAAGGTTCTATTGATTAAAGTGTAAGTGTAATAATATCATTAAATTTCATTGGGTGTATGTAAAGTAAATGCATTGAGAATTAACATGTAAATTAATTTTTATAGATTAGAGTGTAAGTGTAATAATTTCCTTGAATTCTATTGGTTACTAAAATAGAAAGATTCTAAATGGGAAGAACTTTTAAAAATTTCCAAATGGGGAAAGTGAGTAGAACATATGAAAACAGAGGGAGTATATTTTACAACAATAAATGATTTAAACACGTGTCACTGCAATGATAACAATTTTTTTATCCTAATTCTACTACTTATGTTTTTAATTTTAATTTTAGATTGAATATTCATACGTTAATGGTGGTGGGAATACTTGTAGAATCAAATATTTGTTAACTAATTAAGTTTTATTTATTATTACATGATTTATTTTATCTATTTATTTTGATTAGAATGTTTTTTTATTTTTTTATTTTTATATTACCGAAAATTATACAATTTCTATAAAACAATAATTTAAAATTCATATAATATTAATAATTGTTTATTTAAATAATTAATAAATTGTGCTTAGCATGGGAATCTATCTAGTATCAAATAATTATGAAAATCATTTGCAACACTTCATAAACTTATTTCCACCATGAAGAAGCTTAGTAGGTGATTCTAATATACACATACATGGTTGTTCCTCAAATGAAAAGCAAAAGCAAATCCAAAAAACCACCTTTAATTCATAACCCATTAACCCGGAAAAAAAAAACAAAAATCCAAAAATCTGATTCTAAAACGAAAATAAAAGCTAAAAGTACCCAAATTGATACAGAGATCGAAAACACCCAATTCCAAAACCCTAAAACTGGAAAAAGAAAGTGCAATGTGCACTTGAAAAAAATGATAATCGATCCCATGGAAAAGCTTTCCTGAAATGAAAATGCAAGTCAGATTAGAGAATACCTAATTTATTATAGCAACACAAGAAGAAGAAAAAAAGCCATTGAAGAATAAGAATGCCAGAGAATGAGAAAGCAGGGAAAGAATGGCTAGGGAAAACAAGAAGAGTGTGAGGAGGCTTGAAAACGGCCAACAGTCATTTTCAGCAACACGTGGCATAACCGCAAGAAAAAAATACTGTTTCTTAGATCAAAAATGAATAGTAATTTTTTTTGCTTGTTTTTTATAGGTAAATAGATAGATATTGAAATGGTAGATATATTTGTTTTAAAAACCGTAAAAGTATTACTATTAAATTGAGATTCATATTACTAATATATTACTATATAAAACATAGCGAAGGTTTGGGGTTCGACCCTTACTGGGCGCAAGTATCAATTTGGGATTTCTTGATTGCGCACATTTCTCTTTACTCCCTCCTTGTTGGAACGGGTATGATTTCTCCGCATCTTTCAGGAAAAGCAAAACTCTCACCTAGACCATACCTTGTGCGAGATACTGGGAGTGTCCCTTATCTTTACATTTACTATATAAAGCATAATCATAAAAATTATGCACTAAATAATACTATGGTTTATAAGTAATTACATAAAATAATAGAAAATTTCTACACATAAAAAATAATTTAAATGTTCAATGTTTTTGTAAAACCTTAAATATTTTTTACTATGATAATTAACATATAACTTACTTTAAATTTTTATATATTATAAATTTATCAAACATAGGTGATAAAATTATCATTTGAAATTTATTTCACCGATATCTTGTCCTAATCATTAATTATTATTCACTCAAATAATTAATATTTAATCTATTTAGTTTGTGCAGTTTTTTTAATATAGCCATGTAACTAATATACAAGATAATCAATGAAAAACTTTAAAAATTATTTTCTTTTCTTAATTTATTATAAATTTATTTTAATGAAAATTAATAATTTACCTAAATAATTTATATGTTATTCGATAATTATCCATTGTAATTAGAAGATACTAGTATAAAAACTCGTGCAATGCACGAATTTTTTAATATAAAAGTACATAAAAAATATAAATTTTAAAAGAAATATCCAATTACATAAAATGTAATAATCACTATTAAAATTTTATAACAACCTCACAACTATTAATTAAAGTTTCTTTTTATTCATTAAAAAAGTTTTTTTTATGATGACCTTCTAATAAAGATTTTGAATGTGATATCATTGTTTACCTAATTTAACATAGCTTTAAAATATGCCTATAAATTATGCCTATTATAAAATTTAAAATATGCTTATAGATTATATTGTATGATTGATAGCTATATAACTATCAATCATACAATATAATCTATAAGCTTCGATAAATTTAAATTATGCCTATTATAAAATTTTTAATTATTTGAATCAATATTATTTCCTAAATTAAAATGTCATGTAATCAAAAAAACCTATTATTCAATTTATCGAAGCTCTAATAAGTTGACACTTGAAATATTTCAAGTCTTTTATTATATTGTATGATTACATATTTCAAATGATTGTATGTGCCAAAAAAATAGTGGTAAATAAGGTAAAGTTTTAAAATCTTTTGTAATTAATCAATCAAACAAATCTAATCAAAAAGATATTACATGATATTCTAAAAATTATTTCCTTAATAAGAAAACGAAAAGAGCCAGAAAATTTTAATACTCTCTCCTATTCATAGAGAATGAGACATTTCCTTATTGGCTCCATTCACTGAAAATGTTATATTTATACTTTTATCATTCTTTTTTACCTTTTTACCCTTACTACAACAACACATAAATATCAATACCATTTATGAAAAAAAAAGAGTTTTTCGCTTACTTTTAAGTGGTCCCCCACCTTTCTTGGTTTTGATACAAAACTCAAATGTCTAATTCTCTATGAATTGGAGGGAGTATAAAATTGACATATGTCCTAATCGTCTCTTTATTAGTATATTGTATTATTTTTAACATACTTACCAAATTTATGATATTGATTAACATTTTACTCACAGTATTCTATAGATTTTACAATATTATTCAAAAACTTACACTGATCTATAAATTTAGGAACAATATTATTCTATAGCTATTAAACAAATTTGGAAAATCATTTTGCTATATTGAAATATTGTTTTCTTTTATTTTGGAAATAACATAGAAATCATATTGAAAAATAATAAAGTTGTCCAAATCTTATTCTACACCTTAAATAAATTCTAGTATTATAGGAAATGATTTTTAATAAATAAGTAGGTGTCACGTTAGCATAATTGAGCAGGAAAATATTGAATGAGTCTGACATGTGTCAGTCTCGTTTCTTTCATTAGTAGTCTTTATAGATTTTATCAGTATAGAAACTCGTGTAATACTCGATTTTGTTAGTACAAAATATATAAAAAAACCAGTTTCAAATAATAACGCAAGTATATATTATCGTTATTAAATTTACTAAATACATGACTTTTTTACGTTAAAACATACATACTGATTTTTTTAAAAAAGAAAAAATTATAAAAACTACCTAATTCATAGCATATTTTGCAAAAAATTGCCTAATCTAATTTTTTTTTACGTAAAAAGCACCTTAAATGATATAAACATTTGCAAAAGACTATCAATTTACGATTTTTCCAACAAATTGATTTGAATGTTGGGTAAAAACAGTAGACTATTGAAATCTTTTACCTTTAAACATTTCGATGCAAAAATTGTGTTGTTCTTCAAGTTTTTTTAGTAGCAATATGATTAGTCTCAAAATGATGAACGTAAACCTAGAATCAATCATAGGTGACCAAAAACAAAATATCTTACAAACATTTATTCCCAGAGATATGGATTTTTTAGGATTTGCTTAAAATTAAATGAAAAAGTACATGAATATTGAACAGAGATCAAAAAGGATTTTGGAACAAATTGCCTCGAAGGAGGACTTGTGTGGTGTGGACCAAGTCTTACACTCCAATTTACAACATTTCACTCCACTTTACTCTCCTCCCCACTCTTCACTCCACACTTTCACTCTATTTCACTCAACTCTTATACTTTCACTCTTATACGTAAAAAAAAAATTTAAAACTAAAAACTAAAAAATTTAAAATTAAAATTAAAAAATTAAATTTAAAAATTAAAAATTTTAAAAAAAATTTTAATTTTAAAAAACTTTAAAAAATTAAAAATTTTAAAAAATATAAAAATTTAAAATTAAATTTTTTTTGAGAAAATTAAAATTTTTTAAAAATTTAAAAATAAAAAACTTATAATTAAAATTAAAATATAAATTTTAGAAATTTAAAAATTTAAAAATTTTTAAAAATAAAAAGAAAATAAATTAAATTATTTTTTAAAAAAAAATATTTGGAAGTAGGGTAAGGGAGTGAAAGATTAGAAGTAGAGTAAATAGTGAGAGTGAAAACTTAATCCACTCAAAATTTGTTGTGGACCAAGTCCACCTTAGACCTTGTGCAATTGGAGTCCCGCGTGCCATAGATGATTGTTCTTGATAGAGAAACAAAGATTTTAGAACAAATTCTATTTTGGAGAAGGATAATTACAGAAAAATGAAATTCATGAAAGAGAAAAGGAAGAGCGAGCGATGAGAGGGAGAAAACGGATAAGAAATCAAAGAAGGAGAATATCCAGAGAAAGAAATGTCATGTGTCTCTTACATGCAAAGTCAATGTCTCACTTGACGGTCAACTGACGGTTTCTGTTCAGTGGTAGTCTTTTGAAACAAAAAGATAAGGTAGTCTTTTTGCAAAAATAAAATAGATTATTTAGTTTTTTGCAAAAAAAAAATAGATTAAGTAATTTTTTGCAAATGTGCTATAGATTAGATAGTTTTTTGTAATTTTTCCTTTTTGAATTTTTTTTACCCAATACACAAGTTTTTTCATTCAATCAAACTTACGAAATTCTAATTTAACTAACTAGAATTTATAATTTATAATGCAAATGTGCTATAGATTAGATAGTTTTTTGTAATTTTTCTTTTTGAATTTTTTTTACCCAATACACAAGTTTTTTCATTCAATCAAACTTACGAAATTCTAATTTAACTAACTAGAATTTATAATTTATAAAGACTACTAATGAAGAAACAAGACAAACTCTCGGTGAAAATTTTCCCGCTCATTTTTATATTGACTTGACAGGTGAATTTGCTGTGAAAATTATTTTCTAATATAATACAATTTAATGTGCATAAGAAAATTTGATAAGGAGTATTATTTCCGAAGTATCTACCTTGGTAATAGAGAATAACTTTTTGATATAGCAAAATGAAACATGACTATATTTATAAATCAGTATTATTTCCAAAATAAAAGAGAATAATAACTTGATATCAAAATTATTTTTCAAGGTTATTTATCAACTTAATAGAATACTTATATCTTCACAATTATACTGATATGCAAATTCATGTACTTGCTACTTATCTACTTTATTTAATAAATAGGTATTTTCACCTATAAATAATTTTTTTAATGAATAATTATACGAATGGTAATACTTTTTCAAGATCTTTAAAACAGATCAAATTTGTAATATTTTTTACTCTTTTTAAAAAGATTCAAAAATTCACTCAATTATTCAAAAAACAATTAAGCTTTATTATTAAAATTAAATTTATATTAATATATTAAACACTTTAAAGTTAATTTATTCATAAAAATATAGTATAAGATCTCACTTGACTAAGTTTTAGCTAAAAGAGGTCAAAGAGTGAGTTGCTGTATGTTGAACAACCAATCGACAAGAATAAAGTGACATTGTCTGAATTAAGATAAAGTGACATGAATTTGCACTTCACTTCATAATTTCACTGACATGTTCTTCTCCTTCATTAACCTTAAATTTCTTCATTATTCTTCTTCTTGTTCTTCACCTAATTCTTCCATGTTCTTCTTCTCCCTTCTTCACCTACTTCCATCTCCATAACATAGGTTATATTTTTTCCTGGGAAAATGAACTCCAATTGTTCCGCCAGCCCTAGTAGATGATGGTTCGACACCCAATTAACTTACCATTTTGATGGAGACAATTGCAATGATGGTTCGACACCCACGGTTTGCACAGCAACAGTCCAATTCCGTTTCAAACCCACAGTTCGCAAAAAGAACACTAATTTTGATAAGAATTGCAAATGCAGATGGTGAAATGAGGAAGATTTCAAAAATGGAGATTAGGAAATAGTAGCCGACAAGAAATTTGATGATGGAATGAGAGGATTTTGAAGATGGAATGAGGAAAACAATAGGTTGAAGATGGTGAGAGAAGTTTGAATGCCATTAAAAATGGAATAAAGGGGATGAAGAGGGATATATCAAATGCTACCTGCAGTAGCCGGTCAAACATTACAAGGGGGTGACATGAGCAAAAAATGTGAAAAGGTGGGATTATTCATAAATAATCGATAGTTCGGATTATTCACAGTGTTTCGTCAATAGATGGGATTATTCCCGACAATTTTTCCTATTCTCAATGGGAAGAACGTTAGAGAACGGAGGGGGTAATATTGAATAGGAGTAATATTTAACATTTAGTATTTAACATTATGTAACTTTTGATATGTAACATTTAACATTTAATACTAACATTTAACAATTGATATTTTAACATTCATTATTCAACATTTAACATTTTAATATTGCTGGTGTACAATTTGGTGATATATTTTCAATTTAAGAGTATATATATGTGAGGTCTTTCTATGGGTCTCACAATACACCTTGACCAATGTTTAGATATGTTGTCAATAACACTCCTCATATTCTAATTATAGCTTTTATGAGTGAGATATGAAATGTTTGACGGTGATACTGATGATGATATGACTATTTGGGCGACATCCTACATCTAATAATCATTATATATACTTAGTCAACAATATATTCGACTTGAAATTGCCTTAAAGTTAAAACTATGAAATGTAATAATCTCAAATTACTCAAAAACATGATAAAACATGATCATAATTCAAACACGACTATTTAAACTCGTTTCTTATATTTATCAATTTTTCACTTCCACATCATTATTTCTTTATCCAACACACTTTATTCTCAATTAAAATTTGTTATTTGAATCAATATTTCATTGTTGAATCATTATACACAAAGTTAACCAACCATAAGATAATCGGACCTATTTAAAATTAGGAAAAATTGCTCATAATAATTTCAACTATCAACCCGTTGGCCAAAAAAAATCCCAACTATTAATTATTTTTTAATAATCCCAACTATTCTCGTAATTTGTTGAAAACAAACCCACCCACTTGTTACCGACTGAAACATGTAACTTTTCCCCTTTTTTCTGTTTTTTTACTTAACTGTTCAAAATTAACTCTTCCCCTTCATTTATTAATCAAAAAAGAAATAAAAAAGTGGACAAGTTACCTGTTGCAGCCGGTTTAAAGGAGATGAGCATGTTTTCAACAAATTATGAGAATTGTTGGAATTATTAAAAAATAAAAGTAATTGATAGTTCAGATTATTTTTGACCAAATGGTAATAGTTGAAATTATTTTGAGCAAATTTTCTTTAAAATTATGCTACATCAACCATTTTTTTTTACATAAAATCTAAAATTGAATCTAAGTTGTGGAGTTGAAGCCAAAGATATGATCCAAAATAGAACATTCATGCTTACCTTCATCATTATCATAAAGTTTGTAAATCAAATGCGAAGACACACATGTCATTCACTTGACATCCTTCTAAGCCACATGAAAAGATTTTAACATGCCATCATATCATCATATCATGTAGTCATGCTACATACTGTGTGTAAGGCAACTACTAAATTCTTACGTTGAAGATTAAATCTTAACACAATTGAAATATACTTCCTGTGTTGCATTATATATTATATTTGTCTTTTTACGTAATTTAATGTGTTATTTTGATTATTTATATATTGAATTATACACATCTAAAATTATAAAAATTTAATATTATGAAAGTATGCGATTAGACGATTCAAACAAGATCCCATTTGACTATATTTTTTCTTACACATTAGCCACAATATATAAAATAAGCTTGAACGATAAATAGTGTCAAAAGCCGTTATGTAGGGAGTATTTTAGAATGGAGGAAGTATACTTCATCCCTTTATTATACTTGCACACAAATATATTTTTTTGCGTACTTCAATACGCTTGTCGAATTATATTTTTTTTAAAATCATCAAAAACTAAAAACTATTCCGATTCCTTAAATATGTAATTGTAATTATTTGAGATTTTTATTTGTTGTTTTCATAAAGATTCTTTTTTTTATACCATAAATTTTGGATAAAACTAACCTTTTTAATTTTTATTTTAATATTTTAATAATGTTTATAGTCTTCACATACTAAATCCTATTGACTTTGTAAAAATATTTTTTAATAATTGAGGTTCTCATGTTTTTTCCACTAATTTTTTTTAATGTTTATGGTCCCCGCTTGTTCTCCATCAAATTTATTATTCAATAAAATAATATATTCATCATCAAAAAAATTTATTTTTCTTAACTCCCGTGAACATCATTTGTAAGAATTTCTGTAAATAACATATAGAAATTTGATATTATAAAAATCTGCAACAAGATGAATAAAATAAAATCTCACATGACTATGTTATTTTCTCATATGATAACCACGATATGTAAAATACTACTCCCTCCAATTCTCTATACTTAAATTCACCTTAATTGTCTACTTTTCTTTTTTGGCATATTACCTAAATACCCGATATTCACACAAGTAAAGATATACCTCCACTTACACTACTTAAAATACCCCAACTATCACTTTGACAATTAATATAATCACTTAAAATACCCCAACTATCCACTATTAAATGGTCTCTACAATACCCTTAATATGCGTACCCGTAAAATAAGTGGTTAAATATATTGAATTAGAGTGAGTATATCAATTTATCAAATAATAAATACTACTCTATAAATTTAGTGTTGATGCAAGTAGAATAGAATAGATGAAGTATTTCACGATGAATTTGAGTTTGATTGTCACGATCGCTTCATCCTTCGGTCTACCCCGTAAAAATATGAAGTAGAAGTTACTACTTTTTCTATGTTAATAATGTCGACAGTGGCGGAGTCACATTCGGTCACCCGGGGTCATGTGCCTCTAGGCGTTTTTTTTTAAAAAAATATTTAACGTAGACTTTTCTATTGGTAAGAGTAAAAGTGTAAAATTAATACTGAAGTCTTTTGATGATAAATACTCCATCATTTTAGTAATTTTGGTCTTATTTATTTATTTTATCACATTTTTTTAATTAGGTTAGTTAATTTAATTTGTTCAATTCTTTTTGTGGTATGTCGTATTTAAAATTTTAGCAAATAAGAGTAAAATAGTTGTTAAGTTTGCAAATAAAATCTGCCGAAATCTCATCCACTAGCTGGTGCCCACTGGGACTCCGGACCATGGATCCGCCACTGAATGTCGACATAGACCAAAAGTGCTTGTGACTCAATGGATAGAGCATTTGCATGTTAAGCAAAAGGTTTGTAGTTGGACCCTTACTGGACGCAGCTATCAGCTGAGGATTTATTGACTGCGTGCATCCTGTTTGTACGAGATACTGAGCGTGTTATTTCCATATCATATCATGATGTCTAATTCTCCATGTATATGAACCGCCATCCATGATGATCCATCATCATCATCTCATCCCATCCATCGAATGGTAGACGAGGATTTGACTTGCAATTTTCTCACACATTTAAAACAAAAAAAAAAAGTAAAAGAACGGAATGTAATGAGAAAATTCAATCCCATACAATGCGAATTTGACGTCCGCAAGGAGACATCTTCTTCTCTCTATCTCTCTCCTCCCTTTCTCTCTCCTCACTTTCTCTCTCTTGCTTAGATACAGCGAAGAACAGCAGACCACCAAGAGAAAAATACTACTATTACAAACCCATTAAAAAAAAGGAAAAATAAAAAGAAAAAGGGTCATACTGAGATAGACCCTTTCTCTCTCTTCCATATTCCCTTCCTTCATTAGTTCAGATATTGATTTTTAGGAGAGTTTCCATTGAGGTAAAACCCAACCCAAAAAACCAAAAAAAAAAAGGAAATGAAAAAGTATGCTTCTTGAAATAAAAGGAAATTAGAAAAAAAGAGGAACCCTAAATTCAACCCATTTTCATTTGTGGGTCTTTTACTACTTGAAGCAAAGCAGAGAAAAACCCAGTAATTAATTGAGTTTAAATTGTAATTTTTAAATCCCAATTTTCAGAAATTTTACTTTTATTGTTGAAAATTTTGTTAGCTTTGGTGAGTTCTATTTTTTCTTTAGTCAAATTAGTCTTCTTTGGTTGCTACTTCTACTCTTTGAAGTCTTTCACCTTTTTTTTTTTTCATCATTTTGTTTAATATTTAGCTGATCGATTTATTATTTACTCTTTTTTTGTATTTTAGTTATGTATATTTATTTATTTGTTTGCTTAGTTTTGATTTATGCTGTTTAAAGTTTGGAACTTTAAATTTTGTTATATAAAAGTAGAAAATTTTAGCTTTCCAGTTGGGTACAGTAGTATTTTTATATTTATTTTTTTGGGTTTTTCCTTGGTGGGTCATTTTATTTGAAGATTTAGAAATTTGGTTGTTGGATTTCTGGGGGGATTTGGATTTAGTTAGGGTTAGATTTAATTCTATACAGTTGTTTTAACTAGGAAGAAAAGGTACTAACTTTTATTAAATTTTCCTTTTTTTAGAATGAATGAAGGCTTATTGGGATCCAAAGATTGGAGTTTATATACTTGAAGCTTCAGGATTTCTTGGAGACATCGACATTGTAGAATGCTAAGAAGCAAAAAACATTGGTTGGTTTGTTTAATTCCATTATTAGGTATTTTAATTAGCATCTCTCAAGTTGTTTTGGTCAAGCATAAATTTGTTTCAGATGCTTTGGTGTGTGGTTCTTACTTTGAAGTATCATTCCTTGAATATTACAGTAAATTTATTGGTGGGTTTTAGTCTTTTATGTTCGATTTCGAGCCGGTTATAGTGTAAATTTAGTTAGTTTTATTAGGAAATTTATGTGGTTTTAGATAGCTAGTTAATTGTTCTTTGAAGCATTGGTAGCTTTTAAGATCTTTTTTGGTTCAAAGATGGTTCCCTCTGGGCCTTCCACCCCAATTGGTGGTGCTCAATCTGTTAATCCCTCACTTTTAAGGTCAAATTCCGGTATGTTAGGAGGTCAAGGTGGTCAAATGCCTTCACAAGGGGCTTTTCCCTCTTTAGTATCACCTAGAAATCAGTTTAATAATGTGAATATGCTAGGAACTGTCCCCAATGCTTCATCACTTCTTAACCAGTCTTTCGGAAACGGTGGGGTGAATCCGGGTATTCCTGGTGCCGGGAATGGTACAAGAGGTGGGCTTGATGGAGGGGCCGAATCTGATCCCCTGTCTGGTATGGGCAATGGAATGGGGTTCAACCCTTCATCTTCTTATGGGGCTTCTAATAACCAGATGAACTCTAGTTCATCTGGTCAAGGTCAGGGTCAGCAGTTTCCGAATTCTATGAATCATCAAATGTTGCCGGATCAATCCCAATCCCAACAACTAGAACCCCAAAATTTTCAGCATCAGCAACAACAAATGCAACAATTTTCTGCTAACCAGCAGACGCAGCAGCAACCATTTCGAGGTGGTTTAGGTAGTGGTGCCGTGTCTGTGAAGTTAGAACCACAGGTATCAGCCGATCAACATGGTCCGCCCCAACAGCAGCAATTACAATCTTTAAGAGGTCTAACTCAGGTTAAGTTAGAACCACAGCATATGCAGAATATGCGAGGTGTCGGGTCTGTAAAGATGGAGCCGCAACATTCGGAGCAGTCGATGTTCATGCATCAACAACAACAACAACAACAACAACAACACCAACAACAGCAACAACATCAGCTCCTGCAGCAGATGTCTTTGTCAAGGCAGAACTCCCAAGCCGCTGCAGCAGTCCAGATGAATCTTCTGCAGCAACAAAGATTGCTTCACCTACAGCAGCAGCAGCAGCAGCAGCAACTTTTGAAGGCTGTGCCTCAACAAAGGGCTCAGTTGCAGCAACACTTTCCACCACAGAACATGCCTCTGAGGTCACCTGTGAAATCATATGAACCTGGGATGTGTGCCCGTCGTCTCACACATTATATGTACGCCCAGTCCCAGCAACATAGGCCACAGGTAAGGTTTTGACAGACTTTAACTGTATATTTTTGATCTACAGTATATAAATTTGCTGTCTTTTTGCAGGACAATAATATTGACTTCTGGAGAACTTTTGTTGCGGATTATTTTGCACCAAATGCCAAAAAAAAGTGGTGTGTTTCTATGTATGGAAGTGGTAGACAGACGACTGGAGTATTTCCGCAGGCAAGTTACTGCCTCCTACGTATTATATGAATTTCATCTCTAGGTTTATCTGTTGTATATAGAATATTCAGGTACCTCTTCATCAAATATAATGTTTAGGTACCTAGTTCAGATCTGTGCTTGCCTTCACCCTTGCCCTTATTTTATTTTACAATTCCTATGATGAAGTATATCCCGAATATTGGAGTTGTCCAGTAGGTATGCTGCGAGAGGGTGTATTTCTTTTTCTGCTTAGACTCTGTTGCTTAAAAATATGTTCATGGTTAAGGCTGTTGCTATGAACTGATTCAATTGGACTAAAACAGTAAATTGGGAATTGAAATAATAAAAAAACAAAAGATGAATCATACTATAAATTGGATGAGACAAGAAAGATTACAAAATAGCGAAAGATAAATCAAGCAATTCGAGAAGCTTGAGATCTCCTAAAAATGAGTATAAACTCACCCACAATTTGCTCAACAATATTCTTGATACTAATGAACCTCTAATTCCCCTTATTTATAAGAAAGATACCATTTAAAACTAACTTATTCCCCAAGTCTTCCCTAATGTGACAATTACTATTTTGCCCTTTTGTAAATCCTAATATTGATCATAGCAGCTGTGTACATCAGACCTAGCTTTTTTCTGTTTATGCGGCAACATATGCTGGTGTTTTGATTATCTTTTGAACACTTGAATGATGCTAAACTAGATACAACATTCAATGCTCATTTAATGGCTCCTATCTAAGCAGTGTTTGGGATACGGAATAGGGACATACACAATCTTACACTTGTAACAACATAGATGTTGTTTCCTGTTGACCTTTGGTAGCAAATATCATATATTGTGCACATTAATAAAGTGCACACAATTTAATGAAATTATAACCCGAAATTAAAGAGCTATAAATGTTTGGCTTCATCTTGAATGTATAATAATATTGCTAAATCAGATAATGTTTCGAATTTTCAGGATGTATGGCACTGTGAAATATGCAAGCGCAAGCCTGGTCGTGGTTTTGGTGCGTAGTTTACTGTTTTCTTGATGTAGTATTAAATTACCATATTGTATATTTTTAGTGCCTGTTCCTTGCTGTCCTGCTATTGACATTCTAGTGATTCATATCAGAGGCAACTGTCGAGGTCTTGCCAAGGCTTTTCAAGATTAAGTATGAAAGTGGCACACTTGAAGAACTCCTTTATGTTGATATGCCTAAGGAGGATCTGAATCCGGCTGGTCAAATTGTTTTGGAATATGCAAAAGCAATTCAAGAGAGTGTTTTTGAGCAGCTACGTGTTGTTCGTGATGGCCAACTCCGGATTGTTTTCTCCCCAGATCTTAAGGTTTGACATAGTCCTTTGATATTTTAGGTATTTTTCTATCATGGGTCGTTGGAAATAACCTTTGTTAGTTTTATCATTAACAAGGGTAATCCGACCCTCTCAAACCTCACCCTAAGTGGATGCCATTTAATGGCATTGGGGTAATGAAATATTGTTTATTTAGTAATATTTGGTGTTTGTTATTATCTCTAGATATGCTCGTGGGAATTTTGTGCGCGACGACATGAAGAACTTATTCCTCGACGACTTTTAATACCCCAGGTCTTGTACTTGTCTTTTTATTGACTAGTTATTCCCTATAACTTGTCCTTTAATTATCAAAGGAGAATTTTTGCTCTTTCCGTTACCCCCTTTCTTTTTATATAGATTTTCACTTTATGAGGATGTTGTCCTAAGCACACATTCCTCATTGAATGTGCATGGATTGGGCTGTCTCAAAGAAAATGAGGGCCCTGAGAAAATAATACAATTTGGTTCCTCTTTTAGTTGAAAGATTTGAATTCTAATGGCGTTAAACAAAGAATTTGATCAATTATTAAACAACTATTTTTCGTTCTTCTATAAGATAGCATTGCTAACTATTTTGTATGAAGCATGGACTTTTAACTTATAAATATAGAGAAGAATCGGAGATGGGACCTATTGAATTATTAGATTGACATTTTTTCTTTTTGTGTATTAGTTTTTGTTTGCTTTATTTTCTTTTTATCTTTGCTTAAAGATGAAAATTGACTTGGAGTCAATTTATAATATTAAATATGGCTTTAAATTTTGAAATGTGGGAGAGGACATTTGAATTATTGGAGACGAATAATTAGTCGATTGGCTCTTGGAGGCCCTTTGGAAGCTGCTATATGCTTATGACTTCCTAATAATTTCTCTTAGAGAAGAGTGTGTAATAACTTAAAGCATTGTGAGTGATATTGCTTACTATGGAAAATATCTAAAAAGGTAAATTTGCAGCTTGAAATTTAAACCAAAGATCTCCTATCTATTGAACAAGAAGCTATATCATGATTATTGTATAGGATTACGTGTCAACGTGACATATCATTGCTAACAAAGATTATACTTCATTTGGCCAACTAAGGATATGAATTTTGTTTTCTTCCACATATCGTTCTCTATGCCTTCCTATAGATTGTCATGTGCCCCTCCAATTCTTAATCCTTTACGTCAATTTTCCGAAGAGTGTCTGTGTGACTCTAATGGAGAGCTACGACCATGGGACCGAGGTGTGTTACTAAGGTTAAGGGGAAAATTCACTCTAGTAAAATTTGATTTTTTTTTCTATCCATTACAGCGTTATGTAATTCTTAGATGATATGATAGTATTGGTTGTCTACTTTCAATCAGGTACGGTTCTTGTCCTCTTAGTAATAGAATTTTAGCACGAGTACACTAAGAAAAATGAAGTAAAACCAATATTGAAAATAGGTGAAATTTTACAAACATGTACTGGATAACTTATGTTGTGCAAAGTTGTCCTCAACTAAATTAAGCTGAACTATGATCCTTCGACGAAAATAAGCTGAGAAGGACTGCAGTTTAGCAGTGTGTTGTTATGACGTGCTCACATGAGCATTTGCTTATACATTTTATTCTTTGATTTAAAAGGAAATAGTATAGTAGTGGGTTGCAGAGATTCGTGTGTTTTTCTGTTGAGTATAACTTTCTTTCGCTATACCAGTGTCCTAAATGCCCCTATTCGATGCATTTGGCAGCTCCAATAGTTATTGAACAGTCAGAATTGATAGTGAATTGTTTTGTGTTCCTGTATTTTATGTGAACTAACGACAGTTAAGAGAAGCCTGATGCTTTGCATGCATTTTATTTTTGGGTGATAAATGAATATGGCTCATAATTTAGTTCTGGCTTTCATTTTCTTTTGCTTTGCATGGTTGCTGAATGGATGGTGATTTATACAGGTTACTCAGCTTGGCACGGCTGCACAAAAGTATCAGGCTGCTACACAGAATTCATCGTCGAATATGTCAGTCTCAGATTTACAGAGTAATTGTAATATGTAAGTTGATGTTTTCTCTTTTCCTTGATGGTAATCCGAATCATTTTACTAATGATCATTGTAGATTATCATGTCATTTTTTATTTTATATTTTTGACTTTATCAATGGAGATTTTCCCACTTTAATGCTTGTTGGCTATTTTATCTGTTGCGAGAGAATAAATATTTCAGTGATGTATTGTTTGTTTTTATAATTGTCAAACTATCTTATATAGCTTGCCTCTTTTTGGATCGTAGGATCGTAGATCAATATCAGGATTCTGATAACTATGGTTGTGTGCATTAAATGTGTGTACTGATTGTCATCGGTTTTACTCCAATGTATTTCTTCCAGGTTTGTTGCTTCAGCTCGACAATTGGCAAAGACGTTGGAAGTGCCATTAGTTAATGATTTAGGTTATACCAAAAGATATGTTCGATGCCTGCAGGTATGATGCCCTCCCCTCACCCCCTCGCCCCCCGATATTCTATCATTCCCCTCATTCATCTTTCCCAAGTAAAAAAAGCAAAAGAAATTGCCTGCCTTAATGATGTTTGCTGTTGCATGAATATTTTTGAGCAGTGTAACATGATTCGCAAGTTGATTCCTTTTTGGATTCTCGATTCGCTCAGAATGACCCTAAAATAGCCCAAAAACCGACCATAATTCGCTTTTTTTGATTCGTGACTCGCAAGGAGATTAGTGAATCACGTGACAATGTTTTTGAGCGTACCGTTAAGTAAAATACAGCTTAAAATGGTTGTTACTCGAGCGAATATTTTTGAGTTACTTAATTTCCTATGTTTTAATGAAGCTGATCGTAATATTCTCTTAAATAATGTCATCTCATGTGACCTCTCATAGTTTTTTTTCTTTCATGTTCATGCTTTTGGAAAGCTTAATGCTTTTTCTATGTTTCCATTAGTCCTTTCTTCATCAGTAGTTGGGTTTATTTGACATGTTTTCTGTGAATTGCAGATATCTGAAGTTGTCAACAGTATGAAAGACTTGATTGACTACAGTCGATCAACCGGGGCTGGACCTATGGGTAAGATTGTTTTGCAGTTGTTCGGCAAACCTTTACTTTCCTCGTCTGAACCTACATGTTTAAAAATGATTAGGATTGGGGTATTTAAGTGTAGTATTGTGTGCATATAGCCATAGTAATGAATATACGCAGTTGTGAGTTGTGACATTGTACTTCAAAGGAATAAACTGAAAGGCGTAGGAAGATGTCCGTTAATTATTTGGTATGTTTAAATTCATATCCACAAAAAAATCGTATCTTGTTATGTGTAAAATGACAACATAGGGATCCTTGACGAGACCCATTATAACTCTCAGGTTCACGATATTTACTTGGTTGCTTGCTAGTTACTTCTGTTGTTTCAGCAAGTCTTTTATGAGACTGTCTCGCCGTGAGACGGCAGCCCATTAGTGAAAAAATATATAATAAAATCATGAAATCTGAATTCACACTTGTAAGGGAAGCAGATTTTCTTTACATAGTTTGCGCTGGCCCAATTGAAATCGTCTCACGGTGAGACTGCCTCAATAAAGAATTAGTGTTGTTTTGATTGAAGGGCTCCATAAAGTGTGTAAATTGTTTGTTGGTTAATTGTGTTTGTTAGCTTGCTTATATGCCATATTTTTTTTTCTATTTCTTCTGACAGAAAGTTTGGCGAAGTTTCCACGAAGAACGAGCACGGTATCTGCTCTCCCAGGGCAAAACCAACAACCCGAGGAGCAGCAGCAGCAGCAGCAACAACAACAACAATCACAGCTGCAGCATCATCCACAACAACAGCCACATCAGGCAATGGTTCAGAACTCAAATGGTAATGATCAAAGTTCTGTCCAGGCTTCGTTAATGCAGATCGCTTCGACCAATGGGGTGAGCAATGTAAATAACAACTCTGTTAATGGACCTACCACCTCTACTTCGCAAAGCACCATCGCTGGGCTACTCCACCAAAACTCGATGAATTCCCGGCAGCAAAACCCTATGAACAACGCGAGTAGTCCTTATGGTGGCGGAAGTTCAATTCAGATGCCATCTCCTGGTTCATCGAGCACGATGCAGCAAGGGCAACCTAATCCTTTCCCGTTCCAATCTCCCACACCTTCCTCTTCTAACAACCCTACTCAAACTTCACATGGTGCTATGGTGACCAACACGAATCACATCAACTCTGCTAATTCACCCGTCATGTCCAATATCCATCAACCTGCCCTCTCAGGCGAAGGTGATACAAACGACACTCAAAGCTCTGTTCAAAAGCTCATACAAGAAATGATGATTAACAGTCAACTTAATGGAGGTATGATGGGCATAAACTCATTGGGAAGTGATGCAAAAAATGTGAGTGGCATTTTGCCAATTAATGGGCTTGTGGGCAATGGGCCCACAGGTAACAATTCAAGTATGGGTGGTGGGCCCTTAAGTGGTATGGGTGGAGGAATGGGCCAAGTATCAATGGTTAACGGGATTCGAGCTGCAATGGGAAATAACTCGGTTATGATGAATGGAAGAGTGGGGATGGCGTCAATGACTCGGGATCAAAATGTAAACCATCAGCAACAAGACTTGGGAAACCAAATGCTAAGTGGGCTAGGAGCAGTCAATGGGTTCAACAGTCTCCAGTATGATTGGAAGCCGTCACCATAAGTGCTAGTTGTCCAAAATGAGTGAAAATTCGTTGTCTCGGTTCTAAAAAGAAACACAAACTGCTTTGTGCAGCACGGTAATGCAAAAACGGTAAGATAAGAGGCTTTGCGATTCCTTATCCCGAAGAAAGGAGTTATCACCATGGATGCCGAGGGTTTGAGCTTGAGAGAGATAAACACAGGGTCGGGTTTGGGGTGGGGTAGGGGAAAGGCTAAACACCTCTTTGTACTAATTTAAGGAGAGGAGAGGGAACATATAGCATAGTGTTTTACTATATTATTGAAAGAATATCGTCACATTTCGAAAAATCCGCTGTTTTTGGCCTATCTAACTGTTTTCAGTGTTTGTGTTCGGATCTTCGAGCTTCATATACTACGGAACGAACAGAAGAATTGGATTTATTGTCGGGTGATGATCGACAAGTAGAGGATTGATCCAATACATGCTTGTAAGTTTCTGGAGCTTTATGTATACATAAATACGTAGCTTTCCCTTTGTTTCGTAGTAGGTTTTTGCCCGGTGATGCTATGATATTTTCTTGGGCATTTTCTCGATAAGGAACTCGTATCTGCCTCGTAAATGCAGTATCATTGAGGTTCCTAAACTGCCTATAGAAGTTGGGCTGAAAGTAGTAATATGTCATACACTTCCTTGAAGAGAAGTTTTGTACTAATATTTTATGATGTTAGTGAACATTCATGTGCGTGCGGGCATGTCTACTTGATGACCTTATTTAGGGAGGTTATTTTTCTAAACTCGAGCCTCGAAATGATATCGATGTAGAATACCAACTCTTACGCATTATAATCGGAAATGACTTAGTTTGGAACACTCAACTCGAAACTCGATTGATAATTTGTGTCGTAAAATTCTTAATCAATAACTGCAATTTGTAAATCACCATAAAGATAAAAAGAATATTAAAATAAACAAAATCAAAAAAGATAAATTAAAATAACAAAACTCTCATCCTATTACAGAAGGGTGATTTATTAAACTCATAAATAATCGTTATTTGTTAAGACTTTCTCCATAAAATGTACCCGGATATTTACATATGAATGTAAGATCCAAACGTCATCACATATCGTTGTGTGAATACTTAAAACTATTTATGTCATGAAGGAGTCGTTTCCCCTTAAACGGATTTTGTTTTGTTGACAGAGATGATAACTAAAAGCAAACTCAAAATAGTAGCGGAAAAGAAATTTAAAGTCTAGATTTAATAAAACTTAATTAAACTTTAGAAAAAGTCTCTTAAGTCTAACTTTCCCTTTCTTTATATATTCAATTGACTACTATGATTCATCTTAATTCCCACATCACTCGATTGAATTATTGCATGACCTGTACAGATCGCTTTAATTAGTAATCTATTTGGAGCAATACATATGAGATAGCTAATCCTAAGGCAACCTCCAAACTAAAATGTTACACACAACATCGTCAAAGATAAAGTATGCATATCCGTGGTGGTCCTTATTAGGAACTGCCACGTGAACCAAATTATCCTAATGGTATCTAATCCAAATTTTTTCTTATTAAAAGTATCCTTTTCACAACCCTATTGCATATTCCAATTCACACTTCTCATTAAGGGTATTTATTACTAATTTAGTAGTTCACTAGTATAGAAACTCGTGCAATGCACGAATTTGTTAGTGCAAAATATATACAAAAATAGTTTCAAATAATAATGTAAGTAGTAAATATTGTATTAAATTTACCAAATACATGATTTTTTAAATCAAAACATAATTACTAACGTTTATTTTAATTATTTACCTGATATAGAACTTTTTTTCATTCAATTGAACATATTAGATTCGAAGTTAACTAAATAGAATTACTATAGTATACTCTACAAATACTTTACCTAATTTAGCTTCAAACAAAAACAAAAAATAATAGATTTTAAATTTGATAAATATTGTCATGTCTCTTTAAATGATGACACTTGGAATTTTTTAAGACTTTTATAGTATTGTACTAGATTATGCCCGTGCGATGCACGACTTAATTAAAAATTCTGACATATTTGTATAAACAAAAAAATAAAAAAATTTACGGCTTTATGTTTTAACCATCTCAAAATATCCTATACTCATTTAATAAAAAACATTATAAAGATTTTATAAAAAACTTGAAAAAAATAAAATAAAATATACTTTTATGGCTTTCTAATACATTAAATGATGTGACATAAAAAGTAAAAAATTAAAAATTAGTAAAGTCAAAGACATTAATAATAGTCATTATACAATGACATATCTTTAAGTTTTGGAGGGAAATTTTTTATTCAGAGGGTGACACGTATGCAATTTTGATAAGTGATAACATCAACATTGTTTTGTTTTAGTAATAGTTATAGATATAGATGATATGATGTCATGTCTCTTTAAATGATGACACTTGAAATTTTCCAAGACTTTTATAGTATTGTATTGTATGATGTCATGTCTCTTTAAATGATGACACTTGGAATTTTCTAAGACTTTTATAGTATTGTATGATATGATGTATGATTTTTAGTGACACTTATTTTCAATTTTGGCTCTTCTGAAATCGTATAGTGTTAGTCATTTAAATCAACAAAAGTCAAATTTATCAAAATTAACTTTTACTTTGAAAAAGTCAATATTTTAAAAGTCAATATATACTTAGTATTTTATAGATTAGAAAAGTCAATGTTAAATTCAATTAAAAGTTAACAAACTGTGCATTTGATAGAGTATTTATTTGGAAAGTTTTCTTTGGAGGGAAAAGCTCTCTTATATACTTGACACTTGTCAGATTCTCTTATTGTATTAGTAGATAGTATAGTATGATAGGATGATTATTTGGGTATCTTATTATCCATGAAAACCTATACGGCTAGAACCAACAGAATTCCATCATTACCGTATATATAAATGATTTCTAAGATTTATGCATAACCAATTCTAAGTATTAAGTACAATATTTATCTATTGATTCAAAGTACCTACTAGTATAAACGTCTAAGAATAATCTACTTCCCATCACCAAATTCCTCCAAGATAGCCTAGACAACAGATCATATGCAACTCAACCTTAAGTCGCACATTTTGTACAACTTGGCCATTTTTGCAACTTTTTATAAAAAGTTACAACAAATTTATGTAAATTTGATAAATTAATTATCTCTGCTTTTTATTGCTTTGAAATTCAAATAACAAGTTAAATGAGTTGAGATTGAGTTGACAATGTTTAGTTTAGAGATAAGTTAGAGAGATAAATATTAAGGGCAAAAAGGTAAAATAAATGACCACCCATATTTGTTTAGTTGTAAGGCCGTTTTTGAGGGTAGTTTTAAAGTGAAAATTTGAAATAGATAAGATTCTTAATAAAAAAAAAAAGCATGCAATAAGATCCAAATCAAACTTATTCCAAATATAAGCATCTGATACCCCAGAGCACAGGTTCGGGTCTGTTCGCACTTAGTAAGTGCGAACAGTAATAAACTGGTCATAAAAAGTGTGTTCGCACTTAGTAACTGTGAACAGGTCAAATAGGGTCAACATGCTGATTTTAAGACAAAAGCTGTTCGCACTTACTAACAGCGAACAACCTGTTTCAGTTTTTCAGTCTGTTCGCACTTACTAAGTGCGAACAGCCCGAACCTAAGGTTTGCAGATTACACGCTTAGTTTTGGAATAAGTTTGATTATGATCTTATTGTATGCTTTTTTTTGATAAATAATCTTATTTATTTCAAATTTTCTTTTAAAGTGCAACTTCTTAGAGCCCATCTCATGAAGAGCTCCAAATTGTGTTAATCCTTACAATTATAATTTTGCATAAATAGCTTCTAGTATGATCGAACTTACAACATTAGATTTTTTTAGTTAATCGCATGATTACTGAAACAAATAATCGGAGAAAAAATAATTAAAACTTTGTTTACATAAAGTCTTTTTTATTTTTCGCCTAGAACCTAAAAATTGTCAAAAACGACACTGCTTAATAGGTGCATAATCTTAACACAAAATGATTGTATAATCAAACATGAAAATCAAAAACTCAAAACTATACAAAAGTGTAGTGTAATATTCATCTAAGCATTGAAAAGATCATATCACAATATAAACAAATGTTGATATACAATGCTAAAGCAACTCTTTAATTTAATGATGACATGAATTAAGTTGCTTAACAATTATGAAAAAAGACCTTAATTGTTTAATAATTAGTAGACATGAACATAATTAATTAAGAAGAAATATATTTGTCAATGGTATCAATCAAGGTAGACTTAGGCACAGCACCAATGATACCTTCCTTCCTTTCACCATTCTTGAAGAACAAAACAGTAGGAATGCTCCTAATGTTGTATTGGGTTGCAATGTTTGGGGATTCATCTGTGTTTACCTTGTAAACGGCTAGCTTTCCGGCGTATTCTTTCGCCAACTCGTCGATCACCGGAGCAATAAGCTTGCAAGGTCCGCACCATGGTGCCCAAAAGTCCACCATCACTGGGAGTTGGCTCTCTATCACTAGCTCCTTCCAGCTTGAATCATTCACATCTTGGACTAGTATAAACATCAAGTTTCAACAAACAAAAATGAATAACAAGGTTTTTTCAAAGAAATAACTCAACAAAAAACTTAAGCCGATGGTTGAGGTCCTAGGATATGCTATATACTCTAACACACCCCTCACACGAGAGCTTATTGAGCTAGAAGTGTGGATGCAACACAGGACCAGGGACGACCGTAAATATTTTGGGGCCCAAGGCGAAATGGTACATTGATTTCTTTTCCTTTGCAATTTATAATCCATATGGGCCTTCTAAAACTATTAATATTGCTTTTTTTGACATGGGCCATGGACGACCACCCCTCTTGTCTATCCTTAGGGCTGCCCTACACAAGACCTTCTTATATCTATTGCGAAGTATGTCACTTGAATTTTAGGGGTGGTTGAGATTCAAACCTGTGACCTCTTGTCATGTTGACTTCTGATACATATTAAATAATTATTTAACAAAAACTTAAACTGATAGCCGAGGATACTCTAAGCAGAAATAGTTGCTATTTGTGGTTAGCTATAGTTGTCTGGTCGTACTATTCGGTAAAAATAAGCGAATATGGTAGCCATAGAATATAATTTGTCAAGACAGATAAAAACAAAAACTTAAAATATTAATTTTCATTTTAAAACGCTACAACTTGTAATTTTTTAAAGTAGTATTTTAACTTTATTAAACCACTAATAACCATCTATACCATTGAGCGTTACCTAACCTACTACTTTACCAAACAATATAATTTTCTAAAGCAGTGATTTAACCTTATTAAACCACCGATAACTACTTAAATCGATAGGCAAAACTCATCCTCTATGGCTAGGTTCCAAATTTATCATCAACTACATGTTTCACAACATAAATATAACAAAGCACATAAAAGAATAAAAGAAAAATTTGGGTGAGACCCGTCTTATTAGGCTGACCCAATTGTATATATTTTCTTTTATCAATTTTACAAATTAAAATGTCAATTTCAAGAGTTAAAAGACCAATTTTTATGTGGAATTAGACAGTTTTACGGCTTAAAAAGTCAATTTCAATACTTATAAACGGATTTTAAGATTTAAAACACCAATTGCATGACATAAATTTCATTTAAGCTTTAAAATAGGATGACCCAAACATTAAAATTGATATTAAAAATTATAAAATTGACATTTTAAATCTTAAAATTAATACATCAAAATATTTTTAAAAAATTATTGGACAGAGTGAGTTGCACAAGTAAGCCCGTTTGACAAGAGTGTAATTGAGCACATAAAAACCATCTAGCACATTTAATTGTTACATATTCTAGCTAAAACTTTAGTTATCAACATGATTGTAACACAAATTCTTGCTATAGATAGTCTATAGCATAGACGGGGAAATATGGGTCGATCCATTTGTTAAATGAATAATTAAATAGTCATATTGGCCATTGGGTTGGGCTATTGAGAGAGCCGTCTATACCATAGACGGTCTCTTAGGAGACCTTCTATGATTGTAAACGAAGTCAAAGTAGAACTAGAACATCAACAACCCATAAAATTCCATAATCCATTGAATTTAACAAGAACTAACTAACTAACCTTGCTTAACAGCCTCACTAGCCTTGCATACAAGGCTAGATTTTCGAGGAGTCGAAACCGAAGAAGAAGAAGAAGAAGAAGTAGAAAAAGTGGGAAATGGTTTCTTTAAGCCCCCTTGAAAAGTCATGAAATTAAGCTTAGAAGTATGAAGATGATAAGCATGAGATTTAACAGCAACAGTTCCTACACTTGCTGATGTGCTCAATTGTAAACAGTTTTCAATAGCCATGATGATTTTACTTCTTTTTTTTGTTTGTGTAAGAACTAAGAAGAGAAGGGAAAATATGGTTTGGTAGTATATTTTCTGATTGTTGATTTTTGTGTAGGAGGAATGGATAAGTTGGGAGAATCCTGAGGTTCTTAGAATGATCAAATTCATGTGGATCACATTTCTTTGAGACCCTTTGTGTTTCATTTTGGACCACTTCCTTCTTATAATATCATGCCATATAATGCCATCTCACCTCTCCTTTAGAGTGTGGTTTACCAATTTTTATCAACCATTCCGTTTGGTCTGGTCTGATATTAAAATTAGATCAAATCAAAAAATTTAGTTTGAAAATATTTAGATTAGACTAGATTGTTTAATTAAATCACTAGACCGGAATGGACCAGACTGTTTTACTACGGTATGGTCTAGGGTTTTTGATTTTAATGTTTTTCTAAATTAATATATGTGTTTATGCAAATATTTTGCACCTACAATCACTAAATATAATAATGGAGAAATTACCAGGAATAATATAACCTTTTACCGATTTCCCTATAATAATGTCAATTTTTGATTAATCATGAATGATCTCAACTATAAAAGATGCTTGTTAAGAGTATACCAAGGTAACCTTTTATCGATACAACAAGTCATTTTGCATAAAAAAAATAAATAAATACAAAATTAAATTATAAAAATATCGAAAAATTAATCAAAATTAAGAAAAGGAATCAAGTAAGTTTATTTTTTGATTTAACTTTTAATTTTTAATATTTTTGATTTTTTTTTTGTGTGACAATTAATCTGCAAAAACCGGCCATCATATGGGCATTAATGTTTTTGGGTAATTAACTCTAAAATTTGGATTATTCATGGTTAATCAAAAGTTGGGATTATTGTAGAAAAATCAATAAAAAATTTAACTATTCTAGGTAATTTTTCAATATTTATTTGTGATTAGTTCATTGCATAAACATCATTCAAATATATACTCTTATTACTATAAAAATAAGTACGTCTTGAAATATCTAAATAGCGACCTATTTTTTTTTAAAAAAAAACTAAGGTTTTCGGTCATGGTATGATTTGTGGTCTGATCTGAACTGGATCAAAAGCCATAATTAGTTTTGAAAGAAACGAACTAGACCGTTTTAGATGTCGACTAGACCAAATACTAAAATTACAATGTGGTCCAATTTAATTTGCGATTTAAACCAAACTTTGTTCATAATTATTAATAACTCTATAATTTAAGAAGTGTGAATTAATAGGGCAGATTGTAAATACTGTAGTCTAGTTAAAAAAAACAATTGAAAAGTGATGGACAGTATTTTATTTTACAGTAAGTATTTCCACTTTGGCAGGTCTCTCATAGAGATGTCTCTCAAGTCCAACCCATTAAAGCTAGTTTTTACTCTTACTCTACATCTTCTTTTATGGGCGACCCAATTAGAGATGATCTCTAAAAGAGACCGTCTCTCACAAGAATTTGTGTTTCCACTTCTTATAGGAAAAGACGGTAACTTCTTAATAATGCATTTTGCTATTAAAATTTTATAAAAACTTTGTGGTAAAACTAAGCATGATATGTATTTCTTTTTATTTTTTTCTATATTTGTTTATTTTAAAATTACATAAATTCATCGAGATTTATTTTTATATAAATATATTTTAATTTATATACATGTTCAAAAAATCAAAAAAAAAAAAACATTTGATTTATTAGTTTTATTTTTATTTATAAAGAATACATCCACTTTGTGAGAAGTAATTTTCATAAAATGAAAAACCTACATACGTGTTCAACCAAGTCTGTTTTCTTTCCTATCTTAAAAAAAAAAAAAAAGTCTGTTTTCTTTCCTGTTATCTTTTTTAGCTCATTAGCTTTGGGTTTTTTTGGGGACGAACTTTATGAATCAGTCTAAGTTGTGATCATCATTATCATACTCGGTGTATCCTGCCCATAAAAAATTATAAAAATAAAAATACACAATAAAGTATAAATAACTAAAAAAAGATAAAAATAAAAAGGTGGTAAAGAGCGATAAGTAAAACAATGAACAATAACTAACGATGGGTAAGAGGGACATGTTTAGTAATCTAAGACGTGAATAAGGCGCCTCCAACGGTCATTAGAGAGGTGAAGTTCGTACATTTCACTTTTAATCTGTTCTTCCCACGTTCGTTCTTCTTCGACTTTTCCTGTCCTCCACTATGATGCATTCGATCCTTCTTATTGGGACGACATGAGTCTTTCTTTACACATGCTCAAATCATCTCAAACTGTTCTCCCACATCTTTGCAAAAAGAGGTGCTACAAACCCTAGCATGCACCATCATACGAGATTGAAATCATTGTACGCTTGTTGAAGGAGTTGTTTAAATAATGAACTGTATGACAAATGACTGTTGACTGTTAACTAGTTGAATTTGAATTGATTTGTTTGACTAACTGAAAGTGTAGACTGTTTTTGTTGGCATTTTAAGCTAGATGGATAAGCAAGCTATTTCTGAAAACATTTGGTAATATTAGGTATTAATTGTTGACTGTTTATTAGAAAGAAAGATGGGCCAAACAAATATAAGAAATGTCTAAAATGAATCTAAAGTTAACTATGACTCTTGTCTGACTTGGGTTTGGAACATGGTTGAGTGAAAGCTGGTCTAACGTGAGTCTTTATTCTAGAGACCAAACACCAAAACCTAGTCTTATTTTTTTTTTTGTTGACCCAAACCCAAACTTAGACCATATTCGGATTGATTGAATCTCTGAAATATTGGAACCATGCTTTAGAATTTGGGTTGAATATGGGGCAAATCTATTAGGGTACTCTTAGATCCATAATCATCTCTTAATTCTAACAACGATTAGATATTCCCTTTGTATCGTATCATTTGCTACAATAAAATTTGAGCAAACCTAGATAAAAATGAGTAAAAGAGTGTGATTTATGGGAAAGTAAGAGAAATGTGTAGATAAGATGAATAAATAATTTAAAAATATAAATGAGAATTAAAGAAAGAGCGTGGATCATGATAAAATATAAACATAAACTAAATGTTATAAATAGATCGAAAAAATAAATATGGCAAAACCCGTAAGATAGAGAAAGTATTAATTTATTGCTAAAGCCAAATAGGGCCATTACAACAAAAAAACACAAGTTTTTGTATGAGACAGTCTCACCATTACCGCGAGACATACCTTATACTTAGACTAAAAAGCCCTGTAATAAAAACAATTAGCTTATAAGCTTTTTATTTTGAAGTTATTTTATGGTAAAACGGTCTTATACAAAACGGGCGGAAAAATAGAAACATCTAAAATCATGGGTTATTGGCTAATGGCTGTGCAGCCCATGATAACAAACAAGCAAGGTCCAATTCCCAGCAAAATTCATCTTTCAAACGAAGTGTACATAAACGTTCGCTATGCTTCTTCTTTCTGTACCTCCTCCTTCTTGCCCTTCTTCACCTTTCTCATGCTCTTTTCAAATTCTTCCCTTTTCAGCTTGTCTCAAATTAGTTCCCAGAAATCTCAGCATGAATTCCACAGAACCCATATCAGATAAAGTAAATTCAACCGATGACCAATTCAACAATGACAATGGTAACTCTTCAAATGCTTACTTTGACATCTATGGACCTCAGGTAATAACTCTTCTTTACCGCTTTCGTTTTTCTAATTCATTTGAATGGGATTAGAATTAATGAATTGAGGTTGAAATTATGAGATTCGTATGGATTATTAGGCAAAAGCTGAGGTTGAGTTTAAGACCCCTGCGGCTAATTCAGCTTTGAGTTTACAAGTGGGTACTTTTCTGTATTCAATATTCATATTTTTTGTTAGAAATTCTTCATTTTTGTTGGGTATTTAATTCCATTCTTAGAGAAGTTGTTTTTGGTTAATTTGAGTGCAGGATGTTCAAGGACTAGTTACATGGGTGCTTGCTGATGGGTATATGCCTTCTTGGGTTTTTATTAAAGTAAGTCTCCATTGTTTTCGAAAATTTGAATTAGCAGGTTATGATTGTAGAGTTAGTTTCTTCCCCAAATTTTTTTTGAAGTAGATGGTAAAAATAAGTAGTACTTATTGAAAAAAGGTGAGTTGATAATCTAGTATGAAGACTTGAAATTGGGGGAAATTTTCGTATGGACTTACGTTCGACTGGAGGGAAAACTAGGGATGCTGACATTTTCCATGTTCATATTGTTGCCTTATATTCCCTTCTTCATGATGATTGTCACATGTTACCTTCTCTAATGTAGTATGGTTTTTGATAGAGCCAATCATTGTACTTTGGATTATGGAAAAAGTATTGGAATTGTACAATGGATTTAAGGTTTTTTGGTATAATTGAGCATATTTAGTGTTGGTACTTGGTATAATAGAACTATTGTTCTGGACAAAAGAAGCTTTTGGTTGCTGCAAAGGAAGAGTGGTGATTAGGGTATTTCACTAGTGAATGATGTTTGTGCAATTTTCTTTGAGATGCCTCATAATTTGATTTGATCTTTCTGTGATCACAATTCACAACCTTTATCGTCAAGTTTGGTTCCTTGGCTTGATTTCTAGTTTTCGAAATCTGATTTTTTGAGAACAATGTATTGTAGACTTGGATTTTGGCATCTTGTTTTGCGCGTTAATAGTCAGCAACAATATCAAGATCTTGCTCAAGAAAACAATTCCATTCTGAATATGAAAAATTGGCGATGTTCTTGTTTCTCTCCTTTGAAGTCCTAAATGTGGAGGAATCAAAAAAGCTTAGTTAAATTATCAGTTTGAATTTAAACTCAAAATTTTATAAACTCATATGTATTCTGGGATTGCTGATTTAGTAACATTATGTGTTGCAGAACAAGCCCCTCATCCCGAAAGTGGTTCTTCTATATGTTCCAGGCCTTGATGCATCGTTATATATGTCACAAACAAAAAAGTTTAGCAATTTGAAAAAATGTTGTGGCAATCCACGGGCAGTTCAAGCTTTAAGGTTGGTTGAGGCACTGATTTTGCTTTTCTTTTGTTCTTATTTCTTTTATGTTTACCTTTTGAGTGTTTTATTCTCTATGCTAGCTGTTTATTAGATGGTAATCAGACAATTGATGCCCTTATGACTTGCAAGTTCAAAAGAAAAAGAGACAAATCCTCCGAGGATCCGAATGAGTCCTCTCCAAAAGGTATCCAATTAGTAATTCTCTCATAATGTTACGTAGTCCACTTTTCAGCCGCCTTTAGCTGTTCCACCTGCATCCTTCTTTTGTTCTTTGTTCATTAGTATGTTACCTGGAACACAAAACGGTACGGGACGTGGGACGAGAACGGGTACTCGAAACGCTACCCAAGGTGACTCCGAAAGGATGGTTACAATTAACATTTTTTTTATTAAAAAAGTATATCTAATTAAAATTAGGACCTAAAAGGTTGCATTACATGAAAATATTTGCAAAATACAAGTACACATCTAAAAAATCAATCAAATTATGTGCATCTTGGTTTTTAGGTTGTGTTCATAGCTTTTGATTTTGTAGATGTGTGTATATTATATCCGTTGTTGTGATTTTCCACTAACTTAAAGGTGCTTTTATTTTCTAATAGCAATTACCATTTGTGAGATTGGTTGTTCATCGTTTTTTCTTCTCCTGAAATCTAGATATTTTAAGTTATTAAATGAGAAGTTAGAGACATTAGAAAACCCTAATTGTGCCAATATAAGGAAAAGTGGAATTAATTGTTTGTTGAACACAAGTTTTCTAAGTTATCCACAAGGCTAGAACAATTCATGGAGACATCCTAAAATTACATGAGGCATAGGCACAAGTTATCAGCTTTTTTCATAGGTTGGTAATTGGGTGTAGTCTTGCCTGATGCCCTGATGTAGGATTGTGGTTCCTCTCCTGCAGCCTGTTTATGATGAGCTCTATTCCAAATCTGCTTGAGTAAAAGATGTATCTACACACTTGTTTATTAGGTACCTATTATCGAGGCTATTCAAAATAATGAAGTGACTATGGAAATGTAGAGGTATAGTCAATGTGTCAAAACACATTTTATATTCTGCCTTCTGGAGTATCCAAGTAGTACTTAATTGATGTACAACAATGATCCAAAGTGTTTACCAACCTAATTTTTTTGTTGTTCTAATTAGGATCCATATAAGATTTTTTACTCAGGAGACTTTGTTTGTTTCACTTCATAGTTATGTATAGGATTACTAGATACTATTCATTTATACTTAATGTTTCTGATGCTTAGAGTTTTTCTATAATGCAGAAACTAGTTCGGGATCTAATAACTTATCCCCAACTAAACTTTTGAAGAATTTGCCATTCCCTATCTCATATTATACTCTTACAGAAACACAACTAGAGGATAATGGATATTGCCTTAATCAGCCTGGTAATAAACTATTTCTATATCTCTCTCTTACTTTTCTTAAGCGTTATATTTTTTTTGATTGTTTTTTTACATCATCTAGGTTTCCGTTCAACGTGCCATGCTCCACCTGGTTCTTCTCCTTGTGAGCTACTAGCTCTTGATTGTGAGATGGTAAGATGCGATGTAGTTTTCTACTTTGTGATTGCCAGTAGCTTTTATATTTTTTTTGCGGCTTTTATTTCCTCCACAAAAATCGTGTTTTCATCTTTGGGCTCAAAAACATCAATGCCAAAACCTTATTAGAACATATAGTGTCGAGTACATGAACAAAAGCATATTAACTTGAGATTATTCGCAACACAGATTATATTTCAAGCAGGCTAATTTGATACTAAATGTACAACTAAGAAAATCAATTCTAACTAATGATTTTGTATTTTCCTCCAACATTCATTTATATCTAGTGTTGCATGATCTTGCAAATCTCAATTCTTCATCTCCATCTTCACTCTTTATCCTTGCCCTTTTTGCTTTTAAGTTGTACAAAGTTTTGAACTTTCACTTTTTTCATTGGTACGTTTTTTGTTTTTCTTTGCACGAGAGAAACCAACACAAATGATTTTCTCCCATATTATCCCTATTATTTGAGACTTCAAGACCCTTTATAATGTTTACAATCTAAATTTTCCTCCACTCATTCACTCTAGCACATGTATTTCAACTATTCCCATCTTTTTGCAATGATCTCTTCTCAAAGTCAAAAATTATAAATACAATTTGATAATTTTTTTGATTATAGTGGTACGTCTCAATTGTATTGTATAATATTTTAGTCCCAATTTTCTATTTTTATCCACTGACATTGAATCCTTTTCTTTGCATCTTGAATATGTCCTTATTTCAATGAGACCAAAGATTTAAAGTTCTTTGGTTTCCGATAGACTGTAGTATAATGACTCATTAAATCATGTGCATTCTTTTTTATGTGAAGTTGTAATTGATGTTTGTTACCAAGTGTCAATCAAAAATAATATGTTTGTAATTCATAACAAGGGTAAAGATGACATAAATCTGACCCCCAAACGCACCCTCCCTCGTTACATTACATAAGGCTCGTTATGTAACCTGTTTGAGAGTTGTCGCGAAGTTAAATATCTTTATATAATAGTGTATCGATTTTCACTGCACAACGCCGCGTTGGCATTCACATGAAGTGTTATGCTCATTTATTATCGTTCAACAATATTCCGCTGTTACAATGTTATTTGTTGTCTCTTTAGAATTTTATCAGTACCCATTAACTATAAATGTTAAGATCACTTATATAGTTACTCATAATTTTAGTAGTTAAACTCCCATTATATGATTTTTTTCTTTCAAAAGTTCACTCTACATTGGTCGCGATTCACGTTATTACTCCGTTATAGCTATTGTTCACTACACTATGACCATTTCTGCAAACAATTTGCGACAACGATTTTTTTTCATGGGTGGGAGTCATTCAGTGACATTGGGGGTAAGGAATGATGATGTGAAAAATTGATCAGAAGTATTTGAAAGCATCACTTAGTGGAAGCTTCTTCGTATCGAACTTCACAATACCTATGTTAGGATTATGTTTGCCCTAACAACATTTCAATTACTACAACTTCGTTTAATACCTTTTGGTTCTAATGTTTGCATCCCCTTCTATAACTTAGCATTTACCTTATCTTTAGGTTTGGCACTAATATGATGTCATCAACGAGCAACATGCATCATCACACTTCTCTTTGAATAGGTCTTGCTATCTTTTCTTAGACTGCTGCATACAAAACAAGCAGAGTTTTGATCCAGAATCATTGTGATTAGGAATTGTTTAGTTGCTACTTTTCATGTCTTAACACTAGTTTACACTTCCTCATACATCATATGGACTATATGTGATATGCTTATACATTTCATGTCATAACCCACCAAAATGTTGTTTTTTTAAAAATATCTTTTCGCTACCCCTTATTATACTTTGTTATACACCTTGTTCTACTATGTCAATTAAAATCATATGTGTTGCGTTGAATGAAATGCTTCCATCTTAGATTGTACCAATATGAAACCCAAGGTTTAGGATCCTCTACATTTCTTTTCTTCTATTACCAATGCTAAGATTGTTACACCTAGGTTACCTTTGGAAATAAATTCTAACAACTCCATTTTTTCCCGCTGTAAAATTCTAACCATTCTTTAAGGAAATAAACCATCCATTTCTTTAAGAAATGAAAATGATATGAGCTCAAAACCAAATTAGCTTTTGGAAATGTTTGTGCATCTTTTCAGATGGCATGGCTAATAAGCTTAATCCTTTCGTGCTTTAATAAAGAGGTTAATTAACTAATCTTTTGGCAGCTTGATTCTCTATATTTTTTAAAAAGGTCAAAATCAAAACGTTTATTTATTGTTCCTTGATTGCATAGATCAAATACGATTTCACATAAATAAAATGTACACATGATTTAACGAGTTATTTTACTATAACCTATTATAATTCGAAAACAAAAACTTTAAATGTTTTGCTCAATGGAGAATGGAAAACTTTTGACAACTATTCATTAAAAATTGTACATGTATCTTTAAGAATTTTATTTCACCTTTTGGATTAATTAATTATTATGTTTATTGTTTAGGACTTTCTTTTTGCACTAAATTTCTCAATGCATGTTTCTTTTCTAGTGTATCACATGCAATGGGTTTGAGCTAACGCGGGTGACTCTTGTCGATGTTGAAGGTCAGGTACGTTCTTAACAATTTCTTTTACCCGTGTGTAGTAGATACTTTGTGATGTTCTTATTAATAAGTTATCTATTTGGTAGTGGCTTATTAGACTTGTGAGTTATGAAGTTGGGTTCAATGATGAACATTTAACATTTAACTTTTCATTTCATTGTTTCAAGGAAGTTATTTCTTGTGACCTCGTTTTCTTTCTGGTTCTCACATTTGCTTTATCATTTCATTTTTCATTAAATTTAAATAATTTTTTCATTACTCAAGAATGTTATCTAATATTTGTGAATTTTTTTGCGGAAAATTTATTGTTGCCTCTCTTTGTGTGTACTGTTTGTTATTTTCTGTGTAACCGTGTCATATGACATTTCTTATATGATTGGTCCATTTTCTTATATGGTAAGTTTGGACCACTTTTTCTCTCTATCAGTTTCTTCCCAAGTCCCTCCTATTTGTGGCCTACTCATGTGCTTGAAGTTCAAAAAGCAAGCAATTGGGAGTGGAGCTATCTCACATGGCTTTGTCTTAATTTCTCATATTCTTATATTGGTGCATGCATCTTTTGTTTGTTTTATCTAAATAAATTGTTTGTCTTTTTTTTTCTTTCCAGGTTATGTTGGATAAGTTGGTTAAGCCGTTCAATCCTATTATAGATTACAACACAAGGTATTAATATTTGATTTCATCACAAATTGTCGTTGTGTCTTTCTTATTTTTATTATTAGAAGTTCTCGACCCAAATTTGCAATTTGTGAGCTTATTTAGTCAAGAAAAAATTTCAAGAAATCATCTTTTGAAACAAACTTTTTACGAAAACATCATCATCATCATCATCATCAACCCAATATCCCGCTCGAAGACAAGGTCTGGGTGAGGGAAGGTGATAGACAATCCATACCTGTACTTCCTTGAGAGGGAGTACTAGAGGAAAGCGGTCAGTTTTTACGAAAACATACTGATTAATTTTTTCCATTAAACTACCTCAACAAAATTCTCTCTAAATACCATATTACCATTTTTGTTTTGTTTGGTCATTAATATACATGTTCACCATCATGTGTATTCATGCTCACTGTCACATGATTCACTAATCTGTTTGCGAATAACGAATCAAAATAAGTGAATTATGGTTAGTTTTGGGCTATTTTTAGATCATTTTGAGCGAATGTCGAATTCAAAAAGTTAATTATGACTCACTAATCTCCTTGCGAATCACGAATAAAAATAAGCAAATTATGGTATATTTTGGGCTATTTTAGGATCACTGTGAGTGAATGGCGAATTCAAAAAGTGATTTAACTAGCGAATTGTGTTATAGTGTTCATGCAAGCCTCGAATTAGAAAATTTCTTCCTGTAAGAATGACTTGTGACCTCGCAGCTCAACTTTACTCTTTTGCCAATGATCGAGCCTAAGTATGACCTATATAAGTCTATCAATGTGCTTACATGAGTAGTAAGTGATGGCCAAAACTTTGTTTAAATGATCAAAGATAATTAACAAAGTTAATTCATTATGCATTGGAGATAATTTTTCTATTTAAGGTAGTTTTATACAGAGGCGGACCCAAATAGATGCCTGGGGTAGCCCAGGCACCCATTAAAATGTTAAAAAAATTGCCATTGAGCCATATGCAATTTGCTAATGTTTTTGGCGGCCACTACTATATCTCCTATTAGTATTAGTTGGAATTATAAAGCAATTGACCTCTATCATTCCAATCGACAACAATGAATTTTCGAACCCTAACTCACTAATCATTCTCTCTTACGACTCACGCTAATCTCCAGTAAAATTTCTAATTTGATTTTGTAAATTGTAATTTTAAAAAATCATTGATTAATTATTTTATGATATTAACTACTTTTATGTAAGTTTATGACTTTAAATTTGTTTTTATCGCGTATGTGTGCATGTGTTATTGTTTGTTTATTGATTCTTTAATACTTGATGATAATAATTGTAAATCTATAACACAAACATGTTCATGATTTTGCGAGTTAGTTGATAACACAATAAAATTCTCAATTTTGTTAGAGATAAGATGTTTACTTTATTTTGACATACAATAACGACTAATAAGTTAGTGGAGTTTTATTTATTTTTTTGTGTTTTATATGCATCATTATATCTCATGCTTTATCAAGTAATAAAAGATTAAATATTGTTATCTTCAAAAAAAAAAAAAAAGATTAAATATTGGTTAAATTGGACTTTAAAATACATGTGTTAAAATATTGTGCAACCCCATTTCTAAATTCCTGGATTCGCCCCTGGTTTTATAAAGAAATAAACCTTCAAAATAGTTTCTATTTTAGGAAGAAAAAATTACTTACAAAATGTAGTTTTATAAATTTTTCCTTTGATTTACTAAATTAATTGATTTTTCTATTGACGACTAAATCATCAATCTATCACAACAGCTGAAGGAAAGTTTCATTACTCAAGTTTATGATCTTGGAGGATTCCACCAAATGAGTTTTTCATCCTCCATTTATTAAGCACATTTAAGAGTTGGTTTTACTAAATATCTAACATGTTTGGTGTTGGTATTAAATAATGATCATGGAAATAAATTTTATTTTTTATTTTCATGAAATGTGTTATGGTTCTCCAATGGCAAGGAATCTATCATCCTCAAATACATGGTATTCCCATGGTAGGGAGTTTATCATTTTCAAATGTATGTTTTTCCCCAATACCCCACTTTCCAAAGTGGTAATGTATGTGAGTAAATTTTGTGAAGGAAAAAATAGACAAGAGTAGGACAAGCATGATCATCTACAATCAAACTTATTTAGTCTTAACTCTCGATCCCCCCCCCCCCCCTTACATTAAATTTTCCTAGCTAAATTACATTAATTTTTATTATTTCACCATTCAATACCAACCAGTAGGGGTTTTGCATGCTTTAATTAAACTCATTTAGTCTTAACTCTCAATCCTCCCTCTACCAAACAAGGCCCAATATCTAGGCTATTTGCATTTTAATATTTTTCCGAATCTTGTGTCAAAATAGCAAACTTTTAATTTTTGATAATTATCTTATAAATTGGCCTTTATTTTGGACTGATGGTCGAATTTCTAATCTTAAGAGTTCTTACAGTCAAGTCAACATTTAATCATACCTTTCTCGCGTTATTTGCTAGAAATGATAGATGAGTCCATGTATTACAACTGATGCTATTTTCGAGATGTGTTACTTTCCAACTTTTGGTGGGATACGAGCTTAGATGCGGTGCTCAATTTAGATGAGTTCATTTCAAAGGTTGCTTGCAGTTAAGTTATCTGAATTTAACTGTGTAAAATCTTGGAGTAAAAGACTATCAGTATCAACATGTGTATTTGTTTGGTGAAGACAAGGATCATGACAACTCAGTTATGGAAGAGTAGTTGAGCAACAATCCTGAAAATGCCGATGTAAAAAGGACTGAACTTTAGGCAGCAATATTGAGTTATTTTTCTGGATGTACCTTGTTGAGTTGATTCATATTAGTTAAGTCAATGTACTACCCCCTAATCCTTCATTTGATTGGATCACACTTTTGAATAGGTTTGCAGTTGTCAGTTGTCACCAGTCATGTATACATTGTTGTGAAAAATAAGTTGCCAAGGCTAGGTACATAAGGGTACTGTTTAAGAATTTGAAGGGACTGAACTTAAAGCTACCAATACGGGATATCAGTTGTGAATTGATTTTAGAAATGATATGAGGAAAAATGTTCGTATTGATTTCCAAATGTTACCGGTTGAGCTGATACATGTCAAAGTCGAATCAATGTACGGCGGGCCACCCAACACTTAAGATTTGTTTTAGACTTTTGAAAAGGCTTGCAGTTGTCACATAAGTATTGTGGAAAATAAATTGCATGGGTTAAGTAGTTAAGGATTCCGTTTTAGAATTTTTTATTCATAAGTAAATGAGTGAAAAGTTAGTGTATTAGTGTATAGCCTAGGAGAAAATATCCTCGCCTCCTCTATGAAAAGAGTTCTACAACCCTCTCGCTCTCTGAAACTAAACAACGTCAGAGACTTCTAGCCAATGCTGACAAGCTGCTTTAGGTAGCTCTATTATACAGCTGGAAGCTTTAAAAGATAAGTTTAGTAACAACCAAATACTATCCCCTGTTTCTTTTTAATAGTTACACTTCACTCTAAAGTTCTCACATAAAAAGGGAGAAGTGTAGTTGTTAAAAAGAAACAAAGGATATTATATTACAAAATTGCCAATATGAGCGTGTGACAATGATTTTTAAAAGAGGTGAGTAAAGTACTTGCGTTTAAGTTCCCATACAGACAATTTTGGATGGTTGTATTGCTGTTTTCTGTAGACTATGTACTTTATCTGTCATATCGCCTCTCCCTTGCTTGTTATGCCCATGTCTTGGAACTGTACCATTGGATCTCTGGCTCTGGTTTAGTAGTATATTATCGTGTCAGATTTTCCTAGCTCATTAAGTCCATATGATTCAAATATGGGCTCAGGAGTCGGGTCAATTTGGTTTTAGTTAGATCCCTTAGTTTCTCAAACATTATATAGCTGTGGACATCAACAGATTCTATCTCATATGGTGGTCTGTGATGTTTTTCAATGAGTCGAACTGTGCTTAATTATTGTGGATCAAAATCCAGGGTCAATTTTCTGACTTTCTTTTTGGTAATATTATTTTCAGATATAGTGGAATAACTCCTGAAATGTTAAATGATGTATCTACTAGTCTTGAGGACATTCAGGTGAGAGATGTTTTTTTTTCTTTTTTTTCTTTTGCTTGTTTTTGTTCATAATGTATGCTTAAAGTATTATGTTAAATCTTGTTTTTTTTTTTTCGCAGGAAGTATTTTTGAAGATTGTTTATAAAGAGACAATCCTGATTGGACATTCATTGGAGAATGACTTGTTGGCACTAAAAGTTTCGCACGATTTAGTTATTGATACTGCAGTATTATACAAGCATCCTCGTGGGGGCTCATATAAAACAGCGCTTCGTGTTCTTGCAAGGAAATTTCTTTCTAAAGAGATACAAGATTCCGGACGTGGCCATGACAGCATAGAGGATGCAAGGACTGCTATGGAATTGGCATTGTTAAAGATAAAAAATGGTAAATAAATCTAAATCTTTGTGCTATTAGCATTCGGAATAATTTCAATAGAATGGAGTTCTGACATGAATTGAATTTGTATATTCTTTTGTTTTCTACTTCTCCGTTCCAAAATTCTTGCAGTATTCGACTTTTCATGCAGTCCAATGCACTAATTCTATCCTTAATTATGTAAAATAAAAAATTATAAAAATTTGATATTTAATAATATTTGTACTGAGACGAATCAAATATGATCCTACTTGACTATATTTTAACTTATAGATTAAAAAATAATCACAAATTACGGGTATTTTAAAAGTGTCTATAGGACCTCACTGTTATATTTTTTACTTGACCTACTTTTTTTGGTTGGAGTTGTCTGCGTCGTTTCTATAATTTCGATGTTTGTGGATTTTAGGTCCTGATTTCGGCTCAGCTCCACAATTTACACGAAAGAAACTTATTGATGTGTTGACTGAATCTCGTAAAATGTCATCATTTATTGATGATCGTTCCATTGTGAAGCGCCACGCTTCTGGGACTTGCAATGCGATTCCTGTCTCGTCTGACGATGAAGCACTTTCCAGAGCTTCGAAAGAGGTAGTAAAAAAGTCGTCTTGCGTTTGATTTCTGTGGAGTAAGCTGTTGTATTGAGTAATCTTACGTGTTTGCAGGTAAAAAACGATAAGGTGCATTTTGTGTGGACGCAGTTTTCAGAAATAAATTCGTATTTCAAAAAACAAGTAGTTGATGACGAGCTGTTTAAAGCTCGGCTTGCAGAGTTGATAGCTTTCGTTACCTGTCAGAACAAGTCTTCCGCAAAGAAACGTTGCAGTGTACCATCTTCGCTCAAGGAGATCCTGACCCGAACGGATTCCAGAATTTACAAGCTCTATTCAAGTTTGCCCTTGAATAGTATGCTTATTGTCTTTACTGGTCAGGGAGACACTGCATCAATCCACAGGTAAATTTTTTTTTGACTGAAGAAATAGAATTCGGGAGTCTGCACTTGCTTTCCACCCTTTTTTATCGTCGTTTTTTTTTTTTTGAATTTTGCATAAAGTATAGCTTGTCATTTGTCTCCCTTTCGTACGCTGTTACAACTTATTCATGGGACAAACTTTCCAGAATATGCATTCATTACTGTAGTATAATTAATCATCATCGGCATAGCCAGTGTCCCGCTCATAGGAACTATGATTAGGGTCTGGAGAGGTAAGAAGTATGGCAACCCATACCTATAAAAGATGTGGAAGGAATTTCTGTCGTATAATTAACGGGCTGAATTTCCGGAAGGAATTTTTGAGGGGACACACTTTTGGTTTAGTTCAGGGGTAAAAGTTACACGTTTCTCTTTTTTACAATTCTATAACAACCTAATCTCATCACCAGCGAAACCACCGGCAACCAAACCCCCTCGAAAATCAATGCACTAACAATCAGCAGCAACAAACCCCGACTCACAAACCACTAAAATTCACTGAAGGAAGAGAGTTTAGATGTGGCAAATACCGAAATTAATGCTATATTATTCTCAGCATTGGCAAAATACAGCGCGAATTGATACCGCATGCAAAATTTTCCTGATCATACTACAAAGCAAATAGTAATACACTAATACTACCTAAAATGAGGTTCTGAAAAACTGCCAAAACTGAGATTGTGCAAGAATAGCATTACATATTCCTGTTGTTGTTGTGACCCAACTTGGGTTGTCTGTGGTGTGGTGTTTACGAGTCCTGTTGCGTTGCAAATTGTAATGTTACTGCTTGTTTAGTCTCTTTTAGCCGAATTTCAATCATTACATCATGGTCATGGTCATCAACCCAGAATCCCAGGAAAATTCAGGGTCGGTTGGGGGGGAGGGGGAGGTAGCGGACAAATCATTCTCGTACCCATTCGAGGAGAGGGCAAGAGAAATGCGCGCAGTCATCATATCATTAATGATTTTAAGAGAAATTGTGGCTACGCGAAAAATGAAGCATAAGATTGTTTCTGGGAATGGCGGGAATGTAATTAAGATACTGATAGACCTTATGGAAGTTGCTGTTTAGCTCTGCTTTAGTCTTGATATGGAAGTTATCCGTGATGTAATGCTTTTTACGTACTGCATCATTGTTCATCTATTGACGTTTTTAATGCTATATATATGTATACAGATTGCGAAAAATGCTGACGGAAGAATCCAAAATCGAAGTATGTCGTGAAAAAATCGTTAAGGTCTTGGAAGAACTCCAAGCACAAGCAGAAGTAGGACTTTGTTTTGTGGGTATTAAACAATGATTCCTCTATCATAAACGAGTAAAAGGTGGTAATTAGAGACTTATTCCAGACTTATATCACATTGCAACTCTATTCATCTGTTTTACCTATAATAACTTGCTGCTTTATATTCATGTCTGATATTAAAAAAATACTCTACTGTCTCTTTGAGATTGCTACTGAAAATGTCATTATTAGTAGAAATCTCAAAGGAACAAGTGCGTATGCTTTAAAAATGCCGTGTTTAACTAGATAGATTACTCATGTCAAAAATCTAACGAAAAGGGTGTTTCGAGAGAAGTTGAAAAATGTCACATAAGTATCATTAGCCTTGTATATTCGAAACATTACATGAATACATGGTAAAGTGGCTATATTGATGTTGATGAAAGGAGTTGAGATAAACCACCTACCGAGGTCTCAGGCACTTGGCTCAACTTAAGGGGGTTCAAGTTTTCATGGTGATTTCTTTCTTGTCCCGTTTTTTTACGATTATCGTAATCCTCACCTGAAACTTCGACTGTATTGAGAAAGTGTGATTGGAATATAACCTTTTCTTTATCATAGTGTAGGCGAGGGAAAGAGAAGCCTAGGTGAAAATCGAATTTGTTTTTCTTTTTTTTAGAAAAATGATAGTTACTCTCCTGCAGTGGCAGATCTACGGTTTGGAGTCCTAGGGACACCAACTAATGGATGACATTTCGGCAGAGTTTTATTGGTAAATTTAACAATTATTTTATCCTTACTTGCTAAAATTTAAATACAACACACCATAAAAGGAAATGGAACAAAATAAGTTAACTGACATAATAAAAAAGTGAGATAAAATAAATAAATAAGATAAAATTATTAAAATGAGAGAGTATTTATCATCAAAAGATTTCATGAGTATTAATTTTACACTTTAACTCTTACCAATAAAAAATCTAGTTTGAATTAAAAAAAAAACGGCTAGAAACACGTAACCCTGTATGCTCTAACATAAGTACGCTATTGACTCTCCAACTACGATAAGATTGGATCGTTAACTTAATAGCAAAGCATATAAGCATTTTTTTTGTTGTACAAAACACAAGCAGTGAATCCACACGGAAAATAACGTAACGATGACGATGACAGTGTTGTTTTATCATGTATTTTGATTTGACTTTTTTAGTCGGATATGCTTTATGCGCCCATTGTTGACATGACGCGCTTCATTTGTTTCATAACCATTCGGCGTGTAATAAGTGTTTGTACAACAAAAGATTAAAAGCTTTCTAGAAGTTCATGCGCAAACGCCAATACCTAATTAGTAATTAATCACATATTCCCTTTGTCTTTTAAGAGTTTCCTTTATTTGATAAAAAAAATTCATTAAATTGTTATAAAAGGCAAACTCAAAGGGACAATGTAGTTTATATACGATGGTGCTTTTATTACGATATTTATAAACGTTTGATTCACCAAGTACCTTTTAACAAGAAATATAATCACGAATAATCTTATTAGATTTTGTCTAAAAATATATGAGAATACGGACTCCATGTATAAAATCGTCTCACCGAGAAACGATCTCTCACAAGAGTATTCTCAACAATGAAAGCTTCAAAACTAAAAAAACATCATTCCGATTACCAATATTTAGGATCGGATATCAAACAATCAAAGCCATAAACTATGTTCAATACACATTATAGAGGCAAAGAAGAAAAGTAAAACTTATAGAGGTATACATTAGTTAGGAAATTTTATGTCCATGATGTACTGCGAAAAAAGGTCATGAAACCTGTCCTGTGAGAAGACAATAACATGCAGTTTGCTAAATCTAAATATCACAAACTAATATACACTCATACTTAAGGGTATCACATGAAATACAAACCCTTGTTAGAAATGAAAAAACCCAATTCAGAAGAGTCAAATTCTTCATATTTAGCTACTCAATTAATCACTTCCATGCTGATGCAACAACTAAACTCTTGTCTTCCCATCCAAAATGAAGGGCATCCATCATCACATTCAACTTGTACTTGTTGCAATATTGTGATACAATAAGTTCCCGAATCATTTCGTTCACATTTTGCTTCAACGGGCATGATCTAAAACCCGCCATCTGCATCCTTGCTCTCCATTTCCCCGCAACTTCATAACGCTCAATCCGCTCTTCCCCTTCACAAGCAATGATATTCACGATGTCCCGTGCAAGACATTGTTTCTCGACGTTGATTCTTTCCTGGCTTTCTCTCGGGAGAGTGGCATCAAGAGACTCGAAAACAGCGGAGTAGTAACTGTATACCTCCGAAAATCTAGAGAGAAACGGAGTGGTGTTTGTGTTGACATCTTGCTCGACAACGGTTACTAGTTTTGGGTTTAGGCTTTTGATCATACGAAGAAGTTGATCACGGATATTGACGGTGGAGACGCTCTCATCGGGTAAGTGGTGGAGCAGGAAAGCAAAGTTTACGACTAAGGCTTCCCCTGCTCGACAATCTAACATTTCCGGGGTAACAAGTGGTGTTCTTGACGGTATAGCTTTGAACTCAAACTGCAATTCGTTGATCTCGGCCAATGCCTCGAGTCTTTGGCCAATGTTTTTTAAACCACCAATTGGGCGCTGCACGGATTCAGGATCATCGACACCCGTCAACCTCACTTGGATCGATTTCCCACGTTGTTTAGCAAGGGATCGTATGAGATTTATGTATTGGTTTCCTTGATTAATATCGAAATCGATAATATGTACCTTCTTATCATACTTAATTGCCTCCATAATCGCTTCGTTTGCTGCCATAAACCCAAACTTGAAACACGGACATACCTCAAAGAGTACCTGCATCGCAGCAAGCTTTTCAAAAGAAGGCGGCTCCTTGCATCTCAGAGCTTTATACAAGACTTTACCGGATGAAGCCAACCGAGCAGCGAGGCCTTCTACCATATAGGCTGCAATTCTCTGCGAAGGTTCCCCTTGGATCGAAACCATCTGCCTGAGCTTATTGATCCTTAATGCCGCTTCCTCGAAATCACCCTCGGAAATAATAGCAGCACAATCAAAGAGCAACTCTTTAGTACTACGAAGAGGTAGCGATTCGTCCTTGTTGCTAATGCTGCTTAAGTTAGAAGATTCCGAAGATGTTGACTCTTTCGGGGAGTCATGATCCATCATGTTCCGTAACGAGCCAGCCCAATCTACATCTATCTCCATGCTCGTCTCGGGGCCCATAACAACCTCATCCACTCCGTCTTCCTCTTCATCGAGGAGGGCGTGCTCCAACTCCTGAAGCTTCAGCTTCACCATACCTTCATCGTATTCAACCGCTTCGGGACTCTGGCTTATAAAGTATTCAAGTTCGTAATTTGTTGCACATGACGAGTCACATTGGTTTCCAGCAGCGCTTGGCGGGTTGATTAGTTCTCCCGAGGGAGAATTTACGAAGAACTTTGGATCATAACAATAACTTGGACTGCTGAAACTTTCGGTAGCGTACTTGATCTTGTGCTTTTCAGACCCATATAATTGGTTCGACAAACCCGAGCTGTTATTACCTCCTTGCAGTGCACAAAGCCTCGGACTTCCATATGTTGTTGACATATTTGTTGACCTAACTAAAACTATGATCAATATTCTCGATTCTTTTGAAGAATTTAAGAGTTCTCAAGATAAAAAAAACAAGATTAGCTTGTAAACACGAGACGGAAGACCTAATTCCGTTATGATGTATAAGCCCGACTAAAAGTTGTTGCAGTATTCATGCTGCTCTGAGTTCCCTGTAAAAAACAAGGATAATAGAATTCATCAAGAATTATGCTTCTGGAAACTTGATTTAATAATAAATAGGCAAAAGGCAATTTCAAGTAATTTAAAACCCTAGAAGTTGACTAGAATCTAGGGAAGACTTAGTCTATCACAAGATGTCACTGCTTGCAAGTTGTTGCACAGCAATGAATATGCAATCATCAAGCATGGGATAAGCAGAAAATTAGTCATTTTCGAACAAATAAACGTCGAAAGAATAAAACATCTTCAAAGACCAAAATTCAACTCCTACGTTGAGATTCCCGCAATCCTGTCTCCGAACATGTTCATTACTCGAGAACAACTAAATTGGACGATCCTAAGCGATGTAATGGGACATATCAAAATCACTTAGATTTGCTGCACAAAACATAATAACTTCTCTAAACGGAACAATTATTCGAAACTAGCCAAAATGATCCAAGTTACAAGTAGACGACTTACAAGGAATAGAAAGCACAAATACTTATTCCAATAATTGAAAGTAATTAATTGTGTGCAGGATCAGTGAAACGTATTAGGATACTCTCGATTACTTTTCTCTATCACCCATGCTAGGATTTTGACACCTATTTTAGAATAAAAAAATAAAATCTCGAAATTCCCCCTATTTTCCTCCATCAAACATTTCTAACCATTAGATTGAGTAGTGGACGCTCCATTACATTTTAAGTAAGGAGAGATCCTAACTCTAGTGAAACACATACTTGGTACTTGCATTACAATTTACACACGGTACGATACGAATCCAAGTGCTGGACTTCCCTTTTAAAGCAAAAATTTCCATAAATTTGGTTCAGTTAAGTGCACTGTCACATGATTCACTAATCTCTTTGCGAATCACAAATCAAAAAAGCAAATTATGATCGATTTTGGGCTACTTTAGTTCATTTTGAGTAAATCATGAATCCAAAAAGCGAATTAACTGGCGTTTCATGTAATACTAGTTAAGTCTCTAAACCAACAAATTGATGTGTCCTAAAACCCAAAAACCCGAAAACCCAACAACCCAACCAAACAATAGTTATCAGATAAACCAGAAAATCCAAAAGAAATCTCAAGCAAGAAACCAATAAGCACAGCTGGTTCAAAGAACACATGATCAAAAGTTTTATATTTTGATGGGGGATCTGAATTCTTCATACAAGATATTAGATAATTTAAGAAAAAAGATTGAATTACAAAGATTATTAGATAAACACCACCATAAAGACATAAACAACAGCATGCAAGAATCTATCAATAGCCATACACAAACAGAATTCATAAAGGAGAGGGGAACTACAAGTAGATCTATGAAAAATAAACACAGAACAAAAACATGCAAATCAAAAAGTTATACCTGAATCAAGAAACAAACCCTAAATTTGTGAAGCAAATAGGAGTATTACACAAGAATAGATGGGAACCTGCAATGAATATTAAAAACCCAAATACAGATAAGCATCCCAATTTAAAACAGTTTTAGGCCATTAATCACTAGATAACACAAAACCCCCAACCAAAATTGACCAATAAAATTTGCAATTACCTTAAATAAGTCCCAAAAGTTTTGGGTTAGGTATGCTACAGAACCAAAAACAAGAACTAAATACAAAACAGCAAACTTTCCAATAAAAAACCCATGATTCTTTTATAGATATAAGCAATTCAAACACAACATTGACGACAAAAATGATGAAAAATAATGGGAATTAAGCGGAATTTAATAATAATTAACAAGAAATTTCAAAGCTTTCTTAATTACCCAGTTCAATGGAATATGAAATTGAAACCCCCAATTGGTTAGATGTGATGAAAAAATCAAATCTTCTGGAATTTAACATGAAAAGTGGGGCAAAATGCCAGAAAGTTGTGAGAAAATGCTTACCCAAAATTCTCCTATCTTTCCCTATCTATTGTACTTAATTTTCCTTTTTATTAAAAACAATTTCTGTGTGCTGATTATTTGTCTGCATTCTTACCACCCACTTTTCTGACTAAATGTGTTTGTGGGTTGTTGTAAAAGTCTTCCTCCTATATTATTAAATCATGACCGTTAATTTCTTTGATTGATCTTACTTGTTGCTTAGATAGATGATGGGCCATAGTTATGCACTATAGAGTACTTGTACAACTTTTATCAGAGATTTTTTGGTCAAATATGAAAAAATAAAAATTAAAAAATTCCCACTTTGTCAAACCAAAATGATAAGTCATTATCTTGTTCTAGATAGACTTCAAAATTAGTATTTGAAGGATGGGATTACAATGATAATGAGTACTTTATATCCATTAGAGTTAGATAATAATTTATTCAATATAGATGACCTTAATAAGTGATATAGTCATTGACAATTTCTCCCCCATTTAGTTAAAGTTAATGATAAACTTCTTACTTTTGTTAGTTAGTGTATATTTGATAATATAGTAACTAGTCGATAACACGTATTCTTGTGGGAGACAATATTATTAAGAGATCATATTTAAATGGATCGATTTATCATATTTTAAAAAGATGATTTCTCAAAAGTTACTGAGTCAAGAAAAATGATAATGGAAATATTAGGTGTTGTTATTATGGACTTAGAATTTGTTTAGCCAATATTAAGATGTTGATGATTAATATTTTTAGTAATCACAGTATTTTGACTTAGGAAACATAATCCTTACTTGAATTGAAAATCAAAACTCAGACAAATCTATCTATAACTATTACTAAAACAAAACACTGCTGATGTCATCATCTTTTAAATTTGCTTACATGTCACTTTCTCAATAAAAATTTTCCCTCTAAAAATCAATGATGATGTCATTGTATTTATTACTATAATATTATCTTTAACCATTTTATTTTCTAATTATGACTATAATACTATCAACATTGATTGAGCTTTTAAGTCATATTTTGAGATGGTTAAAACAATAACTATGAATTTATAAATTTTTTTGTTTAAACAAATATGTCAAAAAATTTTTATAAAACCGTGCATCGCATGGGCATTATCTAGTTTGTACTAAATCAAATCAATTTGATTTCATTCCACCTAATTCATTTTGAGTTCTCTGTTTTCATTTAACAATTTTAATATTGACTTTATCTAATTTTTTAGGCCCTAATTCCAAGCTTTTAGTGTATGAGTTATTTATTTTGTAAATATTATGAAAAATAGAAAAATATTTAATGAAATAAGTTCAATTTATACCCGTTGACCTTACTTAAATTTAATCTGTTTAATTAAATGTGGTATATATGTTTTAAGTGTAACATTTTGACTGTAACCTAACTTGTTTTAATACACATCATCACCATCATCATTATTACACCCAATATATCCCACTTATAAGAACTATGATTAGAGTATGGGGAGGGAAGGAAAACACTAATTCATACTCATGAATGAGAGTACGGGGCCAAAGAGTCTCTCGGCTCAAAAAACCTTTTTGAAACACAGATTTAGTTAAATATAAACTTAATTAGATTAAAATTTTCAACTCAATATTTCATATTAAATTCAGATCGGATTATTTTTCATTCAGCTAATCTCTTGAGAGACTGTCTTTCTGAGAGACGTCTCTCAGGCCCAATTCATTAAAGCTTATTGCATACATTTATTCTACATTTTCCTAATGGACCAACCCAATTAGAAATGGTCTCTCAAAAAGACCGTCTCTCACAAGAATTTGTGTTTTTCATTAGGTGGAGAGCACCCCCAAGTAACCCACGCACATGTACTGGGCTGTGTCATGACATTGTGGCCCATCTTGTCTCAAGCTAGTACTTATTATTAGGCTTTTTAGTCGTCTCTGTTACTCAATGGATAATGGCCCAATAAACTTTTCATATTTCCCATCAAATTTACATAAATTTTTGTGAGAGACGGTCTTTATGAGAGGCCATCTCTAATTAAACTGGCCCATAAAGAAAAATGTAGAGCAAAAGTAGATATTAAGCTTTAATGAGCTGGACCTGAAAGACGTCTTTCAGAAAGACGATATCTCAGGAGACTAGCTGTCAAATTTAAGTGTAAATCTCTAGTGAATGTAGAGCATAACCAAATTAGAAAGTATGGATGAGTGCAAATAGTTATCTCTTTTATTATCAAAGTTATTAATTTTCTAATTGAAAAGTCTCATTTATTTAATTTTTTTTATTAAATCTACTCATTTTTCTTTAATTGAATAAGCTGTTTTTATTTTCTAAATCAGTCCATGTTTGTCGCATAATGTGTTTATCTCATATAATTCATTCTCAACTAATTGAAACTCAATAAAATTATTATGTGCCTGATAATAATAGACTTAATTTGGCCTAAAAGGAAATTTCAAGGTATAAAATTATTACATAATTAAATAATTATCTATATTCCTATTATATTATTATCTTATCATATGACTGACTTTAAACCTTAAAACATTCGTTTAAAAAATTTTATTTATTTATAATTTCTCTTTGAAAAATGATGATCTTGAAAAATACGTAAAGATTGTATTGAAAAAGTCCCCATCTTATTGTTATATTTCACCTCAATGATTTGTGACTGAAAAGCAAGGGTATCTTGTTAGTGGTCTTATATAGTTATCACTAATCTTTTGACAAGAGAACCATATTAAACCTCGTCTACTACTTGCTTTAGTAGAGGGACATCCGAGGTCAAAATTGACAAATTTTTTAAAAATTTTACGTATTTATAATTGATATTTTTAAGTCTCACTATTATATATATATATATAATACGCTTTTTATTTTTGAGAGTTCTGTACAATCAGACATGTTCTACGTACTTAGAAGTTTGCTAGCTATTAGAACGATTTGTTTATTACCGCTTCTTAATGTAAGGTTTCGACTTCTGTACATATGTCTAACTGCAGCGCTGTTCCTAATAATTTTTGGGCACTAGGTGAAATGTAAAAAAGGTCCTTAATAATGCGCTTAACTAAGAATCCTAATGTTGTAAGTTTTATTTATGCTAGATGCTACTTATGCAAATACTAATTTAATTATAAGGATTTTAACTCAATTTGGGCCCCTTCATGAACTGGGTCCTAGGCGGTTGGACCTCAAAACTACCCTCAGAAACAACCCTGCTTCTAAGTAGCATTTCTAAATCCCGTCTCGATGGAAGCCACCTAATGACATACTTCCTCCGTTCCGAAATACTCGCTACATTTTTGTTTTGGACACTATTCATCGTTCAAGTTTATTTTACATATTGCGACTAATGTATAAGAAAAAATATAGTCAAGTGAGATCTTGTTTGAATCGTCTAATCCCATACTTTCATAATATCAATTTTTTATTTTTTAGACTTGTATAATTTAATATATAAACGATTAAAATAACGCATTGAATTGCGTAAAAAAGTGAAATGTAGTAAGTATAGTGTAACAGAGGAAGTACAAAATAAGTTAGCTATTATTATTAGCTAACTTGTCATTCTCTAACAATTACTATTAGTAATTCTTAGTTATCCAATTGGTCCATGACATGTCACCCACTTTCACTAATTATATGCTAAAATAAATAATTACATATCCACTACTTGTAACAAAACATATATAATTTTTTAATTTATTTTGACTAATTCAAAATATTATTTTATGATGGATTTATTGAAGTTAGTTTAAATAGGGCATGAAAGAAGACAAATAATTCCACAAACATATTCTTATGGGGCACTTCAGGTAATTCTCTTATACGTCATTTACATAAAATCTAAGTTTCATCTGAGAACCGTTGATTTTTGTATTTTTGTTGTTAGGCCATAAATTGACAACCGGCCACGATTAATTTGGCCTGTTCAAATCAACAATGATAGTATCCAAATGGACCAAGTAAATTATTACAGCTATAAAAGCTTACATAATTAAGTAGTTTTTTGAACACTTAATTGTGGTGCTCATCTTTTGATACTTGTTTTGTATATCATAATAATATTCCTTGGTTAATTATGGATTTGGATAACATTTTTAAACTACCTAGTTCGGGTAAAAATCAAGGTCATTTTTTTGTTTTTATATTTTTAGGACTGTTCATGTATAAATTAAAAAATGATACATGCTATATTATTTAAAATATGATCATATTAAAAAGGTAAAGGTAAAAGACCTTTTCGGTGTCTCGCACAAGGCAGGGTTTGAGTGGGGGTTTATTTTTTTTCTTGAAAGATGCGGACAAATCATACCCGTACCCCTAAGTAGGAGTGTTCACCGGTCCAAATTTGGACAGGACCGGACCGGAACCGGTTGGATCGGAAGACCGGAATCTCAAATATGCTCAGACCGGAGACCGGACCGGTTCCATCCGGTATGTTCCGGTCTAACCCGGATTTAAAGAAAATTAATTATTATAAAATTAAAATATTTGAATTAAAAAATTATTTTGTGTTGGAAATAAAATATTTAAAGCCCTTTAAATATGTATATTATACATAATAATCGTAAATATTATTCCCTTTCAAAATCACTTTTATGTATATCCGGTCTCATCCGGTCTCATAATGCACACTCCTACCCCCAAGGAGGGAGTAATGAGAGATGCGTACAGTCAAGAAATTCTCTAATTAATACCTGCGTCCAGAGGGGTTCGAACCCCAAACTTTCTGATCCACATGCAGATGCTTTATCCATTGAACCAGAAGCGCTTTTGGTTAAAATATGATCATATTAAAATGTATTAATATAGTGAGTTATATGGACTTACATATAATATTTGATGGGTAAATTTTTCTAATACGATACTATTTTGGGTTAGAGTAAACCTCCTCAAGTGTGTATGCAAGTGAACACGTAGTGTTCATATGAATGAATCCATGAGGCGATTATGTGAAGACACCTCATACTAATTTCGAGTTAGATCAGAATGTTTATCAATTCTCACATTTTTTCGTTATAAAACTGGCTATGTACGCTTAATATACTTTTAAAAAAGGAGAAATTATATATATTTCCTATATATATTTCCTTTGAAATTTAGCTTATTTATATACAGAGGCACATAGTCATCTCAAGAAAAGTAGAAGTTGTACCCTGGACAAATAAGAAAGTACACTTTTGGATTTCAATTTTTGTTGCTGTTAGTGTTGGCCGTAAAAAAAATTGACCTAATTAGATTTTATTTAAATGATGACATTTAATAACCAATTGAAATCAAATCAAAAACATTTAATAACCAATTAATCGGATTTCAGTACAATATTTTATCTAGTGTTCCTGACCCTAGACTTTATATTCTCAATTCAAATTGTTTACCCCAGACAATATAGATATTTGTCTTGGGTCAAAAGTTAGAAAAGGGTCTGATACCTTAATTCAACAATGTTATCATGTAGGACGTTGAACATCGCTCGTAAAATTGTAATTTTACTTTTGCTAAACACCCATCAAAGACATAGAAATGAGTGTTTTGTTTTATTTTGCAGAGTTTATAAAATATCAAAAACAACATTGATCTTTATATCATAATTTGTCTTAATTGATATAATATTAAAACTGTCTTATACAACAATTTGTATATAGAATAAATTTTAAAAAAATGAAGATATCATCTCAAGTCTTGATATATCACTATCAAGTAAACCAATAACTAAGCTAGGAAACCCCATGCATATAAAATATTGTAAGTTGAACATCCATATAGGTGGATTGCTAATTAACTACATTATACTATTAAATAATTAAACTATTAATTGGTTGCATAGATTGTCCATTTGTTCTATGAATTTCTATTGAACCTTATATAACCATTGATTGTTTTCTAGCATCAATGACATCTTTCATAGAATTTTTCCCAGAAGAAAGCCTTTTGTGAGGAACTACTTTTATAATATCCTTTCTCAGAAAAACATCAGATTTATGACTTTTAACTAGTAAGAGTGCACAATATTAAAAGGTCTGTGTGATATCAGAATTTTAGGTCAGGGTTAATCGAAAATTTCCATATTAATATCATAAGACAATTTTTACTTGAAGGGGTACAGTCTAAATTGCCAAGAAATAATATCGATAGTGAGACCGACATGATTTGTAACTTCAACGTAGAGTTAAGATATTTCATGAACCAAATACAATTATTTTTGATGGTAAACCAAGATCGATCTTCGGCCACTAATAACTATGTCACTGCAAGAATGCTCTCATGATAAGTCATCACAAATAGTGTGTTAAGAGTTATCTAAATCTGCACCAACACATATTTAATTTGGACTAGGTTACGTTTAGTGTGCATTATACATTGAGTTTAGAATTTCAGCTCATTATTTTGGTGCATTATAATGAGTCTTATATATTTAGTTCAATTCAGTTGAAAAGAATAAACCTAAAAGTTATGGTGTATGTATATACCATCAAAAAAGTTATATAGCATTCCACACTCATAAGTGAATTGTGAAAAAAAACATAGTAAGAGTAATAACTACCTTATGAAAAGTTATAACTACCCAAAAAGCAGAATACCAGCGTGTTTGGTGTAGAAATTTAAGTAGTTTTTAGTGATTTTTATTAATGAGAATGAATACACTAATTTAATTATCACAACTCAATAATGTAGTATTTTAATTAGTGTGTGGTGGTGAAAATAATTGTTTTTAGAACGTTACAGATTGTAGCATTCTAAAATCAAAAGTAATTGTTTATAATGATCATTTCTCTACATTTATCTCAACAAATTATATTTAAATAATTATTATTGCCTCTACTTTCACCAAATGTACACAACTAAATTATACAATTGTATATCTTCGACTAATCGTCATTCGAACAGTTACCACTAAAAAACTCTTTAATTTATGATGAAATAATAATTGAAGTTTTATTAATACTCATATATATATATATATATATAAGTAGCTATAAAATTTAAATTAAAAAAAAAATTATTTGCATTTTAAAAATTAAAAAAGAAATTAAGTGTTGTAAAAATGTAAAAGGGAAAACAAAACGAAGTACATATATAAGAGGTCATGTGGTCCATTAGAACACTAATTCTTTTTGAAACAAATAGAATTAAAAAGGCAAGTCATACCCTCAATTATATAAGTTATGAGTTGTCAATCCCCATTCTTTGCATCCCTTAAAAATGAGTAAGGACTCTAAATAGCAAAAGAAGGCTTAGCTTACATAGGATTATTTAATGAAGACAGCATCATATTCAACTACTTTGTAACAAATTGCATTTATGTTTAGGGAAATAATAACATCCTTTTTATGATTTCACCCATAAATGAATTATCAAAAAAAAAATAATGATACAAATATTCGTTTTTTCTGTTTATTTGAGATTGCTGCTAATAGTGATGTTTTATAGTTATATTTGTGAGGAAAAATTTCACTATCAGTAATAGTTTCAAATGGATATAAAAACGTCACTCATCATCATCATACTCAGTGTATTCCGCTCATAGAAAAACTATGATTAGGGTCTGAGGAGGGAAGAACGACGACAACTCATACCCATAAAGAAGAGTGTGCTCAAAGAGTCTCTCGGCTCGAGAATGACTTTCCAAGATAGAGAAACCTGCAACTTACAAATAGAATAAATAGAATACATATAAATAACTAAATATAAGGGTAAAAGTAAAAAAGAAGGAAAAGAGCGATAAATAAAGGTAATGAACAGAGACAAATTAAACAAAGGCCGAAAGGGACGAGTTTAGTAATCTAGAACGTGGATATAAATACATCACTATCAGTAGTAATTTCAAACAGATATAGAATAGAAGTATATTATTACTATTTACTAGTGTTGGATGATTAAATGTATTCTGCATACACTACTATTAGTAGTTTATACTGTAGTTGTTAAAATGCAGTTTCTGTTGAGATGAAATCCTCTTCGGGATTTGTTCATTGCTATTTTAAGAGTTGTGATTGAAAAAATTGGCCAACTTAACTCTATACCTTGCTCCAAGGGATATTTGTTTGTTTATAGAAGTACATTTTGGCTATAACACAGTTATCTTTGCTACCAAAGAATTTGACATAATTATTAACACTACAAAAGTACGTACAAATAGTGACTTAAACAGGTTTAGCGACGGTAGGACGACGACCTTTTTCTTGTCGTCATTTAGGTGGTCACTAAATTAAAAAGCGACATCAGCGTGTACGAAAATAGGCGATGATCCATCTCATCGCTATTTTCCAGTAAACTTTTAAACATAAAATTAAATAAAATTTTGAGAAAATGGGCAACGACATAGGGGCGGTTGCCGGGCCGTGGCCATTTTGACAACTAGAACTATGAAATGTTTTATGGTCGCAATGTTAAATTTTTTTAGTGTAATAGGAGAGTAACACACTTTAAATTATGTGAAAAGTATTATGAAAGAAAACAAAATTTGTAGATTAGAATTTAAAAATGGGGTAGAGACCATTTTCATAAAAAGGTAATATAGGCAACAAAAAAAATCTAAAGGTGTAAAAATAATAAATAAATTTTTTTATTTGTAACAAGAAATTTCTCTTTTTCACAAAACTACATCTAAACTATACTTCTATATGAAAAGGCATTAATGTGTAAAGTATATTTGAAAAGGCATTAATGTGGGTCAATATTACATGTAAAATTCATGACATGGAGAAAATATATAATGTATACATGTATTCAAAGACAATATGGATAAAAATTTAAATCGATAGAGGCATAAATTTGTTATATCTTTTATAATATTTTTCAATAAAAGCGCTATTAAGCTAGTTAGTGAGACGAGGAATTGAAATTTCAGCGTATAATTAATTTTTTTATCATGTTGTCATGTTGGCTTCAATCTATGCCAAGCATTTATGTAAACTGAAAGTTAAACCAATATTTAGAGTTTTAAAATGTGAAACATCTTAAAACAATCTTAAAGCGAGATATTTTTTAAGAAGTTCTTATTCTAAAAATAATTAAAAAATGATTTTCATACTAATATAGTATTAGTATGAAAGGATGAATTGTCTAAAGTGTTAATTAGTTGTGTTATGAATAAATGAGGTAATATTCATGTACAATGTACTTGCATACATCTCAATTACTAAGATCGAGTATAATTGTGGGAAGAGTGTAACATTGTAGTGCAATAAATAGGAGTATAAAGACAATATTTTGGTAGGAATTAATGGTTGTTACTCTTTAGAGCTTTTAGTTGAAGTACATCACCTTTGCCTCCTACACTGATGGAAAACCCAAAATAATGCTTACTTAATGTTGTCGGCCATGATGACCGATCTGTCTCTTTGCGGTTGCTACTGAAAGTTAATAAAGGAAAATATTATTGTCGGTAGCAATTTCGAAGAGACATAATATTCTTTAAAGTTTCACATTGATTTTTTTTAATTATAGGTAGACAAATATAAAGGGATGGGTTAAACGAGAATCAAATTTAGAATCTTACATAAAAAAGATACTTACTCCGATTGAGATAAAATTAAATTCTCTTTCACATTGATAAAATGCAGCTATTTCTCCGTCTTGGTTTATATTTTTCCTAGACAACTATTACGTGCTATAGACATATACTAATTTAACTTAATGGAGAATAATGTATTCTAAAAGTTAGTTAAAAAAGATGATTATCTCAGTTCAACTAAAAGTTTAATTTGATGATTAATGAAACACTAAGATATGTTATATACTTTATCATGCACCCTCACACAAGAGGTTTTTTTGCTAAAGGTGTAAATACATTAATACACACTCTTCTCGTGCATAGTTTTATACGTTCCAAAGTAAATAAGATTCAAACTTGTGACTCTTTTGTTACGTTGGCTTCTGATATAATTATCATATCAAATTAAAAGTCTAAGTCAATAAATGCTTATAAAAGTCATATATGCTAATGGTAATTATTAAAGCTTTAAGTAACCTGAATTTCGATGGCTTTGATCGGAGATGACCCGTTAAACTTAGAATTTTCCTTTGAGGCTTTAAGTTACATGTATTTTAAAATATGAATTAAAATTTTTGAGTTTAAAAATAAAATAATTAATTAATTTTAAAAAAAGAATTTTTAATTAAAAAATTTAATTAATTTCAAAAATTGAATTAAAATTAAAAAAATTAAATAGCATATAAAGGGCAATTTTAAAGTCAAAGGTCACCTACAGTTCGTCAAAGGTAATTCTAAGTTTAACAGGTCGTCTTTGACAAAAGCCACTAGAGTTCGGCATTTCGACTACAAGCTTTGATATTTTCGTGGCCATAAACTTCCAACAATGATGACAACTTTCAAATAGGCACATTGAAGTTTTACCAATGTTCGAGTCTTAAGAAAAACCTTAATTCTATGGTGTGGTCCAATAACTCTACCATTAATAATGACTGAAAATAAAAGTTGAAATAGGTAAATTTATATGTCAATGTGAACCTTACAAGATACAAATTAAATATTCGATCGAAGTTAGAGTCAAATATTATATCAGAGTTAGAGTTGGAGTCGAGTCGGAGTGTCAAACTTCAAAGATAGTACATAATCGAATATGTTTTCCTCGATTAAATTATTTCTCGGATTAAGTCAGACTTAGATCAGATTTAAAACGAGTAAATACCATTTCTAATACCAAACGTGAGGGTCAATGTGTTTAATTTTAAAAAAGTTTTCATACGTATATTTGTTACCTTTTGATACTCCAAAAATAACTTTGTTAGAGAAATAAAGTTTTACCATGTGCATTAATATATTATTTTTAAAATAAAACTTCTCATATTTCTTATAATTATAATATCAAGTCATAGAATACTCATATAAGTTCCAACAACATATACATTATCTTCAACGAAATCACAATACTATAAATTTGACGAATTCTCAACATTTCTAACAGTGCCACAATTTACACATATTTCATAAAGTAATAAGAAAGGGTATATACATGTATATGTCTAAATCCTAAAGTGATTGGGCAACACAACCCTTTAATTGATGGATTATACATATTCTTAAACGAGAGCATTTAATGCTGAGATCATTTTTATTAGAATAACACATGTATATTTAGTGCGTTACAGTGATTATTTATGATTTTAATAATCAATTACTGAAATTGACTAATTATATGAGCATGGATAATCTCATAAAAGACGAATTCGAAGGATTAAGGTAGTATCAAAGGAAAAATTTTTGTTTACTCAACGGGTAAACTTCCCACCTAAACTAGTATTGAAGATATAAAAATAATATTTATTTATTCTTCATCAACTGCCCATCAATAACATATATTTATATTTAATTATTTATCAACTAATCATCAATTACCACCTCACGCAGGTAAACTACTCGGTGGATAGATGTAGCTAAGCTCAGTATCAAATCAATTAAGAAATTGATTTTATACCCACTATGACTTGCTGATTAATTAACTTACCCTCACATAAGAGTAAAATCATGATGTTTAAGCATAAACTATTTGTAATTAATTGAGGTTTAGTTGACAAGTTAAGTGTTTAATTTCGTGGGTTATGAAATCTTAATCAGTTAAGAAACCAACTTTTATTCTTACATTAAAATAAGTGTCAATCCTACATTTGTGTTTGGGATCAAATGTCACTTCTAGAATACCCAAACATTTTGGTTATTGTTTTTATTTGACTTCAGATCTGTATAAAACTATAATTATATCCACAACAAGGTTTAGAAAAGCATATATTGTAGGACAAGTTTTTACCAACAATAATTCTTTTAATAGAATACCTAATTGATTTTAAAATGGGTAAACTACCTATAATTGTACAATTAGTTTTTGATTAACAAAGAATGTATCAAGTTTCTTGAACATAGTTTTGTTTATTTAGTTTGATTAATTATAATATAAACGCTCTGATACCATATCAAAAAAAACCAAATTAACCAAAATTTTAAGTTTATTATTAAGACTCTAGCTAAAATATATATGTTATACATTCTAATAAAATTAAACTCAAAATTTTACCATTAAGAAGAGAAAGGTTTGGACATCATACATAATATGTTCGGAAATTATATAAATGATATGGGGATGTGCAAACAACCACAGTCCACAAGGGAAGATTTAAAGTTAGAGCCAAATTTATACATCGTGACAAATTTGATAAGGTCCAATATAAATACTCCCTCTTTTGTTTGAATTTTTTTTTAATTTATATAAATAAATATTCTATTTAAGGAGAGAGAAATTTAATTAATATTTTGATACATATTTAGAAGATAAAATATATCCATATGAGATCTTGTTAGATTCGTCTTAATATAAACTTTTTTATTATGTATTTTTTACAAAATTTTATTATATATATTTAAAGATATTGAAGTTTAAAATTTGAATTGAAAACTGTGTAAAAAGTAATCGGAAAAAACAAAAAGAAACGGATGGGTATATTTTAAAATTCTATAGATATACTATACTTCTATGACCATCAATTTATGATAAATTATTTCTCATGTTTTAAAAAGCTATCACTATATAGATTTACTTCTAGCAATTTATGATAAACTAGTATAGAAACTCGTGCAATGTATGAATTTGTTAGTGCGAAATATATATAAAAACAATTTTAAATAATAATGTAAATACTGTATACTATCGTTCTTAAATTTACCAAATTCATGATTTTTTAAATTAAAACATAATTACTGATGTTTATTTTAATTATTTACCTGATACATAACTTTTTTTTCATTCAATTGAACATATTAAATTCGAAGTTAACAAAATATAATTGCTATAGTATATCATACAAATACAAATTTACCTAATTTAGTTTCAAACTTAAACAAAAATATTAGATTCTAAATTTGATATATATTTCCATGCCTCTTTACATGATGACACTTGGAATTTTTCAAGACTTTTATAGTATTGTATGATGCCTCATTACATGATGACACTTGAAATTTTCCAAAACTTTTATAGTATTGTATGATGATTGTATGATTGTATGATTAGTTCGCAGAAATGGTGTTATTAGAATAGTGTGTGTTAATTATATATACATTATTACGATTTGTTAGTTCTTTTACGCAACTATCCGTTCACTCCATTTTTTTAAATGATCATTGCATCTTTATTACACTCGATTTTATATTGTTGATTTTATTTTAAATATATTATATATGAGAGAAAAATTTTAAACATAAATTTTCATAAGTATAAAAAGTTAAAATATATTCATGTGACACCTGATTATATTTGTCTCGATATATAAAGTTTTACTATATATTTTTTAAAATACTTTTCTATATAGTGTTTATAAAGAATGAATATTAGACTATACTAATACCTTGTTATTTATTCCCATATCTTATATAGTTTAAGAATACAATTACTATGCAAATATCTTGATAAACATAAATTAATTGTACATTTCTTTTTATAAGAAGTATTGAATGCAATAGTATAGAGTTTAGGAATGCAATTATTTTGCAAATATCTTAATTTTCACAATAATTGTATTTCTGAACTATATAAAATATGAACATAAAAAATATTTCAATAAAATGTTATTATATATATTCTAATAATCAAAGTTTGAATTATACTTGAAAATTTGCATATAATCAAATATAATACAGTAAGTCTTATATGAGACCGTCTCACGGTTAGGAAGTTTTATGCATGGTTGTTCTTTGAAAATTCAATACAAACTTTAGATTCTCACACACAATGTACTGTCTACTCATTCATTATACTTTTTATTGAATTGTTTGGTTTCCTGATGTAATAATTTTATCTAATTTAGATTAATTATGTATGCCCAGTTGCCCACATAATTTAAATACTAAATTTTATTTCTTTTGTTACTTGTGTGTTAAATTAAAACCCATGCATCTTTTTGTTTTTTCAATAGCTAATTTATCAGAAATATACAACATTTTTTAAGTCCTGTGTTTATTATAATTTTCATGATTATAAATAATTTTAGAACATAAAAACTAGTAAAGGAAATAGTTTTTATTACCATATCAAAACTCTTAGGTTGCGTTTGGGAACATATATTTCATTTTTAATTGTAGATTTCAATTGTGGATTCATTAATTAAGAATTTGAGAATGACAAGGTTTGAGAAGTCATTATCAAATTCTCATTTTTAACCACTTTTATAACCATTGTGGATTTGGCTTAAATCCAAATTTCAAATTTTTTGATTTGCCAAACAATAAATTTAAGCCAATTCTAAATTTTCAAATGAAATCATTGTTCCCAATTAAGATGGCATAAAAATAATTCAGTCATCAATTACAAGTTAAAAAAAAAGGTTTTACACAAGAATTAGAAAACCTAAATTACTAATGACAAAGTGACAATAAAATGCAATATAATGATCATCTGTCATGATATGAATAAATAGAACATCAAAAAAAGAAACATGCCAACTATTTGGCATCTCTTTCATGAAGTTAATACAGCTAGTAGGCTATTTTCATCATCAACTTTTCCTAAATATGTAAAATACAAGGGATTATTCAACTGCACCTGTTTATCAAGTAGAGGCACTGAAAATGACCCTCACACTTACACACAGTCAAAACAGATCCGATAACATGATATTCACTCAACCGTGTAACTGACCTAATTTGACCCGACCCAAAAATAATTTTACGATTATGTACTAAAAATCAATATGGAAATAAATAATCAACCTGATTTAAATCGATTTGAAATACTTGATCTGAAATCAATCCGATGACCCGAATGGGCTGTTATCTTTTCTCTCCTACCAATGTTGATATCCACTTTATATTTGGGAATGTTTTCCTGCAACAATATTTCCAGAACCTTTATTTAATTCCAAATATATTATTTATCTCACCTAATTAACTCATACCCATATGAATATATTTAATATCTATAAGAATACACTTAGTAGGACTTCAATTATGAACCTAATTTAAATTTATGCCTTTTTGAATATTAATCATAGTTCTGTTTCAGATGGAATACATGTACCATTCTGGTACATATTGATGGCTACATTTCAATGTTAGCTGAATAATATTGACTGCAAGTTAAAGATAACTTTATGTACTGACCCAACTTACAAATGTTTCATATATGCACATGCAATTGCTGCTATTATCTTTTATTTTTATTATTATTATTATTATTATTATTATTATTATTTTACTTAAGATTGTCAAATTTTCTTTTTATTTTTATCTCGTCTGATCATGCTTGTTAAATTTGACTTTTTACACAATTTAATGTGTTATTTTGATCATTTATATTGAATTATGCACATAATAAAAATTATAAAAAGTTAATAATATAAAAGTATGCGATTAGACGATTCAAATTAAATTCCACTTGCTTATGTTTTGTCTTACACATTGAATGCACGTACAATATATAAAATAACCTTGAACAATGAATTATCTATATATATGTAATCTTAATGTAATGAATATTTCAGAATGGAGTAAAAAATGTTTTCATTTATGGAAATATTTTCTATATTTTTTTTTAATTCTCATCCAAACATTTTAATTTACTTTTAATATCGTCCATAGGATTTAAACGATTTACTATATCTTAAATGTTACAATTTATGTTAATTTACATTTCTTTTTGATATCCGAAAAGATTGAATAAAATAAATAAATAAATAAATATTTTTCGAAGATGTTGTGTTTCTGTTTGCATATTGAGGATGTTGCAAAATTCTTAAAGAGTTCAGTAATATTCATATTGCGCCCTGTCAATTAAAATAAATCTATCAAACGCGAATATAACTATGAAAGACCTAGTGCAAAAATTAAGCTCATTGAGGCATAATTGATGTTTTAGTAATTTGTATTTAGAGAATAATATAAAATTTTAGCCGAAAAAAATAATGGAAATATAGAGAGGGCAAATTTATGGATGAGATTAAAAATTAAAATAGGATGAGAGATCATTGTCAAACACAAAATTGTAGCATAGGTTTAAATTCCCAAAATAGAAAGTGTTGTAGCAAAGTCAAGGGAACAAAAAATAGTGGGGTGTATAGCAAATATAAGTGATTAGTTAGTAACTGATTAAAATGACTAATTTTGATTAGCTAATTACATTAATTAATCTGAGATGCGCTGCAAGGAGCAAGTTGTTCAATAATAATTTATTTATAAGAAAAGATTGTTTTGATAAATAAATTTTTCAAATACTAACTTTAGATTGTTTGATCATCCAATCATAACTTCATAAGTTAATCACAATAATTTTGAATTAATTTCAATTGGGATTTTAATTTTATTGTTTGCGTCTCCCTGCTATTTTAATCAAATATCTAATTTGTTTTTGGATATAATTTATCAATCACTCTTAGTTTGTATTTTTACTCTCAATCCGAAAGTCAAAACATAATCAATAATGATCTTGTTTGAGTCGTCTAAAGGTAAATTTTTTTAATATCAACCCTTTTATAATTTAAGCTATAAACAATAAAAGACATTAAATATTGAATCAGAACATGACAAGTTTGCAATATCAAATATAAAGGATACTTCCAGTATCCCGCACAAGGCAGGATTCGGTGGGAGATTTTTCTTTTTGCTGAAAGATGCGGACTTATCATACTTGAACCCCAAAGATAGAGTAAAGAGAGATGTGCGCAGTCAAGAAACCCCCAACTGATACCCACGCCCACTAAGGGTCGAACCCCAAACCTTGTGCTCCACATGCAGATGCTCTATCCATTGAGCCACAAGATCAAATGAGACATTTAATTAGTTAGAATTCAAGAGTAATATTTGAATTGTCCAAAGAATGTTTAATATGAAGTATAATTAGGAAATCACCAAATATGACATTATATATTAAATCATATATTTTAGAGTATATGAATTGAAATACCATATTGTAGATAATACGTTTAGCCGATAGTCATAAGATGATGCTAACAAACTGTATTTTCAACCTTAATGGAGGGAAATATTATAAGTTAGGAATGTGTGTTTATACTAACTAACCACAAGTACATGTATATCATTACAGGTTATAATCACACAATAAGATATATTCTGATTATATTTCTGATAGTAAGACTATCTCTATTAAAATGACCTATGCACATTTAGTATATTAAAATGAGTGTAATACAATTTTAAAGTATCATCTAAAGGAAAATGAGTTAATTATATATATTCATGGTGAGGCAGTCTCATATAAAACTAGCTGTAAAATAACAACAATATATAGGATGTAGAATAGAGGTGGATTATTAATTCCAATCAAGGTGTTATATTAGCAAAATAAGCTAGATAGAGTAGTTGAAGAATTAAGTTAAATGGAGTACATACCAACAACAACAAATTTTTCTTCATCCATCTCTAAAGATAGCAACAATAAGAATAAAAATAGTTATTAAAAATATTTTTTTCTTTTTTTTTTTTTTTGTTTCAAAATAAAATTTTAAAAAAGAAAATAAAAAATGTGTCGTGAGAAACCAACAAAAGTGACTGCCCATCCACAACCCTAAAAACCCCAACCTACTCACTTTCTTATTCTGTTAACCCTTTTTTTCTTCTCCCTCCTTTTATACCTTGCCCTGTACTTCTCTTTGCTGCTTCACTCAATAATATATTATTCTTCGTTTTTTCTTATTTAAAAGTCAAAAAATATAATCATCACAACCATTTAATTACATAATATATATATTTTATTTTTTGTTCTAGCTAATTAATTTATTTTAATTAAAAAATGGAGGATTCTTGTGGAAATTCTAGTGATAATGAGATGAGATCTTCAAGTAGCTGCCCAAGAGGCCATTGGAGGCCTGCAGAAGATGAAAAGCTACGTAAACTTGTTGAACAATATGGCCCACAAAACTGGAACTCCATAGCCGAAAAGCTTCAAGGAAGATCAGGTTTGTTTTTTTTTTAACTAATTAATCATCTTTCTTAATCCGGCCGCAACTTCATTATCTTCTTTGATAACAGTATTATGTATAAAGTATATATTATATTATGGAGTTTCAACCATCAGCTTAAGCTCTGATACCATATTAAGAACCGGAACTCCATAGCTGAAAAGCTTCAAGGAAGATCAGTTTTTTTTTTGACTAATTAATCATCTGTCTTAATCCGGCCGCAACTTTATTATCTTCTTTGATAAAAGTATTATTTATAAAGTATATAATATATTATGGAGTTTCAACCATCAGCTTAAGCTCTGATACCATAATAAGAAACTAACTCAATCTGTTGTCATTTAACCTAAAAATAATCATAAACTATATTTGTGGGATATTTTATTGGTAAGATTATGATGATATATTTTTTTTAATCCTTGTTGAATAATGTTTTGAGCCAAGTAATTAAGTTTAATAGTTAAGGATTAGTTAGGGGTATTATGATTTTTTTTGTTTTTTTAAATAAAGAAAATATTGAAATGGACATAAGATCAGATTTTTGGGGATTCTTGTATTTTCAATCTAGTTATTCTTCATTTAATATGAATATACTTTTATATATATGCATGGAGAGGATCAGAAGAAGTAAGTTTTAAGCATCAATAGCTAGGTTTTTAATTAGGATATATACTTCTAGTGAAAATGATCCTTAATTTTAAGAAGTAAAACTAAAGCATCCTTTTCTTTCAAAAAAAAAAAAATAATTAAAGCATCCTTAGCTTGGATTAATGAAATTAATTTTTTTTAATTTAAAATGTTATATATTGTTACTTAAAGCATTAATCTAACTTATGGATTTCAACAATTGATTCTTCTTACTAAATCAAAAATTCTTTTAAAACTACAATATAAATGATTTTAAAAAATTATTAATTGCTATAATATCTAAAAATTTCTTACATAAATTCAAATATAATTCAATTTTATTCTTATATATTTAGGTACAATATATGATCGGAGAGAATAAAAATTTATTTGGACGACCACTAAAGTTAATTTGTGATACGAGTATCGATTGTCCACATTCCTCTAGTCTTCTCTTTATTGGGGTAAAATTAATCATATTTTCTTGACCCTATTTGGAGGGATACGAGTATGAATTATCTTTCACCTTTCTTTATCTAGGCCCTGTTTTTGGGCGTAACACAATTAGATCGATGATGATGACGACGACTAAAATTAATATATTCGTGTTCATATATATAGTCGATTCAAATCTTTTGGGATTATGCGGAAAAGTAGGGGATTAATTCAAAAGATGTCTTGATTAAACGTAAAACCCTTTTTTTCAATTCAAAAACAAATGTAAAACCTTTTTAAAATATTTTTCTAATGTTGTTAATCAAACAGGTAAAAGTTGTCGGTTGAGATGGTTTAATCAATTAGACCCAAGAATCAACAGAAAACCCTTCACAGAAGAAGAAGAAGAGCGCCTTTTAACCGCCCACCGGATCCATGGAAACAAGTGGGCCCTCATTTCACGACTATTCCCTGGAAGAACTGATAATGCCGTCAAGAATCACTGGCACGTCATCATGGCTAGGATGCAACGAGAAAGATCTAAACAACAGTCAACAACCAATAAACAACGTAACATAATTACTTCTACCACTAATTTATCTTCTACTCATACTCCCGTTCACGATTTCCTTTCTAAAATCCCGAAATCTCAAAATAATAACAATCATAATTTATTTAAGTTCGAAAATTCGTTAATCGTCACAACCAGCCTAAACTATAATAACAACAATAACAATAATAATAATAATAATAATACCGCCGCGCCATGTTGGAGTTTTACACCACAAGGGATGAGTATGGAGAAATTTAGGGCATCCTCATCATCAAATTGGGTTAATAATAACTCGATTTTCGAGCAATCCAAAAGATTTTACGGATCATCTAGTATATTATCGGATACTAAGATCAGTCAATACGGAGGATTTTGCGGTTCGTATGGGGTTAATTTTCATAAAGACAAGAATAATAGCAAGGTTATTATTCCATCATATGGTCCATTAATTAGCTCAAGCCATACAATGAATGCAACAACTCATGGAGCAATGGTTAGAAAAAGATCATCACTATTTTTGGAAAGAATTGAGAAAGAGGTTGACGATCATGGTGAAGGTAATAATAATAATAATAATAATAATAATAATAATAATAATAATAGTAATAGTAAGGAAATTCACTTCATTGATTTTCTTGGGGTGGGCATTTCTTCTTGATTAACACTAATTTAATTCTCTTGTTTTTAGTTTAAATTTTATTAATTATTATTAAAGTTATGATTATTATTATTAATTACTATGTTATATCTTTTTAATTATAATTTAAGGGTTTGAAATTACAGCTTGAATTTTATGTAATTTGCTAGTTGTTTTTATGTTTAGTCCTCTCTTTTGTTTTTGTTTCTTATATATTTGAAAATGCATTAGCTTGAGAGGGGTTAGTTAATTAATTATTATTACAATGATATTATAAATGTTTTACTTGTTTAATTTATTGCACATGAAAATTAGTAGACTTCATTCTATTTTAATGTTTTTTATTTATTAGCTTTTTGGACACACATTAGACCATTTCAAAATTATAAAAATAGATATATTGAATGTACAAATTGACTAATATTCTAACAAAAATCTTACTTAAAAGTTTTACTAAAGTATATATTAATAAAATAATATATGTTTAAATTTCTAAAATTAAAAAAAAATAAGCTAGAATATTGTGAGTATTTTAAAATGGGCAAGTATATGATTGTGATTGTTGAGTTAGTTGAAGATTTCTCAAGTTCACTTATATAGGAGTACTTGTTTGGATAGCAATATATGAGCCTTGGTCTGCTTCTCTATGAAGTTTCTAGAATAATTATATTTGAATATTGAAATAAGGATATATTACTTTTTTATTTTGAATATAATTACTTTGTTTTACTTATTTTGTTATAATGTTTTTTGAATGTGAGAGTTTTTAACAGAATATACTTCAAAATTTGATGAAAAAAAATGTATCAAAAACTATGAGAGGACATATATACTGCTAAACGTGTTACTTATATTCCGTTTGCCCTAGAGAAATAATCTCAACTACCGATTGAGGTGAAAATTAATAAAAGTGAGTATATGTGCATGGAAAAATATTGGAGTATATATTTTACAGGAAAAGTGGTAGAAATATATGGATGAGATAAAATGTAAATTATATAAGTAAATAGAAATTAAAAAAAGAATGTGGGTATGACCGACTGAAAAGGAAAATGAGTTTAGTTTTTTGAATGATGGAGTACTTGCTTAATGTATAACAAATTTAATTTATCTATATGGTACTTCGATCCCTCTATTTTCATATAGTATCTTTTCAAATAGAATTTATGAATTTTAGTATCAAGCTTTAACTATAGTTTCTCATTAATCTATATGAAAAAATACATTCATATTGGATCTTGATAAATTTGTCTCAATATAATTTCTAGGAAAATTTGCTCAAAATAATCTCAACGATTACCCGTTGGCCAAAAATAATTCCAACTATCAATTATTTTATAATAATCCCAACTATTCTCATTATTTTGTTGAAAACATACCCACGTCCCTTTTAACCGGCTGTAACAGGTAAGTTTTCCATTTTTTTTCTTTCTTTTTTGATTAATAGATGAAGGGGAAGGGTTAATTTTAAACAGTTAAGTAAGAAAAAGAAAAAAATTTTGAAAAAGTTACCTGTTACAGCCGGTTAAAAGGGAGGTGGGTATGTTTTCAACAAATTATGAGAATAGTTGGGATTATTAAAAAAAAATTAATAGTTGAGATTATTTTTGACCAACGGGTGATAGTTGAGATTATTTTGAGCAAATTTTCTTAATTTCTAAATACAACCTTTTAAGAATTATTATAAATTTAAACTAAAAATTTTAATTATTTGACGTTCAAGTTTGCAATGGAATCCGCGAAAAAAAAAAAATAACGGAAAGAAGAAATAATAACAGAGGAGTATGATCTAACAATAATTACGAATGCTGATTGAAAATTAATCGTACAAACTAATAGTTTTTGCAGAACAATGACAAATGATAAACTCTCAAAGCAACTAACAATTGGTTGTCTCTAATATAATGTATTTTGGATGCATGATTTATATTAATCTTGGTGACTTTTTAAATATGATTATATAATTTAGGATATTTATAAATTAGGTAGTTTTTTAAATATAATTATATAATTTAGAATAATTATAAATTGGTTGTCTCTAATATAATGTATTTTGGAGTAATATTTTTAATATTACTGAAAATGACAAATGATAAACTATCAAAAGATTTGATAAATGGCCGATTGTCTTTCATAAGATATTATTGTTTGATTTTAAAATTTTTAAAGACATTAAGATATTTTAATTACATACTCTTCACTTTTTTGCATAAACTTAAAAATTACATAATTTACAAATATTTTAATTAAATAAGTAAATTTTATACCTAAATCAATATCCGTTATGCATGCAAATAAAATCACAACGTTGTATTAATTTTGCATTCATGACGGATATTGCTTTGGGCATTAAATATATTTATTTAATTGAGAATCATATCATCATACAATATATTAAAGATGAAATATTTTGACACATGATATTCTCACAGAAATTTGACACATGGATAATTTTTACTTAACAATATGCTTGCTTACATAGCATCGTCGGTAATCATTAATTACTTAAGAAAATCATACAAATAACAATACTTTGATTTTAATTAGATTAATTTGGTAAACCTAAATAAATATATAAGGCAATATATACTTGAAAGTACGTAATGTATTGAATTCATACGGCTGCAATAAAATTCTACAAAATAATCATCAAATACCAATATGCAACATGAGTTTTTGATTGATTGGCTCATAATTAAATCATACTATCTATTAAAAAATTAAAATTATGTTTTCAAATAAAAAAAAATTAAAATTCCAAATGGCACTCCTTAGGAGTTTTGTTACATGGATTGTTGAGATTTCATACTATCTATTAAAAAGATTGAAAAATTCAAAGTACCACATCTTGGGAGTTCTACAACAGGATCGTTGAGATTTGCTAAATTTTAAGAGAAACACTTGTGTGGACTTGGTGTACACGAAAATAGTGTGGACCAAACCAAGTTTAACACTCCTATTCTTGCTTAGTCTTCACTTTTTTCACTCTTTATTACATGTACATATTAACACCAAAAGAAACTTTTTGAAAAAAATATTTTAAATTTTTTAAAATTTTAATTTTAATTTTTTAATCTTAATTTTTATAATTTTAATTTTTATAATATTTTATTATTAAAATTTTATAACAACCTCACAACTATTAATAAAAGTTTCTTTTTATTCATTAAAAAAGGTTTTTTTTATGATGACCTTCTAATAAAGATTTTGAATGTGATATCATTGTTTACCTAATTTAACATAGTTTTAAAATATGCCTATAAATTATGCCAATTATAAAATTTAAAATATGCTTATAAATTATACCTATTAAAAAATTTTAATTATTTGAATCAATATTATTTCCTAAATTAAAATGTCATGTAATCAAAAGAAACCTATTATTCAATTTATCGAAGCTCTAATAAGCTGACACTTGGAATTTTCCAAGTCTTTTATTATATTGTATGATGTATGATTTGATGATCATGCGCTTATTAAGAAACTCAATATTGTAAGTCCAATCCAAGTTAGAAACTATTTATGCAAATACAATTTTTAATAATAAGAATTAACACAATTTGAACCCCTTCATGAGCTGGACCCTAAGCGGGTGCACCTCAAAACTACCCTCAGGAATGGCCATGATTCCATATAGATATCTACTTGCCAAACCTTGTTTATATCATATAAATTTTATATTGCGATTTGTAGACTGAGTAATAGGAATAGTTTGAAAATATTTGCTGGTGAGAAACAATTTTAAATACGTCATTCAAAGAAGTATATTATTGTTAAGAAAATAATGCAAATTTTCTATTGAATCAAATTTGAGGGAGAAATAATAATATAAACAAAATGACTATTTATACCAAATTACAATAACAAAAACACAACCCCTCTTTTCTCGAGTTATTTTTCTTCTCTAGATTTTCTCTGAATTACTACATACAAATGAAGGAAATGCTCAATTTATAGTTTTCCTAAAGCAACCTAAGCCATTTAAAATTTAGCCTACAATATTCAAATAACCATTAGTTATTTCTTCCCTATATTTAGAAACACCATTAATTTTTAATGGTAATGCATGATTATGTAATAATCATTTATTATTTTTTGTGTTTCTTAATTATTTGTCAACAATCTCCCACTTGAAGACTGATTTCAATTTGTCTTCACACCAAGGAGTAGAACCTCAACTAGTCTTCTGTCATTTTAAGACCAATTGATGTTGCGCACAATTTCAATTTGTCGATCGTCACTGTTTTCGTTAACATGTCTGCTGGATTCTTACTACCAAGAATTTTTCTGAGAGTTAACACTTCATCTTCTAAAAGAGACCTGATAAAGTGATAACGAACACCAATGTGCTTTGTTCTTGAGTGAAACGCCGAATTCTTTGCTAAATGTATAGCACTCTGACTATCACTATACAAAATATTATTCTCTTGTTTGAACCCCAACTCATCTAACAAACCTTGAAGCCATATCATCTCTTTACTAGCTTCGGTCACTGCCACATACTCAGCCTCTGTAGTGGACAAAGCAACAATCTTTTGTAGTTGGGACATCCAACTTACGGCTGTATTTCCAACTGTAAATACATAACCCGTTGTGCTCTTTCTATTATCGACTTCACCGCCAAAGTCTGCATCAACGTAACCTTGTATTTTCAATTCACCTTTACCAAAGTACAAACATTTATTAATTGTACCTCGTAAATACCTCAAAATCCATTTAACAGCTTCCCAATGGACTTTTCCTGGATTGGACATATATCTGCTTACAACTCCCACTGCATGTCCAATATCTGGTCTTGTGCAAACCATTGCATACATCAGACTTCCAATAGCCGAGGCATAAGGAACCTTGGCCATATATTCTTTATCTTCTTCTATCTGAGGGGACTGATCCTTTAATAGACGAAAATGACTTACCAACGGTGTACTAACAGGCTTAGCATCACCCATATTAAATCTCTGGAGAACACGTTTGATATACTCGGATTGTGATAACTGCAAAGTGCCGCTCTGCTTATCTCTTGTGATTTGCATTCCTAAAATCTTCTTTGCTGGACCCAAGTCCTTCATGTCAAATTCCTTTGACAATTGATGCTTCAACTTTATAATATGATTCATATCAGAACCTGCTATTAACATATCATCAACATAAAGTAATAAGATGATATAACTTGACTGATATCTCTTGAAGTAGCAACAGTGGTCAGCGTTGCACTTCTGGAAATCTTCCTTATGCATGAAGTTATCAAACTTTTTGTACCACTGTCTTGGGGCTTTTCTGGAAATCTTCCTTATGCATGAAGTTATCAAACTTTTTGTACCACTGTCTTGGGGCTTGTTTTAGCGAAGAAATGCGGTCTTCACATCTAAGCCTTCGAGATAAAGATCTTCAATTGCAACAATACTCAAAAGCTGTTCTAATGGTATTGAGTTTCTCAGCAGAACAAATATCTCATTATAATCAACTCCTTCTTTCTTTGAAAACCTTTGACAACTAGCGAGCCTTATACCTCTTGGAATCATCGTGCTCCTTTTTTACTCGATATATCCATTTGTTATGCAGGGCCTTCTTACCTCTGGGTAACTCAGTTAGTTCCCATGTTTGGTTTGAAATCAGGGATTGCATTTCATCTTTCATTGCAAGCTCCCACTTGCTAGCATCTCGTGCAGGATGCTTCATAATAATCTTCGGTTCCCCATCATCGTTAATAACAAATAATTCATATATTTTCTATTAGGCACATGTGGTCGAGTACTCCTTCTTAGTGTAGGAGTTGGACAAGAAAGTTGTTGTATGTCATTTGATTGCGATGTACACACATACGTCTCTTCTTGTTCGAGTACTTATGATTGTGTACTCTTGCATGATCATGCGGGACATAATCTTCATCAATGAATGTAGATTCCTTTTTATTTGTGTCATAACTCTCAATTTTATGCCTATCTTTGTACATGACTCTCTCATTGAAAATTACATCTCTTGAGCGAATAATCTTTTTGCTTTCATCATCCCAAATCGTATCCGAACTCATCTTCGCATAACCAATGAAAGTGCAAACTTTTGATTTAGGATTAAGCTTATTTCTGCCTTGATCACTAATGTGCACATAAGCTACACAACCAAATACCTTTAAGTGCGACAATTTGATCTCTTTGCCGCTCCATACCTCCTCTGGTAATTTGTATTCTAATGGGGTTGATGGTCCTCGATTGATCAAGTAAGCTGCTGTATTGGCTTACGCGTGAATTGTGTTGGTAGACACGTATCAGAATAGCTTCCGCTCTTTCACGTAATGTCGATTATTATCGGCTATGCCATTATCTTTGAGGCTGCACGCTGGTTCTTTCCATCTTAATACCATGCTCGTAGCAAAACCTCTTGAATTTGGTGTCTTCATATTCTCCACCATTGTCGGACCTGAGCCTTTTAATCTTCAGACCTGTTTCATTTTCAACCCTAGCTTTCCATATCCTGAAAGCTTCAAACACTTCGGACTTGTATTTTAGAAAGTAAACCCATACTTTCCTAGAGTGATCATCAATAAAAGTCACAAAGTACTGTTTTCCACCTATAGACTGGGTGGTTGTTGGTCCCCACACATCAGAATGAAACAAGCTCTAATTTTTCTTTCATTGAGTTCTTCCATATTAAAGCTTACCCTTTTCTGCTTTCCAAGTATGCATTCTTCACACATGTCTAAATTCACAGATTTTAGACTAGGGAGTTTCCCAATTGAATGCATGATCTTCATTCCTTTCTCACTCATGTGGCCAAGTCTTTGGTGCCATAACTTGGAGTTTTCATTCTCTGTAGCAACTGCAATCGAATAACACGCTCCAGCTGTCAAATAGAGAGTACCATTCTTTTTACCATGAGCAACTGTCATTGATCCCTTTGAAATCTTCCAATTATCACCTTGAAAGATTATAGTGTAACCTTCACGAGCCAACTGCCCAACAGAGATCAAGTTTTTCCTTAGGTCGGGGAACATGTTTGACATCCTTCAGCTCCCAAGCTGACCCATTTAACTTAATCTTAACATTACCTTGACCAACAATATCACAAGGTTGGTCATCACCAAGATATACCTGTCCAAGGTTTCGATTGACATAATTCTCAAAAAAGTTTTTATTAGAAGTAGCATGGAACGATGCTCCAGAGTCTAATACCCAAGACTCTTCTTTGCTCTCCAATGAGCATATCAACGCATCATCACCTTCTCCGGTAGAAGTGACATTTGCCTCTGCCTTCACTTCTTTGCCTTTTGGTGCTCCCTTGCACTGATTTTTATAGTGCCCAATCTTTCCACAATTCCAACACTCAATGGTCTTTGAGTTTTGGAAATTATTTGGATTCCTAGATTTTGACCTCCTATCTCTGGATTGTCCTCGATAGTTTGATCTTCCGCGTTCATTCCTTCTGATTAAATTTCTTCCTCTTAACTCTGTATGCAATACTGAAGAGGATGAAGATTCACCCGATTCTCTTCGTCGAATCTCCTCACTAAGAACCAGATCACGAACATCATCAAACTTCAACTTGTTACTTCCCGATGAGCTACTCACAGCTGTGACTGTAGCATTCCAACTATCTGGCAGGGAAGATAAAAGTATTAATGCTAATACTTCATCATCAAAAGTGATTTCAACAGAACTCAATTGGGTTGTGACAGAATTGAGTTCATTAAGGTGCTGAGCTACCGATCCACCTTCCGTCATCCTCAAACTAAATAACCGCCTCATCAAATGAACTTTATTGGAGGCTGATGGCTTCTCATACATATTTGAAAGAGCTTTCATGAGACCTGCCGTTGTGGTTTCCTTTGCAATGTTAAACGCCACATTGCGTGATAACGTTAATCGAATAACTCCAAGAGCTTGTCTATCTAAAAGCTTCCATTCTGCTTCTTGCATGCCCTCTGGCTTTTTCTCTTCCAGAGGTTGATAGAGTTTTTTCTGGTATAAATAATCTTCAATCTGCATTTTCCAAAATCCGAAATCTTTACCATCGAATTTTTCAAGTTTAACTTCTCCTTTGTCCGCCGCCATTTCTCCCACTCAAATTTGACCTTTTCTTTTTACGATCGTTTTTTTTTTTTAATCGTAATGTGAACTAATTGTCAACCTGGCTCTGATACCAGTTGTTAAGAAAATAATGCAAATTTTCTATTGAATCAAATTTGAGGGAGAAATAATAATATAAACAAAATGACTATTTATACCAAATTACAATAACAAAAACACAACCCCTCTTTTCTCGAGTTATTTTTCTTCTCTAGATTTTCTCTGAATTACTACATACAAATGAAGGAAATGCTCAATTTATAGTTTTCCTAAAGCAACCTAAGCCATTTAAAATTTAGCCTACAATATTCAAATAACCATTAGTTATTTCTTCCCTATATTTAGAAACACCATTAATTTTTAATGGTAATGCATGATTATGTGCCACATTCCATAAATTAAAAATTGTATTTTAAAATATTACATTTATATATATATATATATATATATATATATAAATTCGTAGAACCATTCTTACATGAGAACCGTGAGAACCAATCTGCTCTACAAAATTTACTACATGTGTTACTTTTAGGCAAAAAGGTGTTATTATTTTTTATGATACTATTAGGCATAAAAGTGTTATTTAAAGAAAAAAATTCTGAAAAAAACTCATTAAAATGTGTTACTTTTCGAAAAAAACGTGTTACTTTTTAATATTTTTGTTTTTTTGAAAAATATTTTTTTTTTCTGAAAGTAACACTTTTTATACTAAAAAGTAACAGCTATGAATATTTATGAATTATGAGGTAAACAAAAACCAAAATATAGAAATGAATGTAAGTAGAGCTATGAAGATAGTGAATACAAAGGAATAAGGTTGATAGATGATCGAAGAAATTATCTTTTTATTTTGGGACAAGGAGGGAATTATATCATCTCTATTCCATTAGGATAAATTACTATACATGTCAAGGAACCAATTCAACCAAAAGCTTAAACTGATGGTTAAGGCCCCAGAATATGTTACATACACTACAAAAATTTTGCAAAGTTGCGACTCAGTCCACCGACTGACAACATTTAGTCGCAGTTTTCCGACTCAATACCGACTAAAGCTAAGTCGTCGGTACTACCGACTAAATACCGACCAAATCTAATATGGTAGCAAACCACAGACTAATTTGCGACCAAATCTGTAGTCGCTAGATTAACGACCAGACATTTGGTCGGTAGTTGGTCGAAAAATTATAAAAAAATTCAAAAAAAAAAAATCAAAACAATGTCCATAAAAAAAAATTTTCCCGACTGATTTCCGACCAAGCTTTGGTCGTTAAGTAGTCGGAAGGTTCCTGATTTTGTCTATAAATACCCCCCTTCACGTCATTTTCCAATTGCCCCTTTCTCCCTCTTCTCTCTACAATCTATATGACTATATGTTTTTTCTTTTGTCATACTCCTCCTCTTACTCCTACTTGAGTTAGATTTAGATTAAGTAGGGGTGGAGGTGGAGTGTGATAAGTTGAAAAACATTAATAAAATGGTTCAATCATAATAAAAATATGGCAAAATTTAATATTGATCTTGGAGAGGTTATAACTTTGACATGTTTTTCACTTGCCCCGTTCTTCGCCTGTACCCACACTCGAGTTTCATCACTTAAGTGTGGGTACACGAAAAACGGGACAAGTTGCGAAACATAAATCTAACGGTTCGGACCATCGTTTCAAAAAAATTGCAATATTTGATATTAAAGGTATCAACCACATTTAATGGTTATATTTAAAGTATAAAAATTTTTGAATGTTTTTCACTGTATCCTATCCCTGTCCACCCGTATATGATTAATTTCAACCGGTGAAATGATTAATATTAATTGGTGTGTACGGGTGGAGACCGGGGTAGGATATAGTGATTAACGTTATCATATTTTTGTACACTTAATCACAAAGATCAAATCTAATCTAAATTTAATGGTTATATTTATTGTACATACGAGTATCTAAGTAAGGAAAAGGACAATTTCAATTTAATTTATGTATTTATTGTATAAAAAAATTTTAATGAGCTTTTTTTTCGTGCCATTTTGTTGTAATAATTATCAGTACTTAAACGAAATATATGTTTTTCTTACTCATTGTCTTGTATGTTTACTATAAAAATGTGTTAGAAACGCTTAAAATATGTTCCTCAAAATCTAAGAAAATTTAGCATCGTATTATTTTACTTACTCAAAATCTAAGAAAATTTACTTAATGATGAATGGAGGAGTATAGCTTTAAAGTGCACTATTGACGACACGCCATGCAATGATAAAAATTTTCTTAGTAGAATCATAATAAGTAAAATTCGATGCTAAATTCTAGATTTGAAAACATATATTTTATCGTTATCAATTTTTATAGTACATACGAGGTAAATATGTAAGGAAAAGCACAATTTCAATTTAGTACTAATTATTCTAACTCAAATGGCGGAAAAAGCTTTTAAAATTTTTTAATAATTCAGACCGGATACCGACTACAAATACGATTAAGCTAGGTAGTCGGTAATTGAGTCAAAAGCACTTATTACCTCGATTATCGGTGTAATTGGCGACTAACTGCATTTGTACCGTTGTGCGGGATGGTCGGTGGATTCAAAACTCAAAAACTTTAATTGGCGCATTTTTTCATGACCGACACTATCGAGCTACACTTACGATTGAGTGAGTGGGAAAATTTGGGCGATATGTTGAATTCTAAAATCACACATGCTGGGAAACTTTTTGATGAGACTTCTGTTATACCCGAAGCCGCAGTATTTGTAGTCGGCATTTAGTCGGAAACATGAGACGATTGTTCTGGAATTGTTCTATAAATAGCCGCGAGCGAGCGTAAATCTATCTTACATTTTACTTCCTACCTCCTTACTTTCTCTTTACTTTATTCTCTCCAAATCTTTTAGGTATGATATTAGATATGTTTTGCTTACTTTAAACGAGTAGATGCTTGCGCTGTTTTTTACTTTGTCCCTCTCTTCTTCGGATGCATACTTGGTCAATTTCAATCGAGTATGCATCCGGGAATAGAGGGATGAATTGAAAAACATAAATTTAATCATTTTGAGTATGATTCTATATGTTCTAGAAAAAAGTTTAATAAGGTTTTTTTTTTGTGCCACTTCGATATAATAATTATGAGTAATGAACCTAAATAGTGGATTTTCTTACTTATTCTCTTTTATGCGTACTATAAAAAAATTTAACGTTTTCAATTTTTCATAGTACATTCGAGAGAATAATAAAGAAAAACTAATATTTTTTCATAGTACTTATATTGTTCACACAATAATGGCTCGAAAAACCTAAATTAAAAAAGTTTTTGATTAATTTACCGACTCGTTTGCGAGTGTCTAGGTAGTCGCAAATTAGTCGGTAGCTTATAACGTCCAATCAGTCAACTTTTGTCGTCAAATCAGTCACCGACCATTTAGCGACTGGTGTTTTGGTCGCTGTTTGGTCGGTACGTTGGAAAATGATTTTTTTTTTTTTAAATATTTTTTTTCTCTATGAATATTTTATTTAAACGTGGTTTTTGTTGTTTTGCAGAACAATGGACTTACAAACTGAAAGAAGTTGGATGTACCAGCGATGTTCTAAAGGAGTTTATAATATTAGATATTTAGAAGGGGTCGAAGAATTTATACAATTTGCGAAAAATGAAGGAAGTTAGATATAAAATTGTAAAAGTGTTGTAATCGTAGAGTGTAGGGGTCCAGATGTCGTAAGAGATCATCTGTTAAAGAAGGGGTTTGTTGAAAACTACTATGATTGGTACACCACAAATGTTACGGCGGTGCCCAATTTGTAGTGAGTTGGCTCGGTTGAGCCCTGGCAGCAGTTCAAAATCCGTATGCACAAATGGTTATGCGATGCGCGGCGAGTGCTTTCGGATACATCATCATTTTCTACCACATGATGTGATGATGTGTCAGCTAATGTACCATACTCACCTGTACAGTATTGATGAAGATCCAGAACCCCAGCAGAGCGTTCTTTGATATGTTAGAGCTGACTTACGTTTACTTTCGGGTTGTAAAGCATACTCGGATATGCGGCCATAGGAAGGATGACTAGCTTGAAGACGGACTTTCGTATACCAGAGAGACTTTATGATAAATTTTGTAATTTCGTTATTGAATTGTTGCCAAAAGATAATCGGATTACAACAAGTTTTCGACCGAAGAAAGCAAATTTGCTCTTGGATTGCTGGTAGAAGATTGATTGTTGTGTCGATGGGTGTATGATTTATTGGGGCGCCAGTATGACACAATGTGATGTTTTGGGGTTTCAAGATGGGTATCGATAACACTCGAGCGGTTCCATTACTTTCCCATCTGCGAGGCTCTAGCGGTTGTATGCTTCTCACGACTCTGCCGGACCACTGAGGTGGCATCGCGAACCATCGAAGGATGGAGATGTGTCACCCTCGGGCGAGTGAGGCTGGTTGACTTTCAGCGGCGCATCCGGATTTTGCGGGAGACTAGAAATGTGAGAATGGGGTTGTGTACGGGATGGTTTCAATCCATTGCGGCTCGGTCAACAATATTCATGTTGGCGTAATACTAACTCCATACAATCTTAGCCCTTGATGTGCATGAAGAAGCGAGTACATGTTCTTAGCGGTGATTGTCGAGCCTAACAATCCAAAACATAAGATTGACGTACACTGCGCCATTGATACCGAACTAAAGTTGTTATGGGAAGATGGAATCGGACATACGATGTATCAGAGGCAAAACTTTCCGTGCGGCTTTGATGTGGACAATCAGCGACTTTCCGGCTTATTGATGATGTGAGGTGGAGTCGGTGGCGTGCGCTTGTCACTACTGCTGGATGAGTCCAAAACATTTTATTTAAGACACGTAGAAAAGTGAGTTGGTTTGACTCACGCGGGAGATTTTACATAGTAGCCACCCTACGCTGAAGCGGGACAATGTTCACCAGTGGTGGTGAGAAGGATGTTAGGCCCGACATCGTCGGAAATCAACTTTAGAGGAATTTGGATCGTTTACTTTTCTAGTATTTGAAGCGATCGTTGAGTTTAGCGAAATCAATAAGTATTGTGTTGGATGGAGAAGAAGTATTTTTGGGATTTGCGTCTTGGAGCACAAACATGATCATCCACACAACTTGGCGTGATGCACATTGAGAAGAACTTCTTTGATAACATTTTCAACACAATAATGTGTGCCGTGAAAAACTAAGGATCATTTCAAGGCCGTCAAGATTTAAGCAGCTTCGGTATCCGTCGGGAATTGCATCTGTTGGTTCTACCATCCCAGAGGCATCATACACACTAACGGAGAGCAAGTGTGTCCTTCTAGAGTGGCTTACAACTCACGAGATTTCCGATGGGTATGTCTCAAATTTAGCCGGGAACATCCGCATGGCTAAACCTCGGTTTCGGGATGAAGAGTCATGATTGTCATGTTTCATCGGACTAATTCAATTGCATTTGGAGTTCTTTGCCAGCAAATGTATAGGCGACTCTTCTTGAAATTAGTCATTTTTAAGTCTTACTTCTCAGGATTTCTATGAGATATGTGGAGGTTGGACGAGAAGTGCGTTTACCTTTGTAAGTTAGAGACTATATTTCCTCCGACTTTCTTTGATGTCATGGAACATCACTGCTTCATCTAGCTTACGAGGCTAGGATTCTTTGGTCGTACAATATAGGTGGATGTATCCCTTTGAGAGGTAAACACTAATTACCGTCTAAAATATAAGTATTATTTACTTTTCGGATACTTTTACATGTCTTAATAATTACTCCTTGGTTTAAATTCAGGATATCTTCGTCATTTAAAGCAATGTCAAAACAAAGCACATGTTGAAGCCTCGATCAAGCGCATATCTTCTGAAGAAGCTCATACTTTGTCTACGCATTACTTTGGGCGGATGTTACGATCGAGTTAGAGATCTACCTAGAAGCGATGGCCAGTTCTTTAACAAGCGTCGGGCCGGGTGTTTTGTCCATATTTACCACCCGATCAAATTTCTTTGTGGGGTAAGGCTTTTATGATGGATGAAGCGGATATCAAAATTGCTTCGGACTTATGTTACGCGAGAAATTGTCGGAGGTGAATCAATTTTATGATCAATTGTACCTTAATCCAGAAGTCGAACCTAATCTAAGGAGCAAGTTGACAATTTGGTGAGACGGTTTGCCTATGGTTTAAGCAGTTGTGAGTACCGTTAACCATCGTAATTTGTTGTGTAAATTAGTATTACTTATTTCACGTTGAATTATTGTTCTTATATGCGATCCGGGGGCGGGTTTCTAGGCGGTGTGGATAATGGATATTCTAAAGGACTTTGGCGAGACCTTGCGAGAAAGCGCTGCTATGATGTTTGTTCGTGAATGGTTATAGATTTCACACTATCTCTCATTCCTAAAATGAAATCTTCGAGAAGGGCCCGGGTGTCGGTGAAATCGATGATACGGTCAGGATGAAGCGGACTTTTACGGAAAGTTAGAGGATATTGTTGACCTCGAGTTTGAGCACTTCAAATAAAGGGTAACTTTGTTCAAATGTCAATGGTTTGGTCGGACTACCTGGGATCGGCCATGAGTGCGAGAATCCATCCAGCGTTACAAGGCTGGTCGAGCGTTCATATTAGTCGATTTTATAGAAGTACGATCCTTTTGTGCTAGCCTCTCAAGCTTCCCAAGTTTATTACTTATCTTATCGGTTTAAGGCAAAACATGAAAGGCGGAGACATGCGCAAAGTCGAGATCAAAACAATTGAGGAGCTGCTTTTCATTTGGAAGAAATCAGCGGATTTTGTGGCAAATGAAGATGTTTGACCTACAATTACCTTGTTGCGTGATCCCATTGGAGAACTTTACACTTAGACGAAACGGTTCATGATGACGTGGCAAATGAAGACACCGACGACGAAGATCTTGTATTATCTGACGACGATGAGGTCGATGACGATTATGTAACCCAATAATATGGTTTTAATAATTATATGTTTATTGCTTATTAATTTTAAATTCGATCGTAAGTTTTATATATTTTAATATAGTATTTAAAATTTTATTAATTATAATATAATAAGTATAATAATAATAATAATAATAATAATTATTCCTAATATAATAATAATAATAATAAAAAAATAATAAAAAGAAAATCGATTTTTTCCCGACCAGCCACCGACTAGGATTTAGTCGCAGATTCGTCGGTGACTTGAATGGGTTTAGCTTCCCAGAGAAGCTTCTCTGTTTGTCAGATGCATCGGGAAGGTAAAAAAACTTTTAAGTATACCGACTAAGGACCGACTAGAATCTAGTCGCAGGTTGGTCGGTAAACTGAAAAGTTTTTCCACTTTTCTACGCTTTCTGAAAAGTTACTGCAAGCAATCAATGAGGTAGGTGAAATATCTCGCCGACTAACTGCCGACTAGCATTGAGTCGTAGGTTAGTCGGTAATTTTAAATTTTTTTTTTTAATTTCTTACGTCTTTTCAAAATAATTACTGAGGCATTTAATTCACTAGGGTAAACGGTTAAAATTACACCGACTACGCACCGACTACAACTTAGTCGCAGAGTGGTCGAAGATTTTTTTATATAAAAACCCACTGTTCAACCATATCCGATCATTTTCCCTTCGTTTCTTTCTCACTCTTTGTCTCTTTCTCGTTTCTTTCCCTCTTTCTCTCTTCCTATTCCTACTACTTTTCCTACTACTTCCTACCATCATCAATTTCCGACTAGCATCATTTTGATTCCGACTACTTCCTACACATCTCCAAGGATTAAAGGTTAGTTTTTTTTTTAATGTTTTTTTTTAGGGTTTCGTTTTTTTTATTCTGAGTTTTTTTCGAAAAATAAATGTTGAATTTAGATGCCTAGAATGAGAAATAGTTTAGGACAACGCATAGACCCCGAGCGTGACCCATCGACCACGAAGTCGGCCAGGTTCCACAGACATCGCCTTCGACCAGGCTCAACCAAATCGCGGGTTTAGAAGAGCATTTTTTGAGGTCGGACATTAGGAAGTCGTGGGGTACATCATTCCTCTCGGTGTCATCCGTGCCATGCGTAACAATACATCGGTGACACGCCGGGGCGCCCGCGATGACCCTCCCCTCGCGATCCGACCACCACCTCTTCGAGTGGCTAACCAGGAGGCCACGTTTCCACCGACTACTGGCGGCCAAATATCAGCGTCCATTATGGGCGTTTGAGGCCTACAGATCCTAGAGGATGGGCTTGGAGGTTCCTATCTAGGGCATGCTATCGATTTCTATTGGCAGCAGTTTCAAGTAAGTCTATTTACTACATTATTTGATTAACTTTAAATTTACTTGTTTGTTTAACTAATACCAATTGATTTTGTCGTTTCAGCAACAATGGACTTGGGATCCCTCTATCACTTCCAAGGTCCGCATGGAGTGGGAGAAGAGGGCCAGGAACCGGTACAAGGACCTTATGCATCTTCATAGGAGCCATTATGAAGCTGACAATAATTATAAGCCCGCATGGGCCTCAAGGCATGGGCCTCAAGGGAGGCTTGGGATGGTGGGTAGCTTGGTATATTTTTTATTTTTTTTGTTTTTGATTTTTTTCTCTAATTATTAATTCATTACTTTTTTTAACCACTATCTTTGTTTTCCACGGGAAAGAAGCGGTCATGCGCCCTCCTCTTATGAGTTGTTTCACACACTCTAAGGTGAAAACAAGGGCCGGGTTCTGATGGATCAACGAAAAGTCAAGAAATTTGAAATGTAAGTGTAATTGTGTGTTGTTTTTAGTACTCATGAATTATAGTGTAAGTTAGTTTTGGGTTGTTAGTTTAGCTTTCGTAAATTACATTTTAAAATACTTTGGACATTTGATATTGGATTTTGAGGAAATCTTGGTTTGATTAATTTGTTAGTAGTTTAGCTTTTATTTAGGGGTTATTTAAGTTTTGGTTTAGTTAGTTTACGAGGAAACTCTGCTGAAATTTTATATAATTTTTGCTTTGTTTAGGCGAATACTTAGCCTCCATGCGAGCTTCCTCTGCGTTGCAAGGAGATAAATGAAGCCTATTTTCGAGTGTCAAAATATCGAATCGGAAGAAGCGACGAAGAAGCCCTCTAAATGTGTTTGGTGTTGGTGGCCGCTGGTCTATTCTGATGTTGTGGCGCCGAGAGACTCAAACCCAGCTCCTCCCCGAGCAACTTCGCTGAATGAGAGGTTGGATGAGCTCGGTCCATGAGCAGAGTTACGAAAAGCCTCCAAGCAAACATTTGAGGGAGGAGTTTGGCGGCTTGTGCGAGACATGGCTGAGGAAGGTACAACATCTTCTCGGCTTTATGCGCACTGTTTTTGCCGAAAGAGGTTTTGCGCAACCTCCTACGCCTCCCCCCCCCTAGTGATTCTTGTACTTTTGTTGTTTTTATTTTTTTATTTTTATATGTAGAAACAATGGGTTGTATATATTAATTCCTTTTTTTAATGGTTTTTATGTTTTATTTTCTTTAATATTTTTATTTATGCGTTTTCTATTGTCTTTTATTGCGTTTTTTTATTAAATTGGATCGATAATTTATTTTAATAATAAAATAATAAAAACTGGTCAAATGTGGTCAACGACAATTGACCACATTTGACCAATTTTATCATTTTATTATTAAAAACATACCGACTAGACTCCGACTAAAGTGTTAGTAGGCAGATGGTCGGTAAAACTATTTTTAGTCAACAGAAGATTGACTTCACCGACCAACTACCTACCATTCCATAGTCGGAAATGAGTCGGTAAAAAAGGCGCTAAAATATGGTCAAAGTCTGGTCAAATTGAAGTTTGACTTTTCCGACTAATCTCCTACTAAGTGTTGGTCGGCGATTAGTCGGAAAAAAGTTAAAATAATATTTTCCAAAAAACAATAAATACAACTAAAATTAAGTAGCGACTAGATTGCTACAAAAGTTTAGTCGGTAGTTGCGACTAGATACCGACTAAACTGTTTAGTCGCAGTTGCGACTAAATACCTACCAAGAACATGTTGGTCGGAATTACGATTAATTTACCGACCAACGTCATTTAGCGACCAAAGTATGCCGACTATCTGTGTTTAGTCGGTGGTTAGTCGGTATAGCTCTATACCGACCAAATGCCGACCAAAACGCGTAGTCGCAAAGCTGCATTTTTTTTGTAGTGATACTCTATCAATATAGTCTTGATTTAATTTTTTAGTTTGACTATTATTTCTACTATATGATTTTTGTTATAGTCCCTACATAATATTTCGCACAAAACTGTGAAAAAGTATATATATTTGTATTAAAAAGACTTTTATAACCCATATGGTTCAAACGCTAATGAAATATTAGATACTTCAAACGCTAATGGTTCAAAAACTATGAAAAAGTATATATTTCCCCGTTTCATAATACTTGCTACATTTCACTTTTTACGCAATTTAATGCACAATTTTGATTATTAATATCTTAAACTACACTTATCTAAAAATTATAAATATTTAATATTATGAAAGTATGCGATTAGACGATTCAAACAAGATCCCACTTGACTATATTTTTACTTACACATTAGTCGCAATATGTAAATTAAGCTTGAACGATGAATAGTGCACAGAATTGAAATGTAGCGAGTATTTTGGAACGAATGAAGTATATTTGTATCAAAAAGACCATGAGATTTGTTCCTCTTATGATGTACCCTAACCTTTTTTAGCTTTATAATATGTTACTTTATTTCCAAAAAATAAAAGAGACACAAAATAGTTATTTGGTTAAAATGTGATCAGGTGTTCTCTTAAGAGACCGTCTTTTGTAAAGACGACTCTCAAAAGTCCAGCCCAAATCTATATTTAGAGTTGTAACAATATATATTTAGAATTGGACTGGGCTTTTGTGTAAAGACGGTCTCAAGTAAGAATTCGTCAAATATGATAGCTATATCCACCATAATCGAAAATAATTTTCACTAAAATATAGAGAACATAACTAACTACAATATGATAAAGAGATTTTCTAAAATAGCTCTCTTAATATTTATTTCTCCAACGTAAATAATTCCAAGGCTAAATGATACAGATCTACCGCACAAAGAGATTTAAAATAAATTGCAGAATAAAAAAATATCGTAAAATTGCTTGGAACGTTCCACCTAGAATACAAACATCCACCTAGAGAATAATAATCATCCCTTTCGTATGGTTGTATGATCATTTGGCATAGCTTATGATTTTGCTTGTTTTACCATAAAAAGTTTTTACAAAATTAATTTTTATTCATTATTAATCGAAAGATTAGTATTACGTGGTGGTGAAAATTTATGAATAAAAGTTGCTCATTTTAAGGTAAGAGTTTTATTAATATGAAAATAACACAACACATTTTTTATCAGAATTAAAATTAAAATTCATTTTCATGGCCACAATTCAAAACCGAGTATATCAACGGGCTGTAAGAGTCATCCACAAGTAGAGGTGTTTAGCGGGCCGAGTCGGGGCGGGTCAATACCCGTTTTAATCCGACTGACTTTGATCCAATTTTTAAAGTTCATAAAATAGTTTTTTTAATTATACTGTATGATTCGTTGGATCGATTCACTTATGTATATAATAATATCATTTAAAAATATAAAAAAAACAGTAATAATTTTTTGTTCGCAATTAATTCTTTACAATTATCCGACCCATTTTGGCCCAACCCTTTACACCAAAGCCCGTTAATGACTCGCTCCGTGACGACCCGACCTGCTAATGGCCCGTTAAAATGTGACCTGACCTTTGACCCGTTGGGTCGACCCGTCTCATTGAATACCTCGCTCTATCCACAAGACAAATCTAGCATTTGGGTCGGATGGTGAGATCAGCCCATATGACCTTAGAGGAATAGGGTACACCACCTTAGTTGAATTCAAATTTGGGCCATTGGCCTATATTAGTTGTTATTTAGATAAGGCCAAGTTGCTTCTTTATAAAAGTGACCCAAACGGAAATAATTTGAAGACAAGCCCAATTTACAAAAATATGAAAAATGGTTTGGAGTGGGAATGGGTGCCCACAAATTTTTAAATGAGACGTTTTATGGTGATATTATTTCTATTTTGTTGATCTATATACATTTAGTACGTTAAAGTGATTATTTATAATTTAAAAATTATTAATTACATAAATTGACTCCAGTTTTATGGTGTGACAGTCTCATACAAGACGACCTAACACATCATCTTTCATTTGGAGAGAAAGAAACTCGTGCATGATTTTGTGTAGATATCTATAAGTCCAAATATATCAATGTGGATCTTGTTGGATTTGTTTTGACCAAAAACGTTTTATTGAATACAAAATAGTAATACTTTTTATGGATTTTATGAAATGTATCGTTAGATATTTTATGTCGAACTCATACTTTAAAAGTTGTGCTAAATGGAAAAGTGAACATTAGAATAAGAACAAATTATTATTATCTTATTCAGTGTATTCTGCTCATAGGAAAATATGATCTGGATTTGGGGAGGAGAGGAAGGCGGCAACTCATATCCATAATGGAGAGTCTAGCCCAAGAGTCCCTTGAATCAAGAAAGATCCACATATGAATTCTCTGAAAAATCCTCGATAGTCAAAAATATAAAAATAAATAAAATACATATAAATAAATAAAAATAACTAGGTAAAATGAATAAAAGAATGATATGTACAAAGGAAAAGGCAAAAATAAGAACACCAACTAGTAATCATAAGAGTATCAGTAGTCTAAGATATGGATAATGCGCCTTCAATCACTCCTATCCCTGATCAGGTCCTAGAGAAGTGTATGTAGAGATGGTCATGGGGCGAGTCTGGAGCCAACCGGACCTGGAACCTTTTAATTTTTTGAGATCCAGACCCTAAGGGTAAAAAATTTTCAAACCTGGACCCAAACCCTCCGAATCTGAGAGGTCTATGGTCCTTAATGGGTCTAAAAAAGTCTCTTTAATTTGTCAAATTTGAACCATTTGTAATTTGTTATATTTTTCGTATATTTGTAAGAGGGTTATTATCGTATTTTTACAAATATTTAATAACTAATTTAACATCCAAAGTCGCATAATGTCATCCATATACGCTAAATTCTATTATAAACATTAGTTCGAGTCCATGAAATAAGATTAATTGGGTTAGGCGGTTAGCACTTAGCAAGTAGCATATATATTATTTATATATATTATGATTATATGAAAATAAAATAATTGTTGGGGGCAGAATTCATACATAGAAGACAAATAGAAATGGACAATTTAATATTTATAAGGGTCCCATGGGCGTGTCCAGGGTCTGGATCTCGGACCCGAACCTGGATCCGCCAATTATTTTTTATATCCAGATCCGACCCAGATCTGATGGGTCTCAAAAAAATAAGACCCATACCCTTAAAAAAGGGGCGGGTTCGGGACGGGTCCAACAGGGTCCTAGACCCGTGACCATCCCTAGGTGTAGGTCTGCAAATCTTTTTTATTTTTTCTACTCATGTTCTCCTAGGTGTTCCTCAATTACCTTTCACTATAATGCTTTCAATTCTCATCACGAGAGCATCAAACTCTTTCTTTGCACATGCCTAAACCATCTCAATTTATTTTTCTCTTAACTCCCAATTCTTAATTTTATTCATTATTATGTTACCACACATCAACCTCAGCAATAATAGTCGATGTTAGTATGACATTAATTGTCCATGTCTATAGTATTATTGTCACATTAATGTGGGCTGATTGTTGGATGTTGCATATCCCATCAGCAATAGTTCCTTGTAGACAAAGACAATGGGGCCCATTGTGATGATAAGTACGTCACCGACTGTGTTTCTTGATAAGCGACTGATTATGGATTCAGCTATTAGAAACTTGTGATCCATGGATATATTGTATTCCATTTAGACATGTCAAAACGATCTGTCGGGGATTTCAAATTGAATTATTTTCAAGTTGAGTTAGTTTTATATTGAATTATGTTGGATTCAGTATAACCTAATGATCTATCAGGTGAATTTTAAATTGAATTACATTCAAGCTGAGTTAGTTTTATATTGAATAATGTTGGATTTAGTTCAACCTAATAGATCAAGAAGTTTAAAAATATTTTATCGTTAAATTGTTTTTCAACAAAAAAGCTCCATATATAATTCCACATAAGAAAAATACACATATTGACTTATCAAAAAAAAGAATAAAAAAAATACACATATTGATTTTAGGTTTACAATATGTACATATGTTAACTTAAAAATAAAAACTTGACTAAAAATATAGTGCATGCCAACTAAGAATAATGACATAAAACTCATAATTCTGACGTGAGACTGAAAACCAGCAAACAAGTGGGATATGATATTCAATAATATTTGACCTAGTTTTTTCCAATATCTTTGAGTTGGACTTTTAAAACCACGAGTCAAATATTTTAAATTATTACCCACATATTTCCAACCTGATTTCAGGTCAATTCAAATCGGGGTGAAATTTGAGTGTTCTAATTCCATCTAAGAGAATCACAAATGTAGGGTCACAAATCTAAGGCTTGTGTAAGCATTGTGACTGTGTGGCTAGAATCTTAAAGACTTATTACCCAACTGTCATTCTATTTTGCTTAAGAACAAATGAATCTAGCATCTAATTTGGTATAAGTACATTTTGGGACCTTGATTTCAATTTTGTGATCAAAGTATGACCATTTATTTGTGTGGTTGGCTACAATTTGAGTATCTTATGATGTATAAACTATTGGCCTTATTTCATTTGGTTAAACATCAACTTCATACTCCTATCATTGAGTATCAAGCCTCATTTTAATTTGGGTGCAACATAATTATGTATTGAATAATTGATGGATATACATAGTTAATATATGTTGTTAGAAAATATGACTAAATAATTTTTTTCATAAATTTGGAATTGATTTGTGTAATTTCTTTATTGTGAGTTTGTGACTAGTTTCTTAACATATTTAGAAGTATATATCCATCATAACTTATCCTAAAGATCTATTTACGTATAATAGTAACTTAAGGTTGTGTTTTAAAACAAATGATTTATTTTTGATTGTGAATTTCAATTATGAAATTATAAAGGAAGAATTTAAGAATGACAAGGTCTGAGAAGTAATTCTTAAATTCTCAACTTTAACTACTTTTAAAACAATGGTGACATGACTCAAATTCAAAATTATATTTTATTGATTTGTCAAATATAAATTTGAATCTTTTCTTTATTTCCAAATGGATAGATTTGTAGCTATACTGATTATAGCGTTGTTATCATAGTTTATCTTACAACTTCCTTTAGTGGGAAAACCAAGTTCCTAAATAGCTTTCGAGCTAGCCTAAAAACTAAACACAAATTCTTGTGAGAGACGTTCTCTTTGAGAGACTAACTCTAATTGGGTCAGCTCATAAAGGAAAATATAGAATAATAATAAGAATTAAACTCTAATAGAATGGGCCTAAGAGGCGTCTCTCAAAAAGACGGTCTCTCAGGACACTTGCTGAAAACTAAAATGTTCCCTTTCATTTGCAATACCTACAAATTCGACTTTAGTATTAGAGAGAACAACAACATTGTGTTTTTAACTCTTCCAAGTAATTAGGTTCCCTCTAATAAGGTTAAAAAGGAAAATAACAATGGATTTTTTGTCATCTCAATTTCTTATTCAGTTTGTATCGTGTTGGCAACAAGATCCAAATGCAGATTCCTTTAAATACAATACCTTTGCCACTTATATAATTTTTGTAAGATATTGGAGTATTACTTCTATATGTTGATCTTTAAAATTGAGCATAAATCTACTCATTATCACAACTGCATATGCAATATTTGGTCTTGTATCGGTATGAGATTGATAGATCACTTTACCAACTAACCTTTGATACCATCCTCGGTAAGCTAATTTAGCTTCTTTTATGTATTTACAATCATTAATTATCATTGAAGTTTACACATATTTACATTCAATCAATTCAATTTCTGCCAAAAGATTAAGGATGTATTTCTTCTAGAAAATGAAAATTTCCTATCAAAACCTCAGAACCTCAATGCTGAGAAAATAGTAAAGCTTTTCAATTTCTTTAATTTTAAATTCTTGAATTAACCTTTTATTAATCAAAATGTATTTTCTCCATGTTTTATTCCTTTTATAGGAATTAGTCTCCTCTTGCATATAAGTCTATATTATTTAAATCAAATAGAAACATAAACACTAGGTCAAAGGAATTAACAATTTAGATTAAGTATATATCTCAACAAATAAATTAAAAAACAAATTGATAGCAATAAATCATTTATTCATAATTTCTCAAACATGAGATTTACAAATACATGAACTCCATGCCAAAAACAAAACAAAATATTACAAATGGTGAACCATGATCTCAAACAAATCATGTTTGTAACACAATACTCACTCATTATTTTCTTATACTTAAAACAAAACAAAAAGTAACAATAAAATGAATCCAAATTCATGAATTATAATGCCACACTATGGCATATATTACTAAATAAAAATAATCCATTATTGCATCTTATAGTAGCTAGGGTTTCCAATTTCCATCTCCCAATATATAAATCCAATTAATTTGCACTTTTTGGGGTGAAATTCTTGAATTTATTTTCAAGTTCATACCAAGATTCCAAGCTAATCATGTCATTAAATTCAGAGAAAGTAACAATTTTGTCCAAATCATCCCTAGTAGTACCCTTTTCCTTCAATACTTTCATGATATCTACCAAAGCTTTGGTTGTAGCATAGATTGTTGAGAGGGAATGGGCAATTAAGTGGAATCCCATTTCCTTAAACTCAGCTGGTGTATGTAATGGTGTCTTTCCACCTTCAATCATGTTTGCAATTCTCAAACCTTTAACATCTCTAACAACCTCTTTTAGCTCTTCTATGTTGGCTGGTGCCTCAACAAATGTGGCATCTGCCCCTGCCTGTCAATGGGTTAAAAAATTTGGTATGTAAGTCTATTAAGTAGACCTGTTAAAATGGTCGGTCGAGTTGATTCTGGATAAGATTGTTATGTTATTGTTTGGATTATTTTTGGGTAGGGTCAATTTTATGTTGGATTGTTTAGATTTTGATTCAGAGAAGTATTATATAATTGGTCTCATACACGTTAAGACTCACACAAGTGAAGAGTTTACTACGTAAAAATCTGATGAGGTTTCATTATAAAACTAATTTGTAAAAGACGCGGTCCATCTAATTCATGTTATAGCCAATGTTTCTTTAATCACAAATTCTTGTGAGGGACAGTCTTTTTGAGAGACCATCTCTAATTAGGTCGGCTTATTATATATTTTTTAACGTATTGTAAGTAGACATTAAAAATGATATAAGTAGACATTTATGATATCAAAAGTAGACATTAAGGATAAGGTAAGTAAGCATTAATGATAATATGAGTAGGCACTAAGAATACGATATGTAGACATTAATCTTTAATAGGCTGCGCTTGAGATATATCTCTCAAAGAAACGGTCTCTCAAAAGACTAGTTGGTCTTTAATTTTTAACATTAATTTAATGTTAGAAAAAAAATTATAAATGCTTTTGTAATTCACTAATTTTTGACATGTTTTTGTACATTTGAATTATATAAAAAAAGTTTAGTGATAAGTGTTACTACTTTTTTTTTTGATACTTGACATAGAAATATATGTGTACATGTCCCAATATAAAACCTTGCTTCCATAATGGTAGTAGTTTTCTCATGTGACACAAGTCAAAAAGTAGGTGGTAGGAGTATATGAGCATGTGCTTAGATCCAATAGCAGACACAAATATACTTCTAATTTTAAATACTAATAATAAATTTTTAATATTCATAGTAAAATATGGTGGCCCACTTCTTTAGCATATGCATATCCAACCATACTGGTTTATTTAAGAGCTATGGTAATTAATGAATTGAATATAACTATTGGTGTTGACTTTGACAATGTATAGATTCAGATCCCATCCAATTTAAAAATATCTCATGTTCAATTCATGATCATGAAACGTATAAGAGAGGGTATGTACTACGTATCAACATTTGTTTATAATTTGTAAAGAAGATATTGAATGATTTTCCACTGATAACGTTTTTTTTGTTGTTTGTACTAAACAGTGATAAGAGAAATGATTTTTAGTGTAAGTTTCTACCTTTCGTTACAGTTCTTGTCATTATTAGTTAATATCGACTAATAAATAAATAGTAAAGTTATATAATAATAGAAATGTTACCTCTCTGTAAAGATTAGCACGTCTAATAGCTTCTTGAAGACCGTGAGGTGCACGAGCATCAGTCCTTGCAACCAAGAAGAAATCAGATTCACCGATGGCTTCCCTTGCTGCAGCGATCTTAAGGGCGTGCTCTTCTGCAGGAACAACTGCCTTACCACGCATGTGACCACACTTCTTTGGCCATACTTGATCCTATATTGTACTCAACAAAGTTCACCGTAAGACGCATTTCATACGAGTTAATTAACAGCCTTACTAATACAAATGATCAGAAAAGGAACTTTTGTTTTGAACTTCTTTTATCGAGAGACAGTCTTTCAATAGAGTAATTATTGAAATTGTATGGTATAATATTATTACAAATATTTGAAAATGAGAATTACTCAAATTATTGATATTCAAAAAAAAATCTAAGAATATGTGATTCACATAATTGTAGTTGTAATATTGATATAATGATGTACCTCAAGGAAAACACCCTTGGCACCAGCTGCGATCAAGTCTTTGATGAACCTTTGAACATTAAGAGGACCACCACCACCGGTGTCTATTTCAAAATTAAAAAATTACCACTTTTATTACTTAAATTTATATATTATTTAATTTTGGATAATTAAAGTAATTAAGAAAACAAATTGTGTTCATTAATTACCTCCGTCAACAATAACACACAAATTAGGAGCAGCTGCCGTAATTCTGCGAACAACATCTACCACTTCTGCAGTTCTGTTTATATAAAATATTATCATCAAATTAATTATTTTTGTCATAGCATCATCAAATTCATAACAATTTTTCTAATCTATGCATCTACTGTTATTTTAGGCAATAAATTTGACAATTATTTTAAATTGAATAAAAAATATGTTCTAAAATAAGTAAACATAAGAATATTCTTGAGAATATTCTAAAAGGAATTTTAAATAGTTTCTAACCTATACACCAGGTGATAAGTTAATTAGAAAAACTGAATTAATAATAATACTTTTATAGGAATATTTTATACCTCAAAATTAAAAATATTACCTCAAAATTAAAATTATTTTTGTTAAGAGTAAATCATAAGAAGTAATATTTTGAGGGCAATCAATAGAAGTATCATATAATAAATCCTACCTAATTTAATTATTTACACGTTACATGCTTTTATTAATTCAATAATTGGATGCATCGCAATAATTTGATTCATTTAGTCAAATCAAGCCATTACCAAATACTACTACGAAATGTTTAAATTTTTAAACAAGTAGTGCAACAACTCTCATTTCACAAACGACAAAAGGGAGAAAAAAAAGCCAACAATAAGTTCAAATTCTTCAAAAAGTTTATTCTAAAAAAATTGGCATTTAATAATTATGCATAATATTTATGTTTTATATTGGCACATAAGAAATTTTTATAATATTTATGTCTATTGCATCATGGGTGATAGATTCTTCCCATATTGGCTTTAAACTTTTATTTTTATATATATACAATACTACTCCGTTCCATATAATTTGAAACAAAGAGAAAATTAGTGTTTTTTTTAAGAAAAAAGTAGATAATAGTAATAAATGAAGAGAGAATAAACTGTGTGGTTGAAATTAAAAAGAGAATTAAAATGTATGGATGAGATTAAAATGAAGTGGTGGGCCATAATCTAAAAATAGAAATGATGCAAATTAAGTGAGACGGACTAAAATAAAAAATGATGCAAATTAAAAGCCACGAAAGAAGTACAAAGAAATAAATTGGACCATGCATGTGTGTTTGCATTTTTTTTGGTAACATTGCACCTAAAGTTTTAAGCAATGAAAATTATATAAATTGAATATTCCAACAAGTTTTATTGGTCCATTTTAATATTCACATACAAATTGTAATATAATTTGAATGAAATATCGTTAAGATGACGATTGATATAAAGAGCAGACTATGGTCAATCCTAACACCTTGATTATTATTATTATTATATGATAAATATATTTTAACTTGTACGTATGCATAATAAATTTAAAATAAAATAAAACGAAAAAAGAAAGAGAAATATACGTAAGCAAGCCAAAGTCGGGCAAGCCAAGAAGAGCAGCGGAAACACCAAAACCGGAGACAAAGCAAGCTTTGAAGCCGGTTTTAGCGCAAATGGCGGCGGAGAAAGCGTCTTGGATCCCGGGCATTAAAATTGGTCCCTCCTCGGCGATCAGACGGTGCATTGTGGTCTTTCCGACTGCCTCAAGAGAACCCATTTTTGTTTCGAATAATACAATTTAGGAATTAAGGAAGGAGGTGATGATGAGTTGATAGAACTACTTAGTGTGTTGTGCTGTATGTTTTGCTCTTTGTGTCTGCTATTTATAGAAACTACATACTAGTATACTATAGTACGTACTTCTAATTATTATAACAAGTTGCAAACAAAAAAACAATAACTAATTATTTTTTAATATAATATGAATTATAAAATAGGAGTTGTTAAGGAACCAGTTCAATAAAATTTTAAGCTGGTAGTTGAGACTCTAAGATATGTTATACTTTCTTTGTTCCATTTTAGTTGCAACATTGGATTTGACACATTCTTTAAGGGCCGTCAAATCAGTATGGTAAAAATAAGAATGATGTATGATTGATGGTGATATGTGAGGTAAAAATAAAATATTTTTATTATAAGTAGATAGTTATTGTGAGTTGTGGGTATATTAAATAATTAATGGGATGATGTATGATTGATGGTGATAGTGGGGTAGGAATAAAGTGAGGATAAAACAAGTAGATTATTTTTGCCAAAAATAGTAATGTTGCAAGTAATATGGAACTTCAAAAAACGGTAAGTGTTGCAAGTAAAATGGAACGGAGGAAGTATACCTTAACAATAAGCCCTTTCACACAGAAGCCTTTTGGGCAAGAATTGTGGATGCAACTTAGGCCTTCCTCATACTTAATGAGAAATGTTCCATGGAACCCATCACCTGATCTTGTCACATTGGTTTCTGATATTATATTAAGGAACTCGATCAACGAAAACTTTAAATTGATACTTTTGGTTGAGTTGTTTTCTTGATAAGAGTGAGTCTTGTATGAACTTAATTCTAATAATATAGTGTGTATATTTATTGATATACTCTTTGTTCTTATTTGTTTTTCTTTTTTAATTTTTCTACATGAAAATTTCACAAAGTTGTTTTGATGAGGAATCTTTTTATTTTAGGATATATTTTTGGACAAAATTAATCAGATTTGTCTCACATCACATATTTATATTTTTAACACTTAAAATTGCCTTATTTTTTTTCATATTAATGATACAGATCTAGTTTGTTGTTATGATTGTTTCCTCCTTTTACTAAACATTCGTACTCAATTTTATGATTTCAAGCATTAATAATCTTTACTTTTCCAATTAATAATTATAATTTAATACTTATTTTATGTGAAATAGATGTATATAAAATTTATTAGACTTTTTATCAAAAAAATATATAGTGGATACGAAAACTTTAGAGGGTTATTTTATTTTAGATGGAAATTTCGTGTGTTATTTTATTTATGAAGGAAATTTCGTTTTGTGTAAATATTTATTTATGATAAGATCGAAGGAAATTTCGTGATTTGTTATTTTGTCAAAAAAAAAAAAGTGTTTGACAATTTATGAAACGGCGTAATGTAGACATCCCCAAGTGAGTGAGTGATTGCTTGGCATCACTATCTTTTCCTATATGCATACTACTTTACCAAATTATTAGGTGCTTGTAGGGACATATGTTCTTACATTATTTGGAATCTTTTATTCCTACAATAATACTTCTACTGATGTGATATGTGTATAGGAAAATATCACTATTAATAGCAAGTATTATGGAATGAAAAAAGTACGTATAATTATACTTATAATTGGACTTCTTTCTTTATTTTTTTAAATTTAATTTTTATTAACGATATTATAAGCAGGTTGAGAGTTTTACTGATCGCAACCTTCTTATCTCATTGATAAAAGCTATCGTATGTCTTCTCACAAGTCACAAGACTCACAACCCTTCTATAAATATGATCATAGCTTCTAGCCTTCTACAATTATATTAACATATACTGGATATACTTAAAGATGATATATATTTCAAAAATTCTATAGTTACAAAAATAAGTTTTTATTGATACGTGTCAAGGAATCATATTCTCAACTAAAAATTTAAGCAGATATACTCTAACAATACGTACATGTTATTCTGTCAACCAATTTCTACACACCTGTGTATTGTCTCACATTGTGTGTTACCTCATATCGGTAAAAAGAAAAGAGTACTATATGTCAGTTTATAAACTTAATGAGTACCTTCCAAACTGATCATACTAAATAAGGATTGAGGACTTCCATCTTAGACATAATTAACTTGTTGGAGTTTGGGAAATTGAATTTAAAATTACAATTATAAACTTAAGATAATTGAAATAATAATATACAAAGCAAAAAAGTATGACCAATAATTCATACTCCAAATCTCCAATGATCACTAATGTCTTAATTAATGATTATTAAAAGTTAATTAACATGACTTTTACCAAACACAAATATTTTCATTTATACTTCTCCGTTTCATGTTATTAGTTAATTAATAGATATTTATTTTTACGTGTTAATTATTATTTTTATTTTTTATGTGATTTTAAAAGTAATTCAAATCTCAAAATCTATCACTACAACATAATTTGTTTTTAGTGAAAAATATTTAGGGACATTTATTTTACATGTCGCTACTTTCAATTTCTCCTAGTATATATAGAAGCTTTAGTGACATTTATTAGACTATTCAACAGCATTATAAAAAATCACATCAAAATTTTTTGCGACATAGAATTATCTAGTGACATTTCTCACAAATGCCACAACAGACTATAATAACAATTACATATGCCACTAAAGACCAAACAAAGTGTCGCAAAATCACTTTATAATGGAACTTAAACTAAAAACCAATAATTATTATAGTAAAAATATAAATCAATGGCATTTATTTAATGTCACTAAATCTAATGTCGCAAATAGTTAAATTTGTTGTAGTGTATAAATACGTTTATGAATAGTATATAGTAAAACTTTATACTTAGAACAATTTAACAATTTTTGAAATGTCAATGGGCTGTAAGTTTTATGTATCCATAAAACGCTGAACCAACAAAAACAGAGCAAATACTTTTTTCGTTTCATAATATTTTATATTTTTATTATTTATTTTTCTAAACTTACTTATGCTTAACCGACCATTTTCTTAATAATTGTGACATACTATGCGATCACTAAAAAAGTAGGTAGAAGTAAATAAAACTCTTTTTCATCCTTAAAAAACAGTGTTTGACCACGTCACAGAAGAGAAGCCCCTTTTTTATACCCAAATTCTTTGGACGTTTGGCTGCTTCAAATACAAAGGGCTGATGAGGGCGATCTAAGTACTCCCTCCGTCCCATTGAATTTGCATTATTTTTCATTTTGGTTCGTCCCACTTAATTTGCATTATTTTTATTTTTAGACAATATTACACCACTTTAATTTAATCTCATCCATTCATTTCAACTCTCTTTTAATTTCATCCACATAATTCATTATGTCTCCTCGTTTATTACCACTTTCTTAAAAATGCACCAATTCCTTTGTGATGCAATCTAAACATGACGTAGTAGTACTTAGCTTGCATTGAGTAGTCTTGGTATAATCATTTAAAATACCCCAACTACTCACTTTTTAATAGACCCCACACCACCCTTAATAATCGTGCCCAAGCAAATTGGACATAATCTAAAAAAAATTGAAGGGACGAGTATAATTTTTATTTTAGACAATGGTCTAATATAATTTTCATTCTTAATTTTATTTACAAACTTATACTATAATATTCTAAGTACTAGTTCCATTTATCGTTTTCACTATTCACTTATCACTTATAATTTGTTATTTTATTCTTATTCTATAAGTTAATACATAATCATGCAATGTCTTTTTTTATTCATCTCAATACAAGAAATATTAATGACAACGTTTTATAATTTTTAATTAAGAACAATTAAGGGTTAAAATGTTGCCACAATTGTGAATTAATGGATTGAATATGAGGTAGTATTATTTCCTCCGTTCCAATTTACTTGCAACATATATTCTTTCACGCAGTCTAATGCACTAATTTAATCCTTAATATCTCTAATTATATAAAATAAAAAATTATAACAATTTGATACTAATAATTTTTGCAATGAGACGAATCAAATAAGATCTTATTTGACAATGTTTTAACTTATAGATTAAAAACCAATCACATTAAGAGTGATGAATGAATAGTGTCATGTTTTCATATGCTGCAACTAATATGGAGCGGAAGAAGTATTTATTTATCTTATTTAGCAACGTGTGCGAAATAAGAAGGATGGCCGGACAAGTGAGTATTTGTTTAGTGTCAATTGGTTAAGAATTTAAGAAAGTTTTTTTGATTTTAGGAAATGCTCAAAGATTCCTCGTAATCACAACACATACCAATATTGATGGGTTTCGTATGTGACCATATTTGGGAAACGATGACTAGATGCCTTAGTGGATTCATGATAGGATTTAGCTACAACCCCACGTTCATGTTCTACTCCCTCCGTCTCACTCTCACCAAAATAAAAATTATTAAAAATGTTAGTTACGTCGTCATCGTCATCGTGCCCATTGTATCCCGCTCATAGAAAACTATGATCAGGGTCAAGGGAGGGAAGAACGCCGACAACTTATATCCAAACAGAAGAGTGCGATCAAAGAGTCTTCCGACTCGAGAAAGGCCTTCCAGGAGTGTGATTAAAAATGTCAGTTTCTGTCATTTTAATAGCTGGGGCTCTTTTGTTTTTTACGCTATCTAATACATAATTTTAATTCATAATATTTTTGATTTCATATCATCAATAGTTCTCAAAAGTTAATATTATGAAATTATATATTAAGACGAAAAAAAATTCTACTTGACTATATTCTACATTATCTATAAAAATGCATACGCAAAACAAGGTCGATTAACGAAAGATAATTGCTAGAGTAACTGCATCAACTATTAGAAATCGAAAGTCATATTGTTTTAACTTGAATGGGTGGATATATGGAAAATAAAGAAATGGTGTATGTTATAATAAAAAAAGAAATGAGACAAATTTAGTAAGAAGGACTAAAAAGAAAATTGAGACTATTTTTTTGGGACTAGGGAATAAATGAGACGGATATTAATTTACCTTTTTTGATATAGAGTAGACTAAGAGAAGTAGAGAGCTAAAGACGAGATAGCGAAAATCAAACTCAATACATTATCTTTAACATCATTTATTACTCTTTGATTTTCATATTAGAAAAGTTAAGTATAGAAAATTTTAAATGAGGGATAAAAAATTAATCATTAGATAATATTTTTCTTTTAAGTAGTAAAGAATTTAACAAATAATTTGGGATTTTTTAATGAGGAGAAAATCACAATATAATGGGACGAAAGAGTATATATTTTACAAGAACAAGCTTTTGAAACTGCTAATTAAACACAAGGGGTTTTTTTCCAACCAATGTACTAGGTGCATAAGTTTAGAATTTAGATTCTTTTTCCATATTATTAGAAACTTGCTAAATTTTTTCAAGATTTATGGTATTAGGCAAAATTAACGTGGTAAAAAAATAATAAATTATGAGTAAGAAAAGGATATAAAGAATTAAAGATTTTTTTTTGAATAAAACCCGATTCATTAATATATAAAGAGTCATATGACATCTACATCATCTTGGAGCCGGGGGACTCCTTTTGGTCGTGCTCTCCTTTACGGGTATGAGTTGCCGCCGTCCTTCCCTCCTCAGACCCTGCCCATAGTTTCTATGAGCTGGATATACTGGGTAGGATGATGATGATGATAATGACGACATCTACATCAAAGATAAAAATTAGCAAGTACATAGCAACTTTAACCAAATATAATTAAAACTTAACAAAACTACGATCGTTATGTATGAGATCTGACAATTCTGAATATTCTCTTTCACATCGCTGTTTGATACGACCTTCTACGAGGGGGGCTTTTGATCTGTTGTAGTTTTGAGATAGAACTGAATTTGATGTAGTTGGTGGTAATTGCAATTTTGGTGTTTGCTGCATCATTGCATTAATCTCTACCAACAAATCAACTAAAGACGACCAAAATTCATAACTCCAAACTCTCACAAGGAAACTTCAAAACTCATATATGGGCAGTTACAACCCTTTAAATGGGTAGAACAACTCTCCTGCAAGGAGAGGACAAAAATTTATTCTAATCATATTCAAAAACTTAAAATGGAGAGATTAGGGGCTTACCATCAACCTTTAAAGATTAATGATAACCCCCAACCAACTATAGATATTAGGGTTTTTTTTATTAGAGAGAGGAAATTTAATGAATTAAAGATTTTGCAAAGATGTTCAACATAATACATTTCTAGCAAATTTGTTGTGAAATGAAAAAAAAATAGATAGTTCAACTTATGCACCTGAGACATAGATGAACTAAAATATGTTGAGGAACCAACTAAATTAAAAACTTAAATTATAAGCTAATCTGCTAATATAACATGAAGATATGTCATATTCTATCGATCCACTTACTCCCTCATTTCACAAGTTTTACTATGATTTTCCTTTTAGTCCGTCTCATATAATCTACTATATTTTTTATTTTAATTAGTCATAGCCGAAACTTTTTGTTTATTAAAATTTTTATTTACGCATTTCTCTTATGTTTTCATAAAAACATTTCTTGTAAGAAAAATAATTGTAAGTTTATGGCAATTGGATATATGTATCGTTAAAAAAACCTTATCCATTAAGATCATAATCTCAATTTGTTCAATCTAATCATGATACTTGTCTACAAATTAGTAATTATGCAATTGGATAACAAATATTGATAAGGGAACAATCCTCATCCTAAATTAGATTGTAGTGTTTGTGGCAAATGGGAATTTGTATGTATTTTTGGATGAGGCTTACAACAATAGTTTTCAACTCTAAATTGTCTTTAATGTGTTATTTCTAAAAATTACTTATTATTTTTAAATACATCAAAATTGACTTTTAAATTTTTGTCATTTTGATAAGGCACGTACCTTATATTCATTGAACTTTATTAGTTATCAACATCTATGAATATTTCTAAGTTACTTAATAATTATATATGAGTTATTTTAAACTTTACACAATTCTTTATCATACTATTGACGAAAATCAGTAAAAGGTATAGTGTTTTGCAAAGAATTGTATTAGATAAGGTAGTTTTTTGCAAAAAATATTTATATAAGGTAATTTTTTTAAAAAAGTGTATACATTAGATAGTTTCTTATAATTTTTCCTTTAATTTATATGCTTTCCTTAGAAAAAATATTGGGACATACTCCTGCCGCTATCTATCAATACTAATTACTAATATTCGGATACGAGTCCAGAAGCCCGCGAGACATACATTGATAAAAGGAAAAATTATCTAGAATAATTCAATCATTTATGATTTTTTTTAAAATTAATCTCACCTATTGATTAACCATGAATAATTTCAATTTTGGAGGTATTTGACTAGAGTAAGCTTGGGTAACTCGATAACCTGCTATAGTAGGTAATTCACCAAAAAAAAGTAAAATTGAAAAACAATGTAAAATTAGAGATAAATTTTAAAAATTCACATAAAATTTTTTGAATAATTTTAAAAATTAAATTTTTTAAATATTTTTTTTGCATTTTATTTTAATTTATCTTTTTGTAAAAAATGAAACTTGTTATAACAAGTTATCGGGTTACCAGTTTTACCCCTAACTACTTCTTTAATGAAACTTAAAATATTTGGTATATTTGCATTGAAAGTTAACTTAAACTAATATTATTAAAAAAATAAAAATTCAAACTTCAAAGTAAGGTGCCCCCACATTAGCAATAATTCTTGGTCAATAATCGTGATTTATAAATCACCATAGAAAAGACAAAAAATAATAATAAAATAACTAAAAAAGATACATTAAAATCATAAAACTCTCACCTTTCAAATCTTACCGCATAAAGATAATTTGTTTATTTCATAGATAACGGTTATTTTATAACACCTCCTCCCCACATTAGAGTTCATTCCCATGACTACTTCTTTAATGAAGAAACAAAAAACTATATATAGTCTAATTTCAATTCAAATAAGTCACAATAACATAGTTACAGAAGCAACAAAGTGCATAATTTTACTAATTAACATGATCGTGACATATTTATTGTCGTTTAGTAATTATATACCGTAAAGCCAAAAATAGAATATCAAATTAAATAACCATTTACTATAAATATATTTAAAACCTACACAATATATGTGGTTATTTTAAGAAATTAAGGAACAAATTGTATTATTGAAATCTTATTTAAGCTCCTCACAATTAAGTCACAGAATGAAGTTTTTAAATTGATTCAATGATCGGGTCCGAGTCTTTGTATAAGATTCTGTTTTGTTAGTAGGCACAATTCGATCCAAATCAGCTGTGTCCAAAATTTGTAATTCAGACTATTATAGTATACTAGTATAGAAACTCGTGCAATGTACGGATTAATTAGTGTGAAATATATATTAATATAACTTCAAAGAATAATGCAAGTATATATTATAATAATTAAATTTATCATATACATGACTTTTTTAAAGCGAAAATTAATTAAATATTGATTTTTTTAATTATTTATCGAATATATCACTTTTTCATTAAATCAAAAATATATCAAATTTTTAAGGGAAAAGTGTCAAAAAGTACCTAATAAAATTTTTTTTTTCAAAAAAGTACCTAATAAAAAAATATTTTCAAAAAAATACCTAACAAAAATTTCTTTTCAAAAGAGTAACAACTAACGGCTGGGGTTAAGTTTTCCGTTATCTTTTTTTGCCCATCTTTAAAAAGTACCTAATAAAAATTTTATTTTCAAAAAAGTACCTAATAAAAATTTTCTTTTCAAAAAAGTACCAAGAACACAACATAATTATCCAATACAAGCACAATATAATATATAACTCTAAAAACATCATCCATAAACAAGTTCACACATCACCCAATACAAACACAACATAAGAACATCATCCAACACAAACCTAGACTACCAAGTAACTGTTAGTGTTAAGTTGACTGTTTATTAAAAAAATTTTATTAGGTACTTTTTGACACTTTTTCATTATTATTATTATTATTATTATTATTATTATTATTATTATTATTATTATTATTATTATTATTTTGTATTGGATGATGTGTGAACTTTTTATGGATAATGTTTTTAGAGTTATATATTATATTGTGTTTGTATTGGATAATTATGTTGTGTTCTTGGTACTTTTTTAAAAAGAAAATTTTTATTAGGTACTTTTTTGAAAAGAAATTTTTTATTAGGTACTTTTTAAAGATGGACAAAAAAAGATAACGGAAAACTTAACCCCAGCCGTTAGTTGGTACTCTTTTGAAAAGAAAATTTTTTGTTAGGTATTTTTTGAAAATATTTTTTTATTAGGTACTTTTTTGAAAAAAAAAAATTTATTAGGTACTTTTTGACACTTTTCCCAATTTTTAATTAGTTATTTATAAATTCTATAATAAATTATACTCCATAGTATATTTAATTTAGCTCTAATTTTTAAAATAACAAAATTCTAAATTAGGTAAATATTTGCATATACTCAACTATCATCCACTAAAATAATAATATTTGGCATGCCTTCATACACATGGAATTTTCCAACTAGAATAATAATATATCCTAGAGTCTCACCTCTTTGCGTAAGGTTCTGATTTAGTTGGTTCCTTGACATGACATTAGAGGTCAATATGACAAAAGGTCTCAGGTACGAATATCAACCACCCCTCATTTAATGTGAAATTTTCAACGTCAGATGTGAGGAGGACCTGTGTAGCCCAAAGGGCTTTTGTGTGAAGGAATGTATTAAAGTATGTAACTATTCTGTACACGTCATTTTGGAGGAATGAAAAAAAATAGTTTTTCCTTTATGCAAAAATTTCTTTTAGATATGCTGGTGCGGCCAGAAAATTTGAGTCCTAGATCTGCCCCTGCTATCAAGATCACGATCATAACTCATATGAGTAGAACATATTGATGTGATGATAAATTTGCTCAACTAATAAGTTTTAAGGTGAATACAATGCAAGATCTTGGAAATAAATAAAACTTTGTATTCAAAGTATAAATAAATAAATTTAAACGTTACAAAATCATGTCATTTTGCTTGAGATGTGAAGAGTATATTTAATTTAATTAATGATAATAAGAGTACAAAATAATTAGATTAGTGATGTTAGATGTAGCAATTGTGTCTTTGTCGTTTAGCTTATTACTCATCAATCTAAATCAGTGATAACTGCAAATGGCTATAATAATTCATTTTAGATAAGCGATCCAATCCACACACACTTTAATCCAAATTTACTAATTATTTTTATTTATTTTTTATACCTAACTCTTTTATTTTTTTCGGCTGCTCTTGGGCCGCCCATGTGATGATTGAGGTTGATCGGGTCACAATAATTTAATACAGTTTCACTGAGAGACGCATTTTATTATGTGCAGGCTAAATAACTCATCTAATACATATTATCAGAACATGTGCTCTTTGTTTGAAGTTGTTTTACTTAGAAGTGGTCTCTTACAAAAGTAGCTCAAATAATTTCCGTTTGCTTAATTAATATTGCAAACGATTAATTAATTCAGTTACTCCCATGAGAAACAATTGTTTAGTGAGAAGGTCTCGAAATAATTGCTTATATTCTCATAATTTATATTAATTAAACTATTTGAACCATATATAAGATACGTATTATAGTGATTAGAGTCTCTTATACATTAATTGTGTTAATTAATTAATTATTAGATTTGGTCTTTTTTACTGCCTATTAATTTTCATTGAACATGATGACTACCTTGTGTCATATTCACTAATCTTTGTTGCGTATTGGATTCGTAGATCTAATCAAGTTTCGTGAGATCTTAGACTTGCATAGGAGTTGGGTTGGTGAAAATTGGCTACTAGGTTTTTGGAATGATTTTGTTTATCTATTAATCGGAGTTGGGTTGGTGAAAATTTACTAGGTTATATATATATATATATATATATATATATATATATATATATATATATATATATATATATATATATATATATATATATATATTTGAGTTAATTTATATATATATATATAGTGCTTCATGTTGTATATTATTGAGAAAAAGTCTAGTACACCTTAATATCATAGTATTATATAAATTTAATGATGGAGTTCATACCAGTTTCGGTTTGGTTTTTGGTTGGTTTTGGTACAATCAAAGGGGATGAATCGAATTTAAACTGTTATTTTTTATTAATAAATTAATAATTAATTTGAGTCACGTTATAAATAGGGGCTATTATATTTGAACCTAATATTTTGAAGGAGTACTTCGAAACACTAAAGTGTCTATGTATTCAAAGGTAATTAAAGTTCACATAGTTTTTATCTAACCATTAAAATTGTAGTTATGGACTTCTGAACTTCTTGTCATTTCTCCTTAATCCTCATCATCATCGTTATACTTGTGCATTCATTATATAGTAGTTGAGTTAATACGACTATACAAGATCATGATATTTAGAACGTTTTTTAAAACTTATAAGTTGAGTTCAACAAGTTGGACAATCTGGGCTTTAGGCATTTAATAAACCTTTGACAAGTCATATTCACGACATAATTATTTACATCTTCTCTTAACATTTTCTCACCTAAGCAACATCAAGCCGTATTCAAAAAGCAACTACTAATTTGGGGCGGTCCTTTTGAACTATTGGTTCGATTAACACAAAGCGGTTGATTCGGTTAATCAAAGCTATGTGGTTCAAATGGACTAATCTGGTTCAGTTCTTATGTAAACAATTTGCAAAATATATTTTCAAAACTGGTTCCCACAGGTACAAACCGACCATTTTGGTTCATAGGCCGTTCAAATTTGATTTACCCACATGTAAATCAGCCCATGGCCATCACATGTGTTGTATACGTACTCTCTTCTGTTTTTAATGTTTTTCCACTGAGTTTATCATACATATTAATAAAAAACTGAATCTTTAGATTGGTAAATTTAACTATTTTTTTATGATAAAAATAACAAAAAAAATACTATAAATACTAAATAATAGTTATAATATAATTCTAATACTACAAAATTTTCAAGATCCAACCAAGTAAGTTGGAAAGAATCAAAATTGGTGGTGAAAGTAAGTTGAGATGTTAAGAATTGAGAAAAGATGAATATAAAGAGACAAAATAATTTGGAAAGAATCATCCTATTCCTATATAATCTAAAATCTAAATCTTGTGGTATTCTATTTCTACTAATTTCTAATTGGTCCCTTTAGATTAGTATATTCATTTGGTCCCTTTTCCAGGTTGTCAATATTCGTACGGTACCCTCCAGCCTGGCACCTTCAAATATTTGATCAAAAAGTTCCTTTCTGAGCTGGAATTTTATTTTTATTTTATTTAATAAAAAATGGGGTCAGATCACAACAAAATGGATTATTTAATTAGTTATTTTAAATGAAATCAAAATAACTGCCGTCTTGGATCTGCCATGTCATTTATTTAACCATTACTGGATTATTTTATGTATGAGAAGATTTTAGTAAATCACGGATATTTATAAGGTTTATAAATCACCCTTATGTGGTAGGGATGTGATAGAGTGAGTATTTTTTTATTTTAATTTATCTTTTTAAATATTTTTTATTTTAATATTATTTTTTTCTTTTTGTGGTGATTTACAAATAACGGTTATTGATTAGAAATTTTATTTCCTCTATTTTAATTTAAGATATCAGTAAAAAGTGTAATTTAAAAGTAGGAGAAATGTCTGAATTAGATGTATAAAATAAGTTAAATTTATAAATAAAAATTACCTATAAAAATTAAGTAATTGCCAAAAACATTTCTAATGTCCTACAAAATTTGCAAACTTTTTTAATCTGTCTCATTAAATTGATCTCATTTTTATTTTTGATAATGACTCACATACTTTCAATAATTCTCCTTCAGACAATTAATTTACTTGTTATTCTCATTCACACAATTTTACCACTTTTTCAAAAAATACTACTTTGTCCATTTTCTTAACTTAGTGATACCAATAGATCAATTTTCATAGGTGCAATAGAATACGCTCAAACCTTAAAAAAATTAAATTTAAAAATGTACCAAGCCACGAGAGTCGAGACTAATCAATTACACTGTTCATCTTTTGAATTTGCACCATAAAATTTAAAATATTGTTATTGTCACGTTATCAATCTTATAATGCAAACTCTAGCGTACAAACAATTTAAATTGACACAAATTCTTTTACAACTGACAAAGGAACAGTAATGACAACCTTATTAGTTATTATATATATCTGCTCTTATCATTTTTGTATCTGGCGTTGTTATTATAATTACCATCTCAGATCTAAACTCACAACTAGTCCTACTTCACATCTAATCATTTGGATTATTTTATAATTGTAAACTTTAAAAAATACAAGTTTTTTTCTTATAACATACTAGCATAAAGTATAGTTGCTTTGAATATTAATAATTATATTAATTAAACTTTTTCATATATATCTCTCAAAGACATCGTCTCTTAGAATAATTTATATTTAATTTATTTTTTCTCCTACTTGGATAATAATGTAACTAAACCCAAATATTATAACGTGAGGCCTACCAAGAATTAACATTATTATCAAATAAAAATGCAGGCTATTTTTTAAGCAATCTGTGAGGGGCATGGAAAAGCATTATGATTCATGCCGGTATATACATTCTAGAATTTGCATTACATAATACTTTGACCTTAGTGGTGTCATCAATCATTAATATAGACATAGTAGAGCAATAAAAACTTTTACTACTCCCTTTTCTTTATATTTTTAGATGGAAATTTAAATAAATAAACACAGTTAAAATCGTTCGCATAAAAAAAACAAAAAAAAGAATGCATTAGAATAAGATCTTTGAAATACAGGCCACTCAAAAGAAAGTCGTCGCATAGGAGTGTGCTATGCAAACAAACACCAGCTTGTTACAAGCTTTGAGCCATTAATTAAAGCCTTACCACTATATTTAATTTCTCCGTTCCTAAAAAAATTGTCACGTCCTATAGTTATAATACTAAAGAAAAGTTAAAATGTGTGAATGAAAATAAAATAATAAAGTAGTTTGAAAATATTCATAAAAAAAATAATGCAAAAGTAAAAGATAAGAACTTAAAAGAAAAATGTAACGTTTATATATAATAATATACTTAATTTGGCCCACTAATTAAAGTTAATGAAGTGGTAGAAGTTGAAAGAAAATGTTCACTTAATACAAAAAATATAGTTAATTAGTGCAATAATAAAACAAACATATCCTTTAATAATTTAATAGAAACACTTGAGTAAACAATGATTACACCTATATTTATTTTAAGATTGAAATCTTATAAGTATGGTAAATATATGGTACGTATCTAATTCTGCTAATCGATCACAAATTATTTTTCAGGAAGTTAATATTGATCTATAATATAAATATTATTAAGTGTGTAAGATATTTAATAGTTTATCTATATCTAAATATTTTATTTGATATTTGCGTATATCTGATTTAGGGGTGTTTGGCAATTGGTTGTTGGTTGTTGGCGTTTGGCTTATTTGACCAGCTGTAAATGTTGATTGTTTTTGTTGGCTTTTAAGCTAGCTGCTAGCTGTTTATGGAGATGTTTGGTAAATTTGAATATTGGTTATTGGTTGTTTATTAGAGAAAAAGTGGGTTAACAATCCAAAAGTCAACCCAAAAAGCTAGCTGGAGCAGCTTTTTCATTTTGGCTTAAAAATCAGCTTTTCAGCTGCTTTAAAAGCCATTTACCAAACACTTTTTTGGGCTGTTTGACCAACCAACAAGCCAAAAGCCAAAAGCCAACCAAAAAGCTAAGTCAAAACCCAATTGCCAAACACCCCCTTAATTTTGAAAAAATATTACTTCAGTCTTTTTGATGATAAATTATTCAAACTATCATACATATTAATAAAAATGCTGAAAAATGACAAGTGTTATCATTAAGAAGCCTTGACAAATATGGAATTATTTTACTGAATGATAGTTGCTTACATGACAATATTTACCTAATTTAGAATCTGATTTTTTAACATTAAAGCTAAATTAGGTAAAGTATTTATTTAATTTATTAAAGTTATTTTATATACCTAACCTAGAATTTGATTGATTTAGTTGAATAAAAAAGTGATGTATTCAATAAATAATTTTTCAAAAAATCAGTATTTAATTTTTGCTTAAATAAATCATGTATTTAATAAATTTAATCACGATAATATATGCTTGTATTATTTTTTGAAATTATATTTTTATACATTTTATACTCATAAATCATGCATTGCACGAGTTTCTATACTAGCTCTTGTAATTTAGTTTGTAAAATGTCAAAAAATAATTGTTTCATTGCGATATGTGGCAAATAACCATTTCTCTTAAATTGGAGATAAATTTTTTTATGAGAATTTGATAAGTCAGTATTATTTTTAATAATAATAATAATAATAATATCCCTAAGCTTCAATGAAAAGTGAAGCGAGGAAACTCTTTACAGATATTAGGTCTCTTTTTATATTGATGCAATTAAGTTTGAGAAGGCTTTTTTTTAATTCAATAAGGTAAATTAAAAACTCAAATATGAGCATGACTCCATGAGCCACCTTTTCAAGATAAGTTGAATGTCAATTTCGAAGGCCACATTGATGTTCAACCAAAATTCAAGATAAGTAGATTGTGTTATTTCTGTCACACTAGAGTTACGTTGCTTAAGTTGAAATTATTTTTAATATCTATTTACAAAACTTACAATAACATATTTTAAATACTGGAGTAAATGTTTTATTTTATTTTTTAAAATTATTTATGGATCACTCTTAATTTGTACTTCCTCCGTTCTGAAATACTCGCTACATTTTCGTTATCGACACTATTCATCGTTCAAGTTTATTTTACATATTGCGGCTAATGTATAAGAAAAAAAAATAGTCACACTACAAAATAATTTGCTTTTAGTGGGATATATTTAGCGACATTTAATTTAAATGTCGCTATTTTAAATTTCTTATAGTGTATATAGAGGATTTAATGACATTTATTAGACCCTTTAGCAGCATATTAAAAAGTCACACTAAAGCTATTAGCGACATAGGATCTAGTGACATTTCTTACAAATGCCACTATAGACTATAGTGACAATTACAAATGCCACTAAAGACCAAATTAAGTGTCGCTAAATCACTTCATGGTGGAACTTAAAATATAAATCAATAATTATTACACTAAAAATATGAATTAGTGGCATTTAGAAAATGCCACTAAATCCAATGTCGCTAAAAGCTAAATTTGTTGTAGTGTCAAGTGGGATCTTGTTTGAATCGTCTAATCGCATACTTACATAATTTAAATTTACTGTCAAAATATATAACATATCTTGAAATCTCAACCATCAATTTAAGATTTTGGTTTAAATGGTTTCTCACTACAACGTAATTTGCTTTTAATGGGATATATTTAGCGACATTTAATTTAAATAACGCTATTTCAAATTGCTAATAGTATACATAGAGGATTCATTGACATTTATTAAACCCTTTAGCAACATATTAAAAATCAACACAAAAGTTTTTTGCATATTTGATCTAGTAATTGCCACAATAGACTATAGTAACAATTATTATGCACATAAAGACCAAATAAAGTGTTGTTAAAACATTAAACAAAAACCAATAATTATAACATTAAAAATATGATTAGTGACATTTTTTTAATACCACTAAATCTAATGTCGCAAAAAGTTAAATTTGTTATAATATCTTAATACTCCCTTCGATCCAATTTAGCTGTCCCATTTGCTTGGGCACGATTATTAAGGGTGGTGTGGGGTCCATAAAATGGTGGTAGTTGGAGTATTTTAATTCATCATCATCCTACCCAGTGTATCCCGCGCATAGAAAACTATGGACAGGGTATGGGGAGGGAAAGACGGCGGCAACTCATACCCATACAGGAGAGCGAGACCAAAAGGAGTCCCCCGGCTCGAGGAAGATAAATATATTATTTTGCTACGTGCGAGATAAATACAACACCTAAAAGTGGGTAGTTGGAGTATTTTAATTGATTAAGTTAATTGTAAAGGTGGTAGTTGGAGTATTATAAGTAGTAAAAGTGGAAGTATTTTGGTCTTTACTTGTGTGAACATGGGATATTTAGGTAAAAAATTGACAAAATAGAAAATAAAACAACACAAAAACTTGGACGAGACCGTCCCACTCTAAGACGAGATCTGGGCCGGCCCATTGTTAGGCGCGTGTACTAAACGCGCGCGCTTTGCCCTTCAAATTTCGTTTATTTGTTTTTTTCATTTTTCTGGAAAAATTTCAATTTGGACCTTAAATGTATCAATTTTGACCTTAAAGATATCAATTTTGCTCAATTATACTCTTAGTTTGCTCAGTTTTGCATTCAAGTTTAGAATATGTATATTGAATTACATTAATGTAGTTCATACAAAGGGTAATCAATTTTTTCATTAAATTGTTCAGTTTCATTATTAAATTGTTCAATTCTCCATTGCGCAAGATTTTAAGCATAATTCATGTTATTCTGATCTACATGCATGATTAAATTTTTCCATCAAATTGTTCAATTTCATGATTAATGTAGTTCATACAGGTATTCAGTTTTTATGGTATTCAGTTTCATTGTTAATTTATTCAATGCTCATTTTATACTATTCAGTTTCATGATTAATGTAGTTCATACATGTATTCAGTTTTTATAGTATTCAGTTTCATTGTTAATTTATTCAATTCTCATTTTATAGTATTCAGTTTCATGATTAATGTAGTTCTTACAGGTATGATTAAATTGAAATTGATATCTTTAAGGTCAAAACTGATACCTTTATGATTAGAATCGAAAAATGCCCAGAAAATGGATTCAAAGAGAGAAAGCATGTAATTGGGCCGGCCCACTCTTGTCTCAACTTAAGACGGAGTCGCCCAAGACCAGCTTGATATGAATTTGTCAAATAAGTAAATAAGACAACTAAATTGATTCGAAGAGAATATGATATCAGAGCTATTAGAGTATATAACATATGCTGAAACCTCGACCATCAGTTGATATGTTATATATATTGTCACATTTAGTTCGGAAATAAGCATATATGGGAGGGCAGGGTACTGGGCACAGGCTGTCACTGCGACCCCACAACCACGCCATATTTATCGGCAAAGGAGTTCACTATTAGCAATTAAATTAAAGTGGTTGGATCTAACATTATGAGCTCTCCATGATTGATGATAATTAAATATACTCCATTATATACATTAATATTATGAAACATATCCTGTGACAAACCAATTATAGCCGTGATTCACTGTAAGTATGAATTGGAGTAGGAGTATATACTTTAAGATTCTAGAGATAATAATTGAAACAATGCATCTTAGACTTAATCAACACAAGTTCATGATTCAAAAAGCATTAGCATATGGCAAATAGGCATACCCACTGTCTTCAATCATTCAATATTGAGACTTTTATTGTTCACTCACGTGAAGGATATATCAACAATCTAAGGACTAAAGAGAACTATACCCTATTGAAAAACTTCACGTGTGAGACAAGATTCAACATCCTAAAATAGTGGGTTGTTAACTTGCATATATAGTCGGTGAGCTAATCTTCCTACTACAATATGGTTTTGGAAAACAATGAACCTCACCTAGTGTATGTGCAAATCAACACTCTTGACCCGTGAGTTTTTGGGCCCAAGCCCATGGGTGTCCCGTATCCACACGAATGGGCCGCGGTGAGATTTTGTGACGAATTGTCACGGCCTAATATGGTATCGGAGCCGAAGGTGGTTCCTGGTTTGATGTGGTTTGCACATATAGTGGGTTGTTGACTTGTGAGACAAGATCCCGCATCGATAAAATAGTGGGTTGTTGACTTGCACATATAGTGGGTGAGTTAATCTTCCTACAACCATATGGTTTTGGGAATCAATGAACCTCACCTAGTGTATGTGCAAATCAACGCTCTTGACCATTGAGTTTGTGGGCCCAAGCCCACGGGTGTCTCGTGTCGACATGAGTGGGTTGCGGTGAGATTCTGTGAAGAATTGTCACTACCTAATAATTAGGGATGGTGAACGAAAGTCAAAGGTGATTAGTAATGGTCAACGGTCATTTAGGCTGGTCAAAGGTCATTTGGGTTGATCAACGATCACTTGGCTTGAATTGTGTAGACTATGATATTTTATTGACTGTAATTCACAAAAAATAAGCTTTTAGTCTGTAATTCTCAAAAGCCCTAAACTTAAAAGTCGTAATTGCAAATTATTCTACTATTTAACTGTATGCTCACTTATTTTCTGATGGAATTGACTTAAACAATTAGTTATACTCGTAGAGATGTTAGAAATTTATTCTATGATACCGAGTATGACTTGATACGATCCCAAGTAACTCACATAAAAAAATTAAAATTTTAAATTGTCCATACGCTTACAATCGATCAGTTGATAATATTAATTTTTTCTGTTAAATTAGTTTTTTAAGTCAATTGTTAATACAGATATGGTGAATTGAATACACATAAAGGAGATTGGTTTAGATGCTAAATCATCTTAGTATCTTCGGATTCCTTAATCTTGGGCTCTTGGCCAATAACAATAAGTATATTGTGATCTTGTAATTATTTCAATGATTTATAATGCTTAATTACTTTGTATGATAACAATAATTAATAACTTGTTCTTTTAATAAGTTATAAGGGATGTTTGACAATTCGATTTTTTTTATTTTTAGTTGACTTTTGACTTTTAATATTTAAATTGGCCAAAGAATTAAAAAATGCGTTTAGTTAATAATTTTTTAGTCAGTTGAAAAACTAGTTTTTACGCTAAAATCAAAAATTTGCTTGCATTGTGTTTTGACTTTTAGCCTACATAATCTACAATAAATAGCCAAACATCCAACAAATAATTTTTACCAAACATTTTCATCACAACTGGTTTAAACAACTCGCTTAAACAACTAGCATATCAGCCAACAATTCCAGTTAGTTACACCGGCCAACAACTTAATTAACAATTATTTACCAAACATGAACTATATTAATTTAATTTAGTATAATAAAATCAAGATTGTTAAGTCACGAGATGATCACTCATTGATTAACTAAATATCTTTCTACCTAATACCTTATTCTTTCCATCGTATACTATGTTAATTAACCACCATGATTGTTTCAATACCTAACCATTTCAATTGAAGAATAAATCGATTGATGATGCCACACTACAACTATGAGGGGGACTATTATTTTTGTTAATCTTTATGTTATCCCCTAATTAAATTAAAGAAGCAATCTCAAAGCATTTAAGATATTAGATTCTATAGTTTATTCAACTAAGAAGTGCAATATACACATTGGTTATTTGGGCAATTAATTAATTGTATGTACACAAGCATTACACAATGACAAGTAATAAGGTTTTTTTTGACATGATGATCACAAATGAATTTGGTTTAAAACTTGGCTACTAACTTTGAATATTTATGTACTTTCACTACCACATAAAACTCGATGTACAGATGTACACGACCAAATTAGAGAGGTCTTTGAGGGTGTGCGAGGTGATCAATCGCACAGGATCGCCTCTTTTCTCCTGTATATAAAAAGGTTAATTAAAAAAGAGATTTATATTAAGTTTATTAATAAAATAAATATATTTAACATAAATAAGACGCAAAATAAAAAATTTTCACAGGGCCACTGAAAATTTTAAGACCGCTCTGAACAAAAGTAGTATACGAGAAGTACAATATTAATACGTTGATGCACATATAATGTGTAATGATTCTAGGGTGTATGTTCGTTGGTGAATAATCGAAAATAAAATCAAACTGAATTAAATTTATTATTTGCGATTATGCATTTGTTTTGATTCAGTTTGGATTAGAAAAAAACTTATTTTTAATTTGAGTTTAGTTATACTATATCTATAGGAACAAATTACTTCATTTTTAAGGAATTACTTCTATTTGATAATAATTTCACATGAAGCGGCCTGGTGTAAAATAATTTTAGGATAAGTGACATTTTAGAATATTTTAAAGTTCCACCCAATATAAGTTATGTCTCGAGAAAGACTTATGTTTTGATTTATAGGGTAAGTCTACAACTTATATTGGTAGTCTCAATTATAAAGTTTGTGTTAAAAGAAATCAACTCAACCAAAAGCTTAAGCTTATGGTTGATGCCTCAAGATATGTTATATACTCTAATAAGTCTCCTCACACGAGAGCCCTTCGGGCTAGAAGTGTGGATGCAACAGTGACCCTCCTCATACCTGGTGCTAAATATTCCACTTTAAATGAGGGGTGGTTGAAATTCGAACATGTGACCTCTTATCACGTTGGCTTCTGATATCCATGTTAAGAAACCGACTCAACCAACAGCTTAAGCTTATGATTGATGCCTCAAGATATGTTATATACTCTAACTCCTTCAATTTTATAAATTGATTTTTGTTGTTTTAAATTGATGCCAAATAACCTAGAAAAATCAATGCTTGACTGTCACCGGTTAAATTGGATTTCTTTACCCATGTGATTAATATTTTTAAATGGTGATTTCATTTGATTAGATGCAATGATTTTGTAGTTTTCTACAATTATAATTTCAAATATGTTTTAGTGAAAAAATAATCTTACTTTTGTTGTTTTAGATAAAATATATATTACATGTTGTCATGTTGAACTTTAACTATTTATTAAGCCTTTTGATTAAAATATGTCTCTCGATATGATATCAGAAACAAACGTAACAAAATGTCTACGGCTACCGACTGGTTGATAAATTCTCTGAATATGTTATATACACAATCTTTTTTAAAATTAGTTCGTAATTCGATTAGACATCAACCTATTTTAAACTTGTTTATGATTCAATTCAAATAATTTACTCTATGATTTTCGAATTTGGTAAATCCGACCCGTATACACCGATTCAAACCAATTTAAAAAAAGTCTTTTTCCTTTATCTCAGATTGATGTATTTGTTGAGCGTATAGGTTCGGGTCAAATTAGGACCCGAACCACCCACGAGCAACCCATATATACACACCGATAGCTAATACTAAGTCGGATGGTTGGGATGTCCTCCTTTGACTTATGAGTGTATGCAAGATGGGGATGGCGAGTTTGCACACATGCACGCACTATTACATGCATGTGTCATGTGTGTGGGCTGAGCGCTCACACTAACACCACATAATTTGCTCCACACATTGCATGTGTCGGTCAAATTCCAAATCATACTAATATATATTACTCCCTCTGAACCAATTTAGTTGTCCCATCTATTTGGACACGGTTATTAAGGGTAATGTGGGTGGTAGTTAGGGTATTTTAATTGATTAAATTAATTGTAAAGATGGTTGTTGAAGTATTATAAGTAGTAAAAGTGGAGGTATTTTGGTCTTTACTTGTGTGAACATAGGGTATTTAGGTAAAAAAGATTAACAAAAAAGGAAATAGGACAATTGATATGAATTTGCCATATAAGAAAATGGAACAACTAAATTAATTCGGAGGGAATATTTGAGTTTGCCTTTTATTATGTTAGAAATTTTTTTGATTTAAAATGGAGCAAATTATAACATGAAGTTTGAGGAGCAAATTAGGAGGAAAATAAAGAAAGACAAGCGGACAATTTTTGACCCATAGGTGAAACATAAAAACGGTTCTTGTACATAAATTTTCGATTTTTTTTTCTCTAACCATGTAACATATAGTTTCTCTTTTTTTCATCACATCAATGTCAAATAATGTATAGCTCATAAATGTAAAGATAAAGTACTTATATTATATACAAACTAATTTTTAATAACAAGAATTAAGCCATATTTTCGATTGTATTTTAAATAAAATTTGTCCATATTTTTCCCTAGTACTCCTTTTTCCTCATTTTTCTATGTACTCTAGTTGGATTAAGCCAAAGTCTATAGTGGTACTATTCACTACGGAGTGGTACACTAACTAAAACTTGAATTCATACTTCATTTTTTTCCTTTTTTTTGTATTTATTGAGAATCAAATAAGATATATTAATTAAATAATTGTTTGGCAAATAGATAATTGTTAGCTTTAGCTTAGTAATTGGCTTATAACATTTTGCTAGTTAAATTAAATTAGCTTTAAAATTACTTGTTGACTAAAATATTTATATATCTTATGGTTATGGTCATGTTTTGTGAAATTAGCTTTTGAAATTAGTTGTTGAAATATTAAATGGTTATTAAGATATAAAACTTAATGTTATATTTATATTTCGATCTTTCACAAGTATTTTAATTACTTCATTTGCATCTCAACTTAATTTTATTTCACTAGTTTGATTTTTTTTACCCCTTAAATTTTATTTCACTAGTTTAATTTTTTTACCCCTTAAATATTTATGGTTGTTTCGGCTGGGAAACTGTCGAATTTGTATAAGGGAACGCCTTGATGGGAGTAACGTTAAGTCTAGGAAGAATGATGATCCGACCGCCACACGTGGTACACCTGCAACCACTAGGAAAACTAAACTGGGGGCTGATATCCCGGAACAACTCTCCTATGCTTAAGTCAGATCAGAAGAGAGATGCTACGAATGTATGTAGTTTTTGAGTTAGATTGCGTAACCTTGTTTTGGAAGAAGAAGATGGTATTTGTAAGGATCCGGGGACATCATGTAGTAACTGTTGGGAAGTTACTTCTGAGCTAGTAACCTCTGACGAGTATAGTGGGGCGAGTGACCTTATTGGGGACGGTTACTTGTGATCATAGACGGTTATAAGAGGGAGTATTCTTCATCAGGAATAACTACTGAACTGCCATTCGATTCCCTATTCACTCTTATTTGACTGAGATTAGTCGAGTGGACCTTGACTCGAGCGATTGATCTTTGACCCGTTGATCAAGGGTATAATGGTAATTTCGAACATATGGGATTTATGGTCCCAACAATGGTCAATCCAAACGAACCCTAATATAATAAAAGTACAGTAGCAAACTAAAGAAAATATTGCAAAATAAAAATCCTCTGACTTTAATTAAAAAAAGTTATATATCTACTTCAAAAGACAAAGATAATTACGGAAAACGAAAAAGAAAAAGTTTACTTCTAGCAAGTGGATAGATGAAGTGGGTGGGTGTGTTGTGTAGAGGTATTTATTCAGGTTAACGAGTCAGCGACTCGATCGATTTTAGGTTAGGTAATTCGATTCGGTTTAAATTTGAGTTTTTTTTATTTATATTGATTTTACATAATTATAAATTAATTTTCAATTTAGTCAAAATCGAGATCAATTCTAAGATCGAGTAAATATCAAGTTATCGGATCAGTATAAAACTGTAGCTCTAGTCTTGGTTATCAAATGGCGTGTGTGAATAAGGAAATAAGATAAGATGGTAGAAGTATCAGAAAGCGCGTATCAGTTACCCACACTTGTGAATTCTAATCAATGTTTTTGTACTCTAAGATAAGATGAAAGGACTATCACATTCAGTCTTTCACAAACCACCAATTTATCATTCAATTTTTTTTTTTTTGTATTTTCATGCATTTATTCCTTATTATACGAAACTTCTCTATCATGCTTCTCATTTCCTTAACTTCTTTTTTATATAAATTATTATTATTATTATTTTAGTCTGTTACAAATTTATTTACCGTTTGTCAAACTAAGGAAAAAATAACATTATTATTATTACTATATTATTTTTATTATTTTTAGTTTTCTTATTTACTCCTTCAAAATTGTTACTATTCTTATTAACAAGCGTCTTTAGCGTGTTCATAGCTTTTGTGGTTAGAGTATATATAACATATTATGGAACTTCAATCATCATCTTAAGTTTTTGATTGAGTTGATTTCTTGACATGGTATCAGAAGCTAGTATGACAAGAGGTCACGAGTTCGAATCTCAACCACCCTCATTAAACTGGAATATTCAGCGCCAGGTATGAGGAGGGACTGAGTTGCATCCACACATCTAGCCCAAAGGGCTCTCGTGTGAAGGGACATGTTAAAGTATATAACATATCTTGAGACTTCAACCATCAGCTTAAGCTTTTGGTTGAGTTGGTCCTTGACATTTGTCTAAATGCGCAAAATACAAATGCATTGATTTTGTTAAAATTTGTGATTTTTTTTGATGAATAAACTACAACTACAATTGGTTTGATTATTTATTGCATTTATGTGGTAATATCATCATATAATTTAGTTCAATTAATTTAATTTTAATCAAATTTCACAACCATCACCTAATTAAGGAAAACAAAACGAGCAAAAGAAAAAGAAAATCTATAGCCATTCAAATAATGGACCAACCAATTAAGATACTTCAAATACTTCTCTCTTCAATTATGCAATTATGTATAAATCAATCGATTTTATGACGTGGAAGAGATCAATATCAATCACGCAATTTTAAAATATTCCATTTCACTCCAAATTTCTCTTGTCCTATTAGGAATTTATTTATATATTTTAAATGGAAGAAGCAATTATCGATTAATTATGACTATATTTACATAGTAATTACTTATTTCCTTACTAATTAATGTTCTCATTAAAATAGGTTATTTAAGGAGAAAGAATCGTGTACAAGTTAAGTCTTATGTATGTTAGATCTTACTAAGTTCGTCTACACGTATATTTTTCTCCTTTTCAAATCAGTTGCAACATTAGAAAAAATGACACTATTTATTAATCATTATTAGTTTGTGATTAATTTTTAATCTATAAGTTGAAACATAGTCAAGTGAGATCTTATTTGATTCGTCTCATTGCATATATTATTAATATGTAATATCAAATTTTTATAATTTTTATTATATACAATTAGAGATATTAAGGATTTAATTTGTGCATTGAACTGCGTAAAAAAGCAAACGTTACAAATAAATTGAAACAGAGAAAGTATATTTTTATATATTTTTTATAAAATATATTTATAGAAACTGAATCTCGAACACATATTTTAAAATCTACGCAAAAAGTAAAACATCAGGAACAGGAGGGAGTAGTAATTAAATAATTTTTAGATTAATTTGAAGACGATTATTGAATTAAAGCGGCTTGACTAATGCTGGCTTGTAATCATTATTATTCAAATATCTTTAATAGTTGATTATCAAATGATAAAGTTTGGAGTACTAGCCGAAATAATATCTGGAGGAGTTTATAAGTGTTCATTCAACAAGAGGTTTGTTAATTAATATTTGAAAATATATTCATATAAATTAAAAAATAAAATATTGTGAACAACTTTGCGGAATTGTTAAAAATATCTCTAGTATAACTCATAGAATATTCCATAGTATTGGAAAACTCCAAAAAATAATTCTATGAAGAAACTTCTTGCATTGTGATAATCCCAACTATGTTTTACTAAAAGAATAAAAGAATAATGAGTATTTCTAGAAAATAAATAAAATATCGGATTATTATGTTTATTTAGTAAGAAACACTTATAGTTAATTAATACTAATAGAAATTAATTTAATGTCAATTATTTTAATTGGGCCTCAGTTTTACAGTTGATTTTGGATGATAGACTTAAGTATATATATAATTTTATTTTGCGTGAAGTTTCACATACGTTTGCTATTAATTAATAAGAAATAACCTTTCTATAAGTTTTATCATTAACAAATTCTTTTATAAGGTTGCGTACCATCTTTTCAAAGCCCATCATAATTAAACAGAAGTCACTTAACGACATTAAAGTAAAACAATATACTGTAAATCATAGTAATTATTTTGAGTCTAATTATTTTGAACTCTTTTTTTTTTCAATTTGCCAACCTCATGAGTAGGCGAACAACTCTGAAATTAGAAGTTGAAGATCAATTGTTTACAACATAGTTAGGCCCCTTTTCGCCAATCCCTAAAAAGTCCCAAACAAGTTGATAATCCAATTGAAGAAAATAAGTGTGATTCTTTGGTTGATACTCATGGCCCTCTTCTGGTCTTCAAGAATGTTCTTGGGTCCAAATTTTTCAAATGATTTCCTTAATGTTACTAACAAAATACAAAAATTACTTCCACGTGGTATATGAATATTTCTATGATTCACATGGTAACCACGAGCTTCTAATACATTTTCTATATGGTATACAAAATGTAACGTTTGTTAAATTTAGTACTCATTTCAAAATAAATTTAAAAGTCGATAACGTAAAAAAAAATTAGCCATTAGTCTACCAAGTGGAAAAGTTGACAAATTAGGGTTACCACACAAAAAAAATGTCTGTCCACCACGTTGAAAAGCTAAAAACGTTAACTCAGCCATCACATGAAAATTTTCCAATAAAATATTAGTTGGACCAAATTAACGTTAATCATTCTATTTTAAATTTCTATATATTCTTCACTAATTTTGTTTTAGCATTCTAAAAAAGACAATTTTTATTTATTATTATTTTTTTGAAGTAAAAAAACACAATTTTTAATAATTTAGTATAAATTATTGATAGATAACAGAAATGTCTTTTAAGTATAAATCATTTTCTTCACGTATTGCATTACGCCAAGATCTTTCAAAAGTGGCGTGTATGACGTTAGTGAAAATGTGAAATAATCTATCCGTTACAAAGCGATTGCAATATCAATAATTGACACAAATATTAAGAAGTAATTCAGGGCTATTAAATTGCGTGAATGTGACCAAAATGAAAGAAAATAAGAAAAAATGCGTTAAAAATATTGCAATCTTAATTAAAAAGAGGAACTAAAATGAAAAGTGTGACAATCTCTTAGTAATATAGAGAATAGCCAGAGTTAGCTAAATATATATTATCCATACATTGTGTTTTGTTTTGTAAATAAAGTTATACTAAATAAGATTATGTAGGCTGACATTCGAGATTGTATTTTAATCTAAAAATTTGAATCCTCAATAATCAAATATTTCAACAATAGGCTGCTTTGTGATATTCCTTTTTTAAAAAAATTTGGAATAAAAAATTGTGTTGCAAATTTATTTTAAAAAAACTATAAAATTATAGTATTACTTTATAATAATCTTTTAATCACTTAAAAATTAAGAACATTATGCAATAGCCTGCTTTAGACGGGTTAATTTCTGGCCATGTCAGACAAATTACTGTCTCAGTTTTCAAATTTTCTTCCCATATTTTTTTTGCACATTTTTCAAAATAAATTTTCAGCCTAAATATTTAAATACGCATCATAAAAAATTATAAAAAATATATAATAAAAAAGTATACATTAAGATGAATCTAACAAGATCTCACATAGATATATTTTGTCTTCTATATATGTCTTAAAAATAATAATCAAATTTCTCTTTCCAAAATAGAATATTCTAAATGGGAAGAACATTAGAAAACGGAGAGAGTATGATACTAGCTACTAGCTAGTAAGTCTTGAATTTGGCATTACAAAACGTACCGACTACCGACTATACTAGTTAGCCATCTGCTAATTGATGTGAATACTTTATAAAGTAGTGTGAATGTACACACAACCAAAGCCATTTTGCATTGTTAAGCATCGATCCAATACACCATAATTTGCTTTTAGTGGGATATATTTAACAACATTTGAATGTCGCTATTTTAAATTTCTTATAGTGTATGTAGAGGATTTAGTGACATTTATTAGACCATTTAACAGCATATTAAAAAGTCACACTAAAGCTCTTAGCGACATAGGGTCTAACGACATTTCTCACAAATGTCACTATAGACTATAGTGACAATTACATATGCCACTAAAGATCAAATAAAGTGTCGCTAAATCCCTTTATAATGAAAACTTAAAATAAAAACCAATAATTATTACACTAAAAATATGAATTAGTGGCATTTTTTTAATGCCACTAAATCCAATATCGTAAAAAAACTAAATTTTTTGTACTGATCAACTGATCATGTTATTACACATATATTTTGACCTAATAATAAATGAAAATACAAAGAATTGTTAGATAAACTTTGTACCTGTTTTGCAAATTAATCTTCGAATAAACTTGCATTTCATAAAAAGTTGGTATTTCCTGAAATTATTTAGGGTGTTTGGCAAACAGCTGATAGCTGATTTTATTAACTGATTTAACCAGCTACTTTTGAACTCGCCGCTATGATCAACTTGTTTAAAAACAGCTTATTCATATCAATAATCTGTTTCAACTAGCTAGTTCACCAAACACTAGCATTAGCTGGTTTGACTACCTAACCCTCTAATTTACATTCAAATAAGCTAAAAAGCTCAATAAACTAATTGCCAGATACCCCAATATCACTTTCAGTTTAAGTGACTAGTGGTTTGAGAGTTGAAAATTCATAAAGTTTTTCTAGAAGGAAGTGATACGTAAATGTAATATGCTATATCAATAATTATATATAAATTTTGATGCACTAAATAGAAATCACAAATTTTCACATTATTTCACATCATCAAATTTCAATCAATAATTATCACAAAATTGAGAGGTCTATATTTTCCAAAAGCAAAAAAAAAAAGTGATGTATTAAGTAAAACAAAATGATGAAATAACAGGAAAAGGGACATAAATTTGACCCTAAATGACCTTTAAAGGGCAACTATTATTTTAGATTGTGTTTTATAGCGGGGACAAAAATGTACCCTACGTACTACAGGCTACAGCCAACCAATTACCCACGTGGAGGGCCCTTTATAATTTCCTTAAAATTCATATTCAAACACTCCAAACCACGAAATTTCCCCATTTTTATTTTTAATAACTATATTTGAAAATTAAGAAATTTCCTATTCACAAAAAAATAAATTTTCATTACATCCCAATTTATCTAAATGAACTTGGAAATTAATATCTCTGTTTGGGACAAATATTGTCTTCCTCAAGCAAGATCTTTAGAGATTATACTTAGTTTTTCTCTTTTCTCGATCCGCCTTGTAATCAAAAAATTAATATAGAGTTTGAAGATAAGATGTACTACTTTACTAAGATTATACTTAGTTTTTATCTTTTCTCGATCCGCCTTGTAATCAAAAAATTAATATAGAGTTTGAAGATAAGATGTACTACTTTACTAAATTAGTGATAGCAATTACCACAATGGTAATTTAATTCAATTGACATTTAACAATGCAACAAACATTATTATCAACTACACATGGCTAAAAGTGTGCATAATTTATTGAATAGGTTTAATAATATTGAAATCATCTTTTACTTTGTTTATTTATATGTTGAATTATACAGATATAAAAATTATAAAAATTTAATATTATAAAAGTATGCGATTAGACGATTCAAATAAGATCGCATTTAACTATATTTTTACTTACACATTAGTTGTAATATATAAAATAAGCTTGAACGATGAATAGTGCTCTAGCGAGTATTTCAGAACGAAGAAAGTATTTATTTTTATTATCTATTATCTATTATTGGCTTTTTAATTTGCTTGTTTAACAAACTCAAAGTGTTGGTCAATTTTGTTAACTTTTAAGCTAGTTAAATTAGATAAGCCATTTGTTTAAGAAAATATTTGATTATAATATTAAACATCGATTATTAGTTGATTAATAAAGATAGAGTAGACCAATAAACCAAAAATCAATTAATTAAAACCCAATCTTTTGTCAAAAATATTTCTTTTACTATTTAACCAATCAGCAAGTCAAAAGACAAAATTCAAGTAAAAAGTCATTTACCAAACACCTTAGAAATCATCCTTTTGACTCAATTTAAGTAAAAAACAATAAAATAAAATAAAAATAAAATAAAAAATGAAAAAAAAAATTCCCACCTACTTGTAATAACTTGTGAGTACAAACTACAAAGCAATACTACAAAGTGATTACTAAGTCTAGTTTATACTACTATAAATAGAGGGAGAAGTAAAGCCATAATCATCCAAGCTTAACCTTTAAAACTCTCTTAAAAGTTCCTTTCCTCCTTCATTCCTTCCTCGCTATCTTTCTAAGCTTACAACAAAAATGGGTTCACTTGATGCTAGTAATGTAAGCATTGGAAGGACCACAATGCACCGTTTGATAGCCGAGGAAGGACCCATTTTAATGCCTGGTATCCAAGACGCTTTCTCCGCCGCTATTTGCGCTAAAACCGGCTTCAAAGCTTGCTTTGTCTCCGGTTTCGGTGTTTCCGCTGCTCTTCTTGGCTTGCCCGACTTTGGCCTGCTCACGTATGTTTTCTTCCGCTCTCATCTCATAGATTATATAACATATTTTACCACGTTAATTATAAATTTAAAGTTTTTCATTGATTTAATTAAAGTAAACTAAAGCTTTTGATTTGACTGAATTGATTTTTCCATAGATTAATCTCAACTATAAATATATACTTCCTTTGTTTCATTTTACTTGCACCACTTATCGTTTTTGGAAGTTTTATATTACTTGCAACATTACTATTTTTAGCAAAAATAATCTACTTGTTTTATCCCCACTTAATTCCTACCCCACCATCACCATCAATCATACATCATCTCTACTTTTACCTTACTGATTTGACGACTCTTAAAAAATATGTCAAACCCAATGGTGCAACTAAAACGGAACAGAGGAAGTATAAATTAATAGTATTATTTTGAGAAAATAATATTTACCGATTTAATTAGATGGTTGATAATTGGTTAGTGTATTATTTTTCGTACACATAATTATGAGATGTACGTAGATAGATAAGAATTAATCTCATAGTTGTTGGTGATGTCATGAGATATTAATTTTAGTCTTTCTAAATATGGTCGTTTTGAAAATTAATAAATTAATTGACTTTATAATTATTAAATTCTAGTAGTTGGTGATAAAAGCTTTATATATATTATTGATCATCTTAATAAAATTAAAAATAAAATTGAAATTACTATTAAACTTCTTTACTTATTTGTTATTTATTTTATATTATAGGATTTTGGTAAAATCAAAAATAAAATTGATTGTAATATGAAGGATAATTTACTAAGGTTTTAATCTATGCTCTAATGGGACACAAGATTAAAAAGTTTATTTCTCAATTCCCATATTCTTATAAGCATGGGCATGGTGAATGGGAAATGATCGATACCTTTTTTTGTCTCATTGACTTTGTATTATACTATATTTTAAATATATCAAAGTTTATTAAGTTTGCTACTGATAGTGACTTTATCACAAAAAACATGTCATATTTAGTAGCAAGTATTATTAATCGGAAAAAGTATATTTATGAATAAATATTTTTAGAAAAAGATTGGATCTAATAATATGACTTAAATAATTGAAAATCATGATGGGGATGTTCAAAAGCATATGCTTAAAGTCTACATGCGCTTTGAGTAATGGCCTTGGTTCAGAGTAGGTGATATAAATAAATCATTGAGCCTCTTTTTATCAACAATGATAGAAATATGCTCCTCTCAACTTTTTTTGTTGACTCAAATATTATTTTATTATTTATTTATTTATTCATAGTTTAGTGAATTCATTTATTTGCAAACATGTGATGTGAGTATGTAGTATGTACTATGTACACATTACAACTAAGCCAAATTAGTAGTAGCAAATCAAATTTGTTTCATTTTATTATTTTTCCCTATGGTTACTTGATTGAAACGGTCACTTTTTAACAATTAATTTGTGTTGTGAAACAGAACCGCAGAAGTAGTAGACGTTGTTCGTAGAATTACTGCAGCTGCTCCTAGTTTATGTGTTGTTGTTGACGGAGGTAATTAATCAACACAATTAATATATGTTCGTAATTAATTACTTTTATAATTAAAATTTAATTAAATTAAATTAAATTAATTAATTAACTATGATTTGAAACAGACACCGGTGGTGGTGGTCCTCTCAACGTCCAAAGATTCATTAAGGACTTGATTGCAGCTGGTGCCAAGGGTGTTTTCCTTGAGGTATGTCAATATTACTAATGACTTTGATACTTTAGTGGTTGTAATTCAAAAAAAATTAAAATTACAATTCGTAAATGTCTTAAAAAGTTATAATTCACAAATAAAATTTATGTAAATTTGTGGCTTACATGAATTTACTTATGTGTAGGACCAAGTATGGCCAAAGAAGTGTGGTCACATGCGCGGTAAGGCAGTTGTTCCAGCAGAAGAGCATGCACTTAAGATCGCTGCAGCAAGAGAAGCCATCGGCGAATCCGATTTCTTCTTAGTTGCAAGGACTGATGCCCGTGCACCCCACGGTCTTCAAGAAGCTATTAGACGTGCTAACCTTTACAGAGAGGTACGGACATCAAACATACATTCTCTAAGCACACATTGTTGAAAAGCTTTTTGCAGTCGCACAACCTGCGCATGCACATAACCTTTCTTAATCGATTCAAATCATCATATTTTTTTTTCGAAAAGTGATATTAAATTAAAATTTGTCTATGCAGTCCGGAGCTGATGCCACATTCGTCGAGGCACCAGCCAACATCGATGAGCTTAAGGAAGTTGTAAATGGTACCAAAGGTTTGAGAATTGCAAACATGATTGAAGGTGGAAAGACACCATTACATACACCAGCTGAGTTTAAGGAAATGGGATTCCACTTAATTGCCCATTCCCTCTCAACAATCTATGCTACAACCAAAGCTTTGGTAGATATCATGAAAGTATTGAAGGAAAAGGGTACTACTAGGGATGATTTGGACAAAATTGTTACTTTCTCTGAATTTAATGACATGATTAGCTTGGAATCTTGGTATGAACTTGAAAATAAATTCAAGAATTTCACCCCAAAAAGTGCTTAATTATGTTGCCTAAGTTGGATTATGAAGGCATGATTATGTGATCTAGTTTGTCCAAATTATGGAATTAGAAAATTATGAGCTTGAATTCATATTATTGTTATTTGTTTAATATTTGTTTGGAATAATTCAATGGAGTTATGTTTTTAGTTAGTTTTGAGTTTTTGTATGAGAGCATATGATTGTATGCATTGTAATCTTTCATCTTCCATCAATGTTGTAAGTTGTTTTTCTATACCAAATTAATAAATATCATTGATGTCTACATTTTTTTATTTATTTTGATTTTATTATTTCTGTTTTATTCATTTATTACTGAATAAAAATATTAAAATCTGTAAATAATGAAGTGCAAAAATAAGGAGCATCGAAACAATGTCAATTAAAGTTCTGATATAAATAATTAGATATATGGTTTAAAAAATTTACTAATTGAGCAAAAATAAAGGATTGATAGGCTTTATTTAATATCAAACTACCCTTGTGCATTGTGCAATGATGAGTGGGAGGTCAAATCTCTAATTATAAGTTCAAGAGATCAAACATGGGCATCATCAACTAAAAAAAGCATTGCAAGACATTGTTCTTCTCATTTCAATTGAATGAATTATATATTTACATTGAAAAACAAGTGGTTGCATCAACAAGAGCTTGAACACCTAAATGCAAATTTAATCATGACCCAACACAAAAGGAGGTTACATTGAGGAAAGGCTTGAGTCAACAAATAAGGATTCATAGTTCAAAGTTTAAACTTAAATAAAGAAAATCTATGGCCCTTAAACACAAAAACTTGGACGAGACGATGTCATTATGAGACCGTCAATTTGGGCCGGCTCAATTCGCGCGTATAATAACATTTCAGTTTTCGGGCATTTATCAATTTTGATCTTAAAGTTATCAATTTTGAAAATTAATATCTTTAAGGTCAAAATTGATAAGTTGTAAATTAAAAAATGCCCTGAAAATAAAAAAAATATCCAGATTATTACACACGCAAATTGACCAACCCAAATTAACGGTCTTATTGTATGGGCCCAATGGTCCAAGATCAGCTGGCCCTTAAATATTCTTAAAATAGTATATGGGCCGGTATATGCAATCCTCAAGGTCTATGTTAGGAAATTGACTAAATAGTTTAGCCCAAATACTTTGTATCCTTAAGAGGTCGCTTGGATTGAGAGTAAATATTTAAGGGATAATAAAAGTCAAAGTAGGAATTTAAGGTTAGTTAGATAGATGATTAAAAGAATTTGTTTGTTGGAGAGGTGGAAGAATGAATTAAAACGTAATGAAAAAATAGAGAAAATAACAATAAGTTCTCTTATTTTGGGGTATAAATTTACCCTAGGGGGAGGTGGAGGAATTCTTTACCTCCAAATGAGTGAAATTAAACTCTTTTTCTATTCATTCTTTTTAATCTACTCCTATTCTACCCCTATCACAATTATTTCAATAACTTTATTTGTAAATCTAATTACCTTTGTTATACTAGTTTGACTTTTTTTACTACCTTAACGGCCCGTTTGGTAGGTAGTAATAAACGGTGGTAAAGAGAATGAAAAACTAGTATAATTTTAGTTGAAAAATTCTCTTGGCTACTTTGATGGCCATGCTTGTCCAACTCTAATCATCTTATTTTCTTCATAAAATTCATTCCAATGCATTACCATTGGGAGAGGTGGTATTAGATGGTAATGAAAATTTGTAAACAAAAAAACTTTTTTGTGATCAAAGTTACATTACCATGGGAATGATATGAAAGTTTAGATGAAATTTTACACTATAAATCATTCCCATTACCACCATTTAGTACCACTAACCAAACGGACCGTAAATATTTACTCTCAATCCAAGCGACCCCTATAGTTACTCCATTCAATTATACTCTTTACATTTAACTTTATATGCAATCTAATTTGTTATTTTGATAATTTATACAGTGCATTATGCATTAACCAAAAGTTATAAAAATATAATACTATAAAAGTATTTGATTAGACGATTCAAATAGAATCCAACTTCACTATATTTTTTGGGAAATTTGCTCAAAATAATCTTAACTATCACTTGTTGGCCAAAATTAATCCCAACTATCATTTATTTTATAATAATCCCAACTATTGTCATAATTTGTTGACAGCATACCCACCCCCTTGTTATCGGCTGCAACAAGTAACCATGAAGCTGGTAGAACTCATCCCCTCCATCTATTTAAATCCATCTTCTTCCCCATTACTCTTACCTCCATTGATGAACTCCAAATCCCCAAAAAATCAAATTGAAACTAATCTTTCAAAATCTTCGAATTCCTGCAAACTATGATATTAGTCCCCCAAAACTAATAAATTCAGTTGGATCTTCTAAGTTTTCAAACCCCAACTCTAATTGAGCAGCGCCGTTCAATTCCTAACCTTCAAATGAACTTCTTCACCACCGAAACCTTCTCGCCTTCAATTGATTTTTAGGATTTCAATTTTGATTTTGGGGAAGGATTTGAGCGCACAGTAATGGAGGGCATTAGTGGCGATGTAGTTGAATGAGTTATGAAATGAAAGGGAAGAGTTAAGGTCGAAGAGTTGAGTAAGATAAAAAGGAAAAAAAAAATAATGGTTACCTGTTGCAGCCGGTAACAAGGAGAAGGAGTATGTTTTCAACAAATTATGACAATAGTTGAGATTATTAAAAAATAATTAATAGTTTCTATTAATTTTGGTCAATGGGTGATAGTTGAGATTATTTTGAGGAAAATTTCCTATTTTTTTAGACATTAGTTACAGGTGGATAAATCAAAACCTTGAAGAATTATTATCATCATCAAATTTAGAGTTTATTTGTATACGAGATTGATTCAAGAAAAGCTTCATAATCCATTTTTTCCTTTTTTTGCCATTTATGATTTAATTGATTCAAGAACTATTATCATTAATCAAAATGTCACCTTTTTCGGTTTCTTTTCTTCTTCCTTATTGGAATCTCTTAATCAGAAGAAAAATAGGTGGGTAAATCAAACCTTAAAAAACTATTATCACCATCAAATTTGTAGTCCATTTTATATTTGACATACACTAAAACCCCACTTAACATACCCTAAACCCCTACTTGAAATACTTTGGTTAGATGTAGAAGATGATATGTTTTTTAAGTAAAATGAGAAAATATGATGTTTTAGTAAAGAATAGTGTATGTGATGTTTTTGTTAAATATTGATGTGATTCGTTATTTATAGACAAATGATGATGCTAGGGGGAAAAACAAAAAAATTAAATTCTGACTAATTTACGACTATCTTCTACTGATTGGCCGCTTAAATTTTTTCCGACTAAACTTGTGCTAGCTAGTCAAAACATATTCTGTAGCATTTCGATTAACATCTCATCGTTTAGTAGGAAATACAGTGAGAACATGTTATATATGTGTATGTTACAACTCACACTAAGATCAAATTAGTAATTTCAATCATCTACGAGCTATCAACGATTTTCAAACAATCTTATAATTTGTTAATATTTATTGAGCCAAGATCAATTTAGATCAAGATCTAAAGAATTTTAAATCAGATCTTGATCTGATTAGTATACGTTAAGAGAGTAAATATGGATCTAGCATCATTTGATCAATTCCTATCGTGACTATACATCACGTGGAGGGACCATTACTTTTTTTTTTTTTTTTCAAATTGACATAAACCACGAAATTTCTTCTCTTAAACCATCTATAAAATCCAAAAAAAAAAACACTCCCGAAATTTCCCCTTTTTACAAAATACCCCAAATTAAATTAATGGAAAGGGACGAAATTTCCCACTTGTTTGTTTTTATTTGCTGTCACTAAAATATTGAAGTACTATTCTATGTGTTCAAAATTGCTATTAAAAATCCCAATTTTTATTTGTCGCCACCCTTTTACTAAAATCGCCACCCCTAATTTTTTTTTTTTAAATTTATTATTTATATATATTTAATTTTATTATTTTATAATAATTAATTAATCACATAACAATAAATATTTTAAATAAATTAAATAAATATACATTTAATAAATTAAATAATTAATAATTAATTACTAAAATGCCCTTAAATAATTTTAAAAAAATTATTTCTAAACTAAATTAATAAATAAATTAAAATATAAATATAAATTTTAGTAAAGAAAATAATTTTTATAATCGAAAAATCAATTTTATCACACGTTTTGTCTTGAAATTTGATACATTTCATTCTTTTGATCATAACTTTTATAGAAAAATCGTATTAGTGCAAGGTTTGCGGCATTAGAAACTGACTTAAAGAGCTTTCAACGACATATTATATGTCCAATTTGAACATTGAACGAGAATGATACGTTTAAGTTTGCAATTTCACCACTCCAATCGCACAAAATGTGCGATTCCACATGTAATCGATGCAAAATGTCGATTCCACATGTCAATGCACAAATGTCGATTCCACTATGTCCAATCGCACATTTTGTGCGATTGTACCATGGTGGAATCACACATTTTGTGCGATTGTACCATGGTGGAATCGCACATTTTGTGCGATTAGGTCGTTAGAAATTACTGCAAACTTGAACGCGTCATTTCGCCGATTGTCAAATTGGGCATATAATATGTCGTTGAAAGCTCTTGAAGTCTATTTCTAGTGCCGCAAACCTGCACTAAGAAATTTTCTATAAAAGTATGATCAAAAGAATGAACATATACAAATTTCGCAAATAAACTTCAAACAATGCATTTCGCTCGATGCAAAATTGGGCATATAATAGCGTGAAGCTCTTGAAGTCAATTTCTAATGCCGCAAATCTTGCACTAATAATGATTTTTCTTTAAAGTTATGATCAAAAGAATGAACATGTATCAAATTTCAGACAAATAAACTTTAAACAATCGCATTTCGCTCTAGTATCCATTGGACATATAATATATCATTGGAAAGCTCTTGAAGTCTAGGTTATAATGCCTCAAATATTATAATTATACAATTGTTTTGTGATTAATTAATTATTATAACAATAATAAAAATTATAACAATATTATATTAAATTAATTAAAATTATTATAAAAAAAAAATTATTATAACATTATTATATTATAAACAATAATATATTTCAAAACAAATAACAATAATAACAAATAAAAATAAAAATATTTATAAACAAATAAAATAAAAACAAATAACAATAACAAATAATAATAACATTTATAATAAATAAAATAAAAAAAGGAAAATCGTAAAAAAAAAAAAATTAGGGGTGGCGATTTTAGTAAAAGGGTGGCGACAAATAATAATGCCCATAAAAATATCCTTTTGTTTCTTAATGATGTTTTCGTAAGAAATGTTTACGGGAATTAAGAAATATATAATATTTTAAATAGTTGATATATTATTTTATTGAATAATAAATTTGATGGAGAAAAAATATAGAGACCACATAAAATTAAAAAAGTTAAAAAAAATAAAATGTTAAAATGTTGTTAGTGGACGATAAGTGAAGATCATAAGCATTATTAAAACTTCTTATGTGAACAACAAATTGAACACAACAAAATGGTAACGGAAACTTATTTGAGGAACGGAGGGAGTAATATTTTCTCTGATAAAACAGTACTCCCTAGTCCCTCCTATTCATTTTACTTGTCACTATGGTTATCAGAATCTCAATTCTGATATACGATTCTACGATCTTACGATCTAAAAATAGGTGAACAATACGGATCGTAGGTAGGATCTCAATTTGGTAAAATCGTGCGATTCTACTTAGCTAAAGAGTCTAGATGGTAGGATCATAACACAATTTACTATCCTGTAATTCAACGATCTGATCCTACATTGGTTGTTTCAACCGTAAAATATTTTCATGTAATACAAATTTCACTTATGTACAAATATGTATACAAAGTAATTGTATCAACACCTTTACAAAATTCAAACTTTTCTTGATTTGCAATTTAAAAATGATTATTAAAAGTATATCTTTTAAAAACTTACCTTAAAACATAAGAAGGGAAAAAAATATAAATGACAATCAATAATACAAAGCATATTAATGCATATTTGTAGGATCACACGATTCTACAATTCTACCGATTTTGATCCTACCCCTCAACGATCCTAGGTAGAATTTCGTTTCTAATAACCTTGCTTGTCACATCTACTTTTACACACTTGTCAAGTAACATTTTCACTCTTAATATCTCTAATTATGTCTTATTAAATTTATGAAAAGTTGATAATAATAATCTTTGTATTGAATCAAATAAAACAAAATTCTATTTGACTATATTTTAATTTATAAATTAAAAATAAAATACAAAATAAAAGTAAGCAACTGATGAATAGCGACAAAAAGCAGATGATAAACTAAATTGAATATGACAGAGTATTAATGGAAAGTCTTACTATTGTACTTCTATATATAGCATCCAAATTATAACCATTTCCTCATCCAAGCTCAAATATTAGAAAAAAGTTCTTAATTCTTCTTCCTCGCTATCTTTCTTGCAATCATCCCAAAATAAAAAAATAAAAAAAAATGGGTTCATTAGATGCTAACAATGTTGTTTTGGGAAGAACTACAATGCATAGATTGATAGCTGAGGAAGGACCCATTTTAATGCCGGGTATCCAAGATGCTTTTTCTGCCGCCATTTGCGCTAAAACTGGTTTCAAAGCTTGTTTTGTTTCTGGATTTGGGGTTTCTGCTGCTCTTCTTGGCTTGCCTGATTTTGGTTTGCTCACGTATTTTTCTTTTCTCTCTTCTTCATTATTTGGGTTTGATTCAATTGAATTTTGCATTTATGGGTTTAATTTAATTGAATTTCACATTCATGGGTTTGACTTGAATCTTAATTGAAATTTGCAATTTTGGGTAATTTATTTGAATTTGGCATTTATGGGTTTTATTTGAATTTTGCATTTATGGGTTTAATTTAATTGATTTTCACATTTATGGGTTTAGTCTGATTGAATTTTGCAATTATGGGTAATTTAATTGAGTTTTGCAATTATGGGTAATTTAATTGAATTTTGCATTTGTGAGTTTTAATTGACTTTTGCATTTATGGGTTTAATTTAAGGGTAATGATATTTACGGGCGGTACATAAAAATTAACAAATTCGTTTTATCATTAATAAATTTAAATTTTTTTAGAGAATCTAATCTAAAAATTGAAAAATAATTAATATTTTATATAATGATTTTTAGCTTCCCACGAAATAATAAATGATAAAATAATAAAGTATAATTAAATATTTATGTTTTCAAAGCAAAAATAATTATTAAATTAAATAAATTTAATACAAGATTTCTTCTTATATATAGCCCTAAGGGCTATATATCATTTTCCTTAATTTAATTGAATTTTGATTTTATGGGTTTAATTTGATTGAATTTTTCATTCATGGGTCTAATTTATTTGAATTTTGCATTTATGGGTTTGATTTATTTGATATAATTTGATTTGATTATGAAGTTGTTGGAAATTGTGAAAATTAGTAATTTCAAGAAGTCTAGTAAGTTTGTGCTTGCTTCAATTTTTATGATCCATATAATCCGGCAATCAAAATAGTTGTTGCTATATGGATAATTAATTAGAGATGGGTTTTACACCTAAGGATTTTCTCAAAAAGAAAAAAAATTCCCCAATTTTTCATTGTTTATAACTTAAAAATATTTATCAAAAGAAATTGAATTTTTTTATGGTACCAAATTAAAGAAAAATAAGTATCACATTATTCATTGTAAAATATTTTTTATGCATAAGAAATATTTTCAATCAAACCGAACATACTTTCAATAACAATCATAATTGACATAAAAGTTTATTATCCTTTAGTTTTTTTTAAGTTCCTAGTATCTATGTATAAATTTCAAATATTTTTTCTAATATAGTATTATGTTAAAATTTATAATAAAATCACAAATGAAGTGGTGTACACAATGATTAATATCATCATCCTAATATACAATTGTAGTCTCTTTTTGCCAACTTTTTTGTTCTTTTGCAATTGCATCATATATGATCTAAATAAATGAATTTTTTTTCTAAATAAATGAATTTTTTTTAATTATATAAGTAAAAACTTAAAATAATTGATAAAAAAAGTCTACAATTAATAAGATCTAACAACAAAATTGATGTAAAGTATGACTCAACATACAAGCATTAAACATATGTTAAATTTCTAAAAAAGAACGAAAAAAGTGTAATGTAGTTTTTCTAGTAATACATGCTACATTATGATCATTATTAGATCTATTTATTTTGTTAGCTTATTTTATATGTTCTGGCTAAAGTTTAAGAAATTATATAGTCAAATGATAATTATTAATAATTTAAAATGTTTAATTGCTTACTTTAATATTATTAATTTTTTGTAATTTTTAAGTATGAATAATTACTCATGGAAGGGAAATACTTGGCAACTTTACCAACTTGTCTATTCAATTAATTTTAAAGTGGATAGAAAAGTATAGACGTGCTAAAAGATTGGTACGGACCACTGATTATGTCTTGTAGTATGAAAAATTCCATTAATTAATAAATAGTGAAAAAGATACATTTGTTGATGAATTCCTGACTAAAAGACATAAACCCCTATTAGTACTTGCAGCATTATTGTGTAGTCTGAATAGGTAAGTGACAATGTTTAAAAAATATTTAAAATCTTATGATACTGCAATAGATAGTAAAAAATAAACTAAGTTGAGTTGGTTGTTTAGTCACCTTCTACACAGATCAAATCCCACCATTAGCAAGAACTTGCATCACACTTGTAATATATCCGCCCCTATTTATGATTACATGACACTCCTTGTAAATAAGAAGCACAAATGATTTGCTAGTCTTTATCATTTTTTGAGTAAATTTTTGACTAGAATTGTTTTGTGATATAGAACGGCAGAAGTGGTAGATGTCGTCCGCAGAATTACAGCAGCAGCTCCTGGTTTGTGTGTTGTTGTTGACGGGGGTAATTAATGAACACAATTAGTATTCTTAATTACTTTCATAATCTAAAATTTTAATAATATAATATAACTAAAAAGTGGTAATTTTTTATTTTTGGAACAGACACCGGTGGTGGTGGTCCTCTTAATGTGCAAAGGTTCATCAAGGACTTGATTGCAGCTGGTGCCAAGGGTGTTTTCCTTGAGGACCAAGTATGGCCAAAGAAGTGCGGTCACATGCGCGGTAAGGCAGTTGTTCCTGCAGAGGAGCACGCCCTTAAGATCGCTGCAGCAAGGGAAGCCATTGGTGAATCCGATTTCTTCCTTGTTGCAAGGACTGATGCTCGTGCACCTCACGGTCTTCAAGAAGCTATCAGACGTGCTAACCTTTATAGAGAGGTCCGTACATCAAACATACAATCTCTAAAATCGGTAGTGTTTTTGTAAATTTATACTAAAACGAATTTCGTGTATGCAGTCCGGAGCTGATGCCACATTTGTCGAGGCACCAGCCAACATTGACGAGCTAAAAGAAGTTGTGAATGGCACGAAAGGTTTGAGAATCGCAAACATGATTGAAGGTGGAAAGACTCCATTACATACACCAGCCGAGTTTAAGGAAATGGGTTTCCACTTGATCGCACATTCGCTCTCGACAATCTATGCTACAACCAAGGCGTTGGTTGATATCATGAAGGTATTGAAGGAGAAGGGTACTACTAGGGATGATTTGGACAAGATTGTTACTTTCTCCGAATTTAACGACATGATCAGCTTGGAATCTTGGTATGAGCTTGAAAATAAGTTCAAGAACTTCACCCCAAAAACTGCTTAATTGTCTCAACAAAGAACATGTGATTCAATTTTGCCAGATTATGGAGTTAGAGTCTTAAGAGTTCAATATAAGTTTGTATTGTTGTACTTGTTTGAATATTTGTACTTATAAGATGCATTTGAGATATGTTTTAAGTGAGTTTTCTAGTTTGTGGGTGAGGTTTAGATGCCTCATGTAACCTCTTCCTTTTAGTTGAAATAAAATCTTTTGTTCTTCTATCTTTTGTGAGTGTTGAACTAATATTTCATTTACTTATACATGGTTATTTTGTGATCTATCAGCCTTAAAAAGTCATACTATCTTTTTTTTGGAGATAACGCCGAAGAATTTACTACAAATACGGGGTGAGAAAATTAAGTTTTCCTGTGGATAGTGAAGATCAAACCGTTGTTGGCCTGTTACAAGAGGCTGAAAGAAAAGCTTTTCAACTATTAGGTCAACTTATGCTTCTTGAGTTCGTATTAAGTCTAAAAAGTGTGATCTTGAACATCCCTCGGGAATCTTGAGTCTTGGTTTAAACTTTCTATATATATCCTCTCTATTATTATTCAATTTACATGTGAAATGTTTGAAATACAAATGATCCATAGGTTGATATCTCTTAGTATACTTAGCTGGTTTGATTTAGCCTCTAAGTGGAGGTTTATTTAATTGATGGGCTTATATCCAATTGCTAAGCAATAACTTGATATGAGTTAGCATACTGATTTGATTTAGCCTTTAAGTGGAGGCCTATTAAGAAAAACCATATTTGTGGGTTAGAAAAATTTTGTGGCTGATCTCAGTTTGCTATTTTTATTGTAGGTTATTATATTGTATTTGGAATTAAAATCTTAGCGTAAAAGATATTGCGAATTTGCGATTGAATACAAGTGTATATACATAACTTCCTACCGGCCTTTATTTTTTTATTTGAATAAATTACTTAATTATAATTAATAATAATTATAATTCATTTTATTCAATAGGACATGTTTATTTCATAGAAATTTATAAAAAATTATAAAGGAGTCGAAAAAGGTTGGAGTGGCCCAATAATGCCCCCACCCATCGAACATATGAAAATTTGAAATAGATAAGATTCTTAATAAAAAATAGCATGCAATAAGATCCAAATCAAACTTATTCCAAATATAAGCGTCTGATACCCCAGAGCACATGTTCGGGTCTGTTCGCACTTAATGAGTGCGAACAGTAATAAACTGGTAAAAAAAATCAAGAGTTTGCACTTAGTAAGTGCGAATAGACTGAAAACCTAAAACAGGTTGTTCGTTGTTAGTAACAGCGAACAACATGTTTCAGTTTTTCAGTGTGTTTGCACTAACTAAGTGCGAACAGCCCGAACCTAAGGTTTGTGGATTACATGCTTAGTTATGGAATAAGTTTGATTATGATCTTATTGTATACTTTTTTGATAAATAATCTTATTTATTTCAAATTTTCTTGAACATATATTATTTTTTGCTTGAGCCCAACCCAATAACCTATTTTTATTTGAGTTCGACCCTTCCTTATCGAACCCATTGCTTAATTTACTTACATTTCACATGATACTCCCTAATTCCTATGCCCTACCAAATTTGTTCCAATTTTATTTTAAAATATCCCACAAAATTTTATTTGATCATAAAACCCATGACACACTCTTTTTTACTTGTCACCCACACATTTAACTTACGATTTCATCTCATCCATATTTTCTTTCCGCTTTTCATAAAATCTCATTTTATCCCCTTTCTAAATTTGGTCGCCAATTGGGGCAAAATGAATGGGATAGAGAGCCAGCTCAAAAACAACACGCACGAAATTTCCAATACAGTAACTTAGCCCTTAGCCCACGAAATTTCCCGCCTGCCCCTTTCTGCTCTTTACGTTACCACTACTCATGAGTCAAGTATTATTCATAGAGTGGTATTATTGTACTACTACTACTACTACTACTAATAACACTATAAATATGTCATTCAAGAACTCGATTTAATCACTGAGAAAACATAATATATACTTAAAATACAATCTAATTATTACTCAATTTTGATCTGAAAAATGGGTTCAATTGAAGGAAACACAACAATGCACCGTCTAATAGCAGAAGAAGGTGCAGTCTTAATGCCGGGTGTTCAAGACGCGTTCTCAGCTGCAATTGCTGCCAAAACTGGCTTTAAGGCTTGTTTTGTTTCCGGCTTTGGTGTTTCTGCTGCTCTTCTTGGCTTACCTGACTTCGGTTTGCTCACGTATATATCTTCCTTTCTTTCTCTTTTATTACTGTTTCTGTTATTCGAATCTAGAATGCTAGTATACGACGAGATGAATTTATTTTTGTATGTGTACGCCCATGAGAGCTGATAGTTCGATTAAAAATTTAAAGCGATAGCATATGCATATTTTATAAGTTACTAGAGTCTTTCCTCCAATGCCATATTGATAGAATTTAGAAAATGGGTCTGGGCAACCCAAACAATGAGGAGAAGTACTCCACTCTTTTCCTCCACTCATAAACCCAAAGAAGGTTCACTACTAAAACCAATTGGTGATAGTAGGAGTTACTCCTTGAGTTTATAAAGTGACGTATACTCTTCTCTTTCTCCGATGTGGGACAACTCACATGTGGGTAACACATGGGCACATCAACACATATGGTTTTGGGATGGCATCTTTTAGACTTATGAAGTTTGTGCACCTTGTGTTCTTTGATTATATGCTGACACTCACAATAAGTCTAATTGAACTTGACATGGTTGCTTCACTTTATTCTTGTTTTGCTATGTTATATGATACATAGGTCAATTGAGATTTTTTATCTTCCTATTCAAAATGTCAGGTGTTGTTCATATTTTTAACACAGAGCTATTGTGTAAGAGCACTTGATTGAAATTGTAAGGTGGTGTAATACAATATTAAGTTAATTAAGCCTATAGTATTGATAAGTTGTCATCACATATACCATAATTGAGATAGATAGTATATTCTGATAAATTTACTATACACAACAACAACACGTACACAAGAGAAAAGCTGACTGAATACAAATCCGATGAGATTCCTTCAAAAAATCAATTTCTAATAAGATCGAGGAGTAACCCGTCAAACATATATTTTAGTCAACTTCTCTCTTTAAGAATTGTTCGATGTGGGGTGATTCTATGATCGTTACCTAAGTGTGATCGAGAAATATGATGAATTATGTAATGATATACAGGACAACAGAAGTAACACAGGTAACTCGAAGGATAACATCAGCTGCCCCAAACTTGTGTGTGATTGTTGATGGAGGTAATTTCATACTCATCTTACTCATAAATTCATCAGGGCCGGCTCTAAGGGTGGGTAAGAGGAGCCGTCGCCCAGGGCTAAAAGCAAAAAATTAATAGTCGTAGAAGGTCCATATAGGTTATAAATTGCAAAAAAAAGGCCCAATTGTACTATTTCGCCTAGGGCTACAAAATCTCTATGGCTGGCCCTGAAATTCATGTCATGTTTTTATACCAAAATTTTATTTTTGTTTTATTTTTGTTTGTGTGTATATGTGTATGTGTGTAGACACTGGTGGTGGGGGTCCTTTGAATGTACAAAGATTTATCAAAGAGTTGATTGCAGCTGGTGCCAAAGGTGTCTTTCTAGAGGTAATTTTAATTATCATTCACTACCAAAAAAATATTGTCCATGATTCTTGTTTGCATAATTAGCATAAGAATAGTAATTTAGGGACACTTCCACACATAATACACACAAGCAGTAATACTGGTAAGAGAAAGTTTTTGTTTGGAACTTTGGATCAGTTCATATGTATAGTTAATAGAACTTGGTAGTATGTTATACAGGGAGAACAAAAAATTATTCGAATATACTCTAACACGCACCCTCACATGAGAGCTTATTGGGCTAAAAGAGTAGATGCGCATAGATGCTGCCACTTTAAATGAGGGGTGGTTAAGATTTGAACTTGTGACCACTTATTACGTTGGCTAGGGATGGTCATGGGTCCAGGACCCTGTTGAACCCGCCCCAGACCCGCCCTTTTTTAAGGGTTCGGGTCTTATTTTTTGAGACCCATCGGATCCGGGTCGGATCTGGATCTAAAAAATAATTGGCGGGTCCGGGTCCGTGTCCAATATTCGGATCCTGGACCCGCCCCTCGAACCCTTATAAATATTAAATTGTCCATTTTTATTTGTCTTCTACGTATGAATTCTGCCCCAAACACTTATTTTCTTTTCATATAATCATAATATATATAAATAATATCTATGCTACGTGCTAAGTACTAACCCAATTACCCTTATTTCATGGACTCGAACTAGTGTTTATAATAGAATTTAAGCGTATATGGGTGACGCTAAGCGAGTTTAGATGTTACATTAGTATTAAATATTTGTAAAATACAATAATAACTCTTTTACAAATATACCGAAAAATATAATGACTTACAAATGTTTCAAATTTGACAAATCAAAGACTTTTTTTAGACCCACTAAGGACCCATTAAGAAACCTAAACCCATCAGATTCGAAGGGTCTGGCTCTAAAAATTTTGGATCCTAAGGGTCCGGATCCGGGTCTGGATCTCAAAAAATTAAAAGGGTCCAGGTCCGGGTCTGGTTGGACCCGCCCCATGACCATCCCTAACGTTGGCTACTGATATCATGTCAAGGAACTATCTCAACCAAAAGCTTAAGCTAATATTAAAGCCCCAAGATATGTTAATTATTATATACTCTAACACTGATCTCCTCTTGTGCAAATCTATTGTGTACAAGTTGAATGACAAATTTATTATGCACTTCTTATTTATGTGAAGTTTTAAAATGATAGTTAGCAAGGGTCAATCAGAAACAACCACAATATCACCCCTAACAATGGTAAGGTTGCGTACATTCAACCCCAAACCTGATCCTAAGTAGTAGCGTCACGTAATAACATTGGGGCAATTAAGGATTGTTGTTGTGGTTGTGCAAACATATGCTCACGGAATAATAATGTGCATTTATGCTTTGAACAGGACCAAGTATGGCCGAAGAAGTGCGGTAAGTATCAACAATTACCTAAATTTCTTAGTTCTTGTTTAGTCAATTTGATGCCTTAATAGCCATAGCTACTCATTAATATCATTATTAATTCACTTAATATGTTCTATTCTTCCACAGGTCATATGCGCGGCAAAATGGTAAGTACATAATCAATAACTATTTTATTATCGTATTTAAAGCACCAACTCAACCAAAAACTTAAGCTGATGGTTGAAGCACCATAATATGTTATATACTCTTAACACGTTCCCTCAAACGTGTGGATGGAGCATATGACATGCCCTTTTCACAGCTGATGTTAAAATATTTCACTTTAAATGAAGGACGGTTAGGATACAAACCTATGACCTCTTATCATGCTGGCTTTTGATACCATGTGAAAGAACCAATCCAAACAAAGGTTTAAGCTGATCTTCTTTTCGCTTTTTCGTCTTAGGTGGTACCAGCAGAGGAGCATGCACTGAAAATAGCAGCAGCAAGAGAAGCCATCGGAGATGCTGATTTTTTCTTGGTTGCAAGGACTGATGCACGTGCTCCCCATGGTCTTCAAGAAGCTATCAGACGTGCAAACCTCTATAGAGAGGTACCTATTGAGATTACATTTCTCTGTTTCATTGAAATTGCTATATTTTTAATGTAAAAACTTTGTGTCAATTGAAAAAACGATGTAAAAAAACTTGAATGTTTCATCAACAGTCAGGAGCGGATGCTACATTTGTCGAGGCACCAGCAAACATTGATGAACTCAAAGAAGTTGTGAATGGTACAAAAGGTTTAAGAATCGCAAACATGATTGAAGGTGGAAAGACTCCTCTACACACACCGGCTGAATTCAAGGAACTCGGGTTCCATTTGATTGCTCATTCTCTTTCAACAATCTATGCTACGACTCGTGCTCTAGTCGATATTATGAAGGTACTTAAGGAGAAGGGTACTACTAGGGACGATATGGACAAGATCGTTACATTCTCTGAGTTTAATGACATGATCAGCTTGGAGTCTTGGTATGAGCTTGAAAATAAGTTCAAGAATTTCACTCCTAAAGCTTAAGGATCAAATCTATGTTTTTATAGTTTGTTATATATATATATATTTACCATAATTTTAAATAAAACTTTCTATGTATTTTTGCTTGTTTGATCATATACATTTACAATGATCATATACATTTACAATGCAATTCAATTTCATGGATTGTGTAAATTGTAATCTTGAAGAATATGTTAAGTTGTAATGTAATCATTTATTATTATTGCTATTTATTATGCTATAGCTTATATAATATTTATGAAGTAAGTGATAAAGTAACCTTCTTTAACTTTTTCTGTCCAAATTCGTCCAAAATCATCAACTTTTTTTTCTTTTTCTATTATTTTTTAATTTAAAGCATAAAATTAAAAAAGTTAAAAGTTTTGGACGATTATTGACGAAAAAAGGTTAGACGCTCAATAAAACGAGTGTACCATTGACAAAGTGTCAAAACTCAATGGTGCCATTGATAATTTACCTAAACTTTATTGCTATATGATTATATATATAAAAAAAATAATGTCATTAATAACTCTAAGGAAAAGTGGATTTTTGTTTTGGCAAGGTTTGACCCCTAACACCGTATGTAGAAGGTGAATACTGAATACACAATGTATGTGCTGGAACACATGACCCTAATTCTAAGACCCTGGAAAAGGAACAAATTACAAATATCTGCAGGATGGCTTGCCTTGCAGAACGATAAAGAAGCACAAATATCTACAGGACGATTAATCCAGCAGAACGATAAAAGAACCTCAACACTTGCAGGCCATGATAGTTAATCCTGCAGGACGCTAGAAGAACATAAATACCATGACGGTGATTAAAACCCGCAGATGGATAACAACGGATACAATGACGTGGACGAGACAGCTATAGTTGTACTCAGAAAAGCTATCAATACTTGTATAAGGCAAGGCAACACACCTACCCGCGTACCCTACCTAGGAAAACATACTAAAATGTACTAAAAGACAAAGAATGGGGATCATGGCAAAAAAATCAGCAAATCAACAAAGGCCATATCAGCTTATGAGATAATCTGTTTCTCTCTCCACCGATCCCAAATAGATTTCATTCAAGATATAAGCCAAAACGGCCATTAGGGTTTTGGGAACGTCTCCTAAGACCCACCACTATAAGTACACCGTACCATGCACTACCAATGGTAACGTATCTCTTTACACTAAAACCCTAGCATTATTCTCTGAGCAAGATAACTCTATCTTCTTACAAGCTTTGATAGCTACCACCTCAGTACTCTTACTGACTTAATTAGCGGAGGAGGACCCCTAGGAGACCCCTCTTTGGCCCTCGTTTGTTACCTTGTGCAGGAATACACTGTGAAATAGCTGGAAACGCAATTCAGACCTCCCCAGTAATTTATACCCACTGTGAACTCTATAAAGGCATCCTCTACATCTTTGTTGAGAGTGCTAATTGTTCTTCCACTGCCGGAACACACAACTACTTTAACTAAATTTATTTTTTACTCTCTATTCTAATGCTATTAAAAATTTATATATTTTTTGAGTAATCACATTTGCCTACTCGAACTTTCTATTACTTTCAAATAATGTTTATATTTAGGATGATAAAATTGTTGCACGAACTTACTAGCTTAATGTTGACAGGGGTGATGTGATCTTTTTTTAAAATCTGTGATACCACCATCTCTTAATCATTTAAGAGTAAAATAACGAATTAGAATTTTGTATTGGGTATGTAGTTGAACTAAATGCCCCTATAGTCTATAATAACAATTAAATATGTCATTAAAAATTAAATTAACTTTTTTTAATGTCACTAAATTTAATATCGCAAAAAATTAAATTTGTTGTAGTAATATTTAAAAATTTTTGTTAATCCACGTGTTAAGGCGAGACCGCGAGAGCTTGAAGAAGTTCCAATGGAGGTTTTTTATTGGAAAATCACAAAATATTGGGGGGTCGTAATTTAGGATTCGGGAAAATGAATGCAAGAAGAGCAGCTGAAATTCAATCATGTGTTTGTTCGCATGGGAGATTCTAAACATGTCCAACATATTTGACCGCATAAGGCTTCAAAAAATTAGGAACCTTAATATTAAATTACTCAGTATATGTTGGGTGTTTAAATATACAAAATTGTAAGAAAAATATATAATTTTTAAACTTGCACAGTCCTACATATAATTTGTCAATTATTGCTCCGCCCCTGTTTATTCGATATTACGAACAGCGAATAAACACATGATTAAATTTCAGCTGATCTTCTTGCATTCATTTTCCCCAAGTCCTAAACTATAACCTCCCAATTAACAGTAGCGAACAATGGAACCGTTCAAATAGAAAACTTCTTTGTTCGATGATAGTTCTTTATACGTTGTTATTCAAAGCGAACAAAGAAGTTTGACTTTTTACTATTTTCTTTTTTGTTCACTGTTAATTACAGCAAAAAAAATCTCCTATCTAGCTTTGGGCTAGAAATGCTTAGTGTGAAATTAAATGTTTTTTTACAACTTAGCTTTTGATTTATTTTTTGAAAGATATTTATTTATTTCAAGTTTTTAAGGCAACTCACACATAAAAGGGTGGAAGTCCAAAGTTAGTAAATGTGGACTTGACTTAGTATTAGAGTTGTTGGAAGCTACCTTTAATGACTCCAGAAAATTCAATGGGCTATTTACTCTCATCAAAAATCCAACTCCCACGTTTCAAACAAACAAAATCTACGACAATGGGTGGGACCCATTAATCTTTGAAAATTAGTACCTTTAATTTTGCTATATTTTTTATACTCTTTATTGAATTTTTTTTAATTTTTAATTTTATTAACACATTTATGTATTTTATCATTTATTCACACTTTTCATCTATTTTTTCATAAATCACGTAATTTTACTCACTTTTACTTTTTTAAAATTGCTCAAATTTTATTCTCAAAACAATTGCTACGTCGCCTACGAGGCAAAAGGAGTACACCCTCTTCTCCAACAAAGAGAAAAAAATAGTGATATTTTTTAAAAACATGAATATTGATAATAAATTAATAGAGAGAATAAATTGCGTTGATAAAAATAAAAGAAAGTTAAAATTTATGGATGAAATTAAAAAAAAGTGATAGACCATCATCAAAAATAAAAATGATGCAAAATGAGCTGGTAGAGGTGTTCATTCAGATCATCGGGTTAATTTCGGGTCATGCATTTCGGGTCCATTTAAAATCGGATCTTATATCCACATTAATTTTTACATAATTGTAAATTCAGGCCTAATCAGGTTCGATTACAAGGTCGCCTAAATATCAAATTAATAGGTCTGTTTCGAACACTTTTATGAGTTGGAGGGGCCAAATTGACAATTATTGCAAAATGAGTAGGGTGGAGGGAGTATATCCCCTACCATTTCCACCAACTTAAGCTGTATAAATAAGGTGTTTCTTTACTCTAAGCTCCTCACAAGCTCAAACAAGCACTAAATTTGATCAATATTTGTTTTGTTTAGTGTTTTTAATTAAGCTAAAAATGGGTCAGGGAAAAGGCAGTGCAAGAGTAAGCTTAGGTTTGGTTGTTGGAGTAGCAATGCTCTGCTTGTTGGCTCAAATTCAGCCTACTCTTGCTGCGTTGTACACTGTTGGAGGTCCTTCTGGCTGGACTTTTAATGTCCAAAATTGGCCTAGAGGCAAGCCCTTTAAGGCTGGTGATATTCTTGGTAAGCCAATTTTTCTTCTTCATCTTTCTTTCTTGATTTTAACACATTGGAAAAGTTGTGTGCATGTATTAATTTGCATGTTTAAATGGCATTTTCATCCTTTTACATATCCGGCCCTCACCATCTCACGGTGAGCCAACCTCAAAGTAAGAAACTTATAAGTTAAAAGTTTTATTATTGGGCTATTTAGCCCAAGTATGGAAGTTGTCTAACGGTGATGAGACTGTCTCATATCAGAACTTGTATTAAATATCATATTCCATTATTCACCCAAAGTATTTCATTTGACTTTTCATCTTTTTTAGGTAGGTGGTCAAATGGACTACATGTGAAAGAAAAAGAGTATAGTGATTTTAGATTTTAATAGGGGTAAAGTGGGGTTAGTAATTGTAAAAATGTGATAAAATTAAGTTTAATAAGGGTAAATTAGAAAAGTTAATGATACTTAAAATAGAAACGAGAATTTAAGGTAACTTGATTCAATAAAGAAACAAAACACTTAAAATTTAACTAGAGGGAGTATATTATATATTATATCTAAATAAAAGCACTTAACTTAATTTAGATGTCTTAATTCTTAAATTAACTCTATAAACCAAAATCTAGTACTCCTATAACTTTTTTTTTTTTAAGTTTAGTACTCCTATAACTTAGTTAAAAAATTAAATAAGATTATCAAAATATTTACATATAAATAAACTTAATCCGTTCAGAAATATTATTCTCAAAACCTACCCAACACCCTATTGTACATAAACTTTGTGGAAATTCACAATGACACAATTGAACAATTTACATCAATTTTTGATTTGAATGTACTCCTTATATGAAATATTTTTATTTGAATATTCGAATTAAAAATGTATTCTATTTCAAATTGAGACTTCTAATAATAGTTCACTTTTGAAGCTTGTGAAAAGTTTCTTACTCCTTTACTCATCCAGCAAAATCTTTCTCTTATTTATTTAAATTTTCAACATTTAAGTAATTTTTTTTAGAATATTTAATATTTTGGGTTTATTGTGGATCCAAATGTAATTCTATATAGCATTATTAATACACTAGCTAGTTTCCTGAGAGACCGTCATTTTAAGAGACGTCTCTCAGGCCCAGTCCATCAAAAGCTATTTTCTACTCTTACTTCATTTTTTTTGTGGACCAATCCAATAGGAGATGGTCTCTCTCACAAGAATTTGTGTTAATACACATATACTTTATAGATCAATTATATAGGCATGTTTGGCGCAAGCTAGACCTAGATGTAGTTTTAAGATATAGTTGTTAAATATTTAACTGTCCAATTAACGGTGTAAATTGATATTGGAGGTGTTTGGCAAGTTAGCTTATTGAGCAATTTTAGCTTATTTGGATACAAATAGAGGGTTGGGTGGTCAAATCAGCTAAAAATAGTGTTTGGTGAATTAGCTGGTTGAAATAGCTTATTGATACGAATAAGCTAGCAGCGGGTTCAAAATCAGCTGGTCAAACCAGTTAATAAAATCAGCTGGTCAAATCAGTCACTATAATCAGCTATCAGCTACCAGCTGTCAGCTATTTGCCAAACACCCTCATTATTTGATAAAAGTAATGATGGTTATAGTAACCCTGATAATAATTTGAAGAAAAAATTAAGAAAAATTTAAATAACTATTTTTTATTATGAAACGCTATAATTAAATTGTAAGTAACGTTTTAAAAACAGCTCCATGCATCGTTATTACATGCTAGTTAAACGGTTACTTTATCAGACAATAACTCTAATTTAATAAAGCATTTTAGACTCATTATACTACTAACAACAAGCGTCTGACCATAGTGAAGGTAGGACAGTAGGTATTTGTCTAAGGCTCAGAGTTAGATATGGTCCTTAGAAAATGCTAATTAATAAAAGTACACTCTTAAAAATTTGCAAATTATGAGTAGTTCTTTTATTATTTAAGAATTATATGATACGTCATACAATTTTACTGCTAAGTATAATATATTGGGTTCATCTTTGTTGTTTTCTCAAACACCCATTAAAGTTCAGAATCGACCCTCTATAAATAGGGTTCACTTCTTTCAATTTGCCTGGGGCACATACAATGCCTGAAACGGCACTGGGATAGAAAAATATGGCTTTTGGCTTATGAGCAAAATTATAATTTAAGAGAAGAGGCAAGTATTAAGAGAAATTTTTGTCGGTGAAGCGGTGTATGAACCCTTGAATGATGGCTGAAAGTATGGGGGAAGAAAGTGAAAAGTGAACATTTTTTAAGTGGAGAACACAATGAGGTCAAAAGAAGTCCCACCTCAACCACCAAACATAGAAACTATTATCCAAAAAATGATGAAAACATTGAAAAATAGAAAATCAATAATTTTAACTATGGTTTTATTCAGAAAAGAGAGTATTTACTGATTGGTAGGTAACCTATTCGCTTTTAATAGACAAATAAAATATATTAATTATTAATGAATTGAATTTTATTATATGTAAGTATATATTATATTTACTATATTAATTATATTATATATTTATTATGAATGTGAATGTTTTATATTTTATTCTTTATATGTTTTTATTGTGTCAAAATAATATTTGTTTTATTTTTATAATTTTAATTATTATTATTCAATAATTAAAACTATTAACATTAAAATACTAATAATGTAATTGTTTAATAAAAAAATTGTATTAGTCAACTGAAACATATAGATGGCGACTGGCGACAGGATGGCGGCGACTTAGCAGTCGTTGTATATTATTTTTTATAGCATTCATAAGTTTAAAGTTGTTAGTGTTGCTGTCACTCTAGTGACAATGCAAATTGAAAAATAATAATAATAATAATAATAATAATAATAATAATAATAATATAGTCATGTGATAACTTGTTACGTGGCAGCATTCAACTATGCAAGAAATGCACACAATGTAGTGGCAGTAAGCAGGAGTGGGTTCAACAGCTGCACAGCACCAAGAGGGTCTAAAGTGTACCAAACAGGAAGGGACAGAATCAGATTGAGCAGGGGTGTTAACTATTTCATCTGCACTTTTCCTGGACATTGTCAGGGTGGTATGAAGATTGCTGTTAATGCTGCTTAAACTCTCAACCAATTCTCACATTAATTGCTTGTCAGCTGCTACTTATTGTATGGGCTTATAATTTAGTTATTAGGGTGTGTTTGTGTGTGTCCTTTATGTGTGTTTACTTAGTCCAACACAGAGGAAAATAATATGAGATTGAATGATGTAAAAGGATGAGAATAGGAATTTTGTTGGCTATGTTAAGGATTAAGTTTGAGATGTTATGTTATGTTATGTGTGCTATTTGAAAGACTTTGTCGGTGCAAAGAACATGAATAGTGTAATTTTTTTAATATTACGTTTATACGTGTGTGGCGTTCATGGTCGGGTTGATGTACTAGTTTGAATTCAGTTAAGTGCAAATGTATCGACTATTGTATCGAATAAGTCAGTCGATCACGGGGAGGATGTTCCAACTGCATGGAGCATTGATTAAGAATGTTATGCAATGACATTGGAAACGATCGGAAACTAATGCAGTCAATAGCCGGTATCATATTTGTTCCAATTGGTCATTTCAAGACACGAGATATGTAACACCTCGGCCTCATCGAACCGCCGCTAACTAACTATGGCGATTGTACACTGGCCTCATGAATGAACACAAGTTCTTTCAGCGCGCGTTGGCCTAGGATAGTCTATCACTCCTTTTCTCAACCCGGGGTATAACGCTCACCCCATCTCCACTTTAAAATGCTACGTCCTCATAACACTTCGACCACATCAGACCACCAGTGACTACCCATGGTGGCTATAGACTGTCGTCATAGGCCAACACAAATTCCTTTAGCGCACTTTGCCCTCACTCGATCGTACAATAGCGAAACTTGAACACAATTTTAGGGGGGCGAAGTTAAAAAAATTAAATTTTACTAAAATGTAGCTAATCGATACAATCAAAAATCATAACTTAAATTTAGAATTAATGTAAAGCTCGAAACTCTTTTAACACTTTAAAATCGTTTATAATCTCATTGACACTATATGTTGCTCTAGGGACGAAATGCTCGTTCAAGCTCGCATATTTTTGTGAGGGTGAAACTTCTGGGAATTATCTTAGGTATCGTGCTAGTTCGAGCACATGCGCACCCGTCTAGCACATCTAGACCTATGTATGTTCGTAATGCAATGATTTCTTTGGTTTAGAAGTGTGTCATCATATACAACTATGATCATCATCATCATCCTATTCAATGTATCTCGCTCATAGAATACTATAGACAAGGTCTGAGAAAGAAAGAACAGCAGCAACTCATACCCATAAAGAAGAGAACGACCAAAATAAGTCCCTCAACTCATACCCACCATATGCAACTGTATATATGTATATTTGTGTAGTTGATAAACACGTAAGAATGGGATGGTTACTTCATTACATTAGTTCTTTATAAATTGGGCACTAAAAATTAGAAAAATACTCTTACTTTCGCTCATACACATAACACATGTTACAAATAAGAAACTTTTCAATCTATCGTTTAATTCTTTCTTTATTCATTCAAACACAAGATTATTTTAATTTTATTTTAATGTTAAGAATATTGTAGGATCATAGGATTTTACGAATAAACTTAAATATGCTTAAATATTTAGTACCTTATGAAATAACAAGTGCCCTAGGGTGTAAAGTCTCAAACTTTATCCCTAACAATCACCCAAGATCAATGGTAAGGGTGTTCAATGCAAGTAAACAAACACTTCAATAAATAGCAATGAGAACAATAAGAATAAAGCAATAAACAAAGACACAAAGATTTACGAGGTTCACCCAATGTGGGCTACGTCCTCCGGTGGTGGTTAGCTTGCTTGTATTATGTGAAGAATCAATGGAGTTCAAAGAACTCTTACAATGGAGCAATTACACTTAGAGAGAAAGAAGAGAGAAAGAAAGGGTTTGTGTTTGGCTTAGGGTTAGATACATTAGCTTCTCAAGCACTACATACATTATATATATAGTGGAGTATGTGTGGGTGCATGGGAGAGGGCCCCTACCCTAATAAATAACCCGTAGAAGCTTATCGCATACGAAACAGGGAGCTGGCTGCACTTCGCTCGACCGGTCGAGCGGAATAAGGCCTGGGTCGAGCGGACCAATGTGAGGTCGAGCAGACATCCAGAAAGCTTCTGGAATGGTCGAGCCATCATCAAGGTGGGTCGAGCAGCCCTCAAATGCATCTCCTCATCATCATACAAATGCACACACTCATCTAAACATCATCAAACATCATCAACCTCATTTGGTGCACTCAAAGTCACACCAAACTCAACAATCTCCACCTTGACTTGAGTTCACCAAGTCTACACACTTCCTCCAAGACACTCCATCTATCACATACCACAAACAACCAAACAAACTAACACACCACATAAATGCCCCTTAAGGACCTTACCACAAGCAAGCTTCTAAACCAACCAAGTCCACACATAAAGTGAACTTGGTAGTGGGCAACGGCTTCGTCATCATGTCGGCCGGATTATCATGAGTGCTAATTTGTGCTAACCGCACTCTATCATGCTCAACTTCATCTCGGATGAAATTATACTTGACGTCGATGTGCTTGGTTCTTCTATGGAAGGTATTTTGATTCCTTCACCAAATGGATAGCACTATCACTATCACAATGAACACACACCAAGCTCATCTCTGGACACAACTCACCAACTAATCCTTTCAACCACTTAGCCTCCTTGAACGACTCGGCGATAGATATGTATTCCGCTTCGGTGGTGGACATGGCAACAACATCTTGGAGTGACGATTGCCAACTCACCACCGTTCCACCCAATGTAAACACATTTCCCGAAGTAGACTTTCTTGCATCTAAATCACCCGCATAATCTGAGTCGCAATACCCAATTAAGCCACTTGAATTTCTTCCAAACTTGAGACAAACATTTGAAGTACCCTTCAAATACCTCAACAACCACTTAAGCGCTTCCCAATGGCCTTTTCCCGGATTCGACATATATCGACTCACCATGCTAACCGCATGAGCGATGTCGGGTCTAGAGCATACCATGGCGTACATCACACTACCAACCGCGCAAGTGTATGGGATGTCTTCCATTTTCTTCTCTTCTTGTTTTGTTTGAGGACATAGCTTCTTGGATAGCTTGAAATGAGAAGCTAGGGGTGTAGAAACACTCTTTGCATCAACCATGGAGAATCTTCTTAACACTTTCTCAATGTACCTCCTTTGACTAAGGTACAAGATGCCTCGTCCACGATCCCTCCATATCTCCATCCCAAGTATCTTCTTGGCTTCACCAAGATCTTTCATGTCGAACTCGCTTGAAAGCAACACCTTCAAGTTCTCCACCTCAAACAAACTACTACATGCCACTAGCATGTCATCAACATAAAGAATCAAATAAATGATGGTTCCACCATCAAGCTTCTTAAGATAGACACAACTATCATAAGAGCTCCTTGTAAAGTCATGAGAGAGCATAAATGAATCAAACTTCTTGTATCATTGCCTAGGCGATTGTTTTAGCCCATACAATGACTTAATCAAACGACACACATGACTCTCTTTACCCTTGACTTCAAAACCCTCCGGTTGCTTCATATAGATCTCTTCCTCCAACTCTCCATGCAAGAAAGCGGTCTTTACATCCAATTGATGTAACTCAAGATCCCTCATAGCCACAATGGCTAACAAAGCTCTAATTGAAGAATGCTTCACAACCGGTGAGAAAACCTCATGAAAATCAATCCCTTCAACTTGAGTAAACCCCTTTGCAACAACCCTTGCCTTGTACACCGGAGTACTAGTGCTTGTCGACCCATCTTTCTTCTTGAATACCCATTTACACCCCACAATCTTCTTGTTTCTAGGTGCTTCAACGATGACCCAAGTCTTGTTCTTTGCAAGAGACTCCATCTCTTGCTTCATAGCAACTTGCCACTTCTTTGAGTCACTTGAGGCCATAGCCTCCTTGTAGGTATTAGGATCATTTACACTCTCCACCTCACTAGCAATGGTGAGAGCGTAAGCCACGTAGTCACACTCCTCAATGTATCTTCTTTGAGGCACAATCCTCCTCTTTTCACGTTGCGTTGCCAAAGTGGTTCTATTTTCATGTGGAGCATCATCATCGGTTTCTTCAACATTGGGAGACTCCACCTCCTCTTGAGTATCACCGGATGTACCTACATCATTGTTAGCAATAGTGTTCTCCACAATAGGAGTAACCAAAGATCGTAGAGTCTACTCTTTAAGAGTAACCGGTTGGTCACACTCTTTGCCATGTAAAGAGACTCCAACTTCTCCCATATCCCCTTAGAGGTGGTCTCCTTCACAACTTCTCTCAAAACTTCATTTGAGAGACATAGTTGGATAGCTGATAAAGCCTTAGCATCCATCTCTTCCCATTTTGTATCACTCATCCCAATGGGTTTCTTATCTTCACCTTCAAGAGCCTTATGCACCCCATTTTGTATCAAAATAGCTTTCATTTTGACTTGCCACAAGCCAAAATTTACACTCCTATCAAACTTCTCAATATCTAACTTCATTGAAGACATGTTTCTACAAGTTTTGCACTCTTAAACACTCCTAAACACCAACAAAAGCCTTAAGCTCTGATACCAATTGAAATAACAAGTGCCCTAGGGTGTAAAGTCTCAAACTTTATCCCTAACAATCACCCAAGACCAATGGTAAGGGTGTTCAATGCAAGTAAACAAACACTTCAATAAATAGCAATGAGAACAATAAGAATAAAGCAATAAACAAAGACACAAAGATTTACGAGGTTCACCCAATGTGGGCTACGTCCTCCGGTGGTGGTTAGCTTGCTTGTATTATGTGAAGAATCAATGGAGTTCAAAGAACTCTTACAATGGAGCAATTACACTTAGAGAGAAAGAAGAGAGAAAGAAAGGGTTTGTGTTTGGCTTTGGGTTAGAATACATTAGCTTCTCAAGCACTACATACATTATATATATAGTGGAGTATGTGTGGGTGCATGGGAGAGGGCCCCTACCCTAATAAATAACCCGTAGAAGCTTATCGCATACGAAACAGGGAGCTGGCTGCACTTCGCTCGACCGGTCGAGCGGAATAAGGCCTGGGTCGAGCGGACCAATTTGAGGTCGAGCAGACATCCAGAAAGCTTCTGGAATGGTCGAGCATGAAGGCTCGGGTCGAGCCATCATCAAGGTGGGTCGAGCAGCCCTCAAATGCATCTCCTCATCATCATACAAATGCACACACTCATCTAAACATCATCAAACATCATCAACCTCATTTGGTGCACTCAAAGTCACACCAAACTCAACACCTTATATTATTTATTTGTAGTTTAGAATCGAACCTCTCTCACAAGATGAAAGAAAATCTTTTAACCACTAAATTAACCCCAAAAAAGTTTGAGTCAAATTGAGAAGGAGAAAAGTACTCTATGTTAGGATCGGCTTAAGAATACATTATGTGTACCCATCACATCAGCACTCAAAATTTGATTTTCGCCCGAAATTGACCTGTCAATTGGAAATTAGCGAGTCACAACTCGCAAATTTTGACATGCGAACTAAGAAAATGACCTCATCCGCATTTTTAATTTTACGTCATCATTTTTAATTTCACTTTGGATCCAACCGTTTTGACTCATTTTTAGTTTTACGTCATCATTTTTAATTCCACATCATTATTATTAGTGGTAATCCACTCTATTTCTAGTTGACTTCAAATATGAAAGCCAACTAGAAATAGAGTTAATATAATTATACTAATAATCTCTGGAGTAAATCTTGCATTTCCGAACTATTCCGAGATCCCATGTTCCGTGATATTATAGACTCAAGAAGTTCTTCCTTGATGAATTTATAGGGTCGACTACTACGCTCGAGTGAGATCTACCCTTGAAATTAAAGGGTGTGCAAATTATATGATTTGAAAGATTCAAGATTTGATTTTAAAAACCAAACAATTTATCATTTTTTGTAAATCAAATAATTTAGGACCAACATTTGTTTTTTTAACCAGATATCAAATCAAAAAAGCATTACATTTAAAATAAATATTTGTGTTTACAAAGCATATAAATTCCTAAAATAAAATTAAAGAAAATAAAACCGAATAGCCAACATACAAGTCAAAGTAACTTGAATATCCAATTTTATTCAAATCGATACCAATTTTATTATTTGAAAAACCAAATATTCAAATCGAATATGATCCAGTTTTAAGCACCACTTATTGAAATCATACCAATTATTAGCTTACCATTTATCACGGGAACATGTCATATGCAGTGTTTTGTAAACAAATAAATAGAATTAATAATAGAACCAATTATCTTGGACTATAAAGATTGCAATGGAAAGATTCAAAGAACCCTTTAAAATTCCCGGAACCAAAAAACCTGTCATTTGCTGCATTGCATGAGAATGTTTAGTATTAGATGTGACTCCTATTAACTTCACTTGTAAATGCAAATAATAAATAAATGGTGTGAAAAAAAAAAAGACACTATATTAGGGATAAGTAAGACGGAGTATATAATGTAATAGTGCAGTAAAGTAAAATATAAAGGAGTACCTTTTGTTATGGTCCATTACAAGATATGAAACTTGTCCCAGATCGGTTTTGTATGCAATTTGTAGATTATAGGCAAATGGGCTCTCTCCTGGTCTCACCTACCAGGCAGGCTAGTCTTTTGATTGAGCTCTATTTGTATCTTATAACACATTTCAAGTGAATGTTTCATGTACCTTTCAAATGAGTATTGGCTCAAATTGTTAGCATTGTTTTGTTCAGAAGTGCAACAAAGACCAGAACATACACCAGTAAATATTGAAGGTCAAAACTTTGACAATCCAACAATCGTAGGCGAAAATTGAAATGATTTCATTCGGAATAAACCTAGTACGTCTGACAGAGGGGATTCGTAGCAATGAGATCCTTGTGTCCTGGCTGCAGAACTACCATATACAGAGAGACGCAATGTCGAATGTCATTCATCCCTATATCTGTAGAGAAGAATGCAGTCTGTCAGAAGCTCAATACATCAAAATGGCTACGGATATATGACAGAATCACTCAGTCGCGAAGGAGTAAGGATATACCGCATTTTGGACGGATTCATTTGAGTGGCACCTTAGCCATCCCATCAATCAACTCTCTTATCCCTTGTTCATCAGTGGCTCTGTCACTGTTGTGTTCTTCAGACCTTTGCTGCTGATAACTGCAGTGTACAGAATTGAGGCTACTTATGAAGACAAACATAGGAATTACTTGGCAAGGACATTACGTACCGTGTATTTGGTTCTTTACTTCAGAGAGGAAACATTGTAACAAGAAACCATATTTGGATTTAGCATATCCAAATTTGCAAGCAAGAGCCAAGAGATGAATCCTGAGAGACTAATGCACAAGAAACCAGGTTGAAATACTCTGAAACACGTGCGGAACTATATAGAACAGGATTACACAGCAGAACAATGAACAAAATCAGGGAAAAGGTAAAGAAAAGAATATGTTGAAAGCAAAGTATTTTTTTAGCTATTTGAGGAAGCAGAAAAACAAAACTAAGGTGCTTGATCATTTTAAGAACCAAAAAACCTTCCAAGGTATCAAGAAAGATCTATATATAGTTATATACAACACCGAATGCACAGGTCATTGTCACCGTTTTTAGGTAAACACATAATTATTCCAAGTATTGTTCTTGGAGATAGCAATTTATCTCATCATGGCTGAACAAAGGCAACCATTCCGCTTCAGGCTTCCTTGGTTAGCAGCTCCACAGCCAACACCAGCTGCTCCACGTCCCAGCCAGGAAACCGAACCACCATCTCAGAGAGCACCAGCTGCTCCACGCACCAGCCAAGCAACCCAAGCACCACCACAGACAGAAGGTCCTCGAGTGCAGCGGCCCCCTTTCCGCCCAGTAGGATCGGCCCCGGTGCAAACCCCACCACCAGCAGCAATAGTAAGAGCTGAGCCCCAGTCATCATCATTGCAAGGCAAGTCGAAGCCAACTTCACAACTCCCAGAGGCCAGACCATCCCGCGGGTCACCAGGATCGCCATCACACACTATATCTCAGGTACAGGATACCTCCCGACCAACTTCTCCAAGTCAGGTGAGTTCCAAACTCCAAGAAGCAGCCAAGGTGCCACCGCAGTCGCCTTTTTCAACATTTGGAAGCACCCAACAAACTAGGTCAATAGCCACCTCAGCACCACCTCTGACACCGCCACAAGCAAAGATCCCATCCCGACCAAACAATACATCAGCCAAAACATCTGAAAGTCCACAATATCCAAAACAGCTCAGAAAGCCAGATACTTCCATGCCACCAACAGAAGAACCCAAGCGAGTGCCTGCCACAGCACGTTCAACTGAGAAGAGAGTAGAATTTTTGGCAGGAGCAAAAAAACAACCAGATTTTGAAGAGCCTAAAATAATGGACCACCGAGACAAGCCTAGGGAAGAAGCAGTCATTGACAAAGGCATTATAGCTCCAAAAGCACAGACTAAAGCACATCCACTTGCAGAGTTGGATGAGCAAGGACAAAGTTCAGAAGATGTCTTTGGCACAAAAGAGGTCTTCCAGAAATTTGGAAATGATGGATCTGATGCTCAAAGTGAGATCCGTGGTAGTCAAGAAAGAAGCTCTAGGTTTCCCCATAAGCATGCAATGGCAGCACAAAAAACTCCTTTCCACAAAGAGGTCAAAGAAAACTCGCCAAAGTTTATGCATAAGCAAAGTGTTCAGCAGGATAAAAATATTTCGCATGGGAAGCCACTTTGTATTGTCACTCTTACAGGAGAAAACAATGGAGCAATTATGCAACTTAGCTCCGAGTCTCCGAAAATAGATAGGCCTGTTCATATTCATAGGGGTTACAAGATAAAACCAGACAAGGTTTCTGAAACAACTACTGACGACGAAGGAAGCTCCAGAGAGAAGAAATCTGGAAACACATACCCCCAAGAGGAGTTAGCAACAATGTCATATATCAACAACAATGTACAGGGAATAAACAATTCACTAGTCTTCAACAGCACCATGGCAGAAAGAAACCCTGGTGTCCACGTGGTCACATCTCATAACCCAGTAAAACCTATAAAGCCGGGAAAAGTGAAAGAGATGTTTAATACACACAAGGTTGAAGTAAGCAGCACCCCTGCTGAAAAGCTTGCGTATGCACCAACCATCAGAAGAAGATGTCTACGAGGTCTCTTCATGGAGACAAGTGACTCCGATCCAGAAAAGCCTCGTCGCCACGGTTGTCGAGCCAAATGCACTCAGAGCAAAGATGAAAACATTAACGTTCTGTAATTATCATGTTAATTACATAATCAAGACAATAAGTGCTACTTGCCAATAGCACAAGGAAACTCTGTATGATGCATAGATCTTATAACAAATTTGATTTCTTTAAATAAATTAAAAATATCAGTAGAGAACAAGAAAGCCTATACGAGCAAAGTTCAATTCTTTGTACAGGGAATGTGAATTGCAAAAAGAAGTTTGTACTAATCAATTTCCATATAATATATTTCTTACATTGAAACTTTAACTACAAAGCAGAAATAGATAAAATCAATCCCTTACTAAATACTCCAGAAGATTTAACTTAGGCAGGAGTCTACAACAGAAGGAATCCTCCTTTAACTTCAAAAGGAGAACTACAACATCCTATCTACATGTAATGCTTGTGTAAATACCCCAAGCAATCCAATATGCTAGGTTGACAGAAACTAAACCAGGCAAGAATAAAATAAATAAACTAAAATAACCATTGAAATCAACACCCTTATGAGCATTAAATCTAACTAAAAAAATTGACATCCATAAACTACACCAAACTTGTTAAAGGCAAATAAACATTTGATACCAACAAATTGCAGGAACTTTTTAGTATGCATAGCTGAAATTCTGCCATTTTTCTCGAAACACATCCATTTCATTGCATTCAAACAATTGGGTAATTGTTGTTGATCATTCAAATTCAGTTTCTAGCAACCCCACTTCCAAGAGTGAGTTCAAGATCATCCATACCCACATCATGAATCCTCTCCCCTTCCCAGGGTGTAACCTTGACATTTTCAGCTTCAACTCTTGCCCTGTCTTCAATTGCATCATTAAGTGACATTTTCTGAACCATTGGCCTAACCAAATTAAAAGTAGGAGAAGTTGGAATAGGTGGTCTAGAAAACCTCTGAAAACTGATCCACTGCCCAGAATCAACATTGGAGCAATCAGATTCATCACATTCAGGTATAGTTGGTGGAGTAAAATTGCGCCGCCTTGTAGGACTAGACGGAGCAGATGCAGCAAAAAGAGGATAATTAAAAGAAGCCATAGAATCATTAGCAGCTTCTAAATTGAATACTTGTTTAGGAGCAGCAGCAGTTTTAGATGTTGGAGATGATAGAAGAGGTGTAACTGGTGCACTGTTTGATATTCGAAGAGGAGGAAGATTAATCGAATTGCAAAGAAAAGAGAATGGATGATTTTGTGAAAATGAATTCATATCATTACGAGTTGGACTCTGTGGAGCGGATGAAGATGGACTAGGTTGGTAAGATTGAAATGGACTTTGAAATGTTGATGATAATTGAGAATGAGAACTAGAACCGCCATTAAAATGATTAAAGCTAGCAATTATCTCCGGCGGAGGGGGCTTCATTCCCTGAAAAACAATAATCATACACAATAAAAAATAAGAGATTCCATTATAACTTCCGATAAGAAAACAAACAAACAATGAGCAGATCTGAAAGGAAAATAGGTAAAACCTTGCGATAAGTAGTTCCATCAGGTTCAACAATCCAACCAGCTTCAGCACAAAGAGCTTTAAGAACTTCATTATTATCACAATGTTTAGGAAGATTATAGTTTCCTTGAGCTCTTAAACCAGCAAAAATCTTAGCAGCAATGGCTCTTCTTCTTCTTTCTCTTCTTCGATTATTTTCTCTTTCTCTCCATGAAGGTTTTCTCCTTGAAGAACCTCCTCCAACTCCACCACCACCAACTCCTTCCGTCGCCATTTTTATACTTTTCTCTCTCCTCAAGCTTGTAGTGTGTGAAACTGAAACAGAATAGAGAGAGAAAGTGAAGAGAGAGAAAGGAGGAGGTTGAGATTCCACGAGGTATGCGGTTGGGGTTGGGGGTTTAGGCTTCGCTGGATGCGTGCATCGATATTCAATATACGGAGTAGAGTTGTACTAATATTTTTCTCCCTTGTCTTTTTTTTTCCTTCACTTTTGTTAGAAAGTATATTTAGTAAGATTTAATTCATATTATTTTAAATATTATTTTAATAGAATCTATATATTATATTAAAGCAAAATACGGATGACATAAACAAACTCAAAAAGTGATGAGTTGTCAACTTTTCAAGAGATTTTTTCACTCCATTTATCAATGATGATGTCATTATTTGCTAATAAATTTTTTTTTGAACAATCATTATATGCTAATAAAAGTGTATGGGAAATATGTGAATTATAATTATATTAGCTTTCATTAAATTATTTGAATGAGATGTGTGTAACTTTTCATTGTTCAATACACAATAATAATTTGATAGCGCTTTGATTTTAGAAACCAAAAAAATTTGTTCCTTGAAATAATAATTTGCTAACTTTCATTTTGGAAACAAAAATTAAAAATTTGTCACTTACAATCTTATATAGTGATCAATAAAATTAAATAATATTAAAAATAATATTAATTAACATCATACATAACTTATAAAAAAGTATTTTTAAAGTCAAAACTAAATTGAATATTAGCTATTATATGCTATTAATAATTCATTGAAAATCAATAACCAATAATTTACAAATTATTTTCTTTGTATTTTTAAAATAATGTAAAACAATAAAATAAAAAAACCGTGCATCGCACGGGGATTATCTAGTATGTAATAAAATAATAATCATTTTATTTTGAAAAGTAATGTTGATTACAATCATTAAGGAACAGTTTTTAAGTTATGCATATTAAAATAGTGTGAATCAAATCTATACGATACTTGCAAGTTGCAGGTTTCTCTCTCTTGGAAGGCCATTCTCGAGCCGGGGGACTTTGATTGCACTCTCCTTTATGAATATGAGTTGTCGTCGTTCTTTCCTCTCCAAACCCTGATCATAGTTTTCTATGAGCGGAATGCACTGGGTATGATGATGATGAAATCTATACGACACTTTTACCTAAAGAGTATTCTTTTGTATCACCATTTGATATTGGTTTTGACACAATACTTTAAAAACTGGATATAATACATTAAAATAGTAAAAATACTTACTATTATTAGATTAGATTGACGCACATCAAAATAATATTTTTTATATTCCTATTTAGTTTCATAGGCTTTTGACACAATATTAAAAAAATTAGATATAAAATGCTAAAATAGTAAAATATTTAAAAAAAATAAGAGAGGATATGAAAAGTTAAAGTAATAAATCATAGAATTAGATAAATTTATTATTACCAATTACAAATAATAATTAAGTATAGAAATTGAATGGGAGTTGGGAGTAGTTCAATTATTGTTGTGTTAGTGTACACTAGAGTGACGAGTCCATTGTAGTGATGTGGACTGCTTGATGGCGAATTGGGAAAGATCAAACGGTGGAAGATTGATTTGTGAAAAGAGGAAAAAGTAGCATATGCTAATGACGAGGGAACACAGTACATATTAAGGCTGCCATGTCTACGTACAACTTGATTGGTGTGTTTTGGGTTGTTTGCCAAAGCGGCTCTTTTAGAGAAAGTGTAGGAGGGTGTTTAGCAAATGCCTGATAGTCGGTAACAGATAGTTGATTATAGTGGATGATTTGACTAGTTGATTTTATTAACTGGTTTGACCAGTTGATTTTGAACTTGTTACTATATAAACAGCTTGTTCAACCAGCTTATTCACCAAACACCACTTTAGTAAATAACTGTTATTGGTCGGTTAATAAATCACCTTACGTGGTGGTAAGATTAATCTTTTTGGTTTTGTTTATTGTATAATTATTTTTTTCTTTTTGTAGTGAATTACAAATCATGGTGATTGATTAGAAATTTTTACTAATTTGACTAGAGAAGGTCTTAGTAAATAACGTTTATTTGTGAATTTAATAAATCACCCTTATGTGGTACGATTTGATAAGGTGAGAGTTTTGTTATTTTAATTTATCTTTTTTAATTTTGTGTATTCTATTATTATTATTTTTGTCTTTTTATGGTGATTTACAAATCACGGTGATTGATTAGAAATTTTTAAATTTGACTAAATGATTTAACTAGTTTGTTTGATTAATAGATTTTGAACATGCTAATATAAGTATTTGTTTAAAAATTGTGGATTTACAACAATAAATTGTTTCAATCAACTAATCAATATTAGTTCTAGATAGTTTGATTACTCAACTATGTATTTGGAGTAAAACAAGCTAAAATTGCATCGTAAGTCATTTTACCGAATACATCTGTTGGATAATTGTATCGTAATTTGTCTTCAAATTAGAAATGGCAATGTGTCAAATTCGAATCTGATAATGTATACTCCAACTTTTCTTCGAATCAAAGTCGTACTTTTTTCCATCTCCAACTTGAACTCGGATTTTACGTCCTTTGACTTTGCTTTGACTCAGATTTTCAAACTAGCAAAGTCGGATTGTGACAATTTTTGCTTGCTCTTTATTTTGGGTACATGTAAACCTTCACCATCCAAACTCTTCCCTTACATAAAGGTTTCATGATTTTTCTTCTTAAACAAATAAACAAATTTTTGAACTTTTCAAGAGCATGTTATGACTTTTATATCTACCTTGGGCTAATGAAGTCGAGCACGTTGTGGTTTAGAATCTTTCTTACGCTTAAGTCCCAAGAAATTTGAGAGTAAGTTAATTTTAGTAACCATGATTCTATGGAATGGTATAAAGTGAGGGATTACTAATAAGAATGTGCTTAGAATAGGTTTTTTAGGTTCCAAATTAAAGGTTGGATAATGTTTCCGATCAATTTTAAACTCGAGATCTTAGAAAAATTGAAAATGCTCGTCTCTCTTATGCTTCTTGTTACAACACACAAGAGAGAAGAGAAAAAATCAAGGAGTACCACCGACAAGAGGACCAAAGTTGGTAGAAAATTTATATTTTTAGACTTTCATAAATCACGTGGAGTTTTTTAAGAGAATTCAGGTAGTCTTCACGACTACACTCTCTTCCATCTTTCCCCTTACAACATTCGGGAAAAGAGAAGGGAAATTAAAGGGGATTATACTCAGTATGAAGTTTGAATTGATTAACTGAAATTGGTGGAAGATTTTCCAGATATTACTTAGTGACAACTGACAATAAAGTTAATACGTAGTGAGCTTCTACTTTGTTGTTTGTCATGTTTATATATGTAAAATAGAGTTCAATGCTATAATACCATTGTAGTAAGTAGTAACCATAGGTGATAACTTCTAATACCAAGAGTACAAGTACAACGACTATTTTTTGACTTAACTATGAACCTGTGAAAGTGTAGAATAACCAAATGAATCAACATTAGACAATGTCTCATGCTTTTCACTATGTAAAGTAGCTTATTAGTCCCAAATTAACAATCTTGATCATTTGGTCTCCATATGACTAATATCGACTTTCATAACTGATATTGGTGAATGTAGAAGAATTTGAATATCTACTGACTAGAGTTATGTTGGGATTTACTTAAGGGGTGTTTGGTAATTGGTTGTTGGTTGTTGGTTTTTTTAGTTGGCTTGTTTGACCAGTTAGAAATGTTAGTTGTTTTTGTTGGCTTTTAAGCTAGCTGAAAAAGCCAGCTGTTTGTGGGAATGTTTGATAAATTTGAGTATTGGCTATTGGCTTTTTATTAGAGAAAAATGGGTCAAGCCAAAAAGTCAGCTCAAAATCTAGTTGGAGCAGCTTTTTCATTTTGGCTTAGAAGCCAGCTTTTCAGCTGCTTTAAAAGTCATTTACCAAACACTTTTTTAGTTGTTTAACCAACTTATAAACCAATAAGCCAAACCAACCAAAAAGTTAAGCTAAAAGCTATGTACCAAACAACCCCTAGGCTTAGTGAGCCCCAAGTTCTAGACCATCATTTGAAAGAGTTGTGATGTACCACCATCATAAAGAGTTATAGTATTTCATATAATTACCTTGGGCTTACGAGCCCTAAGTTCATTCTTCCATCAAACATAACTAGAAGTTTTCAATATGGTATGACATTGAATATAAAAGCCCCAAGGTCTACAGTTCATCTCTATAGAAGTCATAACACATGAGAGTGTAGAATGAGTATAATAACCGTTAGAGTATATAATATATCCTGAGGCTTCAACCATAAGCTTAAATTTTTGGTTGAGTTGGTTCCTTGACAGTAACGACATGAAAACATGATGGCAATACCTGTTGAGTTAAGTGGAATCCAATGATGTCGGCGTCTATGATAAAGATAGGAAGATATTTGAGTGATCCGGTGAGGATATAGACTATGATGATGGTCCGGTTAGGCTATGGATGATGATATTGATCTAATTAGGATATAAGATGATTGATCTGGCAAGAATTTTTGATTATTTTCTAACTATCAAGGTTAGGACTAGTTAGGGCAATTTGGCCTGTTTTCTTAGTTCACGAATATAAAGGATCTTTATGGTTTGGGCTAATAACGTTTGATTGAGATAATTTAGGCCGGGGCAAGTAAGGCTGCCCCTAGATATTTTAGGACCCTGGGCGAAATAATGCGTTGTTGTATTTTTCCTTTGCAATTTATCACCTATACGGACTCTTCTACAACTATTAATTTTTTTTGACATGGTACCCTGGGGGGCGTGCTAAGCTCTAGGGCCGGCCCTAGGGGCAAGATTGATAATGGACCGTAGGAAAAAATCTTGAACAAAATGGAATGGTAGAAAAGAGAAGCTGTGCTTCATATTTTCGAATAAAAATTAGAAAAGGAGGGGTTGAAAGCTTATAGAAAATAGCATGTATAGAAGAGTAAAGAGATATTCACATGGCTGAAAAATAAGTGAGGGCTTTCTATGTTAAAAGTGAAGTTTTCAATGAATGGTTGAGAAATGACAGAGCATTCAATGCCGAAAGAGGAGTACTCATTGTGTATATATATACTCGAACTTTTTGAGGGAAGAGAAATAAAAGAGGAAAAGTGGGAGTGGATATGAATGGAAAGCAAAATGGCAATGAAAGGCCTAGGGAATAATCACTTGCGAATTTTTTATATTTTTTAGACTTATATAATTTAATATATAAACTATTAAAATAACACATTTGATTGCGTAAAAAAGTGAAATGTAGCAAATATAGTGAAACGGAGGAAGTATGTCATTAAGATAATATTCCCTCCTTTTCACCATATGTGTCTCATTTGACTTTTCACCAATTTTTAGGTAGTCAAATAGATCACATGTGTAGGAGAGAAGGTCCAATTTATGGTGGGATTTAACACATGTGTACGAAAGAGAGTCTTATTTGTAGTCAAATGGGACTACATGTGTAGGAAAGAGAGTGCAATTATGGTAAAATAAAGGTACCCAAAATAGAAATGGGACATTTAAGATGACTTGACTCAATATAGAAATTGGACACATATCCTAAATGGATGTAATAATTTTTTATCCTCTTCTTTGAAATTAGAAAAGAGAAGATGGAAGAATATTTTAATCATACAATTATTAGCATAAAGACTTTTTACTTTAAAATTGTTTAACTAATAGAGATCTCTTACAAAAATAGCTTTAAAAATTATTATTTTTTGAACCCACAAAATCTCAAACCTTATATACATTAATATTCATTCATATTCTTATCTTTATTTATTTAATTTCATTCTCATCTTTAATAATTGTCTAAATACAAAATTTAAAAAATATTTAATTTTTATCTATCCCTTAGGTTTAAATTTCCTGAGACTTGTCAACCCAAGTAATTTCTTAATGTTATATAGGTTCCAATCACTTGGGCCTTAACCACCTAAGAAGTAAGATGTTGCCAATTTCAGTTATGTCTCTTATAAAAGCCTAAAATTAAAAGAAAACTTCAAATAAATAAGCAAAAAAAAATATAAAAAGGTCGTAAAATAGAATTTTTGAAAATACTTAGTTTGAGAATAAGCAAAAAAATACTTTTTTTCATAGCACAGGTTTGGATTTGTTCAATATTAGTAATAGCGAACAAAGAAGCTTGGTCAAAAAAAAGATTTTGACCAAGCTTCTTTGTTTGTTGTTACTAATAGCGAACAAATTTGAACCTGTGTGCTTTTGGAAAAAAATACTTAGTTTGAGAATAATCTCTAGAAGTTGTCTATTATACGACTTTTTTATAATTTTTTGCTTATTTATTTCAAATTTTTTAAATCAAAAAGCCTTCAAAAACAGTGGTTAATCGGATTAATTTACTTTATTAATTTTTCATTAAAAGTTCATTTTCATTAAACTTTCCCACACACTAAGTCAATTATCGTTCGCCCGTTCGGCATTAATATCCTATATACATGGATTAATGTTTTGGATCCAGTGTCTTAATATTAATTGGGCTTCACTATGAAGTCAAAGAAAGTCGAAATTGGTCAAGCTCAAGTCAGGGGTGTTTGGTTCTTAGCTTATTGCTTAGCTTTTTGGTTAGTTTTTGGTTTTTGGGTTGTTGGTTAGTCAAACAGCCAAATAAACATTTGGTAAATGACTTTTAAAGCAGCCGAAAAGCTGGCTTTTAAGACAAAATGAAAAAGTTGCTCTAGTTAGCTTTTTTAGTTGGCTTTTGGCTTGTTGACCCACTTTTTCTCTACTAAACAACTAACAGTCAATACTCAAATTCACCAAACATCTCCACAAGCAACTAGCTTTTTCAGCTAGCTTAAAAGCCAACAAAAATAGTTAACATTTTCAGCTGATCAAAACAAGCCAACAGCAAACAACCAATTGTCAAACACTCCCAAAGATAATCTATGAGATAATCAAGCCCAATTTCTGATCTAATATCAACTTGTTTCATCAATTATCATTGCATAACACAGATTCGTTCAATACAAATCCAGCTAGGCAGCTACCATAGATATATGTCAAAAATCTATATGAGGTAAGTTTTAACAAATCGTAAAAGTCATTTTAAGTTTTCCAAAATTTTCCATAAGTAATTTTACTTTTATATATATATATATTTAATCTCTGTCTGACTTAAGCATCAGAGAGACTTTCTTGGTTTGCGCACTGAGGTAAATAACATCAGAAACTCTCCTGTGAGACCGCCTTATCCGTGCAACCGGCCCAAACCCAATAAGTTTTTTAGAATATTCTGACATACTTATTGTAAGACTTAAAAGGACAATTTCAAGAATTAAAAATCCAATTTTAAGACTTAAAAGGTCAATTTCAAAGTTTTTAATATCAATATTAATGTCTGAGTCTCCTACTTTAAAGTTGAAATGGGAATTTTAAGTTTAGCAATTGGTCTTTTAAGTCTTAAGATTGGTTTTTTATGTATTGAAATTGAACTTTTAAGTCTTGAAATTATTATTTAAAATGTCAATTTTGAATCTTTGAAATTATTCTTTTAAGTCTTCAAATTGGTCTTTTAACTCTTAAAATTGACAATTTAATTTGTAAAATTGGCAAAATAAATATATACAATAATACAATTGAACCATTCCAATAAGACGCATCTCACAAGTGAGACGGTCTCACCCAAATTTTTGTGAAGTAACATTTGTTCACCAATATGAATATATGATATTCAAATTAGTCACCGTCAACCAGTTGGTGAAGAATGGGAGTTGATCTTGTCTAAGAATCTTCTTAAAGGATCCTTTCCTTGGGTTCGGTTGTTTGATTATGCATTTTAATAACTTCAATTACTTCATTTAAAATTGGAATATTAATGATGATGATTGATCCTACATGTTTTTTGTGTGGCCAAATAGAGGAAAGTTCTAAGCAACTATTTTTAACATTGGATTGACTTGGGTGCAAACCTTTTGAATATTACATTACTAGATAGTGCCCATGTAATGTATGGTTTTATTAAATTTTTTGACATAAATTATAAAGTATTACAACTATTAATAACACATTTCAAAATCAATTTTTACACAAAAATATGTAAAATTATTTTATAAAAGTTTAAAAATAGTTTTTTTTATGAAAAATATAATTGACCTACATAAAAATAGTCACAACCTGAACCATATTAGAATTAAGCATTGCATTTAACTATTTGAGTAACCAATTGTATAAATAACAAAAAATCCTAATAAAAGTATATTATGTTTTGACCATCTCAAATTATCCAATATACTAAATAATACTCATTTAAAATAAATAAATAAATAATTTATACATGATTACAAAAAAAAATCTTTCAAAAAAAATAATGTAAGTAATAAAATCAAAGACACAAAAAGTTGTCATAAAAACAATGACATCATCACGAAGTGTTGGAGGAAAATTTTTTATTGAGGTTGTGACACGTAAACAATTTTAAATAGTGATGATGTCAGCAGTGTTTTGTTTTAGTAATAGTTATAAATATTACTTAAAAAACGAGTCTTAATATAAATTTAAAACGAGTCATGTGAGATCTTGTTTGATTCGTCTCAATAGAAGGATTATTAATATCAAATTTTTATAATGTTTAGTTAAGAATAATTTGAGATATTAAGGATTAAAATATTATCTCGGTAAATGTGAAAAATCAAAATGAGACAAAATTAGGCAGAATAGAAGGAAGTAGGCAAAGTAGCAAATGGGAAGAATAAATAAAAAAGAGAATAATTGCTTTGATGTACTTTATCGACCAATAATATATGAGTGGAATTAAGACCACAATATATAGCACATTTAAATCATTATGGTCGGGCCTCCTAGTTCCTAATGTATCTTCGCTTACACATAAAAACATTATAAAAAAATCTATAATGACTATCACTAAAACAAAACACGCTTACATCATTACCTTTCAAAATCGTTTACGTGTCGCTTCCTCATTAAAAATTTGATATCATTGTTATTATAATCTTTGACTTTCTATTTTATTATTTTGAGTATGTTATTTTTCTTATTAATTGTTTTTTTTTGGGTCAAATCTTATTTAATGTAGTAGTAAACTATATAATATTTCATTTATTTTAATTATTTATAAAATGTTATTGGATATTTTGAGATAGTTAGAACATAATATACTCTTATTAGGATTTGTTTTTGTTATTTATACTCTTGGCTCCTTAAATGCAATGATTAATTCTAGTATGATTTTGGTTGTGACTATCTTTATATATTTTTATGGGAAAAAAATTTATCTTTGTCGTTTAAACTAATAAAATAAATTTACATATTTCTATGTATTTATATTTTGTTTTAAAGTGTGTTATTAATAGTAATAATATTTAATACTTCTACAAATTGATGTGATGTTTATTTTTGTTAGCAAAAATTAATAAGTTATTTTCCATTAAAGAAACTTATAATTTCTTATTGTACTCAGGGTACGAACCATTTGATCTTTTATTAAAAATAAAAAAAATAATAAAAGTATAAATATAATTCTATTGCGCACAATGCAAAATATGTCGAAAAATTTGATAAAACCGTGCATCGCACGGGCACTATCTAGTAATTCAATAAAAAGAATATGTGTAAATCAAAGAAAAAAGAAAAAGAAAAACAATGCTCCAATCCTCCATGATTACGATAAAAGGTACTCACTTGCATCATCTTAGACACGAAAGTTCGACAATGGTAGTATGGTACTAATTAGGTCAATTTTAAAAGCTCAGATAACAAGAATTAAAAAAATCACAAATTAGTCAAAACTTCACAGAAAAATGTAATGAAATCATAAATAATGAGCTTCCAAGAATCGAGATGGAAGGATTATTAGACTTAGGATCAATGAAAGCAACGAAAAAGTCTAACACAAAATAAAATAATTAATTAGATTGTAAAGTACGATGAGTTTAATCTAAGAATAAGTTTTTTTTTATTTGAGAATAATTAATGAATAAGTTAAGATGCGTTTGGAAACATCCATTTCATTTTGAATTGTAGATTTCAATTATAGATTCATTAATTAAGAATTTGAGAATACGAAAAGTCATTCTCAAATTCTCATTTTTAACCACTTTTATATATAACTAATTGTGTATTTGACTCAAATCCAAATTTGAAACATACAATCATATCATACAATACTATAAAAGTCTTGGAAAATTCCAAGTGTCATTATTTAAGAAGGCATCACAATATTTATCAAATCTAAAATCTAATATTTTTTTGTTTAAGTTTGAAGCTAAATTAGGTAAAGTATTTGTAGGATATACTATAGTAATTCTATTTAGTTAACTTCGAATTTAATATGAAAAAAAAATAAACGTTAGTAATTATGTTTTGATTTAAAAAATCATGCATTTGATAAATTTAATACAGTAGTTACTACTTACATTATTATTTGAAACTGTTTTTGTATATATTTTGCACTAACAAATTCGTGCATTGCACGAGTTTCTATACTAGTTTAATATGTTCAATCATACAATCATATCATACAATACTATAAAAGTCTTGGAAAATTCCAAGTGTCATTATTTAAAGAGGCATCATACATCATATATCATACAATACTATAAAAGTCTTGTTCATACAATACTATAAAAGTCTTGGAAAATTCCAAGTGTCATTATTTAAAGAGGCATGACTATATTTATCAAATTTAAAATTTAATATTTTTTATTTAAGTTTGAAGCTAAATTAGGTAAAGTACTATAGTAATTCTATTTAGTTAACTTCGAATTTAATATGTTCAATTGAATGAAAAAAATCATACAATCATACAATACTATAAAAGTCTTGGAAAATTCCAAGTGTCATTATTTAAAGAGGCATGACAATATTTATCAAATTTAAAATTTAATATTTTTTGTTTAAGTTTGAAGCTAAATTAGGTAAAGTATTTGTAGGATATACTATAGTAATTCTATTTAGTTAACTTCGAATTTAATATGTTCAATTGAATGAAAAAAATCATACAATCATACAATACTATAAAAGTCTTGGAAAATTCCAAGTGTCATTATTTAAAGAGGCATGGCAATATTTATCAAATTTAAAATTTAATATTTTTTGTTTAAATTTGAAGCTAAATTAGGTAAAGTATTTGTAGGATATACTATAGTAATTCTATTTAGTTAACTTCGAATTTAATATGTTCAATTGAATGAAAAAAAAAAGTTATATATTAGGTAAATAATTAATATAAACGTCAATAATTATGTTTTAATTTAAAAAATCATGTATTTGGTAAATTTAATATAATAGTTACTACTTACATTATTATTTGAAACTGTTTATATATATATTTTGCACTAACAAATTCGTGCATTGCACGAGTTTCTATACTAGTATTCTTTATTTGTCAAACACTAAATTTGAGTCAAATTCATATTTTCAAATGAAATGATCATTTCCAAACATAGCATTAATTTACTTTAAAATGATAAGAAAAACTTTATTTACTAGTATTTGTTTAAAGGGAATGAGGATGAATAGACATGATCATTTTTTAACATTTTTTAGTGTTTTTTGATAGATTTGATAATCAACAAAACTAAGGAACTAATTCCTTCAAAATATTTGCCTACAATTTTTTATCCAAGTATATGAACTTAATTTGTATTTAATTCTTAAGCTATCAAAATCCACATAAATACTCCATTCAATTTAGAGTTAATGTATCATTTGAGTTTTAGACACTATTCACATTACTCTCTTATAATTTATAAATTCAAATATAGTCAAGTCATCAAGTGAATTTTGTTTGATTTATCTCAATATAAAGGTTACAAATACCAACTTTAATAATATTGAATCATACATAATTAGAGATTGTCTGGTCAATGACTGAACAATCAACACACTTAATGATGTTATCAAGAATACCTTTTAACCCAACCGTTGATAGTGAACTACTGGTAAGGTTTAAAGTTGTTATCGAGCACGCCTTGAATTGATTAACATGCAGAAGTGACAGACGAGGTCCGAAAATGGGTTCTTTAGGGTACCTTCTCTAATGATAAAGTCAATATATTTTGACAAATATCGCATAACATTTCTCTTAGAGTGCACAATGACCTTTTTACTCTAATAGAATAAGTATTATGACTTGTTTATGGATGTGAGATCATTTTTTGATAGTATGAACATGTGGGTAAATGTTAATGTACCTTGCGACTGTGTATGGGTTGGTATATTTATAGTCAAGGTATTTGGAAGGATATTCCCAAACCCTGATTGTCAAGATAGACTTGGTTACCTCTAGAATCTTCCTCGGTAACGTAGAAAGGCATCGTGGAACATTGGAGCTATGTGCAGTACCTATGTATCGCTCATTGATTAGCTGATCGCCACCTACAATTATTTTTTGTCTTCTTGCAATAAATTTTATTGGGATAGTACGAGGTAGGTGGTGTTCCCCTTTTTAGTGTCGTCTTATGGGTGCATGGTTAATCCCTTACTAAGATGAAGGAATCTATCCCATGAAGTTGGACCTCTAGGGCAAGTCTAGGTGGTCTTCTACTACTCATAAGTGGAAGCAATGGTTTTTCTCTCATGAAGAGAATGCGAGAAAGCTTAGATTACCCTAAAGAGCTGATTTATCTTGGTGATAGAACACTGGAATCTGTGACTGTACCAGGTTATATGGATATACAAGAGATATCATGAATTGAATAAAGTATGTTGACTAATATGTAAAAAACAAATAAGACATTAACTATTAATCAGAGGAAATATGTTTATCATATAAACCGATAAGAATTGGAAGTTACTCAATTCAAAAATTCTATAATGGAGACATGAAGGGAGAGTATTAGGTTATTAAACATAATATCAAAGACTAAGAAGACTTTTAAGCAATCTTACTTTAAAAAGTGATTAAACAGTCCACATTAATGGTCTTTTATGTCTTTAATTGAATAATCAACCCAACTCTGTACACTTATACATTAATTATTACCAAAATATTCTGGAAAGTAACATGGACCCCACTTTGAAAAGGCAGCTTAACACCCAATTTCACCTTCTTTTCAAATGTGAAAACACCTCCATATCTCCCTTTGAATTCCTATCACTTGAAGCTTCCTACTTCCCTTCTTCCCTCCCAAACCAAACCATTCTCCCTTCTTATTCTGTTCATCCATCTTCTTCTCCTTCCTACTCCTGAAAACTACCCATCATCATTTCTTTAAAACCCATTTCCCAAATCATCTTTTCTTTAAAACCCATTTCCCAAATCATCATTTTTTCCCATTTCAACCAAACAAACCCTTAAAATGTGTAAAAAAAATAAACCCTCATTTTTTCTACCCATTTTTGTGCTTATTTTCCTTCATTTCTTTATCCCCATATCTTCCCAAAACACAAATTTACTCACTAAAAAATTCAAAGAGGCCCCACAATTCTACAACGCACAAGATTGCCCCAAAATCTCATCAAATGATCAAGACCCATTAGTATGTTCAGATCAAGCTGTTCATATAGCAATGACACTAGACCTTACCTATATCCGTGGATCCATGGCAGCTATCTTCTCGGTTCTACAACATTCTTCTTGCCCACAAAACATTTTCTTCCATTTCGTAATCTCATCCTCTACAAACCCATCTCAGCTCAAATCCACCATTTCATCTTCCTTTCCTTACCTTCGTTTCGAACTCTATCCCTTCGACGATTCCTCTGTTTCGGGTCTAATTTCAACTTCAATCCGATCCGCTTTAGACTGCCCCTTAAATTACGCCCGATCATATCTAGCCAACATAATACCACTCTGTGTAGGTCGTGTTATCTACCTAGATTCCGATGTAGTAGCCGTTGATGATATTCAAACACTTTATAATGTAAATCTTGATGAGGATAAAGTATTAGCAGCACCGGAATACTGTAATGCTAATTTTACATCGTATTTTACTCCCACTTTTTGGTCAAACCCATCATTGTCGGTGACGTTTAGTGACCGACATGCGTGTTACTTTAACACGGGAGTAATGGTGATTGATTTGAATCGATGGAGAGCAGGGGATTATACGAGACGGATCGAGGAATGGATGGAGCTTCAGAAACGGATACGGATCTATCAGTTGGGTTCTTTACCGCCGTTTTTGTTGGTGTTTGCAGGGAATATTGTACCGGTTGATCATAGATGGAATCAACATGGGTTAGGTGGAGATAATTTCCGGGGACTTTGCCGGAATTTACATCCGGGTCCGGTAAGTTTATTACATTGGAGTGGGAAAGGGAAACCGTGGGTCCGACTTGACGCTAATAGACCCTGTCCGCTTGATGCTTTGTGGGCCCCTTATGACCTCCTTAAAACTCCCGTCGCTCTTGAATCTTAAGACTATTTTCTTGCCGACAACTCTATAAATCACCAAATTAGTACTCCCTCCTCCAATAATTTGCTATATTTTTTATTTTTTTATTTTACCTGTATTATTTAATTTGCTACATTTTCTTCTATATTTTTTTTTTATTTTAATATTGACAACCAACACATTCAAATTTTTTTTGTCTTATCTTCCATCATCAATCATTTTCGAGCCGAGGGATTTGAAGTCGCATGAGTCTTCGCCTTTTTCATTCCTTAGACCCTGATCATAATTCCTATGAATGAGATACGCTAGGTATAATGATGGCGATCCTCCAAAATCAAACTATTTCTTAATCCTTGCGTCATATTTTTTGTTGCAAACTCAAAGGGTTTAAAGCGTACTTAATTCGCCAAATTTTCTATCTTATGTTCATTACCAACTTCATCCACGTATAATTTTTATATCATCTACACAAATACTTTTTTCGTTTAAAATAAAAATTTTTAAAAAGTAAAAATATCACATTTTGCAAATATAATACTTCTAAGAGGGAGGAGGAATAATAAAGTTATAAACCTTAAATCATGTTATAACACGTTAACGTGTTAGATATGGATCTATCCATCACTCATGCACATGGTGCATTTATTTGCACAAATGGAGCAAGTCAAGTATCAAGCATGGCCGGACCCGTATTTCATGGAAATGGATCGGATCTTCGAGAACAAAACAAGAATGAGAATAGAAGAAATATCAAAGAGATGATGGATATGGGCATTTACCGCTCTTTTTTGTATCTGTTTTGTATTTAGTCTCTCCTGGCGCTGGATAGTCGGGTGGGTTTGTATACCATATTATTATGATATCTTTTACTTGGTATATAAATAAAATAAATCTGCCATTATAATTTTGTAATTTGTAAATTTGGGAGCAGAACAATGATAATAAGATGAAATCATCATTATATTCAGGATAATTATATTTAGTAATTGTACAAGTTCAATTTATTCCTCTTTAATTTCACTTTTCATAACTAATTATATTAATATTATACAAAAATATATATTTTCTGTATTATAATTGCTAATGATAGTCATATTTTTCCATACAAAATATATTTAGAATGGAGGACCTAGAGAAACTATTTATAATATTTTATTGTTCTTTTTAAGTATTTCTTTGACTAAAAATGAATAATGATGATTATCATATAATGTGACTATGTGATCATGATGTTTTGCTAATTGCTACATTTAATTTGTTACTATTTTGTACTACATTCAAGGTTCTCTCTTGAAGATCGTTCTAGAGCCGGGGGACTCTGTGATCACTGTCATCGTTTCTCCCTTTCCAGACTCTGATCATAGTTTTTTATGAACATGACACACTAAATATGATGATGATAATTTACGCTATATTTGATTATATACTTTATTTTGCTCAATTTTTAAAAAGTTGAATCGTTTTTTACATAGCATACATGTAAATCTTATAAAATCAAACATTTTTAGAATCATTTAATTTATAGCAGTATGATTTAGATTATTATTTACAAATTATAATCATAAAGTTTAATATTTACGTGTTATTTGATGATACTTATTTCGGTCATTAATATTATAAGTGCGGATAATGATATTAGTTATATTAATATCATATAGAAGTATTTATTTCCTGATCTATTATGATATATCTGCAAGTGATAATGATATTTTCCATATAAATTGTATTACAGTATTTCAGAATGAAGGTAATGTGCACTAACAATGGAAACCTTTTAAAATGTTTGATTGTTCTTTTTAAGTATTTTTTTGACTAGAAATGAATAATGATGATAATCATAATGTGAATATGTGATCATGATGTTTTACTACATTTGTTACTATTTTGTGGAGTACTTAATTCATTTATTAAATGTCGTTCATGACATTTACTACAAGAATCATACTTGTTGATCAAGACCATTTTTTATTAAAATTATTTTAAAGGTCGGATAGTAATTTACACTATATTTGATCGTATACTTGATTTTGCTCAATTTTTATAAAATTTGAAAAACAATGTAAATAATAGTATGTAATAAAAAGCACAAATTATTATCTTTGATTTTTAAGTTATAAAGCACTATTGATGATCTATATTTATTTTAAACAAATTCATTCATTTACAAATTAATCATATTATTTTTAAATATACTTTTAATTAAAAATTCACTAAAATGCTAATTTAATTATAGATATTAGATACTCCTTAATCATTATTATAATGATAATTATAAAAGAAGTTTGAATTCCAATTTTCATGGATGTAATAAAATGTATATCAAGAAATAATTAAAGTTAATGTAATATTATGCCGAACGTATTCAATTTATTTGTTTTTAACATCAAAATGATGAAAAATCGCGCATTGCACGGGTTTCATAATCAACCATTTTTTAGAATCATGAATTATTTATAACAATAGGGTTTAGATTATTATTTATAAATTATAATCACAAAATTTAATATTTACGAGCTATGATAATACTTATCTCGACCACCATCATTATAAGTGAGGATCGGATTTAAGTAAAATTTACATGTTTGTATACTTAAAAGCAAATCTTGCTCTATTGATATTATAGATTCCTTTGTATTCTCAATGTATACTGTTTTTAACTAATACTCTAATATAATAATTTATGTATAAAAATATTGTCTACGTTTCTTTAAAGAAAAGTCAACCTTAATATATAAAATTGCACAAGAATTTGAGCAAAGTTGTAACGGTCCGTTTGATTAGTGGTACTAAATAGTGGTAATGGAAATGATTTATTGTAACACCCCCATAATTAGGTCAAATTTTAATAAGAATTTTTAACGAAAACATAAACCAAAGCCTAATCACAGAAGCGTTACCGCCACATCTATCCCTGATAAGGAATAAATGTAAGGCTAAACAACTATATAAAATAATTCTATACAATTTAAGAACTAAACAATTTTTACAACTGGAAGTGAAATTTTAACTGAGACTTGACTGTTAATAAAACTAATTTTCTAGGTGAACCTCACTCTACGATCCCCGCACGATCAATAACCTGCAAAAATAAGAATACAAGAAAAAATAAGGGAAAAACTCCCAAAGTCAGGAAATTGAGTAATTCTAACTCCATCCCGTAAAACAGTTTAGTTTGAAATAATATAAGAAAACAAATTATAATTGAGTTTGAAATAATTTAAGAAAACAAAATATAATTGAGTTTGAAATAATTTAAGAAAACAAAATATAATTGAGTTTGAAATAGTTGTAGAAAATAAGGTAATATAAAACTGAGTTAAAGATCGATTTATGAATATAAATATAATAACACATAAACCAATTAATTAGTTTGATATTTAATGATGACAACACATATATCCAATTTTAATTTGAGGGAACGAGAACGCCAGTAGGCCGAGGCTTTACCCCTATACCTACTTCATCAAGAGGTCGTCACCCCAAATAATTCATCAAGGCCAGCAGAGTAGTCTTAGGTAACCCTAATGTGCACACCCCTTCTACTTGGATCACAACAAATAGAAGGAAGACCAAAAATCGTATCGAGCATCAAAATAATAATAATAACCTGTCGGCAGCTATACTAACCAAACAGGGCAACCTGTTCATCACTCTTATACTTGGATCACAACAAATATAAGAGCTTCATTCCCATCGTTACACTTTACGTGATTTAATATATTTTAATAATTATTCATGAGCACAAAATTATATAGTCAAACATACATTATTTATTTTATTTATGAACACAAATTCTCCAAGTAAATATCTCAAGAATATCCATTTGAAACCTCATTTATCAAATCACCCTTTTACTCAATTGGTGATGACAACAATTAATATCATGAGTATTTTTCTTTCTAATCAAATCGTCTTTAAAAACCATTATAAAAATGATAATATAACTTCCATAAAATAATAAAATCATAAGTATTTTTCTTTCAAATTAACCAGTATCAAATTTACTAATAAAATGATAATACAAATTTTATCAGAAATAACAATTATAAATTCAAAGTTTGGCACAAAATAATATTCAATATAATTTGAGAATTAAACATATAAAATATAATTTCATACAAAATCATACAACACATTTAAACAAATTAATATCACTTAGCACATAATACTAACGGGATAATCCTAAATAGATGGACATCGAAAATTACCTTGTGAAAAGAGCCCTAGAATATAAATGTATGCTCATATCAAACTTCCTTTAAGAACTTGACTTTAAAGTATGATTGTTGTTTAGAATTTGTATATAGGATATTTAAAGAATGAAAATACTATAATGGAGAAAAAAGGATTTGATAATAGGTGTAAAGAAAAAAAAATGATCAATGAAAGAAAAAGAATTAGAAGGAGAAGAGAGAAAACTGATTTGGTGAAATATCAAATATGAAAAACGGTCTGATTTATAGGTATAAAATGATGGAGGTTAATAAGAATGGAGAAAAATGAGAAGAATGATACAGTTATAGTTATTTTAAGAATGGAGGAAGGAAGTTAATATATATTTTTTTTTTTAGTAACCGTGTAAATTTTTTTTTTTTTTAAATACAATTATTATTATTATTATTTTTTTTTAATAAAACAACTCCTAAATTTTTGGGTTTTCATTTTCTTATCTTTTTTTTTTGTGTATTTAACGTGAGACATATTTTTTTTTTGACAAAGTTTCTTTAATTTGTATTCTTGTATTTTAATTTATAAATTATAAATTATTTTTTTTATATTATTTTTTAAAAAATATTTCGGATATTAAAAGTGTTGAATTTCATTAAAATGAGATTACAAATTTGATCCATATCATTCCCATGGTAATGAAACTTTGATCACAAAAAAGTTTTTTTGTATACAAATTTTCATTCCCACCTAATACCACATCTCCCAATAAATTGCATTGGAATGAATTTTATGAAGAAAATGAGATGATTGAAGTTCGACAAACATGGTCATCAAGGTAGACGAGATTTTTCAACTAAAATTACACTAATTTTACATTCCAATTGCCATTGTTTATAACCACTTACCAAACGGGGTGTAATAGAAGTTGAGAAGCCGCCTCATTTTTGGTGGCAAGAAGAAAATTCCAAATCGAATTGTTAACGGTATGCTATTGTCTATTCTTATTATTATTTGAAATGATTTTCTTGTAATTGGTTAATTTTTGTTATATCAACTATTTTGTCTAATATAGTACCTACCATGTGTTTTATAGTTTGCCAATTGCCACCAACATTACTATTTTCTTAATTAAATTAATTAATAATTTTCAAATGAGACTTTTAATTGAGGAGATGAAGTGGAACCGGTCAAGTTGAATATTGTTTTACTTAGGCTTAGATTAGGTCGAGTCGGATTTATGTTTGAGTTATATTTGATTTGAACATAACTCACTTAGTTAAATGGGTTAAGAGTTATACTCTAAATCTGATATGGAACAGCTCAAGTCAATCTAATTTTGACCAGCTTAACTCTTTTAGGGTTATTTGTTTCCATTTCATGGTTATTAACATTGACTTATGTCGTATATGCTTTATTAGAACTCAATTTTTAAACTTTTAGTTTACTAATTGTTTATTTTGTCATTACTATGAAAAATAGGATGATATAAATGAAATAAGTTCAAATTATATTGATTAATTAGACTCAAAATTAACTTGGATAGTTAATGTAACACCCTGGCCCAACGGACCGCCAATGACTACTCATGGAGACTGTAGACTAACTCCACAGACCAACACAAGTCTTTCCAGCGCACTTTGACCTCACTCGTGCGCACCCAGGAAAACTTCCCAGGAGGTCACCCATCCTAAGATTGCTCCCCACTAAGCACGCTTAACTGTGAAGTTCTTAGCAAATGGGCTCCCATTAAAAAGAAGATGCACCTTGTTGATATAAGTAGTCTATCAATCTCTTTTCAAAATAAATCTGGGATATACAGTTAAATAGGCTATCATGGATCATGTTTAAATATTTGACCTTAGAGATCATTTGAGCACTAAACGTCTAAGGAATGTTAAGCGTGTTCTTTAATGTTATTATGGTGATAAAAAAACCGACTATAAAAGTAGATTTATCGAATCCCTAAAGAAGCTTCATAATCCAAATGAACTTAGTCAATTGGATACAATCTTGGTGAAACTTAGTCGTTGTGTCACCAACATACAACATATCATGGGGCTTTAACCATCAGTTTAAGTTTTTGGTTAGTTGATTCTTTGACATAGTATCATATTTCAACGTGACAAGAGGTCACGGGTTCAAATCTCAGCCACCTTTCAATTAAAGTGAAATATTCAGCGCCATGTATGAGTAGGGTCTGTGTCACATCTACACTTCCAGCACAAAGGGCTCTTGTGTGAGGGGGTGTGTTAGAGTATATAACATATCCTGGGGCTTCAATCATCCGTTTAAGCTTTTGGTTGAGTTGGTTCCTTGATACTCACCTACTTTTCATATAACAATAGAAAACAATCAAAGAAAATGGTATTTTTGGAGTGATTGTGGTGGTAGTTCGCTGATTAGCCGAAGAATTATGGAATTCTGCAAAATAACACCAAGAACCCTGTATGACCTCCGAAGCGGTATCAATGAAGCCCAAGTAATTAGTACCCACATATCAGTTATATAATGTAGTATTGTAGTTTAGAGAGATAAAGTCTAATATTGTATTAGGAAGGCAAATATCAGTTTATCTTGTATTTACCCCAAAAGAATGTATATTTAGTGAGGCTCTAAATTCAACCTAGTGTGTCTTTTTTATGAACTTAATCTATATAAAATATAGGCACATATTTATATACAATCACGTACTTTACTTTATTCTATAATATGGATAATATATGGATATACGTATTGATGGTCAATCTATGAATAACATTACTATCAAACTAAAAGATTGATTTAATGTTGTTCATTTGAATTATCAGATTGGTTTTGGATTAAATGTTTCAAATCGAGTCAAAATGTACAATGATTTTTATATTATCGTAAATTCATTTTTCAACTCGTGTATACAAAATTAGATAAATATTAAATCATATTTTAACACCTCAAATATGTATCTATCTTCAAATACATTTGGTAAAGACCATAAAAGTGTTGATATATTATATTTTTGAAAATAATTATACTATTATATTATTCATTAAGCCTATGTCTTAACATCAACATCACTTAAACAAACACTTACGTTTGTTATATGGTCTCTCTTACTCTATTAATACCCAACTATTTATTGTTACTCGTCAATCATATGATATCAACACATGTTTTTATTTTAATGTTCATGAACAACATATTGTTACGAATTTTTTTCCAAATTACTGTCACTTTCGTTAGAGTGTATTTGGATGAAAGGAAATGAACGGAAAAGAAGAAAAGAATTGTTTGGATAACAAAAAGAGAGAAAAGGGATTCCAAGGGAGAGATTTGAAGAGATTAGTCATTAGATAGATGATTATTATTAAACTATCAATCTTTGTAAAGTTGTAAAGATTTGAAGGGAAAATACTTATGTCCTTTCCTTTCTCCTTTCTTCCCTCATGAACAAACAAAAGTTATTTTTTTTCTCTCTTTCCTTCTTTTCTCTTTCCCTTTATTTTCTTTTTTTTCTCTTCAAAGTTATTATTCAAATATAGTGTTAATTTTCTTTAATTTTAATTTTTTTTTTCAATATAATACCACTCCCCTTAAACAATGCTAAATCCACATTGACAAACTTCTATTGCTATGCCTATCACTGCATTAAAATCAGTGGCAAATTTAGGGTTTGGAGTTCCAGGGGCAGTAATTCAGGGGCAGTAATTAATGGACAAAATTTCGACAGAATTTCATTTGTAAAATTAATAATTATTTTACCCTTACTTGCTAAAATTTTAAATACAACATACCATAATAGGAAACGGAACAAACTAAATTAATTGACCCAATTAAAAAATGAGATAAAATAAATAAATAAGCTAAAATTACTAAAATGAGAGAATATTTATCATCAAAAGACTTCATTATTAATTTTACAATTTTACTCTTACCAATAAAAAACTCTACTTTGAATTTTTTTTTTAAAAAAAAATGCCTAGGGGCATGTGACCCTGTGTGTTCTAACATATATAGGTCCGCCACTGTTTAAAACATTGTCAACTTCCAGACAAATTTTCATTACCACGATCTAATACTACTAAACAAGTGATAATAGATGAAAATAAATTGTAGTAAAAATTGATTAGTATAGTTAAAATGTGATCATAAACTTTGTCAAGTGATTCTCTAGCTAAACTGTTAAATTTTCATTATTTCCACCGGCTACTACCCAAAAAAACACAGGTTCAATTTCTGCCAACTGCCATTCTTGTGAATTGGTCTTCCCTTGATCCCATAGTCCCAATTTTATCCCCCTTTCCTCAATTTTCAAGCAACATTAAAACTATTTACCACATGAATAAAATTAAAACACAAAGATAGAGATGTCATTACAAGAATTTAGCCAAACAGCTTCCAGTTCAATATAAGGTTACATTACAGTCTGAAATGGTACCATGTGGTATCAACTTTCCAATATAGCTCTAGCACCAAAATCGTAGTAACAGGTATTCAATATACCGCTTGATAGTGTGGTACGAACCAACAAGCTGCCAGCAATGACTTTGGGTGTTCACCGGTTGCTATGAGGGTCAACCACATCACATTCATGTTCAGGCTGTTTGGGGCTGGTACTCGACACTGCTTAAATCCATTTTAGCATCTTCCAACTATTCAATAGACGGATCGAGAAGATTGGCACATGAATCCCAATCACCACGTTCATTAAAAAAACTATTAGCAGCGTTTTCCTTCCTCAAACGCCTTTCCTCTATAACAGCATTATCTGAATCAGCACAAAGACCACGCCTTGATTGTCTCGTAGGCCTTTCAGCCACCACAAATTTGTTCCCATCACGCCCTCTTTCAGGAAAACCTGCCCAGACTTTGAAAGAATTAAGTGTCAGATATAGTCGCCGCCATCAGAATCATGTTCATAAAAAAAGACGATCATACATATCAGATTTTATCAATGGATTAACCATACTCCCTCCGTTAGTTTTTTGTTGCAATACTTTCACTTTTCAATTGCCCATGCACCACTAGACCCATCAACATTTTCAGTAATTTATTAGAAAAGTAATAAAAAGTTGAGCCATTTTTATAGTCTATTATCACAACCAATGCCCTCTGCTAACCCCCAATCCTTATCACATCTTATGCCCTATGATACCCCAATCCCTGAACAGCATAAGCAAGAGATTTGTTCATGGGACATATAGTAACGTTGAACTCAATAAGCAATGCATATTTCAACTGCTTAATGCATCAAATATGAAATTATAACTAGGTCGATGCGAAATAGTAAAATACTATAAAATCTAATCTATAGTATCTACCTCCAAAGTGATGAAGGACAATAGAAGCTGCTATAGTAACATTCAGTGAAGCAGTCCCACTTCCATACTGTGGAATGTAGACAAAGAAATCACATATCTCACATTCTTTGGCGGAGAGACCTGTTCCCTACAAACGAATATGGTAGATATTAATAAGTTGTAAACTTGTAATAGTACTATAGTAGACAAGGTTCTCAGTTTTCAATAATTAATGTACATAAAAGTTATGTCAAGGTTACAGAGAACATCTTTAACAATACATTTTGGGAAATGCATCTTATGACTGAGTAATAGAAAAGGAAAATGAATTGCACAAGAGAGTTCATGCTATATGATTCATCATAGCTCTGAAGTCTGAAAGCCTCTGGCGCCTACTACATGACAAGCAAACGGACATATTCCTTAAAAAAATATGGTAGGATGTGGATCGATCGTGACAAGGATGAACACATCCACAAAGTAGCAGGGGTGACTTGATTTTTAAGACAAGTATTCAGCACCCATTCCAACCAACACTCAAGTGCTGCTACGATACTATCCCTACAATCCCATCAGAAAAAACACCATGCAAACTTACAGAACGAGATTCAATAGGAAATAAGCTCAAGTTTGGTTCATTATCGGGTCATCAGGCAAGATCAATTAAAACTAGTCATCTGTTGTAATTAAAAGATGTCATCTGCTGTGATGAAAAGATGTCTAATATATATTGTGGTCCGATCTCATCTGTTGTAATTAAAAGATGTCTAATTTCTTGTCTAACTCCAGATCTTTTTTCAGGTCTAACCTAGAATTCTTAAATCATCTTCATAAGTTCAATCTGGTTTGTGAATCTAGCAAGAATAGGTAGATAGAGCAACTAATGAGAACAAGTATTAACCAAAGCAAAGATTTCTTTGTAAATACATATAGGGTGTGTTTGTTTAGAGGGAACGGAAATTGTGAGATTTTTAACATGAGACTTAAAGAGACTTTAAGGTTAAAAACAAATCACATCTCATGTTTGCTGTGTTAAACTTTTGATTGAGGTTTTAGGGCTAAAGTCGCAATCTTGAAAATCTGTGATCTGCCTACAATTTCCCCCCAAATTCCGTCCCCCTTTGCCCAAATACCTGTAAACAAACACACCCATAAGTAGACGTAAAAGCAGCCATTTACTACATTCCACCCATAAGTAGACGTAAAAACAGCCATTTACTACATTCCACTATGGCTTAAATCTATCTAAAACATTTGATCAAAAAAGATAGAAATAAACCTCATTGCCAAGTAAGAACGCAGTACTCCTGCTAAAAGGATGTTGATTGACTGGCATAGCGTTACTGGTAATCTCTACGCCACAAATATCACAATCTTTTTCCTGAAAACCAAACAAAAAACAACATAGTACAATCAAAAAACAATCTAGGGTTAGGGTTAGGGTTAGAGTTCGATTAAAGTTTTACCTTGAGATAGTTGCGAGCGTCAATAAGAGAGTGAAAATGACGAAAGCGCAGGTGAGAAATGGATCCATGGTTGCCGAAAGAATTGAAGTCACGACGGCCAACCAGTATGAACTCCGTGACTCCAAAGGCGGAGGCACTTCGCACCATTGTACCGACGTTATGGCGCTTAGCAATGTTGTGTACCATTACAAAGCATTCTACCATTCCGCTGTTTTCCTTCATTGAAAATTCACTTCAACTTCAATTCCCAATTCAATTGTGATTCAAAAGGAGTTTGAAGTCACTCAATTACCAGAATTGGGGGTTGCAAATTGCAATTCAAAGAAGTGTTGAGCTTCCATGAATATTACCCGGTCCGCCCCTGTTTTACTGCATTTTTTATTTTTAATTTAAATTTATATATTAATTTATTTTTTTTGAAGATCATATATTAATTTATTTTTATTTTTTTCTTTTAACTTTTTTATAAATTATATTATATATTTTTTTTCCTTTTTATTCATTTTTATTTCCTTCTATTTTATATCCTTAGAGGGCGCTGGGACATGAGAATGAGAATTTAAGGATAATAAAAGAGTAAAATTGAAATTGGAGATTTATAGTTAGGATTGTTAAATTATAATACGGATTTGTGTTGCCTTGTTAATAGGAATAGTTTGAGAATTGTAATATCTCTTGTTTGATAGGTGATAATGGGATTGAGAATAAAATAAAATAAACTAATTTACCCTAATTAAAAATAATTCGTGAATTTTGATATTTCTTGTTTGTTTGTAAAATTTAGCAATTTAAATGGTATAAATGAATGTTATAAATGTCTTTTACATATTTCCTTCAATTTTCACCTATCTAATACCAACCTTCCTTGGTAATGAATTCATGGGATTTGACCAAAATTTAGTTCAATTTCCAATTTTAATTCTAATCTCACCCCATAAACCAAACATGGAATATGCGTATTTTGGGGATTTCAGTGTTAAAAGTGTTGTAGTAGACTTTGTCATATAGGTCAGTATCTCTAGTAATGTTTTAGAGTTTGTCAAAGCACTTGATTGTTTTCCAATGATACAATTGCTTGTCGAATCTTGTTAACTATTTCTGTCACCATAGCATTAGCCGAGAGAATTTCTCAAAGTTGACGATATTAAAAAACTAACTTAAGATCTTGGACAATCAAGCAATTTCGTGCATTGAGAAAGATATGCTTGAATCTCTTTCGCACATTGTAATTAGTGATTTTAAATCGAAATGCTTATAGGAGACATCTAATTTGATTTGATATTATGAATATTTATATGGTAATTTCTTGGGAATTATATTGATAATTGCTAAATTTGATCTCGTAATGCAAGATGAATCAAAATTGGAGAAATGATAATTTTATAAGATGGTCAATCATTTTTCTTCACTTTCTTCATTGTTTGAGACATAATCACAAAAATTAAACAAATAATTATAATAATGGTGAAGTAAATCAAATGAGATGAGTTTTTTAAATCAACAAACAAATTATCATAAATTATTATAATGGTAAAAAACAAATAATCAATAAAAATAAAGCAAATGATTTTTAAAATCAACTAAGAAAGAAAAACCAAAAAAAATTTAGATGGGTGTTTAAATCAAAAATTGAGATGAATTTCGGATCAAGTTTTTGAAGATTTCTAAGGGGATTCAAATCAAAAATTCAAACTCAGTGCATGATTTCAATCTATTTTGTACAGATTTGAAGACTTACAATTAAATTAAATACACAAATGGTTAACATAGGGTATAAGTTGCAGGTTTTCGGATAGATGTAGGATCCTCTCTCTTTGAAGACCCTTTAGAGTCGGGGACTCTCTTACCGCCCTCTCCTATATGGGTATGAGTTGCCGTCCATCTTCTTTCCCCACACCCTGACCATAGTTTGTGGAAATGTTGGAGCCTTAAAGAGGAAGAGAGAAAATTCGAACCTTTAAAAATAAATTTCTTATGATTTTTTTATGATTTTTTCTGATTTACCTAAATAGATTGTAGGTAAGTGATTAATTAGTAAAGATTATTCATGTTTTATCGAAAATTAAATTTTTTTTAAGAAAATTAATAAAAGCCTGAGAGGTTAGAATGCAAATAAGGTATCTATTGGATTCTTATCTAGTCATAATAAAAGCCTGAGAGGTTAGAGAGAAAATCAATTAAAGTCGTCTCACCGTCAGATAATCCTATGCAAGATAAACTCATTCTATATATTCCATACTAATAGATACCTTATTAATAATAATAAAGAATATATGAGTTTTTGTCCGTAAAGAAACGAGTTTCGCTTATCCAGTAATAAGCGTAAAAAAACAACAAAATAGATAACTTTCTAAATTAAAATCAAAAACCCAAGTTTTTTTTTTTCTGTTCTCTCTTCCTCACCCTTGGACTATAGATTTTTTTCTATCATCTTCCTCATCATATCTGAAAAAAAAAATTAAACAAAACCCGCCAACAAAATCTCCCATTTTCTACAAAGATCGAAACTTTTCTTCTCTCTCTTGAACATTTTTTCATCCACCCATCATTTCATCCCTTCTAAAAACCCTAATCCACAATTTAATTTCAATTATTCCAATTATTTTCCCATTTCCAAAGCATTTTAGAACAACCCATTTTGTAATTCGATTGGAATTTTTGTGGGTTTTATTTGTTTTGATTGATGGGGTGAACTAGAAGTGTCCAGAAGAAGATTTAAAGAAGAAAGAAAGAGAATGATGGAATGGGATAGTAGCTCCTCTGACGAAAGTGGAGAAGAAGAGGAAGGATTTCTGTTGAATGATGGCGGTTCTATGCCGTTTCCTATGCATAATCTTCTCCAAACGACTCCGTGTGGTTTCGTCGTAACTGATGCTTTAGAGGCTGACCATCCAATCATCTATGTCAACACTGTCTTTGAGATGGCTTCTGGGTATCGTGCTGAAGAAGTTCTTGGTCGCAACTGGTATTTCTTCTTTTAATTTTTCTTTGAAGATTTTTGATAATTTTATGTTCCAGAGGCTTTAATTGGCATTTTGTGCATTATATGATGTGGGGTTTTCTGGTTTTTGCAATTATTGAGGAAAATGGTTTCTTTTCTATGATTATTGTTATTTGTCGTAAATTTGCTTGATTTTAAGATATATTTTCTGGGTTTTTGCAATTATTGAGGAAAATGGTTGCTTTTTGGTAATTACTTGTCATATATTTTCTTGATTATTAGATATTTTATCTGGGTTTTTGTAGTTGTATTGATTTGGTTAGGTTGGTTGGCGTAAATACATGTGAGGAATGTGTTTTTTTGGTGTTGTTTCTCAATGATGTTGAACCTAGCTTGTGTTTGTCTATATCTCTGATTAAATTGCAAGACTCAATGTGGACTGAAAATACTTGCCTAACTTGGATATTATTGAAAGTTATCACAAAAATGGAAGAATTAGTTGTTTGGGAGAAAATGTAGTTGCTTGTTATTTTTCATCAATTCTTATATGGTATTATTGGTTCCTTTAGGATCTAAAAGTTAGGGCTTTTATAGATTTCGTGTACAGTGTTTGAGTATGGATTGTTGGACCTTTGTTTGATCTATACAACAGCAATCATAGGTGAGATAATGTTAATAATTATGGATGGTGTCTAATACATGGCATTTAAGAAGCTTGTATGAGCCTTATTTAAGTTCAACTTTAACCTATCCTAGTTTAAGTTAACTGTTGAGAAGTTAAGAGTTGGGAGTTTTACCGGACACTTCCCTTTTGCCTGCAACGTGAAAGATTAGCATTAGTTTGAGGGTCTGTTTTCTCCAATTTTTTACAACTTGGCTAATAAGTTGATCACGGTAACAGAACGATGATGCGGTAACAAAAGTTATGCGGTATTGCTGTTATTATTACGCCAATATCGGTCAAAAACATGATTTCCCTTGATACTGTCCAAAACGCGGGATTTTTTACACCTTTATAATGCGGGAAATATTGGTTTGTTCTTTTTGAAAACCTTTAAAACGCGGTTGATGCGTGGTGATGTGGCCTTGCTTTTGCATTATGCTCTAAACGAATCACAGTGCAGTTTTTTACACCTTTGCAACGCAAGAAATATTGATCTTTTTTTTTCGGAAACTTGTACAATGCGGTCAATCCATGCGGGCTTGTTTTAGCACTATGCAACTAGGTGACTGTGAGAGGGAGAAACACCCTTGTCAGTTGTGACCACCCTGCATACACCTCTTATTAGTTTTACAGAATCCAAAGAGACTCTTTAGACTCTTTATCCTTTGCAAGCTGCCACGCCAGTTTGCCAACCACAACTTTGTTCCACACCTCAATGCTATAACACCAAGATCTTTTTGTTTTATGAGAGCACACCTTCTCTGAGCATATAATATTTGAAGATCCCTAACCATACCTGCCAAACCACAAGAATATTCAACAAACCTCATTAATCATCCGAAGAGCCCCTTACATTGATAACTTGATTATAGTTGTGTGTATTTTTCCACTTGCAGTTCACAAGTTTTTAGCATTAATATGCTTTGGAGACATTAGTTTACCAAGGTATTTGAAGTTTATAGATCCTATCAACCTTTTCTTCACTTGTTCCAACTGCATGAATACCTAAGAAGTATCAACAACCTGCACTAAGTAGAAACATCCATTCCTTTTGTAGAACATCATCTATAGAACACAAAGATGTAACTTAAACTTAGGTGTTTCCCCACCAAGCTCATCAATCTAATATGTATGTATACACAACTCCGACAAGAAGAGAGGGGACATGGAGTCTTCTGCCCGACCCCTCTCCTAGCTTGCACCACCTTAGAAGGATCAACAAAGAGAAACGTAGTTGATGTAACACATGATATTATTACTTTAATAAGCTTTTAAGGCAGATTGCTGAAGGTTTTCTTAAACAACTAAATCATAGGCTGTCTTGATGTATTTCTTAATCAAACAGCTAGTTTTCTAATCAACTTTGAACACAATATGACATCATGCAAATTGCTTCTTCGACAAAAGCACCTCTAAAGTAAGATATCAAGACAACATTGCAGCAATCTAGTGGCCTAAAATCTCGAGGGTTGTTAGGGCAACAAACCTTAGGAATCAGAGATAATAACAACTTTTTAGAGTAGAAAAAAATTCTTTCACAACCCTACACATGCCACTCTTCTTAAAGAAACCACTTAAGCCATCCATACGTATATACTTATCCTTAGAACTAACCCACAAGACTGCCTATTGTTTGTGATCAACATAGGCTAAAATTAATAAATCCTGCTAATGAGGAGTGAGTGCATGACCTTCCCTAATAACCTATATACTAACTTTATTCCTCTTACACAATTTTCCCATACAACTCGAAATAGTAAATTATAAAAGCTTTCTTAATCAAGGCTGGATCAAAAGTTCTACCATTGGTCGTCTTCAGTCTCTAAAACATGAATCTTATCCCTATACCATACTCTAAAAGTAGACCTTAGAATTGTCACCACCATACTTTAAACCCTCCACCTTAGATTTTTATTTCAAAAAAGGCTGCAAGTCTTTCTTTTTCTCCTTAGTAGCAAGATCATGGTCCCTAGGACACCTATACATCTATCTTTAATACCCTTTCGTTTTAGTGCTCCTTGACATGGGGCACCATCTTAAATCTCAACCTGCCTGGCTTTTTAAGTTTTGACTAAACTGAATACCCTTAGATTATATGACTTGAAAGTCCAAAGCCTCTTCCCCACCTCAAGAAATTCCACCTTAGTTGAGTCCCCTTTGAAGTTAAAAACATGAAGTGTTTAGCACCATCTTAAATCTCGAGTTGCCTGGCTTTTTAAGTTTTGACTAAACTGAATACCCTTAGATTCTATGACTTCAATGCCCAAAGCCTCTTCCCCACTCAAGAAATTCCACCTTAGTTTAGTCCCCTTTGAAGTCAAAAACATGAAGTGTTCAGCACCAGTTGCTTCACAAAGAAAGACACCATCAGATTAATGATTATGCTACCTTTGAGGTAAGAACAAGCCTAAACGTGCGCAAATGTCCTTAACCAATACGAATTTCCCATAGTATTGTCAATTCTAGACCATACACTTCTGGACCCCACTCCCAGCCTAGGTGTAGAAGCTATTAGCCAGTTTTGTTCAAGTTTCTCATATCACAAGCTTGCAAGCTAGCTTTCAAAGGCCTACCTCAAATTCTCATAATTTGCACCTAGTTCTCTTATCCATAGGCCTGTTGAAAAAAATCCGACCCGCTTGACATGCTGACCTGTATCATAAATGACGGGTCATTTATGTAAAAAAATTAGAAAGTACAGGTCGGGTCATGGGCCGCTAAATATTTTTCGCGGGTACCCATTGACCCGTTATTAAAGGGGACAATTTTTTTTTGAGAGTTTGAAACGGACATCTAGCATTGGAGTTTCAAGATGACAACCAAACGTCTCAAACCCTTCTTTCATTTCTTCTCTTTGTTTCTACTTTAAAGCTAAGTAGTAGTATTATTTAAGGTTATAGTATCACTATATGAAGCATACAGAAGTTGGAGAAGAGATTTATGCGATTTTTTCATTATTATTATTACTAAACTCCTCGCATTGGTCTCAAACTTCAAATCCCTCAAAGTTGCCAAAGCTGCATTTAAATCATACCAAGTTCTCAATATCAGCCTTATTAGTGTTTTGAAAGTTGATTTATTGGATACTTTGACTGATCTTCAGAGACAAAATGAATTGGATTAAGCCCTACGAAATGAAACAGAACATAGCAAAATGGCAAAGATCCTACAAAAATGCCAAATAACTACCAATAAACTCCGCCCAAAAATACTACAAATAAAACCGGGTACCCGATGTCCCGACCCGATTTATCCGGGTATCCGGATAAATTGGGCCGGGACACGGGCCGTTAAAATAGCTACCCGACTAACCGGGTACCCGACTTTCCGGGTACCTGAAATTCCGAGTACTCGCTAATGAACACCCCTACTCATCCATATTAGCAACACAATTCAAGTCACCTAAATCTAGCTTCGTACTACCAATATCAGCCAACTCCTTCAGGCGTCCACATGTTCCTGCCACTCCTACTATAACTCCCACTCACAAACGAATTGGCAAAAAGCCATCCCAATCTTAAGGGTTACTTTGCAATAGAGAATGAATGTTGATCCTTGTCTCTAGGAGACCAAATTAAGTAACTTGATCTTTGCAAGAGAAAAGATCCAATCTCTTTTTTTTAGAAACGTTGTTCAGTCCCCTAATGTTCCAATTTAGGATACTATCCATCACGTGGATGGTAAGTCCCCCTTTACCAATCTGCATCCCTTTCACTAGTCAATGCATCAACATCTACGACATGATCCTCAACACCAAGCCCATCATTTGTAACACTTTCCACTTTCTAGCCCCTCTAATGAGTTTTTAATAGGAACATAGTACCAAGCCTGTTATTTTCCCCCACAACTTGTTGTAAGTCAGCTTATCCAAATGAGAGAGAATAAACCCTCACGTTCCCTATCTTCCTTTCTTTCCATATTTCTCCATTTAAACAAGTTTTTAGTTCTCAAAAGTCGTCTACCTAAGGTCTTTTTGATGAGGGTTGAAGGTGTATGGCCTAACGAAAAACTATGTTGCCAATTGGCAATCAGCAATCTAGCTGCATGCGTCTACATTTAACATACACTTGAAATTATATAATCGTCTTTTGTTAGCGTTTTTATTTGCACCTTCTTTGTTGTCCATCTTAGCGTTTTAGGCTACAACCTACAATTAACGTTTACCTTTTTCCTCTTTAATCTACTTTAGATTTCTGTAAGCATTTCTAAGCGATTGAATCTTTGGAAAATCAATGATGTATATTTTTAAGGATGTAACTTTAATGAATAGTCTTTCTGCACTTAGCTCGAACTTGGAAGAGCTAGTGGGTACTAGTAAGTAGTAACTATTGTTGTGTTTTTTTGTATATGTGGTTTTCGATAAAGTTACGTGGTGAGTGTTTGGGAAGTTTTGATGGAGTAAGTATGTTTTCTACAAAATGGGAATTGAACATAAGTAGAGTAGGTTTTGATGGAATAATTATGTTTGGGAGGTTTCTATAGAGTAATTATGTTTTCTACAGAATGGGCAGTAACATAAGTAGAGTAGGTTTTTGATAATTCTCCATGCCTTAGGCTGGTTACAAAAATCACTCTTGTTGCATCAATTTTGTGTATTATTTTTAATTGTAGCATGCTATATCTCATACTTGAAGGATCCCCATTATGGGCATTAGCATTTATCAACTTTCATTTAACAGTCTCAAATATCAGTGATTTTAAATTCGGTGTTTTGAGACTTATATGATGTGTATGTGAAAGGTCTTTCGTGATTACTTTATATTCTTGTTCGAGTATCAAGCAAAGCTTTTTCTAACACTAATGGGAGTGTTTATAGTAGGGATTTTAGAAAGAAAAGAAGAAGGGGTGCTTGGGGAGAATGTACTGAATGATGAGCTTATGTTGTCATATTTAAGTTGGAATGGAGGTATGTTGTTTTTGGCATTGAGAATAGGTATTCCTCATGTTCATATTCACCATGCAGTTTAGGCTTGCTCTCAGTAATCATGGTTTTACCTCTGTTTTCTTGCATGTGCTTGATTGGAGATGTGAGTGCCATATTCTAGCAAGCAATAGAATGTGAAATTAATGCACTTCAAGAAATAATCTTACAACTAAAATCAACTTTATGACATAGCTTCCCTAAGTCACTCTTAAAAAAGAAATTTAATAAGGAGATTGATATATGCAATTTCTTGATAATTTTGGCAACATCTTAATATTTTTCTAAATGTTCTTTGTCAGTCTCTTTTAATTTGGTAACATTATGATTATCTTTTTAACTCTTAGCGTTGTCAAAACATGTGTTCTCCCATTGGTGGGTGGTGGAAGACACAATCTTGTGCACTACGTTGCATATTGTAAATACTAGTCCGCATCGTATCAATTGGTTGCATTGTGATGTTTTTTAAATCTACCGAATCATTATCACTTGTGTCGTAAATCGTAAAGGTATAATAAAAATCATGTTTTAGGCCGCGTCAAGGGATATTACATTGCTGATATTTGGCGGTACGACAACCTCACTACCCCCTGTTATCGAGTCACTACAACCGTTACCACATTTTTTGCACTATGCTAGGTTTTCATATATCATTAACATCTTGCTAATATACCATTGTTCCATTGTGGATTTTGTTGTAGATAGCACCCACATTTTAAACTATGCACTTATTAATACATTCCATAGTATGTCAAAGATAGCTTTAGAACATAATTACCTTCATTTTCAGCTGTACACTAATTTTTAAAATCTAGGAAAAATTCATGTTACTCGTGTGGTTTCACATTATTGCACTATGGTGTCATGCACTACGTATAGTCCTCCAATATGTGCCCTGTTTAAGTTATGAGTTTTGTGATTTTATAAATAATTGGCGTATATATTTTAACTATTACATATCTTAAAGTCATTGCCCACCCTGGTTAATGCATATCAATCAAAAACCCTATGGGAGGGAAATTATGTTCAATAAAATTTCAATGCCACCAAATTAAGATTGAATTAATGATTATTACTTTGGTTCTAACTGTAATCATCATGCCCACCATGCATAAGGAGGATAAGACATGGACGTGTTTTATAGAGTTGACTTAAGGGTACTTTTGTTGGGAAAAATTGATCATTACGGCACCAAAATGGAAATTTTAAAATCATAGTGGGAGTAAAATGGAGTTGTGCCTGACATTTAAACTCCCCACCCCCCACCCCCCACCCCCACCCCCACCACCCCTCTAGCAAACCTGGTAAATATTTTATTTACGGTCTTTTTCCCATTAACAATATCTATTTTTTTCCCTCTATCCTATGGACAATATTTTCCTGTTCCAAAAGAAAAAGGTTTTGCTATGAATAAATTTACACTTTTCTCGGGTGTAGCCCTTGGCTCTATGTTATACTTGATGCAAATCGTTCATCATTTCTTCAGACACATCTTGAGAGGCCAATTTGAGGCAATATTGTAGTCTACGTGCAGTCTTTATCACCAACCCAGTGGTTTGATGATGGAATTGTTTTGGAAAATTCAGTTTCTTGATGATGCATGCATATTTGTGAATAAAATGCTGAAACCCATTATTAGAGAAAGCCCCCATTTCCCTTTAAAAATTTTTTGGCCTTAAGTTGCACACCCTAGAAATTTTTTCACTTAATTATCTGATGTATTTGGCCTATATTTATGTATTGCATAATTAATGTTATATGTGTTGACAATAAGTTGAACATATATTTTAGAATAGGGAATATCCTCTTGACTGGAGCTAAGAGCAAAAAACATAGATATCAGTATGTTAGTTTTACTTGATTATCTGTCATCCTATGTATAGTTTTAGTCAATAATAACCTTGATAAATGATTTCATATCCAACTACCATTTATGTCCCAAAGGTTCTTTAAATCAAGGTTCCGAAAGCAAGTGTTTGCTGTTTGCTATCAAAATTGAAAAGTATATTTTCAGAGGTAATTTTTTGAATAAGAGTATCAAAGGTAGATGAGGGGCAATCTAAATAGCTAAATCTCTGCACATGGTGAATAGATTAAAAAGTCTGATGTAAATTCATGATTTTGAGAAGTAATTGTTCCTTATTTTTGTGCGAATTATATGTTCTAGTGTTGGATTATATTATTGTCCTCGATAATAATGTCCTCTGCTATTCATGCAGCATAGTTTGATGGTTTACATTTGTTGTATTGTTTTTCCTGCTTTCTTGTATTTGACACGCTTTATGCTGCATTGCAGTCGTTTTTTGCAATGCAGAGGTCCATTTGCTAAAAGAAGACATCCATTGGTGGACTCCGCTGTAGTTGCTGAAATTCGGAGGTGCCTTGATGATGGTGTTGAGTTCCAAGGTGGATTGTTAAATTTCAGGAAAGATGGCTCTCCTCTAATGAACAACTTGCGGTTAGTGCCTATTTATGGTGATGATGAAACTATCACTCACTTTATTGGAATTCAGTTATTCTCAAAGGCCAATGTCGATCTTGGCCCACTTCCCAGCTTTGCGGCGAAAGAATCCACGAGGGCCTCTGATCTATTTCGTTCTGGTCTTTCGTCATTTCAACCTTTTCAACCCCGGGAGCGAAACATGTGTTTTGAGGTTTGTGGGCTGTTTCAACTAAGTGATGAAGTTCTTACTTTAAAGATATTGTCACGGCTGACACCAAGAGATATTGCTGCTGTGAGCTCTGTCTGCAGGCGACTTTATGAGCTAACACAAAATGAGGATCTTTGGAGAATGGTCTGTCAGAATGCTTGGGGTAGTGAAACTACCCGTGTGCTGGAGACTGTTCCAGGGGCTAAGAGGCTAGGATGGGGTCGGCTGGCTAGAGAACTCACTACTCTTGAAGCAGCAGCATGGAGGAAGGTGACTGTTGGTGGTGCAGTTGAACCTTCACGTTGTAACTTCAGTGCTTGTGCAGTTGGAAATCGGGTCGTACTGTTTGGTGGAGAGGGGGTCAATATGCAGCCTATGAACGACACATTTGTTTTGGATCTAAATGCTAGTAACCCCGAGTGGCGGCATGTCAAAGTGAGCTCTCCACCTCCTGGTCGATGGGGTCATACTCTCTCATGTGTGAACGGTTCTAACCTGGTCGTATTCGGTGGCTGTGGAACTGAAGGACTGCTCAATGATGTTTTTGTTCTCGATTTGGATGCCAAACAACCAACTTGGCGTGAAATTTCTGGACTAGCCCCGCCTCTTCCTAGATCATGGCATAGCTCTTGCACGCTCGATGGAACCAAGTTAATCGTATCAGGTGGATGTGCAGATTCCGGGGTGCTTCTTAGTGACACTTTTCAATTGGATCTTTCCCTGGATAAGCCAGTATGGCGAGAAATTACCGCAGCTTGGTCTCCACCTTGTCGCTTAGGCCACACATTGTCAGTATATGGTGGAAGGAAAATTCTGATGTTCGGCGGCTTAGCAAAGAGCGGGCCCCTTCGCTTCCGTTCAAGTGATGTTTACACAATGGACCTGAGTGAGGAAGAGCCTTGTTGGAGATGTGTCACTGGAAGCGGGATGCCAGGTGCTGGAAACCCGGGCGGCATAGCTCCTCCTCCCCGATTGGATCATGTGGCTGTGAGTCTTCCGGGTGGTAGAATCCTAGTCTTTGGTGGGTCTGTAGCAGGTCTCCACTCAGCATCACAGCTATATTTACTTGACCCAACTGAAGAGAAGCCCACGTGGAGGATCCTAAATGTACCAGGTCGGCCGCCAAGATTTGCTTGGGGACATAGTACTTGTGTTGTCGGAGGCACAAGGGCAATAGTTCTTGGTGGTCAGACCGGAGAAGATTGGATGTTAACCGAGCTTCACGAATTATCCTTAGCGAGCAACGTTACCCAGGAAGTCGAGCTATAGAAAATAACATCATTCTTGAAAGTAATAACACAGAATCTTCATCGGCTGTTCTCAGGTGAGTACTCCGTTTGAATGAGGGCACTCTGCGGTCCACTCTGGGTTTATCATCTTTTGTCAGATTGACTTCGTTCCAGGTTTTGATATTTGGGGTTTGTAAGAAAAGTACTACTCTTGAAAATATGTGAATCATTCTTCTGTTTGCACTGTAAATCGATCTTTTAGATGCTTTTAGTCGCGATAGTGTAGGGTATACTCCACTATTTTTCTTTCATGTTGTAGATCCTGTGCTTTCTGTCTGTTTGAGGTCTGTAGTAGTAACTTAGGAAAATGGGCGAAAATATTTTTTTTTAACGAAAAAAACTGAAAAACCATAGATGAAAAGTGGGCTTTGCAGCTTGTGTATATACGAAAGTAATGTACTGCTTTTCTGTATGTATCTGTAACGAGTACAACGCTTTTGGTCTCTAATATCCCTGTTGTGCAAGTACAACTGATTTCACACTGAGAAGGTGCCGACCGTCGAGTTCTTCTGATGAGCAGCTGAATGTTGAAGCTGAGGCACCTAAGCCGAGGGCTAGTTTAATTTTCGATGTTCTATATTGTTTTTTCTCATTTTCATGCGACGAAATCTAATTGATTTATATTTTATATAATATGTTTAATATTTTCACATCCATTCTTTGTGTCAGGTGCTGCATTTCTGCAGCGGCTTCAGTTGTACCCTGTCCGGGCTCTCTTCCTTTCCTATGTAATGGTTGAATTGGCATTTGTTTTGTGATATAGGAATATAGTATGTATGAAATGTATAAACCGGGCTATATTCTTCATCTCCATTTCATAATTATGTGCGTTAATTAATTTTAGAGTTATTTTTGTGAGACTGTATCTCAGTGAGACGACTTCAAACAAGTGGTTAATATCTCATAATATATATTAAATGAACTATTTAACCAAGCATGTAAAACGTCTCTCAGTGAAGTATACAACAATTTGTAATATCATTAAGAATCTTACCTAAGCAGAGGTGAGGTGTGTTAGATGTACACAAATGTACGCCTACTGATAATAAAGTAATTACTAAATATTATGTTGTAACTTCACATACTAAAACTATAAAAGGAAGAATTGTTTGATAGCTTTTCTATAAAATCTCACCGCTTCCACTTGAGATTTGTTTTGCTCGCATTATAAACAAAATATATTCTCATTTTAATAAGTTTTGCCTCTTGGCTCTCTGACATCAAATGGGTCTTCACTGTTCACTAAATTTTACACAAAATAAACCAGAAATTCACAATGGTTTTGCAGTTTGCTGCAAATTTGGTAATACAAAATGCTCCATCAGGAGGTAATGTTACAGAGAGATATGATTACAGACTTACAGTAGAGGAATACAAAAAAATGAAGATTACTACAACATAAGTAAAACATAAAAATGGCTTAATTACATAAACAACATACATTACATTTCCCCTCATACTTGCTCCTAGAATCTTGTACACCCAACAAATATTTTCCTTTTGAAATTTGTTTACCTATTGGTTATTGAGCGCTTCTTGGAACTCTTCAGTTCACATGAAGGCAAACAGCTTTTTAACGGAGAGCGTATAAATAACGAAGAAGCTGAGAATTGCCTTTGACGCATAGAGATTGATGATAGACAAGAAAAGGCGTTCTTCAGTCTTTTCTTATCATTATCATATGTTACCAAACTTGCATTTTCTTGGACGGTATTTATCCTAAGTGTTTCAGGAAGAACACAGTTGCATGCAGAACCTGTAGATTTAAAACACAAAACCGAAATGAGAAATAAAGGCAGCTTACTTAGTATTTATAGGTCATGTGTGCCAACTGAACCATACCTATCTTGGCTAGTCGATTAACCCATTTAGGGATTTTCTTTCCAGTCAGCTTATAGCACACATCCTTGCAGAAATGGTTGCAATTTTTCACGATCAAGTGGTATGTATCTCCATTGTAACTTGTAGCCTGCTTCTCCATGAACTCTCTGACTTCCTTTGCATCTAAGGACGTTGTTCCGATAAAAATTGATTTTCTAAATTTAAAACCTGGGCACTTCCTTGGATCAACCTCGAAAACACCACTAGTTGGGAAATCATGCGCGCCAAATGCATATTCCACACCATGAACTGTCAGTAGATAGAAATATTATTATCATTCTCCTACATATACACAAGAATAATATTGACAGGTGGAAATGGGAACCATTTAGGGCAAACAGCTATTTCGGATCAGCAGGAATATAGCAGCAATGGACAAGCATTCACACAATACAATAGCTTTTAAGATTTTGTATGCATCTGAAGCAACACTCGAGCTAAAGGTGAACTGGTAAACTTATCATATAACACACGGGCATAATTATGTAACCGTAAATACCCCACAACTGTACTACATTACCTGGACACAGATCCGGGTGTTTATTTCCAACATGTGTCCACGTGTCTGACAGCAATGCATGAAAATTTTTGAACATATAACATTTGGACACAGGTAATGGAATACAGCAGTAACAAAACAGTTCATTTATTTCCAACATATGTGCTTTTAACTTTCTCAAAACTGATGAAAATAGACAAGTGCTTAAAGAAAGTACACAAGGGCTTTTGGAAGCGCCTAAAGAGCTTTCAATGCATGCTTTGTGGTGCAGAAAATAACTAACTGCGAAATAGCAAATGAAATGGTAGTGGTGGTGATTTTGGGTGAGGATGTCGGCTCCAGCTTCACAGAGGTGTAGAGGTGATGGCTGTAAGATAGCACATGAAATGGTCTTAGTGTTGGTTTCTGAGTGACTGGTGGTGTTGGCTATAGGGTATGAAGTGGAGAGAGAATGATGTGGAGGTGGGCTGATGGGGTTCGGGTTGGATATAAGTCAGAGGTAAAGAGAGTACACAACATCATTCCTAAAGCCAATATGATGGTTCCAGTCAAGGTATGATTAAGAGGGATATGATATGTGCAGCCTTACCCTAATAATAATATAGAGCTTGTGTCTTATTCACCTTTAATTACAATCATAAACCACAGCTTCACATAATTACCATTGGCATAACAGAGCCCATTAGTCAAATGAATCATATGCATACACCAAATGTAGAAACCTACCTTCCACACCAGAGTGAAAGATGCCAAGGCCAGCCCAATAGAGATATCCATTCATTGGAGTAAGATCATAAACATTGAGGTAAACAGGAGTACTTCCCGGATCAAAGCTAGTTGACTTTGCCTTGGGAAACAAACAAAATCTTGTTGCTGATTTTCCCCGTAAACGCAGAGGCATTATAGACATCCATCCTTTCTTTTTTAGAAGTTTCATAGTTTTGAAGGCAATTATATCTAGATCTCTCCAACTACAGTTGACATCTGCAAAAATAAATTTACCAAAAGAAGCATCAAAAGAACAGCAGCCACTAAGCCAATATAATTTTCCAACTTTCCAACATTGAGATATGCTCAGAAATCAGAAACGAGATCCGGCATTTTTGCAAGACTACATATTTTGTACATAAAATAGCATTCCTATACTAGAAAAAATTGTATCGAAGAATTCTGAATCAATACGAAATCTAGACCCATCAAATTAATCAAGTAAATACAACATAGATTGATAGACACATAAAGCTTAACCTATCTAGATCAGATCCAGCGTTAGATCTTAATGGTAAGTTTTTTCTTCTCTTCTCATCTTTTCTTCTCTTCTTTATCTTCTTTTCTTCTCTTTTTCTCTTGTTTCTTCATCTCATCATATCTTCAATGGCTGAGCAAGGTTCCCACCATAGTGTAAAAACAAGGCCGCATCGAATCGCATCAACCGTGTTGTAAAGGTTTTCAAAATAAAAGAATCAACATTTCTCGCGTTGTAAAGATGTACAAAAATTTCATTTTGGGTCGTTTCAAGTGATATCTTATAATTTTGACCTATATTTAGGCGTTATGAACTTACAATAACCACATGATTCTGTTACCATTACTGCATTTTTACGCTATAGTTCCCACTTAGTATTCAAAACATTTTCGTCGATGATCGACCCCCGTTACGGTTTTGGTATGAATGGTTCAAAATGTAAATCTAGGGAGCAATACGCGTTTCGCGCTTCTATGGGATGAATCATTAATATTCCACAAGATCTGATTGTAAGATGAAAGAATTAAGCCTATAATGGGAGGAAAATTATCCATGAAGATAATGTTCAAAAAAGTGTGCTTACAGTGCGCCTAGGTGTTAAAACTCACTTGTATGGTAGCTTTAACTTTAAATGACTAAGATGAGGCCTATTCAATGACGTGTACCTAAAGTGCATGGTTGCTTTAGCTATAAGTGACTTGGATGAGGCCTATTCAATTAAGTGTACCTAAAGCGCACTCTTACACCCTGTTTTGTGTATAAAATATCTAATTTAGAGATGGTGCCTCAATTTGATATCCTTGCGCCTTTTAGAACATTGCTTATAGAAAGTTTAGAATGTTTGTAATTCCCACATTTTTATTTATGTGCACAAATTTTGATATATAGAAGTGTTAATTATCTACTAAGTATTATTAGTAGTGATTGCGTGAAGTTTCCCACGCGATCTAATTCATTGCAAGGATCTAGTCATATAAGTTTCCCTTTGTCATTAAGTCACCGAGTGTAATATATAAAATTCCATGCTTTCATATTATCTTTCTTATCATAGTACTAAAATTAAAGAGAAAATCACTTAAGGATTCTGATCCTTGTTATATATCCTTAATTGTTGGTGTCCGAGTTGTGCTAAATCCTAGTTCTTTATCTAGATGCTTGTAGTTGTCTTTAAACCACGGAGAAAGACTCATATCTCTTTTCTTTGTATTCCTTTAATTCTTATAAAAAATATAACGACAATGTCAAAATTTTAATCACAATAAGAGGTCCTCTATTCGGCCCATGACTTAAGAGATAAGGTTACTCCTTAACCAAGGCTTGAGAGTTGAGACCAACAAGGAAAGCAGAGACGCTCACAATAAAATTTTTGCAACAGCCACAATGCAAATAAAAAGGATTAAAGAACAAATTTTAGTTCTACCTTCTAGCAAAGAATAGCGAGCTAAGACCAAAAATTTCAAACCATCAAAATGTCTAGTAATTTATAACCATGCACAACATCAATATTCATGATTCAAGTACATCATACACTTCTAAAAATGTCGATGCAGTAAAATAAGGTCACCAACTAGTAATGAAATTTGAAAGATAATTGTGCAGCAATGAAGTAATATTAACCTGGGAAGATTAGCATACGAAAAAATATCAGCTTCTTCCTCTACCATTAGTTAAACAACTAATTACAAGCCCTTACTCGTCACCCACATACATGTTTTTCTAAAAAACTTTTATATCTTGCCTATCCAAAATGAACATTGACACTTCACCCTTAATAGCTCCCAACAAGGCTACCTTCCATACATAGTAATGAAAGTCGGCAAGGATAGTCATCAAAAATAAATTAATTTTCAACAAGCAATAATTTTTAAAAAACAACAATTCATTGGGAGTGTGGGACAATATATAGGCTGTCTGACCAGATCCAAGTCTAACTATTTGAATAAACAAGCCGGAAACTATGACAATAATAATATACATGGAAGTGATAGTGACCTATTTTTAATTTCCTATAGCAGTCAACAACCTTTTCTTCTCAAAATTGAGGGAGATCACTATTGTCTTACTTGCCCATGATCATGAACTCCAAAAATAAGTCATTAAAATAAAAACTATACCTTTTCTAAATATGTAATACAACATATAATCTGGATGGCTATCCAAATGATGAAATCAGAAAGGTAAGACCACGAAAATGCACCATATTTTGTGGTTACTTAACAAAATACAAAATTAACAAAAGGTTCATTAAGTTAATACTAGTGCTTAATGAACCTTTTTGTTGAAAAGAGTACAAAGAACAACCTCTGCAAATTCTTACACACAAAAAAAAAAGATAATATTTAAGCCAAACTTAAAATAGTAAGGCTAAAAATATATATTTAACATATACCAACTGGCACTGACAGGTCAGGGAAACACATTTATCAATTGAAAAATTCTTAAGTACCCATAATTATTAACTCAAATTCCAACTAAAAGTTCCAAGTGGTGAACACGTTCAAAGAAAATCAATAGGAATTTTTGCTCAAAGTAATCCCCCAATAAAACCAAATTCCCAATGTACAGCCAACTTAATAGGGGGAGGGGGATAAAACAAACAATAAGACAAAAGAATTATTCATTACAGAATAGATCCCATGCCATGGAAGACTAAGAACTTCAATCAACGATTTTATGCACTAAAGGGTAAAATGAAAAACAGCTAATAAAATTATTGTTGGTATCCAAAATTGATATCACAAGAAACATAATCAATTATTCAATAGACTCAAGACCCAATATCTAACAACATAGAATTTGAACATAACAGTAAAACCTACAAATTCTGGAAACAGGAAAACATAATGCCACCCCAAAATCCATCTTAATACTCAAAATTCTTTGTAATTGCAACAGAAGCTTTCAGATCTCACAAACAGCTACTAAAACATACCGAAGAAGCCGAGAACTTAAAAAGAGAAATGAGACTTACAAAGAATAAAAAAGAGGAAGCAGCCATTAGCAAACGTTAAGCATAAAACAAGCTCGAAAATGATGTTCTACAGCAGAAGTAGCGGAGCAGCCATGAATGAGAATTGAGGAGTGATGAGATACGAAAATGGCGGACAAGAAAGTGAAAAATTAGCTGTGCTCGGCGACTTCTGGGTAAAACCGAAATCCAATGGAGTATTCCGATGTTGCGAGTGGTTCTCTCTCTTGTTTTTCGTGAAGAAACTTAAAAACAGCTTTTCTGGGTTCCGCGCGGCACTCTCTTTTTGTACTGGTTCTATCTCTTAATGGAGCACTATGTCTATTGTCTATGCCTAGATGTGGGAAAATAATGTGACCCTAACATCCCCCCACTTGACTTCAATGTGTAGTTACCTTTGACCAATTAAATGTGAATTATTATGCGTTGTATCTTTTTAATAGTCTTTTACTGAATTTAATTTCTAATTGTTTTTGTAGGTTATTATGGTTTACTCAACAAGTTAATGTACCTGATATAACGAAATAGTCTGATTATTGTTCTTTTTAGTATGGTATATTGTTGACAATTATAGAGATGTATTGATTATTTCAATTGTTTCGTATCTCATATTTATATCTTAACTATTTAGAAAATAGTTAAGTTTATAATATTAATATACCCTCTTTTTAAATTATTGTATTTCATATTTATTATTAAAAGTATACTTCATTAAAAAAAAATAATTATAATTCCGTGCATGGCACGAGTAAGTACCTAATTAAAACATGATTTAAGTATGGCAAAAAAAAATACTTCTTTCTCCTTTGAGATTGCTTGCTCCCCTCCCCTCCCCTCCCCTCCTCCGAAGTCATAGGGTGTTTGGTTCTTAACTTTTAATTTAGCTTTTGGCTATTGGCTTGTTGGTTGGTCAAACAGTTAAAAAATTGTTTGGTAAATGACTTTTAAAACAGTTGTAAAGCTGGATTTTAAACCAAAATGAAAAAGCTGCTCCAGCTAACTTTTTAGGTTGACTTTTGTCTTATTGATTCACTTTTTCTTTAATAAACAGTCAACAGTCAATACTCAAATTTATCAAATATCTAGCTTTTTCAGATAACGTAAAAACCCAACAAAAACAAACAACATTTCCAGTTGGTCAAACAAGCCAGCTAAAAAAGCCAACAGCCAATTGCCAAACGCCCCCATACAAGATATATCACTAATTTTTTTATTGAGACTGTCTCATCGTGAGACTATTTCAATTGGGTCAGTCCAAAGCATTTAAAAAATTTGTTTCCGATACAAGTGTGAATTCAGATTTCATTGATTTTTTTTTTTACTAATAGATTGTTTGTATAGATCACCAAAAGCGTTTGTGGCTCAATGGATAGAATATTTGCATGTGGAGCAGAAGGTTTGAGGTTCGACCCCCTAATGGGCACAAGAATCAATTGGGAGGTTTCTTGACTGCGCACATCTCTTTTTATCCTTGGGGGAACGGGTATGATTTGTCCGCATTTTTCAGAAAATAAAACCCCCACTCGAATTTTGCCTTGTACAAAATACTGAGAGTGTCCTTTTAAACTACTTGTATAGACTCATGTTATGCCGAAGCGGTCTCATACAAAACTTACTGTAAATCCTTGAGTTAGTAAGTAGTGGAATATTATAGATGCGATCATATTTTTTAATAATGCAATTATAGGTTTTAACGTACGAAAAATATACCAATGTATATTTTGGTGGACCAACTCTCCTTGGCTTTTGTGGCTGTGAAAAGTTTTCTTAACCTTAGTCTAGGGATCCAAGGTTGGTGCATAGGAAAAATGTAAGTTTTGATGGGATTTTACAGGTGGAATAAACATCCTAAAATAACAATTGAGCAAAAGTAGGACATACTAATATAAGTATATGGGATAGAATCATAGGAAGAAGATAAAAGATTTAATATAAAAATATTAGAGTCGACTACATTAATCAATAAATCATGTTCTATAATCATATAAATTTTCATTCTCCATTCAATTTGATTTTCTACCATCTTAACCTGTAAATTATATCCTTCAGAGTATTAATTTTCACTTTTGCCCACCATTTTATTTTGGGTCTTCCTCACCCTTTTATAAATTTCTCAAGTTTCAATTTTATAGATATCTTATCGATGTATCAATATTTTGTTGTTGTATATGCCTAAATCATCTTAATTAAAAAATATTGATGAAGAAAGTAAAAGATATTTAGCGAACTTTAAATATTAGGGATAAACAAACACACTATTGTGAAGCTAGTGTAACATTATCAACATACCCATAGTAACACTTGGCTCATTCAATCAACACATCTTATATCTTGTTGGAAACTCTAATTTTGACACCAACTAGAGTTGATCAATACAATCGAATATAACTATAAACTTAGGTAAATGTGCTAGGTTAAACAAGCACACACATTAAAAAAGACTAGTAGCTAACAATTCTAAACTAGAAGGCGAGGCTTGATTTAAAAAGAATGTTGATGCATTTGGCTTGGAATTTGGCCTATTCTCCAAGCCAACTTGAATTTGACGTGTGATTTATCAACAAATGAATAAATTTGTATACACTCATTTGCTATATAAAATACATTTTGTGATGAGTATATTTTCAATAAAGGGTAAAAGTGAATTCAAAAAATATATTTCTAAATAGTAAGATGATTGCTCGACTTGAAGTCAATGAGCAGGCCCAGTGGGAGCAGGTGGGAGGAAAAGGAAAAGGAAAAGGAAAAATCCCATCCCTAATTTTTTCGTTTGCTTAATGTGTAACTATTAGAGAAATCCAATGGCGTTAAATTGCTCCCAAGCCTCCTGCATAACATAGTATAAAAGTACTAGTTAATATGTGTTTTATTTACGTTATTTTGCTGAACCTAGGGCCGTTCCCGACTCTAGGAACAGTAAACATTTGTCTAAAGTCAAAAAGGGGCCAAATATCTCAACTCAACAATGTCATCACGTAGGACATAGAACACCGTTAGTCAAATTGTTATTATGCTTAGTCCAATACCTCAACTTTAGCATGCATTTTTATTAGATTAGTTTTTTTATCAATTAAAAAGTATATGACACATCTACGTTTATAACGATAGTTATAATATATAGTGGTTAGTCTTCTATTATTTTGCCAAGCACCCATCCTCTATAGAGAGGGCTCATTTCTTATAAAATGCCAGGAACGGCCCTGATTGAACTTGACCTCTTTTGAGCTTGATTAGAATACTTAGTGTGAAAAATATCAACCGTTAGATGTAGAGGGCAGACTTTCCATGACAATATTCATCTTCAAGCAGCTTTTAGTAGTAGTAGTAGCATTAGAGAAAATTGAGCAAAAAGAAAGAGCAATAGAAATGAGTTACCTGCAAAATATCAAAAACCTTTTCTGCAATCAACTTTTGAGAAGGAGCAGCACCTTTTTGTTGTAATTTATCAGGGTGTAAACATAAGAGAGCTCTTTGATATGCTTTTTTCACTGCATTGGCTTCTATTATATCAACTAGTGGAATCGGTTTCCATCCACTATTAGGCCAAAGAACCTGTCAACACATAATTATAATGATAAGTTCAAAACTTTTGAGGATTGTTATGAGAGAAAGGGAAGAGGAGAAAAAATTATGGTTTCATGAAGGAAACCCAAGTTCTTGATTCCATGAATATTTGTCATATTGTATTCTTATTAATGTGTCAGTATGTATGCAGGAGTTAATGGTAACCCTAAGGTCCAATAAATACAGAACGAACAATGCCAAAGCCTTATTCCTAAAAGATTGGAGTCGGCCAAACAAAGCAATTGATCAGTTCCAGTGATCGTCCACATGAATTTTCTTTCACCAATTATTTAAATAAATAAAAAATTAGTTTTCATAGTTACATTTATTATATTGGAATCAACAAAGTCGAAAGGCAAACATGTAATTGGGCTTAGACTTACATATTGCAGGGTTGAGAGCAAGGCACGTATATTTCTCTCCTTTCCTTTAGACCATTGCTTTACTTTACGCTCATAACTCTGAAAATATATGTAATTGCTTCAATTCACTATTCTTACTTAAAGACTAGAGTGTCTAAGAAGGGATTGATAAAGATTAGATACCTGAGTTTCTTCCTGTGACTCGGTTGCACTGTCTTCTGACACTCCATTAACCTAACATTTTAGAACATGTATCACACATCACAAACAGCATACAAACGCTCATCATTTCTAAAACCAGATAAATGAAGTATTAACACACCTGCTGGTTGTCACCAACACAATTAACATTGATTTTTGGTGCAGATTCTCCAACATCTTTGTTTGGTTCTAGCAAAACCACATAATTAATTATAAAACTATAACAATATAGAAGAACAGAACTACCAAACTAAGAAAACTTATATGGTTCCTTTTATGAAAGTGAACGTTTATAGTTTGTTTCTTAGTTACATCATATACGAAACAAAGTCCGTTTATCATGGCATCAAATTCAATCCAACTTTTGCCTTTGGTAAGCCAATTGTTGTGCCAAAAACCAATTACTTGGTGATGGAGATGAGTTTGATCACCTTGTTGCTTACACCATAGCATACACTGTGAAGGATGATGAGTTTGAGCATATGATGTTTGGAACCTTGGTTGAAGATTTAGTAGAAGCAAGAAGAGAGCTTCGTGAGGAGTGCCTTGAACAAGTGCACAAGATATGCCTTGATCGAGGCAAGTTGTGCATGAGGGGTGCCTTGAACGAGGCATGAAGCTGCTGCAGTTAGTGAAGGGTCTGCAAGAGTTTCTCATTCGAGCAATATAGACACATAGTACCAGCCACCGGGGCATTTTCGAGTTTCTGTAATGCTCGATACTTGGTGGGCAAGTTTGTCTAATGAGCTAGGGTTATTCTAAATGTTTGGGGCTATATATGATTATTGACCCTAAATAAGATTTAGAATCAACCAAGAGGAGGCCAATACAAGGGAAAAGGAGATCGGGTAACTTAGAGTGCTTTTGTATTAGTGTATGTGATCTCCGTTAAAGGTGAGATCTTTGAACTTAATAGGTTGTTCTCAAGTCGGGGTTGTTTCATTATTGTATCGTTGAATCAATAATGAGATACAATCTAGTTTGAGAGGGAGGTGTCTAAGAAACCTTATTAAAGTTCTTGTGTTTATGCTTTGTGTTTATTAAGTCCATTGCTGTGTGCTGTTTTTTCCCTTCTTCTTCATCAAAGTTAGGTCCTTTTGGTTTTCATATCAAATAATTATGCATGTGGAGTAGATTTTAGCATAGCGACAACCCAAATCCCACATTTAAATACAATTTACTCGGGCAAAGGAAATTTATGCAACAGTTTATCTAATGAAATCAAATACCTTTATTTGATTTTGAAGCTTTGGTATCAGAAACACTACCACTGCCACTGCCACTGATGGTATCAACCTGAAAATTTGGACAGCAAAGTTCATTATGCAAGTTCATATATGGTAGTGAAAATCAGAACATTAGGAAAAGTTGAATAAGTGGGTGATCAGGCAAACCTCACGTATGGGGTCAGACCGAGTTTTGCCCCAGCTAACAAAGGACGCTTGCATTTCATCATCATCTTTAGCCTGACGAGTTTTACCATCACTCTCAGGTTCAATGGTGGCTGCGCTAGTAATGTCCTTCCATCTCCAACTACGACTTTGACTCCCAGCATTTGGACAAGATTGTTGGTTAACTTTGACAAAATCCTTCACTTTTGTTCTTCCTTGGCTTTTGTCAAGATCTTTGTTTCTTTCCTTCCCTCCCTTTACAGTGCTTGGTTTTCTATTCTCTATATACCATGCACACAAGAATTAGATGTCAAAGGGAATGGCATAGTAGCTGTATATCAACAACACAATAGAAAGGACAAGCATAAACTTTATAAAAATAATACCTTCTTTCCGTTCCCTAAACAAGGAGCTTAGAGACCTGAAATTAGTTTTAGTAATCTTTGAAGAGCTTTGTTCTAAACTTTTCTGTGAATGATCAGACACTTCTTTTGAACCCTCTAGCCTGTCTGAAGCAACATTTTTAGTAATTGCATCCTCAGATTTGCACTCTCTTACTTGAATATTAGATTGTATTCTCTGTTTGCTGGAAGAAAGAGAAGCATCATTAACGATAACATCAATTTTACTACTGCTCAAATATCTTTCACTAGTTATCATTTCGACTTTCGATCTTGAAGGGCTTCTTTTCTTAGAGGATGACATTGCAATAGGGACTCCTTTGTTTGCCCATTTATATATTGAAAAATGGAATTGAATATTTTCAGTTGAATCCATTGTAGGCTTTGCATCGTATTCTGTTCCACTGAATTTGCTACTGTTTGTTGGCTCGTTACCAAAGGAAGCTAATTCATTTTGAGAACTTTGCCTTAATCTGGAAATAAAAGGCCTAGAAGACTTGGAACTTTGATTCATTGATGTGGGTGCCATAATGTCTGTAATTGATGTTCTTCCTGACAGGCTGCAAATAGGTAATAATATGAATAATCATCAAAACTAAGTTCTTCTGATATTTCTTGTTCCTTGTTACAATATGTCACTTGAACCATTTTTTAATTCCTCCTACACTCTCTTCCTTCTTTTTTAATTCACTTAAACCCATTCATACCTCTCTTGATCTCTTTCTTCTATATTCACATGGGATTGGAAAAAGTCTCTACTCCCTATGTATGGTTGGAAAAAATAGCTAGCATTGTTAGCGGTTTAGTTGCTGTTTTTTTAGTGTATAGATAGAAGATATCATGTAGCCTCAACCATCAGTTTAAGCTTTTGGTTGTGTTGCTTCCTTAATATGGTATCAGAAACTAGCGTAACAAGAGGTTATTGGTTCGAATCTCAATCGCCCCTCACTTAAAGTTGAATATTCAACGTCAGTATGAGGAGGCTTATGCTACGTCCCACTTCTAGCCCAAGGGCTCTCGTGTGAGGAAGCTTGTTAAAGTGTATAACTTATTACTGGTTGAATCTCAATCACCCCTCGTTTAAATGGAATATTCAACGCCAAAGAAGAGCATATGTTGCATCTCGCTTCTAGTCTAAAGGGCTATTGTGTGAAGGGCCGTCTTCTAGCCCATAGGGCTCCCGAATAAAAGGGCGTGTTGAAGCATATAACATATCATGGGTGTCGACCATTACTTAGCTTTTTGGTTGAGTTGATTGGATATTTTTTAGTCTCATTCTATGTAGACCACTGACCATAGAAACTTAAAAAAATAACAGTAGAATACGAAATTTGGTTCATATGAGGATGGCTTTAGCAAAAAGTCTACTGAATAACAAATTCATTTATAACATTTAAGTCGCAATAACTAATTAACTATACAGTCACGTAGCAATAAAGAAGAGCGAAGGAAGTTGAAAAAAAGGAGTATTCATTACCTCAACTTTGAAATAGTAGCCGAGGGGTCAACACCAGGAGGCAAAGGCCGTGGAGGACTGATAGGCCGAGAACCCGGAGCCGAAGAAAACGGGTTTCTACCTGGCATATGAATTCTTGGAGGCAAAGAACAACTCAATAATTGTTCATCACCTCCAAATATATCATCATAGAAATCCTGACTCGAATACCTGTTTCGGACCCCAATTTGATCCCCAAATACTGGCTTCTCCCCTAATTCCAACCATGAACTTGGAAACCTAGCATCAACATCTACATCGGCATCGATTTCAACATCATCATTCATAGAATCCGTGGAACCGATTTCATTCTGGAAAAATTCATGAGTAGAAGAACGCCTGGGTGGGCCACCAAATACATCACTAAAATCAACTTCAGAATTTCTTCTACTTGAAGAGTTTGACAAAGAATTTGAAGCATATCCTAACAGAAGTTTCTCCCTCTGCGAAATTTTCGCCATTAAATTACCTGATTTCAAGCTAAAATGTAGTGTAATTCATTGAAATTTGAATAATTTTGATCCACGAAATTAGTTTGGTAGGATGCTTGGAAATTATAAATCCAATTACTGAAAAACAAAAGAAATTGAAAATATTGTGGGTAATAAAAATTGGAAATCGAGTGGGTTAAGTAAAGATAAGAAGATGAGATATGGAGAATTTGAGATGCAGTGGTAAAGATTAAAGAACAGGACAGGCGAAGAAGGTTAGTGGCCACTGCTAAAACAAACTTAAGTGACAAAAAGAATGTATTAATTACTCATTGTCTGCATTAGCTTGGCGCCCCCATTAGTTTGAAATTGAAGTATTGGCGTTGTCCGGAAATCGCAAACTCCGAGTTGGTAAATTTGTTAATTCGGGTCAGCGGGTCGATTTCGGATTAGATATTCATGTCCGTTTGATAGTGAGTTTTGTATCCATGGTAGTTTTCCATAATTATTATTTTTTTTTCTGCTAGGTCAAATCAAATTCGGTTACAAAATCGAGTAAATTTTGATTCATTGAGTATGTTTTTGAATACCTCTGACCGAGAGTATACTCTATTTGATTTCATATTCAAATTAAGTCATTTTAGTGGTTTTGCCTATTTTTTAGGTTATGTTTGGAGAATAATCTTAAAGAGAAAAGAAAAAAAATGCAAAAAAGAGAGGATGAAAATAAGAATAGAATAAAGTGTTTGTTAGGGAGGGAAGACATAACTTAACAAAAATGATTCATCTAATCACTTTAAATTTCATACCTTTAAACCTATTTCCTCTCATCTTGTTATCGAGGCATCTTTCATCTCTCCAAATCACTCTCTTTTCTTTCTCTCCATTTCCTTCTATCTCAACACACCCTTAATATATAATAATTATTGTTTATTAAGAGTGCATCAATTCGCATCCTCAATAGCCTAGCAGCAATGAGTCTGCATCTAGCTCCCTCGCCTAGGCCTTGCCTAGCATCTTTCGCGAGCAAGTCCACAAGCCAGCAGCATCGGCATCCGTAATGGCTCGCATATGAGAACACAAATTCTTGTGTGAAATGGTCTAATATGAAATGTTGTGATTAAGTGTGACTTGAGCGCATCAAATTAATCATATGAATTAACTGTGTTGGAATCTTATGCAGGATTTATGATGGGTGATGTGTGATTGATGATGGTGTTTAAGTAGAATAATTCATGGAGTTAAAAGAGGATTAAAGAGACTTAAACACAAGAGTTATGATGCATGATGAATGAAAGTTAATGGGGTATAGCAAGAGTCTTGAGATGCCTTATTCGAGGCACTCATTAAATGAATTTTTCCTTAATCGAGCTAAGAGTTCAAAACCAAACAGAAGCTCAGCCTGCAGGGTGGTCGAACGAGCCCATTTGTGCTCGAACCAAACAGAAGCTCAGTAGCAGTTCAGCGACTTCTTCGAAGTGCTGCTCGAACGAGCTATGATGAAGCTCGAACGAGCAGTACATGGCAGCCTCTTTAAATTCCTTTTGTGGTCGACTCTTTTGCTCAGAGATGTTACATTTTCATTTATTCCTAGTCTTAAGTATGAATTTCTCATGAATGTATTATCCTCTATAAATAGGATGCTCGTATGCACATCAAAACTATCCACAAAAATACCCAAGTCAAACACTAGTCATAATCTCTTCTCAATTGTAATTCTCTATACCTGAGAGTTTACTTGAGAGTTCTTTGAACTCCTTCTTTGATGATATAAGAGATACTACACACCGGAGGACGTAGCCCAAGTTGGGTGAACCTCGTTAAATATTTTGTGTCGTTTTTATTGCATTTTTATCTCTTATAATTAGCGTAATTTGTTTCGCATAAGACTTTGCACTTTTGATCTTGGTGATATTAGATATTGAAACAAAACGTTTTATCTCTAATATATCATCGTTCTCATGAGACGTTCCCCATACATGAGTTGAATAACCAACTAACACAATTATTAGCATATGAACTCCTTATTTTAAAGTTATCTCACAGAAAAATGTCTCTTACAAGAATAAGTTATTCAGAAAACATGTATTTAAATTTAAATAGATAAAATCAACTGAATCCCTTTATTTATCCAACGTTCTCAATAATATTATACTCCACATTAATGTAAATTTCACTTTCACACCTAAAATGCTCAAAAATTGAACACTCTAAAACTCCTTAAAACACAACACCAAAGGCCAAAAACTAGTCCAAAATTACAAGCAAAACTATAAGTCTACAATGAAGAAACTTGTCATATTGTGACTATTATGTAGGAAAAATAACCTACCACAATATGTATTTCCACGTCGAAAAATTATAGAAAGATTGACTAACATATAAACTTGATGGGCTACTCTTTCTATTAACGGTTTACCGACTAGGAAAACTCAGTTGTAAATTCACTTGATAAATCGGCGTATTAACATCAGAAAATCGCTCGTTAGCCTTCGAAACAACAGCAACACCACGAGCAAAAGCAAAAGACCCAGTACCCCCAACAACTTTAAGCTCTTCCCTCGCCTTATATCCCAATTCCCTAGCTTGAATACTCAAACTTCCTGAATATTCAGGTGTGCTAAACGTCAAATATATTATGTTAAAACTCGAATGAGCGAATTTTTCTACTGGTATGAAAAAACCTTGCGCTTTTCCTACAATTGTGGATGTGCTTTCGGGTCCTTCCGTGAGCATCCGATGAAAGGTTAATGCTCGTGCAGAGGAGACTGTACCGTGGTTCATGTTATGGGCAGTGCTCGGCTGCTGGATGTACAAGGATAATGCTACAGGTTTCGGTGAGTCGGGCGCATGCTGTTTGTAAGGAACGGGTGATAGCACAGCTAACAGAATAACTGCTAATGTGGCTAATGAAACTGCTGAACAGAATATGATTTTAGCTAGCATTATGTGCCATTAAGTAATTTTGTTGTTCAGGAATGTAAAGTGGAGGGTTTATAAGGGATGAAATTTAGCTCATTTCAAGTGTACTTGCTCCTCTTGTTCACAAATTTGGTCACCTAATACACACTTACGATGTTCTTTGTTAAAATAAGTTATGAGTAGACAACTACTCCACTCTTTAGATTAAAAAAGAATCATCAAAATTTGAATAATTTACGAATTACAGCCTTAAAGTTTAGAATTTTTGCGAATTACAGTATCAATGTTTATTTTTTGCAAATTACGACCACCAAAATATTAAAGTTTACATGTTGAGGCTAAAGCACGAATTTTGATAATTTTGATGGTTGAAATTTTAGGTTAAGTGGTCTGTGTGATTTTGGTTTGAACTTGTAGACTTTGATACTTTGGTGGCTGTAATTCATAAAAAGTAAACATTGAGACTGTAATTCGCAAAAGTGTTAAACTTTAGAGCTTTAATTCACAAATATTCTCAAAATTTTAGTCTTAAATAAGAGCCAGATGCGGATGTAGTCTTTATTTAGACTGTCAACTGACGATATTTAACAAGTTATATATAGCTTTGAATATGCTAATAAGTTGGTTAAAACATTGTGTGTGATATATTGTCTTAGGTTCAAGCCATTATCAAAATTTTTAAAAACAATACTCAAAACATTGAGATCATTTGATTTTATTTTGGATCAACTCCTGGTCCCTGGCTATAATATAGGCGTGTAGTTGATCCATACAATATGAATAATTAAATTAGAAGGTGGGTTTGTTTAGGCCCAAGAGGTGCATTTTGATGCCCCTTTAATGTTGTTGGTCTTTTTTTGAGACTTTTCTTATTAATAAAGTTTTCATCAACAAAAAAAAAATCTAAAATTTGAAGTTTTGGGATTTTTTTTAGGAAAATAGAAAGCAAATTCTACTCCTGGTAAAACATTTAATTTTGGGCCAATTTCAGACATAGTATAAATCAAATTAGTTGTTCAAAAATGATCATTTGTAGTGTTTAAATAAATATATAGTCATCATAAAAATGATGAGAGTTTTTATCTTATATATAACATTAAAATCTCACATAAAGCTATCGATGTGTAAAATTAAATATATCCAACAATAGATGATCAATTTTACAGAGTATAATAACTTTACTTTTTTTATTTAATCACATTTCTATATTGAACTTATTTTACAAAATTTACCTTTGAAATTGGACATATTCTATTCAGTTTAATTTTACCGGCTTTAACATATTTTAAGTGAACTGAAGTAAGTTTGCTAAGTTAGACTAATGTTTTATTAGATTAATTGTATTTTTTATTAAATTAATTAACTTATTTTTTTTTTGTTCTTTGCACTACTTATTTTTATTGAACTTGTAACTTGGTTTTGTTGAACCCAAACTACTTTACTAAATCATATTATTTTAAGCAGAGCAAATAATTACCTATTTTTGTAAAAAAAGTTGAACATATTTGTAGTTAATCAAAACTTAATTAGTAATTCTTTATTTTTCTTATTCTTATTTTTACTGTGTTTTCTTATTCAACTAAACTTATGTTGAGATGAACTCAAATTTGTTTAGTGAATATTTTTGTAAGGTGAATTGGTTGAAATATTTGTAGATTATTATTTTTGAGAAGTTATATTTTATTTGGTGTGTTGTTTGTGAAAAAATTTTAAAATTCGAGATTTAATTTGTATTTTGAAAAATATAAAAAATAAAATATTAAGAGATAATATTTGTTAAAATTGGTTAATGACCATTTATGGAAGGATAAGATGAACATCATTTTGTAGTTAGTTTCACATTTTTTATTCAAACCATTTTTGGAAGGATACGATTAACATCCTTTTGTAGTTTATTTCACATTTTATTATTTATACAATATACAAAGTAGGAAAATTAAGAATCTTTTCCCAAAATAATGCCAAATGGGAAAGTAATTCCCTGTTTGCACTAAGAGGGAAAGTAATTCCTTTTATACCGTCCACGTCAGCACCAATTTCTTTTAAAAAAAATTTCAACCTAACCGCTACCTTAGTTTTAAGAGGCGCGAGGCGCACCGAGGTGCAAAAGGTCCTATTTTCCGAGGCGCGACGCGAAGGCGCGGGCTTTTTGTATGCGAGGCGCACAATTTCGCTAAAAAGCTCCAAAATCAATTTTAAAACATATTTGATACTAAAAACAACATGAATTTCATATTAAAATAACATAGAAGTAAGATAAATACTACTTTAGCACATAAAGTCATATGATAACTCGATAAAATAGTCTATACTCTAGAGTTAACAAAAGAAATAAAAAGAAAATTAAAATATTGACAAAGATAAAGAAAGCAAATAATTGAATTGAGTTTTGAGTGATACAATTTGTACTCAACAAGTCAACATATTTACAAATTGAACTCACTATAAATTTCAACCATACACAACAATATATTTCACAATATTTACAAATTCAAGCTATAAAAAAAAGTAACAAGTACTCAACATATTCACAAATACTACTCACTATAAATTTCAACCACACAACAACATATGTCAAAAAAACAGAGAAAAAAAAAATAGAGAAAATGGTTCGAACTAGAGAAGGAAAAAAAATGGTTCGAAGAAAAAAAGAATGGCTGGCGAAGAAAGGAAGGCTGGTTCGATTTTTGAAGAAGGAGAACACAGAGAAAAAGAAAGAAGAACAACTTCTGGTTCGACTTCACTCAGAAGAACCGACAAAATGAAAAGAGAAAAAAGAAGAAAAAGGAAGAAAGGAAAGAGAACATACCTGGCGACTTCACTCAGAGCAAGAAGGCGAAGAAGATTGTTGAAGGAAGAGCAAAAATGGCGACTTCACTCAGAGACCAAGAGCCAAACAAAAATGTTGAAGAAGAACAGTGTTCGACTTCCATTCTAGGGTTTTTTTTTAACTTATTTAACTTCTCATTGATTAAATTAATACTATTTAGGCTTATTGAAAACTGATATCTAAAAAAAAAGAAGACATGCATCCGGTTTCCAAAGGCGCATGAGGCGCATGGAGGCGTGAGGCGCTCGAGGCGCGTTTGAGGCGCGCTTTTTGGTCGCTTTTGGGTGTTCGCTGCGCCTAGACTCTTCGAGGTGTTTTAGCTTGCGCCTCATTGCGCCTTGCGCCTAGGCGCGCCTCAGGCGCTTTTTAAAACAAAGACCGCTACACCAAGTAGCGTTTTACCTTGCACACAAAATCGCCACTCCATGTAGCGGTTTATAGTGCCTTCATTTACAACTTTATACTGCATTTCCAATTATTTATTCTAAAAATCAAACCGCTTCTTCATGTAGCGGTTTACTGCATTGTATTTTAAGTATTTAATTTTATAAAATAAACCGTTACACCATGTAACGATTTGAATGAAATTTTTTAATAAAAAAGCTGCTGCCAAATTCCTCCCTAATTTGCATACAACCTGCAATATTTACGAGTTCTCAACCAGCACAACCTCAACCAATCATCAGTTTAATCCATCAACGAGGTCGAAATAGTATAAGATATAAATTAAACTAAGAGATTATCAAAGAAAACACATATATATTACAACGCAATGAGCAATCATCCAAAATGTTACAAGTCCAATATGTACAAGAGTATAATCCATCTAAAGTCCTCGACCTCGTTTGCTACCAGTAGATGAGGTCGGTGTGGACTCATCAACCTCAGGGATGTCATCAAGAGTAGGTGTACGACGCCGATATTCCCGAACCTGAATGGGTGGCGATGGATGTGATGGAGTGGAAATGGATCCCGGGGCAACAAATGGCGACAATACACCTGACGGGGATGGAGAACCTGAAGTCTGACCACGGGAAATAGAACGCCCTAAACCTCTCGAACGACCTCTACTCGACCCCGCCGATGAGCTACCTCGCTGTCTCCGACCTCTAGTACCATCCGGAGGAGTCTGGGTCGTCTCATCATGTGTCGGAGGAGTCGGAATGAGATAACCGTAACCCGTCTGACCCAACACCTCAGTCAGCGAAGTAGAGATAGAACCTAGGGTCTGAGTACACAACTGGTACCCCATATCAGCAGGTAAAACAGAGGCCCCGTGCATCATGCTAGAACACTCTAAAAGGACCCCTCTCATACGCTCAGCCTATGTTTAACCAATAGAATATTAATAGGTCAACGTAAATATATTTGAAACTATTCACACAATAGAGTAAACATACCAATATAGTGGCAGTGGGATGGTGATGTGATGCTAGCTGTGCTGATGTAGGGTTCGTGATTCGCAACCTCGTGATCCTCCTATACCACGCCATGTAATCATTTAGAGTCTGACCAGTATAGTTATCTCCCTGGACTAGACTGGATGCTCGATCCCTCTATGCATCCACGTACGAGCGATGTCTGACCATGAAGTTCTTGTCTCCCGTCCTCCGATCAATCTTATGAAGATCAACCCTCGTATCACAAGCCTGTGGAATACACTGCTCCATACCAAACTGGCGCATCACGCGGTCAGGAAGATGAAACTCCACAGCGTCAAAGCAAATGAGCGGGCAACGGGATCGCCAAATACCTTGACCCGCTGTACAAATATCTGGCAAAGCCTCCAGCTTAGCGGCCGTGTATGGCTGTCATACCATCTGTTAACAATTAAACGGTAAGTTAATCTAGCACATAATTTTCATAGCTATATAAAATAATTACATAGTGAGATACCTGGTCATCACGCTGTCGATCGAAGGAATCCCGATAATATACCAGACTGCGTGGGGCGTGGGACCTCGAAAGATGTACCCGAAGCCAACTGCAAACATGAGTTTATTGTTAGAACAACGTATGAAGTTAAAAAAACTAAATTCAAAGAATTATTACCTCACTGCTAAAGGATCTATACCGCGACGATGTTGTGTGCCTAGGACCAGCTCAAAATCACCACCATCATCATCATGATCATCATCACCAAGGGGTCGAACACTCCTAATATCAGGCCTCCCTATGAGTATATGCTCCCATGACCAAATCTATAGGAGCAAAAGACATCCCCTATCTCCTTAGCACCCTTACGAGATGCCCTGCATAGCTGTCGATATAGGTACGCGAGGGTGGTGCTACCCCAGCTGTACCCTGAAACCTCATCTAAATTAGACAACAAGGGGAGGTAGATGAGCTGGACACAATCACCGCTCTTGTCCGCAAACAAGATGCAGCCAAACAAATACAGAATGTAGGCACGTGCATGCCTCTGAATGGTCTCCTCATCAGCATCCTCAGGAGGGCCCTCACTGAAATGATCCCGCAACCATGTCAACCTCAAGGAAGATCCTGTGAGTATCTACGTCTCCCCTGGATCCTCGGGGTTCTGCGGAAGTACCCCCAAATGCTCCAGTACTATTGCGGCCCAAGCTCCGTTGCCACGACCGATAACGCTGTGCCATCTACCAGCAAGCCTAATAGGACCCCAATGTCCTGTAATGTAATAGTCACCTCTCCAACCGTGAGATGAAATGTGTGTGTCTCCTACCTCCATCTCTCAACAAGGCAGTAATGAGTGCTCGGTCAGTGTCTAACCTGCCACCCAACAACCTATGAATGCCCCCAAAACCACATCCCTCAACGTACCCCATAACCCTCTCATGCAAAACCCAATGTACCCAATAGTGTTGTCGAGTGATCAACAGCCGATCAATACCCTCCCATGCACTTACGCTCCGTTGGGTGGCCTGGAGCGTAAGTACAGATGGATCAACTGGGTCCGGTGTTGTCATGATGCCTGACAATAAATGAACAAACGAACAAGGGTCATATCATGGTTAAGAATTACCGAGCTGTTCCTAACGATCAGCTTGTGATATCATGGCAATGTATATGTATAACTCTCAAATGTCATATCATGGTTAAGAATCACAATGGAATTATACACCACATCACCATCACTATGAAAAAATTACCCATTCAAATACACAACAACCCATATTGTTGAATTAACCATTCAAATTACCCATGAAAAAGTAGCATAATTTCATAGGAGCATTTCATCGAGCACATAATGTGCATCCTACTAACTCATATAATCAATATCTTAATAATGGCTAAACTAAACTTATGACATTAAAATCATGATATAATTGCAATGTATATGTATAATAAGTGTAGCTAACAACTAGATATCATCAAAATACAACCAAATTAAACCAAACCCTAAAAAGCTACAACAAACAAATTGAGAAAAAAATTGAAATAAATAAACTTACCTTGTGAATCAGGATGAAGAAATAAGCCAATAGGATAGTAATACTTGACTTTTATTGTTGAATTGTAGTGGTTTTGAAGCTGTGAATTTTTTTTTAGTGGAAGGTCGAAACAAGAGGAAGAAGAAAGGAAGAATAAGGAAAAAAAATAGAGTTGCTGTGTTTTTGTGCGCAGAACAAACCGCTACAGTAGCGGTTAACTATGTAATTTTGCAATTTAATTTTTCAAAGAAAACCTTGACTTCAAGAAACGGTTTTATTTTTTAAAAATAATTGTTTCTAGGTAAACCGTGTCTTGGAGTAGCGGTTTCTATTAAAAACTTTTAAAAAAAATTATTTTGGAAAGCTGTCCTACGTGGACAGTATATAGGGAAATATTTTCCCTCTTAGCGCAAAGTGGAAATCATTTTCCCAAAAAACATTATTATGGGAAAGAGTCCAAAATTAAGATATTACGGCGAATCATTTAAAAAAACATAAAAAATCAAAGAGATCTTATATCAGTCAATGCCTATTTCTACTTTAACTATTCTTTCTTGATTTATGATTTATGAATATGTTTTTATAAATTTGATATTAAATTGAAATTATTTTTTTTAATTTGTAAAAAATGTTATTTTCAACTAAATTAAACATATTCTAAATATTATCTCATTTTTTTTTGAAGAATTCTAAATATTATCTCATTAAAACAAAATAACACTGTATAAATATATATGACGCCATTAATTAACGTATTGAATTAAAATTCTTCAAATTTTTGCTATAAATCAAATTTAAATAAAATAATAATTAGGAGTAATATTTATAGATGACATATTTTCTTTGAAAAAGTTAGATTTTTTTTGAAACAAAAAAAAAATCATAATTTCATTTGCCGGGAAAAATTATATTTATTTACATATTTGCCGGCAAAATTCATAATTTCATTTTATTATATACTCTCTTCGTTTCCTAATAAAATTCCCACAAGGATTGTTCACGAGAATTAAGAAAAATAGAATCTTTTAGATAGTGAATGTATTATTTTATTGAATAATAAATTTTATGGAGGAAAAGTGGAGACTACAAACATAAACATAATATGAAAACAAAGTTAGTGAAAAAAAAATGAGGATCACAACTAATAAAAAAATAAATGTTAAATTGAAGTTAGTGGGAAATACGTAGAACCATAAATGTTATTTAAATATTAAAATAAAGATGAATAAAATTATCTTTGTCTAAAATGTATGATATAAATAGAAAAATCCGTCGTGCAAATAACAAATAGAACACCCAAAATGACAAACGAAAACTTTTTTAAGGAACAGAGTGAGTACTGAGTAGTATATATACTTCCTCCGTTCCATTATACTTGCTACATTTCACTTTTTACGGATTCAATGTGTTATTTTGTTTATCTATATCTTGAATTATACAAATCTAAAAATTATAACAAGTTAATATTATGAAAGTATGATTATACGATTCAAACAAGATCCACTTAACTATATTATTATTTACACATTGATCACAATATATAAAATAAGCTTGAACGATGAATAATGCAAATAATCAAAATGTAGCAAATATTTCATAACGGAGGAAGTATTTAATTAGTGACAAAATTAATTTTTTTTTTTCGAAGATAACAAAATTAATTAATAAATGAAGTATATCACGCTTCTAAAAATCTTTGATGTTTAAAAGAGGGTAGACTAATTTGGGGACAACAAAAAGAAGTATTTCAAACCTGAAACCCGACCCATTTTATTGACGGCCATTTTCTCTCTCTACTACTGTACACTACTCTACTCTAATAATTCTCTCTCCGGTCGACGCTGCTTCATTCCCGTCGTTGTTGTCACCGCCGACAACAGGTTATCTTTCCTTTACTATTTCTGATATCGAATTAACTTTATTTTTCACCCTTTTTAGTTGAAGAATTCCAATGATTTTTACCCTTTTTTGCTCAAATTTGATGTTTTTTAGATTAATTATAGCTAGCTAATTGAAGTTTAAAGAATAGGTGAAAAATAACTAGAATAAAGTGAAATATTTTTATTTATTTATTTTTGACTTGGTAGTTGTACATTTCTTTTTGTTTTATTATATAAACACACATGTTTTTTGGGTTTGATTAGTGGGTTTATAAAGTAGGTCGTGATTAAAGGAAGAATTTATAGGGTTTTGGTGTTTTGCTCATAATTCTGGTGTGTAATTAATTATTAAATGAATTTTTTGGTTTAATTTTTTATGTTGGAACTTTAAAAAGAGGAGAAAGGAAATAAGAACAAAGTAAAAAGACTTCATTTTTGTTTGTTTTTATGTCTTGATAGTCTTACATTTCTCCTTTGTTAATTATCTTACTACTGTTATCTGGGTTTGATTTGATTTGAAATGGGTGAGTTTTACATTTGTGAGTTAAAATGATTGATGGGTTTTCTTAGTTTTCTGGTAAGATATTGATGAAAAGAAGAATTTAATTAGGGTTTTGTTAATTTTGTTTTAAAAAATTATTTGATTAGTTTTCATGTGTAATTTTTATGCTTAACAAACTGAATTTTTTTGAGTTAGAATGGGTAGTAGCAGTCAGTATGAGATAGATGTGGGTGCTGGCCCTGAAGAAGAACCCGGGCTTGAAGAGACTGATACACCTTCTCCTGTAACCGAGGAAGACCAAAATCAAAGTAGCTCACAAGGAAATGGTAATGTGAAATTCAACGGGAATGGGAATGAGAATGTGCACTCCTCTAAGCGAGGACATGACAGCGAGGAGCAGGAAACAGGTGTAGGATCTGATAACAAGACCCAAAATGGTGGTGGCTCAACTGAGTCCAGTACCCCTCGATCTTCTTCAGGGAGATTGTTGATTAAAACGTATCATGATGCAACTGGAGGGCGCTCTAACAATGGTGTCAAGAGATTAAAGGTGCCTTTGATAAGATCAGTGCTATAACTTAAGTTTGAAAAATGGGATTTTGAATTGTATTATCTACAATTAGTGCTTGAGAATGTGTATGCTTTTTATATATTTTTTTCTATTTTTTTTTAACTATTAATGGATCAGGAACAATCATTACTTTGAATTACTTTTAGATGATTGAAGATGACGAGGAGGCTGGAACTAAAGAAGAACAAGCTGAGTTCATAAATGAGCTGATAGCCTTCTATAAGGGTAGATGTATGGAATTCAAACCACCCAAGTTTTATGGGGAGCCTTTGAACTGCTTGAAGTATGGCCTCTTTGTTTTGTGTTTACCTCTCAAACAAATTTACCTAATTTCCTCTTTTTAGGAGTGTTAAATTTGCTCAATTGACATAGATACTCTTAATCTTTTGTTGTCTAGGTTATGGAGAGCTGTGGTTCAGTTGGGTGGATATGACAGGGTATGCTTGTTTGTTCCAAGTGTTATAATTTCCATTTAAAATGTACAAGGGCTGAAATTTTTTTTAATGATAGTCATTTTATCATTGGTACAAGATTTTTTTGCACAAAATGCCTTGCTCTAGAGAGTTGTCGATTCTAGGTTGTTGCCTTTGTTTCATTCCTTGATGCCTATATTTGTGGTGTGTTGCATGAACCAGATGATTTTCTTGCTTCATATTTTCATGAGTTTTAGATATGTAGGGGTGAATGTATGTTTTGAATTGAAATATAATAACGAGTCATTAAGCATATACATGTGATTGGCTATGAATGACTTTTTAGACCGTTAATCAAGCATGACTTTTATATGCATTTTTCAGCTAACTAGGTTAATATTTCCTGAATTGTAAATGATATTTCGCATTACAATTAAGGACTTCCTGACGTGTGACCAATGCCGGTTCTTTCTTATCTAGTGACTCTTTCCTTTCGAGATGGGTGGGATTTTGGATCTTTGGATTATACTGAACTGACGCAACATATACTAAAATATGTCTCGTCCACTGCAATCCTTGCTTGCACCACAATAAATTTTCATTTGCGTACTCTCTTAATGCATGTGAAAGAGTTCAGATTTTTTGTTTTATATATATATATATATATATGTATATATATATATACATATATGTATATATATATATATATATATATATATATATATATATATATATATATATATATATATATATATATATATATATATATATAAGTAAAGGCACTTGTTGATCCATTGATTGATTTTACTGCCTCATTAGCTTAGATTAAATGTACACTAGTCATATTTCAAGGACAAGGGAATGGTGTTGTGCATTCTGAAATTTCTCGTCTTTTTACAGGTTACTACGTACAAGCTGTGGCGGCAAGTTGGGGAATCTTTCCATCCGCCAAAGTATGAAATGCCCTGTTCATTAACTTTTGTTTAAATGTTTCTGGAAATGGGATAAATGTTTTTTTGATTGAATGAACATCATTTCATTTCTGTTTATTAATAGTTCAGTGAGAAGTTTATGGTGTCAGCTGAATTATTATTTAATAGTTCTCGACATTTAACCCAAATTATTGGTCCATTCTTGTTCAGGACATGTACTACTATTTCTTGGACATTTAGGATTTTTTATGAAAAGGTAATGCCCTTGTTGCACAATTATGTCGTTGGGATCTAATTATCTATTGTATCTTTTTGTGTGCATATACATCTGGGATGGTTTGTACTGTGTAGAATTATTTTGTTATTTGATGTTTGTGAGTCTTCTTTCTTAGCCATCTCTCAGTATATATATAAATCCTTTGGTTGATGTTGAATTAATTATTAATTGGAGCTGTGCTTAAGAATTAGAAATTGGGTTTGGAATAATATATAAAATTAAATAGGAATTGTCGGAAAAGGAAAATTATTATTGTGGATCTCATACTTTAATTGGTTTTAATTTATGTAGCCGATCCCATTTATTGGTATAAGGCTTTATCATGGTTGTTGCCTATATGGGTTTAGTGACTCTTAAACATTATTTGAATTAGGCTTTTCGTAAAAAAAAGGAAAGAAGGAAAGGGGCGGGGTAGGTTGAGGACAAAATACTCCATTGTTTGAATAGGAGCGAAGACGAGTGTAGAAAAAGGGTAGAAAATGGTCCGACCTTTCCATAGGGAGAGTTTAGAATTGAAGAATGTATGAGTAGCTCCATGACTAGAAATACTCTACGAAAGACATTATTACACTTTGTTGGATTGTAAGAATTGAAGAAAGGAATGGATTTAGAGGGATATATTTTTCTTTGTTTGGATAATAAATTTGAAGGAGAAGGGTTGAAAGGAAGGGATTTAAGGAATTAGTTTCCTTAATTTTGTTGATGACCTAATCTCTTCAAAAGCAAAAAGATTTTGAAGGAAAATGGTTTGTCTTTTCACTTTCCCTCTTATACAAACACAAGGAAAGCTTTTCTTATGATTCCTTCCCGTTCCTTTCTCGTCCGTACTCCCTCTTCCTTTTACTTTCCCTCCTGAATTCTTATCCAAACATATTGTTAATGACTAATTCGTGCCGGTGACATGATCTCTATTTTTTAGATGTTTCTTAATAAATGCGTCTATTTCATTGCATAAAGGACAATGGACCTGATCTGATATATGTATGACCAATGTGGGGTAAGGAGGAGAGAGAAGCACTAGAAAGAGATATTAGAATAGGGTGGAGGGATAGGGGAGACAAATTGATTGATATCTTTCCTTTATGTGATAAAATATGAGAGTTTAGTGGAGTAAAGCTGTCTTTTTCTATTTGATGAATCTTATCATTCCATATAGCTCACTAATCATTACAAACATGAGATGATTTGTTTCTTAAACAATGAAGGAAGAAATTCTCTCCTGATTTATCCTGTTCATTTCCCTCACCTCTCTAATTTGTCAAACAAGGGAGATTGCCTCCCTCAATCTCTTCTCTACGTCTCCTTGCATTTTACTCATGCAAACAAGCTATAATAGTTCAATTGATGTTCGTGTGAACCACAATTGTCGGTATAACTATTCATTGTCACAATTTACTTTTGGTATTCCAATCTAATATTCTAATGAGGTTGTTGCGTTGTTGTAGCCGTGGTACATTTAATTATTGTTTATAAGATTTTGTTGTTGCTTTTTTTTCATCCTGTGTAGGCGCTTCTGGATTACGAAAAGCACAAAAGAGAGATAGGTGAGGTTGAATTTCCAGAAGTCACCATCCCTGATTCTACTTCGGTTGAAAATGAGGTAGTCATTCATCTGACATATGTTAAAGCGAGGTTCTTTGTTCTTGTGTCTCTGCATTTTAAGATTTTGCACTTGGTAAAGTGGCTTTAAATACTGTCTATGGTGTGCATGATGAGAAACAAGGTACAAAGCCTAGGTCTGATATGTCATCTCCTTTACCAAGATATATTGGGGAAATGTATGTTCAGATGTGTGTTCACTCTGTGATCTTGTCAAACACTTAAACTACCAATGCCCCAGCTATCTAGGCGTCACCTGTTGAATATTGAGATATTTGTGTTTAGTTTAGCACCTTCTGGCAAATAAGACATATAAGAGTTTTAGGGATCATCGAAGTCATTTATGATGAATGATTTGAAACCATTCGAATAATATCGTTCATTTTCTTTGAGCAAGACCACTGATTTTCAGGAATCTTAAGCCATCCTCTTTTCTACATGGGTAGCTGCTCTTATTACCTCCCTAGGTGGGATCCACTTGATCGGGTGTCTACTTTTAGCAACAAATTATCATCTTATTCGGACAGTATCTATAGCCCTTCCTTTCTTTTAATTAGTTATGCTTTATCAAAAATTTCTAAAATCAATATTTTGTTTTTCTTCACTTTTAGAGAACTATATGATTCTTTTTACAACAATAATACCAAAATCTAAGTCCAATAAATCAACGTGATTGTCAACGACAATATAATACTAGTCTATAAGACTATAACTAAGAAAGTTGATTCCAGTTACCATACACGTATACTCATCCTTCATTCATTCCTTCCATTGTTGTATGCTCTTATGAATTTCATATTTCATGTCATTCTTCACTCTATGTTAATTGCTCATGAGCAAATCTTAAGGAAAAAGTGAGTTGGTGCTTTGTATTTTACTTCTATAATGGATTGGGGTGGCCAAGACTTTTGTTGTTGACTTTTGTATCTTGTTTTTAAGGAATCGTGGGGACTTAAAAGGAGAATCTTGTGTGAAGATTTTAAGCTTACTCCTAACCTTTTCTAAAGTGTGACTTATGAGCAAAGGAAAGCTAATCCTTTGTAGATTCACTAGAACACAATAAGAAAATCTTTTGTGGAAGACTTTGAGGCTAAACCTTTGTGTGGTGTGGTGGGTAAAATAAGCTATAGTGTATATAGGGGAAATAACAAGTGAAACTTTACCAATTTTGAACCTAAATTAGGATTACTGATACTCGAGGAAAAATATATTAAAGCTTTTTTTGATTTAGCTTTCTTAATGACGGTCGGTGGTACTACATTAAGGGATAAAAGAGTTACCTACATTGACAATGAATATTCTATATGCAAGTTTAGTATAGAGGGCAAGCATACGGGCCAAAACGTCTAACACAACTATTCTTGTTACGAGAGGGAATATTTATTTTGTGGCTTATTCTATTGATAATGAAATCACTTATTATATATTAGATGACAATAAGATTGACCAGATAAACTGTAATACTTATCCAAAAAGTGATGGTTTTAGTTTAAATTATGGAGGGGTTATGAACATAATGTAAAATGTATGTTTTAAGTGAGAAATTTGGTCCTTCATAATTTCACCTGCCTTGTCCTTATTGAGACGACTAGGAAAATGATTTTCACTATATCTGCGTGTATTTTGCCGAAATGGTTCGTTTCACAACCATAAAAGAAACGATTGCAAGTTTTATGAGTTTTACTTTTTAAACCATTACTAACTAGATCATAAATAATAACATCTCTATTAAAGAAAATTATCATATATGATAAGTTTAGCCACTTTTGATTCCTTGTTAATAATTGAAAAAAAACGTCATGGAAATTACAATTTTTCTTTTATAGTTGAGAAACGAACTGCTTCGGCAAAATGCATGCTGATACAGTAAAAAGAATTATATTTAGTCGAAGCATCATCATGTTTCAACTAGGACAAGACAAACTAGATTATAAAAGGACCAAATTTTCCCACTTGGAAACTTGAATCTACATTTTGTTTATAGCCCTTTGTAGTTTATATAAAATCAACACATTTTAGACTAATATTACCATTTTTCAATGTTACCAAGTGGCATCATTATCAGTAGAAAAAGCCTCCAACAATCTTTTATCTCCTGACCGTTATGCTTCCCTCGATTCTAAACTTGCATATAGGACAACTTTTTTCAACGTAAGTAATTCCTTTGTCCCTTAATGTAGTACCTCCATTCGTCATCATCAATCCTAAATCTAAAAGAGCCTTAATATATTTTTCCTCAAGTGGGGGTTCTTCTTAAGGGTTGAGTCTTACTTTAGGTGTAATGGTATCTGAATCGTTGTATACACCATATACATAGCTTTGTTGTGTGCTATAATGTAGACCAATAATTACGCTTATCTAGTTGTATTAGACTATGACAGAAACAAAGAACAAGGCAAATCACTAATTAACCGATCTTTGTTTGTTGGTTTGTTTGCTATATCAATTAACTATGGTTTGTAGAAACAAAAAATGTGTAAAAAGTAGCTTAGTAAATGCTTTTATTAGTGTGATGCTAGGCAAAACCTTGTTTACTATCTCTTCTACCTTGGTATGATGCTAGGCCGGACCATATACTTTTGTTATGTGTACCTTGATTGCAGGCTTATGGCCTTATGTAGCAGAATGTTGATGCGTAATTTCTCCTGTTTTAGGGAAATGCTTATCAGACCGGTTCAGGAAGGGTGAGAAGAGACGCTGCCGCTCGTGCAATGCAGGGTTGGCATGCTCAAAGAGATTTTGGCTTAGGAGAAGTAGGCGAACCGATCATCAAGGTATGAAAAGATGGAGAATTGCTTGAAATACTCTGTATATGCTTTTTTTTATAAACTGTAGGATAGGCTGTAATACTATCTGACTGTAGGACAGCTGGACACCTGACATTTAAGGATTACGGTTTGAGCTAAATGAGCTTAATGGAATTTGTATGTGTGAGCAATATTTCAAAAACATTTAGAATGAGAAAAATGATGTATTGAATGATAATAACGGTAAGAATAGTAAGAATTTGTCAAATTCTGTTTCTCTTTATGACATGCCATGTCCACCTCTCCCTCTTGTCTGTTTCTTCTATTTTGTTCCTTCTGCTTTATGTTGCCTTGGATATGAGCTCTCCACCCTCTCTCTTTCGTGCTTTCTTTCCCTTCATGTGTCTTTTGCCTCCCCATCTCCTCAATCTTCCCAATGCTGCCATTGCAACCATCCCTAAACCTCTTTTCCTTTTCAACTTTCTCTTCTTCTACACCCGAAATATCATCTAGCAATCCAATGAGCTTAATGGCCATCCCATGCCCATGAAAACAAGCAATATCAACTAGATAAAATATTTCTTTGTCACATTTTCTCATTTGTCAATGACTGAGCTTGAGCATGACTATTTTTTTGATTTTAAGCATTACTTGACTCGGAGTGATTTTACTTTGGCTCATTACTTCAAGTCTTCATGTGATGGATAAAGAGTTGGAAAAGTTTACATGGAATGGAAATGTAATTTTTGGTGAGACCAGCCACACATGAAAGGTTGGAATTACTTCCATTAGGGGAAAGTGAGACTGATATTCACTTAACTCAAAAAGTTGGATATAATCTGCATTGAGCCTTACTGAGCTTGAGCGTGGCTATTTTTTAGTTTAAACGACGCTTTTAGGTGTGTGCTTGGTCAAGCAAACCGATTGAGTTTGACTGAGCAAAATCAAAGAGCTCACTGAACTGGCTCAAATTAGTTGCACCACTGGTTTCACAGAATGACTAGCCAAGTGTTAATTGTGTTTGAAAGCACAATGAAGCAAGGGGCTTGTTTGTTGCCATTGTTGGTGCTGACTAGGATAATGGATCTATCCATTTAGTGGAGTAAGGATGAAAGACAGAAGTGTATTGGAGGAGAAGGGTGATGCCCTGGGCAGAAGGGGATGGTGGAGAGTTACTGATTTTGCATAATAGAAGATTTTTCTCTCTTTTTATGATTATCTTTGAATTATGTTATGTATGTAATTTTCTAGTGGAATTCGTATCAGGCACTCTAATGTCTTATCTAATTTAAAAGTAGACATTGCTGTAGTAAGATTCTTCTTTGCAGATTTTTACCAATACTTTAGATGACTCTTAATTATTACTCCCTCTAAATCATCCTATGTGTCTCATTTAGTTTGGCACACGTGCCATTGCACTTATTCAAGTCTTAATATCTCTGATTTGACATAATTAAAAACTACAATAAGTTGATATTAATATTTGTATTGAGGCGAATCAGATAAGATTCCACTTGATTATGTTTTAACGTATTAATCAAGTGGAAAATATAAATTAAGAGTGATGAATAGTGTCAAACTCAAATGGAATACTAAGGCTGTAATGGAGGGAGTATTTTGAAAAAAATGGTATGCCATCTAGTTTGGAGATTATCGCTTGAAATATTTCATCTTTTTGTTCCGTATCTTTTTCTAATATCTTTCATATTCCAGGATAAGAGCATCAACTCTTCACAAAAGCGAGAAAAGAATCTAAAAAACATTGGTATGTAGCTGTTTCCTACTGCGTTAATCTTTGCACTTGACCAAAATTGATGCCGCTTCATTTCGATGATTATTGACTAAGGTACGAAGCAGAAGAAACCAAGTAATCTGGAGCTTGTAGAACATGAAATTCCTGAAGCAAACAAACAGTTGAGTTTTGTCAGATTGCCTCTTTCTTCTCATTCCCCCTTTCAATCCCCTCTATAATATTAGGAATTTTTATTAAAAAGATCAACTACACTCATACAAACTACACTCATACATGAATGTTCATATTTTTATATTCGTGGCCAAGACAAAATATGAGGACAGTACCTCCTTTCAACCTTCACTTGTTTTAACACTAGATATATTTTGGAGAAAGATGTATTGGCTAGAATCATAAGATGTGATGTTCAATGAAATCTATCCATATCATGCACTCTGTTGTTTAGTTTTGAAATCATGAGGTGCGAAGGGTTGTGCCTCACCTTTTTGCGCCTTTGAGTGCTTTCGGGAAAAAAGTGCAACCAAAAATACATTATGATGTTTTCCATGACTAATCTTGCGCCTATGTTGAGGTGCAACCTGCGCATCCCCTTAGACTACATTTTTTAAAAGGATGTCAACACAACCACATTTGATATCACTACATTGTTTATCCCCAAGTAAAGTTGAATACTTGCCTTGAATGGATATACCAACAACCTATGTTACTTGGACTCGATTACTGATGTTTGGACACTGGTACGTGTCCAAGTGTCGGATACGTCTAATGGCTACGGTAATTTTTTCCCGTTTACTTGAGAGGACCTTTTCACATTTGCATTACATCTTGGTCAACAGTTTCTCTAATGATTGATCTTAAGAATTTGGGTCCACACATATATGCAACCTTACCTTTGTTTAATGCATCTTATGCATTATTTTCCCCTTTAATTTTAGGTCAGTGTCAACAGTAATGGATGTTGGGCCTCCGGCTGATTGGGTGAAAATCAATGTCAGAGAAAGTGTGAGCTTTCTTAAACTGATATTCGGTGTTACTTCTTCTTGCGCAACATACTATGTGGTTTAACTGACGAATGCTCCTTTTTTTTTGTTATCCTTTTGCAGAAAGATTGTTTTGAGGTTTATGCTTTAGTTCCTGGGCTCCTTCGAGAGGAGGTACTTTAGCTATCTTATAAAAATGTAGTGCTATAAATCTTTGGCTTGCTCTGGTTGATCTTGTCTTGGTACCTGCTCATGAATTTTGGTTTTACATGAGCACATTTAACTGATTCTGATAATAAGTTTTCTCTTTTGATGGATTATATCTGTCTGGTTTTATTTTAATTTTCTGCTGGCTTGGCAATATTTGCAGTGTACTTGATTAACTTTGAAGTTTAAACTATCATATCTGAACCTTCTGTATGCTGTATTATTTATTATCAAATATCAATGATCATAAGGGTTTTCATAGAAATGTGGAAGGTTTGATGGGAATAGGCATATGGGTCTTATAAATTGTGCAATACAACGGTCAATCAAGTAATTTGGACTCTTTTGTCGTGAAGCTCAAATTCTATGTAAAGGGGTATAGTTTAACTTGTTCATGTGGCGTTCATGTGCTAAAACTTTTGTGATTTCTTCGAGTTTGCTATCTGCTATTTATCTTCACATTCTTGTACTATATCAAAGTTTTTACGCTTCATAATTCTGCAAGTTATATTGTGGTTTCTTTGATAGGATTCATTTTTCTCCTGTTTCTTGAAATGAGGATATTCAGTGCTTATGTCAACAATTTTTTTGGTTCTTGTAGCCGACCTCATATCATGGAATTAAGGCTCTGGCATTATTCTTGCTAGGTTATGTGTGGACCTGAATGATGCATTTTCCTTTCAATTGATGTTCTTTATTTTATGATTTTTCCTTGCATTTGATGACGGATGACACTTGTTTCTTGGATGGATAATACTAACTGATTTTCTTTTGTATCTTGATGATTTAGGTTCGCGTTCAGTCAGATCCTGCTGGACGTCTGGTCATCACTGGTCAACCAGAGCAGCTTGACAATCCTTGGGGCATCACACCGTTTAGGAAGGTAAATTGTGACAGTTCCTTTTTAAAAATTTGTTGCAATGGAATTCTGTCTCTTCATCTTATTCCTAGGGGGTGTTTATTATAGGATTTTGGGGGAAGCAAATGTGAATTTATAGAAGAAAGTTGCAAGTCCTTGTTTCTTGCAAGGAAGGGGGGATGGACTTAAATTTGATCATAGTCCCCAAGAAATATGTCCTTAGGGGGTGGGTGGGGGCGGTGGGGGTATTTAAGTTTGAGACCTTAGCCTCGACTTTTTTTTTTAGCTTCAAAGTCTCATCTCAAGTCTAAATTATAAGGTTCACCATTCCCATTCCCATCGTTCCCATTTCCTAAACAAACCCCCCCTAGTACGGTACCCATTTTGGAATAAAATCAAGTTCTTCCTTGTAGAATTCCTTGGTCTTTCACTCTAGACATGCTCATGTGCAGGGAAAGCCAGGATGTTGAACTAAGAGGGCCAAATAAATTAGAAAACTTTAAAATCATGTAAATTAAAAATGATTTCAACCCATGAAGTTGAAGCTTCCTTATAATTATCCCTTTTGAAAAAAGCAAAGTGTTTCTGATTTGTCTAGTAAGTCTTAAACTGTTGTGAAAATATAAAACACACACAAAAAAGAATGAATGTAAAATTACGAAAGAAAAATGACATTATATATTAATTTGTTAGTTTATCTAAAATAAATACAAGTTTAAATTAGGATTTGAACCCCTTGACCTTACGTTTCAAATGTGCATCTCGCTGTAACCATTGAGCTATAGTAGTTTTTGTTACATTTATTCACTTTTCAAGCTATATATCATACACTAGTAGGAGGGGCCAAAGCTAAAAATGCAAAGAATAACATTTTTGGCACGGGGGGTCGAGCCTCCTCCGGGACCCCTTTGTAGCTATGTCCTGTTCATGTGTCTTCATACAATCACACCAATACCAAAATTTAGGTAACATGGGTTCTTTGTTTTGCAATCGTATGTTGAGTTCATTAAATTAGACGGTCAATGGGTTTCAGGTTGTTATCTTTCCAATGAGGATAGATCCTCTACATACATCAGCTGTTGTAAGCTTGCATGGCAGGCTGTTCGTTCGTGTTCCTTTTGATCGATCAAACATCTGAGCAGGCCATCTACATGTAGATTCGTATGATTATAGTTTCCTTGGGAGGTAAAAAGGAGCAGAAACTGCTGACTTTTCTTGGCAAGAATATCGGAATTAGAGAGAAGCTGACTAATTAGTTATTTTAGGTTAGGATTGCAAAATTATGGGATGATTTCTTAGTTCTTTCCTGCAACTCCATAGCTGTGCCTGTAACTGTATGGAATAGTGACATTGTAGAGTGCAACTTTCCATTTTGTAAATTTATTTAATTTCAATGAATTTTCTACAATGTTGTAAGCAATTCTGCCTTAAATGCCCTCTTAATTTAAATTCCATAGATACTACCCCCGTGGCCTCGATGAATTTAGAAATAAAGGTATATAGAAACAGTTGAAAATGTCTGCGGTTTTGATAATCTTATCGGTCCTATAATACTTTCTCGGCCCTTTTGATTTTGCTATATGAATACAATATGAATACAATATACAAAAAGCTTTCATTTTCATTTCTGCAGTATAGCAAATTCAAAGGATATAAGAGTACTGTATGTAACTGTTGTCGGCTTTTTTTATTCATGAATCTCTTACTTTTTGTGTTTTTGTATTTGGAATTCTCAAATGATTTATGCTTCTCGGATTATGAAAAAGTATAGACCACTTTCCTCTAGTCCTCCCTTAAAGGGAGTACGAGTATGGATTGTTTGTTACTTTACCTCATCGAGATCCGACCTTTTGAGCGGGATTATTGGTATGATGATGATGATTATGAAAAAGTAAGCTACTGAAATAATCCTAACCTACATCCTTCAACATACATTACACAACCCACTAAAGAACAATACAACAAATAATCTTTCAGCGAACAATAGTTAACAAACACCATTTAACCCAATAAAATCTCTACTTAACATGACATAATTTCCTACTTGATAAAATATCTATTATGACTCATTAAAATATCTATTTTTAACATGTATTATAAATCATCATAATGAATAATTGTACATGCAAAATACTTACTGTGAGCCATTATAATACCTATTTCTACTGTAAAAATAACTAATATGACTCATCAAAGTACCAACTTCTACTGGTAAAAATAGCTACTATGATTCATCAAAATACCTACTTCTACTAGTAAAAATAACTACTATGACTCATTAATGTGCTTATGATATACTTCTTTTGGTTTTTAATAGTTGCTACATTTTTGTTTTTCACGCTATCTAATACACAATTTTAATCTTTAATATCTCTAATTTTGTATGATAAAAAATTCTAAAAAGGTAATATTAAGAAAATACATATTAAGACGAATCAAACAAGATCCCACTTAAGACTTGACTATGTTTTACATTATACATAGAGAACTATATATTAAATAAGATCAATTGGTGAACAGTAGTTGCTACAGGAACTGTAGCAACTAATAAAATTCAGAGGAAGTATATAAGGTAGAGGTTTTTAGTATGTGTAGTAGGTATTTGAGATATGTCAAACAAAATTTTTTTAATATGTAAAATAGATGTTTTGATATTTGAAATAAGTCTTTATGATATGTGAAGTATAAGAATTTCTAATTTTTAGTATGTAAAGTAGGGATTTTTATTATGTGAGGTAATTTTTAATATATATTAACCATTAATAAATAATAATAAAAATATTCAACTTCAATCAAACATATTTACCTCGTTTTTCATTGCATTGTGTTTGAATTAATTTGGAAATTTAAAATCATCAATTTTTTGTTTTTGTTTTTTTTTTTATTTTTAATTTTTAAATTTTTTTTATTTTTTTAAATTTTGTGTGTGTGCGTGTTTTTTTTTGAGTGTATTGACACCAAAAGAAGTTGTTTTAAGATTAACGGAGAAAACTAATTTTAAGAAAGCTTGCAAGTTGCAATAACGATTGTTTTATACTCCTATTTTATTTGAAAAAGTCTAGGGTGGACCTGGTCCACATTAATTTTTAGGTGGACTAAGTTTTCACTCCTACTCTCTACTCTACTTCCAATCTCTCACTCCCTTACTCTACTTTCAAGTTTTTTAAAAAAAGAAAAATAATTTAATTCAATTTATTTTAATTTTTAATTTGAATTAAATTTTAAAAAAATTTATTTGAAAGATTGTATTTAAATTTTTTAATTTCTAAAAGTTTTAATTTTCATTTTAATTTTAAAAATTTTAATTTTTTATTTTTAAATTTTTTATAAATTTAAAATTTTTAATTTTAATTTTTTTTATGTTTAAAAAAATTAATTTTTTTAGTTTTTTAAAATTTTAATTTTTTTTAATTTTATTTTTACTATTTTATTTTATAAATTTTTAATTTTAATTTTAACCTTTTAATTTTTTTAAAAAATTTTTTTTTAAGTATAAGAGTGAAATAAAAAGTGTGAAAGTATAAGAGTAGAATGAAATAGAGTGAAAGTGTGGACCAGGTCCACACAAGTCCTTCTCATTTTATTTAATGTTGAATAAACTCTCAAAAATTGCTAAAACATTTTATAATCTGGTTGATTGACGATTTGTATTTAATCTAAAAAACTCAGAAAACACTCTTTTTCAATTCAGACTCCATAGACAAAGATGAACCCAAAGTAAGCCACCAAAAATGGGGGATGATCAACAACACTCATTGCTGCTGCATCTGAATCCCAACAATACAATTGTTGATACAGGAGATGATTCAGAGCCTAAAATCAATCTGATTGGAACACAGAAGACATGGGAAGAATTCAAGAAAGTATGGAGAATAGCAGGGCCATCCATTTTTTGCCGTCTTGCAATGTTCTCTCTTACTATCATCACTCAATCTTTGGCTGGTCATTTGAGTGACCTTGACCTTGCCGCTTTCTCCATTGCCACTACCCTTCTCATTTCCATTAGCTTTGGCTTTTTGGTACTTCTCTCTCTTTTTTCTCTTGTTTATGTTCATGGGTATTGTTTATATTTTGATAATTTTTTGTAATTGCATATTTGCATGTTTTGGTATTCACTAGATTTACTAGAAGAAGAAATCTTTGATATTTTGACATATGTTTGTTGGGTTTTAATTGATTGTTTGATTGGAGTTCAGTTTTATATTGGTTTCTAATTTTTATGGTTCCTACTTGAAGTAAATTAAGTTTCTTTTGACTTCTATTGATAAATGTGTTTGAGGTTAATGTTAAGAAAATGAGCTTTTTATGCTAGGAGCATAGTTCAATAATACGGTTTTAGACACGGTCACGATAATGGTCGTCAAACGGATTTCATTGCCAGTACAGATAATTTACGGTCAATGCAGCGTATATTTCAGTCACGGTAAACTCAAAAGCCTTTATAATACGATTGCGATCCGGTGATGCGGCCTTACTTTTGCACTATGGCTAGGCCTAGGAGGGTTAGTTTCAATTATCCCCCCATGATTTCAGCAATTATCCTTCATTTGGATTCCAAAAGGTGAGGGGGGAGAAATAGAGGGAGGGAATTGGAGGGGAGAACTGTTAAAACCACTATTGTGTAGTTTAGATATATATCCTTCCTATGTGTACACTATTTAGTAGGTGAAGATATCATAGGCTGATTCAGCTGCTGTCCTGCATGTTGTTGAATGCACCTGTATATAAGCATGGAACACCTCTTCCGATTAAGGGTAGGACTGCTGATCAGAAGCTTAGCAGGTTGGTACAGTGCACACTCATACTGATTCTGTTAGCTTTGTGAACACCTCTTTGTTGGACCTGCACAAATGAACAGAACAATGTTGTACATATCAACTAAAAATTATTTCTCAAAGTAACTAAACATTATTTACCAGCAAGCCCACTGCTGTTAAGTGTTAACTGCATTGTCGTTAAGAGTTTGTTGATTTATCCCATGCTCATCAGTTGTCTATACCGGCTTGATTTCATATATGTTGTCGCAATGTCTTCTGCTTCTGTGTTCTGTGAATCATCTAGAAGTACATTTGCACTGCTTCTTTTCCAAGTGTTTGGCTTGAAACTAGGTATCCAACGTCATTTATACTATGGTCATGGATGTTATATAGGTCATGATAGTATGTGTTAGGCCTCTTGCTACCAGAAAGTTTGCTGAATTGCTCCTCCCTTGCAAATGAGTGCTATTATCATGTTGTTGATTGTTTTGTTGGAATGATTTTGATTAGGCCTCTCATGAAATTATCTTTAATCTGCAATAAAAACTGATGATGCATTCTGTTCTCCATTAAGCTTAGGCAATTCTTGGTGTTTCCGTCCTTGTAAGCTTGGCTTAGACTAGGAAGTTCAGGTCTAAGATCTCCCTACATCGTAGAAAAAGTTATTATAACATCTCCCCATTAAGATTTATTAATAATACCCATTAACTTTAGCTATTGCATATCACTTAAATATAGTTACTCATAATTTTGATCATTCGAAATAATTAGCTAATAAGTATAGTGCAATTATAATAGTTATATGCATATCATTGCATAATAATAGTAGGTTAGCAACAAAAATTCATAAGCTCATAACACCTTTTAAGTGCTTTTTTCCCGAAAATTCACACTGTGTTGGCCGAATTTGTGACCGTTTGTACAAACACGATGGAGACCACACTATCTTTTTTCACATGGATGGAATGGAGATAGCATGACCTGTGTGTGCTTTGCAAGATGTTGTTTTCTAAGGGAAGAGAACATGGACAAAAAACATACAGCTAGGTAAACAAAGTTAGGATATTCATACATATCTTTCAAAAGGCATTCTTGTTGATTGGAGCAGTAGCCTCCTAAATACCTACTTTCGTTCATAATTTCCCTCTTAAACTCTAGGTTTTAGTATCATTGAGCTAGAATAAATCTACTCCGATTGTTGTACTTAACATTCTATCAATTATAAGTGTATGTAAATTGTAACTATGTCAAAAGTTCCTTCTATTAGTCCATGAGTGTAAAATTTCAAAATTGCATTCGGGCTTTATCAGTCCCACAATAGTTTACTTGCTCTCCTTTTCTTTCCATGCTTCATTAGTTTACCGATTTCCTTTAATGATAGGATCCACACATTTTTTTAATTCTATTTTCCAAAAAGTGCAATCTTAAAGGTTCTTAATAAGTTCTAATACAAACACTATTATTTTTTGGAAAAATTAATGTGAATAATACCTTTCGTTAATTTTCCTATTAGAATACCAACTTTTGATTAACCATAAATAACACCAACTTAGGGGGTTTTTTCTTAGAATACTACCAACTTTAGTTTATTAGCTAATTTACCAATTTTTTTTGTCATATAATCTCCTATAGTTTGATTTTAACATGTTAAGAATATTCTAGGGAAACACTCCCTTAAATTGGTATTATACATAGATAATCAAAAGTTGATAATATTGTATTATTCCTGGTAATTTTCCTTACTTTTTTGGGTGGATTTATGTTTTTTAGATTGGCATGGCAACTGCATTGGAAACATTATGTGGGCAAGCATATGGTGCTAGACAATACCACATGCTAGGCATCTACATGCAGCGTTCATGTGTGGTTCTCTTTTGTTGCGCAATTCTATTGCTTCCCATGTTCATATTTGCCACACCTCTATTGAAGATCCTAGGCCAATCAGCTGAAGTGGCTGAAAGAACTGGACTTGTGGCGAGATGGTTGATCCCCATGCACCTAAGCTTTGTATTTCAGTTTTCACTCCAGAGGTTTTTACAGAGCCAACTAAAAATGGCCATCATTGCTTGGTCTTCTGCTGTGGCTTTAGCAGTCCATGCCTTTATCAGCTGGTTTTTCGTGTATAAAGTTGGTGTTGGTATAGTAGGGACTGCCCTTACTCTTGATTTCTCGTGGTGGTTCTCTGTATCTATACTGTGTGGATACATTTTTTATGGTGGGTGTCCTTCGACATGGAATGGTTTGTCGTCGAAAGCCTTTACTGAATTGTGGGACTTCTTCAAGCTTGCTCTGGCTTCTGGTGTGATGGTCTTGTAGGTTCTTTTACTCTTAATATCTATTTCTTCTGGTTTAGTTTTCTAATTCGACACTTAATTTTGTGGCTCTTCAGGATATATGATTCTGGTGAATGATTCATCACCACTATGGGTGTTCAACGGGCCGAGCCCCAATTTGAGCCCTTATCCGGCCCGTTTTAAGAAGGGCTTTGTAAGGGTTGGGTTGAAAACGGGTTCTACTATGATTAAAATGAAGCGGGCTATAAAAGGGCTAAATAAGCGTTGGAATCGGGCGCTTTTAAATAGCAGAATTGATTGATGATTTAATTATTATAAATGACAATGCCATTACGAATTATTTAAGTTTCTACAATTTATAAATAATCAATGGGTATTATAATAATTTTAAGCAATAAAGCGGGCTGGATCGGGCCGGGTTTGGCCGGGTTTTTCCGGGCATGGCTCTCAAAGCCCGGCCCATATATAAGCATGTTATGTTTGAAGGGCCCGGCCCGGACATTATCCGGCCCATTGAACACCCCTAATCACCACAAACAATCCTTTGAAGCTTTTCATTGGCCTATCCTTGACTTTATGTTTGCTGTTTTGATGAAAGTGTGAAATAGCTTGCTGCTGTTATCTTCCATTTGAAGTTATACATGTCAGTAAACTTATCACAACTATATATATTAACGATAATTTTCTTGTCAAATATATTGTCTTACAGATTGGAGAATGTCTATTACCGCTTCCTAGTTATAGCATCCGGGGGTCCTGGAAGCTCACATGTTGCTGTTGATGCTCTCTCCATATGGTTAGAAATGGACCCATGTTCTTGCTCCGTATAGTTAGCTATAGTAGCCTATGTTACTTGGACTCTTCACTTTGCTTCACGTACCCGTGTCCGATCCTTGATGTTTGGACATTAGTATGGCACTTAGGCATTTCATTTTAGGCGTAACATTAATATTTAGACGTATCTGACACTAGGATACGTACCAGTTCCGACATCAGTTCCTGAGTTCAATTAACATAGATAGTAGCTTTTCCAATTCTATGTGAAATACTCGCTCTATTTCGTAACAAAGAACTGACTAGAACTAGTCCATTGATATTAATGTTACATAATGTTGGTATTAATATGATACGGGATGCAGGGAGTATTATATTCGATTATGGTTTCCTTAATTGTAACTGTGTGTTGTCATTGACAGTGTAACGCTGTTCGGCTGGGAGTCCATGGTTCCACTCGGAATCCTTGCTGCCACCGGGTATATAATTTTTCAGAACGTCGACCTTTTGTTTTGATAGAAAATGCAATTTTTAATATTGAAGTGTTGTATTGTTGGTACAGCGTGCGAGTAGCCATAGAGTTGGGAGCAGGAAATGTCAACAACGCCAAGTTTGCCGCTAAAGTGTGCATGCTGACATCAGTAGTCATCGGATTGATATTTTTCACACTAGTCTTAGCCATCCCCGGCAGATTGGCAATGATTTTCACACCAAACTTGTCCGTGATCTCCAGTGTCCATGAGCTAGCAGTTCTACTGGGATCCACTATTCTCTTGAATAGCGTTCCCCCAGTAATCTTAGGTAGTTGGATTCAAATAAAGAAGGAAATATAATCTTTTAAGTCGGTTTATAACAGTTTCATATGATCTTCCGCAGGCATAGCAGTCGGATCTGGCTGGCAAGTATTTGCAGCATATATAAATATCGGAAGCTATTATTTGGTGGGCGTCCCTCTTGGGATTTTTATTGGGCGTGTACTAAAGTTTGGATACATGGTAAGTCGAAGAACAACGTACTCTATGCGTGTCATCTTATTTTCTACGTAGCCATAATTTGGTAAACTTCATTTACTCGTTATTGTTTGTTTAGCTTGTTTATTGCTCATTTTCATTTATATTACTCGCACAATGTTCTGTTCCATTGATCCACCACCTTCCTAACCCGTTTTATTCGCTTCCGCTTAATAGTATACAGATCATTTCGTCTTTAAAATTAGTTGAGAATGTCCCCATCAATTTTCTTCTGTTCTAGGGAATCTGGGTTGGAATGCTCGGTGGAAGTCTGACACAGATATTGCTGCTGGCTGCCACTGCAAGCAACCTTGAATGGGAAAAGGAGGTATTAAACTTGAACGTCTTTAAGACGCAACTAGCAAGGGTTCTTGTGGTACCCCCGATAGATAGCAAGGGAGCCCATATGCTAAGAACTCCACAGTTAAGCTTGCTTGGTTTGGAGCAGTCTTAAGATGGGTGACTGGGAAATTTTCCTGGGTGCGCACGAGTGAGGCCAAAGTGCGCTGAAAAGACTTGTATTGGTCTGTGGGGCCAGTCTACAGTCTCCCTGGATAGTCACCAGTGGTCTGATGGGCCGGGGTGTTACAGTTCTTAACAACATTCAGTTTATTTTTTACATGATATTGAGTCCTGATTGTATGTGATCATGATCGATCCGCAGGTTCTGAAAGCTCGCGGCAAGCACTTTATGATGAATAAAGCTTTAGATGACTAAACAAGAAATCTTCACAATTTTCCTTATTGACTAAAGAACATGAATTTGATTATTTACAAAGGTCAAATTTAACAAAGGATTTTATGATGGTCTTTTCTTTGTCCACTTTGTAAGGAGGAAACTGTGAAATTACTGCAGAAAACAAACAAATTTCTGGATGAAGTGTACAATTTCTTGCTCAAATTAGCGGACTTTCTTTATATCGTTCTTCATTTTCTCTTTTGATTTGCTATATCATTCGTGCAGTACGTGTGTGTATAACTGTAAATTTCTGTTGCAGTTGTTCAATATGAAGCGTGCTGAATTCAGTAGCTGCCAAGGAAAGGCTCGCTAGTGCATTCGACAAATTTTTTCAAAATCTCGTAAGTTATTATGCTTCTTTCGCTTGAGTCTTTCTACATTAGCCCGAATCTGAATGCGAATCCCAATCCCGATCCCGAACAAAGTGATTTAACTCCAACCTTTGGTCGAGATCAGCATTCGAACTCTATCTTGTTAATAGACCTGTATATTTTGACCCAACCAAACCCGCCTCTTTTTTTCCAAAATTTGGAGAATTTTTGACCAATCGAAATCGATCGACACTAGCAATCCTTGTCGTGATGATGTTCATGATTGATTTGGTAGCAAAGGAGCCAAATTGTTGGATTATTTTAATGTCATTTGTCAAATTAGCATAGTCTTTAGTATGTCTATTGGCTAGGATCCAAAGGACACTAAACATTAATATTCTCACTATTTTATATCACAAGTGACGTGCCATTAGTCTACACTCACCTCATCATCATAATTCATTTTAAATACTTAATCCATGTGGATTATCATAGAACTGATATACTGGTTCATGTAGCCGACTACAATCTTTTGACATCATTACTTTGGCATGTTCCTAAAGTTTTTCGTTTCTTTCGCACGTAATAAGTTCATAAAACTAATATCCATTGGAACATCCTAAGTCAACTCTCATTTTCATTCTTGAATCTTATGGGATACCCTCTAATATTCTCTTCTCCCTAAATAATTCTCTACAAACCTTCAATCCCTCAAAAATCCCATAAAAAATCCTAAAAATGCAAACAAAAAACCATTTAATTCTTTCTTCTCTACTCATTCTAGTTCTCCTAGCACCATCAAACATTGTAGCCCAAGATAGCTTCAAAGGAAACGCCGGAGACGTGTTCACACCATCAACCATAATCATCATCATCATGGGAATAATCTTCATGTTTACGGGCTGCCTTGCGGTTTTCCTACGCCAATTCTCCGATGGTTGTTTTGGTCTCAACGTGGCTCCACCTAACCCGAACCTAACCAGTGACGGGCAACTCATTACCCATGGGCTTGACCCGGAATCCATTAAATCCCTTCCTACATACCTCTATTCAGATGTTAAACAACACAGAAAAGGTCAAGTCGATCTGAACTGTCCGGTATGTTTAAGTGAATTCCAAGATGAAGAAGTCTTGCGTTTGTTACCCGTTTGTAGTCATGTGTTTCATCCTCGTTGTATCGATCTTTGGCTTACGAAACATGTAACATGTCCCATTTGTAGACAATCTTTGGTTCCTGAATCAGGTGTTACTAAACCCCACAGTATTATCCATGTACCACCTCAAGGAGATCAAACACAACCGTCTGATCATCATGATTGTCATCAAGATAGTGATAATGGTGAAATGGTTGATGATGTTAAGAAGGTGATTGTTGGAAAGTTTCCTAGGTCGCATTCGACCGGTCATTCTATGGGGGATAATTCAGACCGGTTTACATTAGTCTTACCGGAAGAGGTTCAAAATAGATTACCCGACCGGTCTAAGACGTTGTCTTCTATACTTAGTCCTAGGAGTGCTAACAGGTGTGGCTGGTTTTCTGTTACTCCTCCTATTATTAATATTAATATCCGGTCTAATTCGGGATCAACCGGTTCGATGGTCAATAGTTCGAAGAGTTCGACTCGTGGACCGGTTAAAACGACTGATCGTTTATGGCCCATATAATATATTTTTCATTTCAATGGATGCAAAATAGAAAAATGGACATTAATAATCCAATTTTTGTTCATACGTTAAGAATAAACTCGCCTTTTGATTATTCTTGAATAATCTCGCCTATCGCATATGTTCATCGAATATGTACCCAACATCTACTGCAGTTCAGCCATTAAAGAACCTTAAAAACTCAACTCTGTTTAAGCGAAGCTTATTAGCCAATAAAAGGCAGATTTTCATTTAGGAACATACGATTAATATGTGGAATTATTTAAGAATGATTAAAGACGAGTTTAATTTCACGAGATAAACAGTATGTTGAATTATTAATGTCTATTTTTTCTTCGGATATTGTGTTCTTTAAGTTGTCTTGGTATAGTTGCTAAAACCATACAATGGGGTTTTCTTTAGCCCTAATAAGAATGAGTGATATATAAATTGGACAGAAAATTATGAAAATTAAATAGCATATGCATTATGCATTATGCATTACAATTTATGATGTTTGTGATTGTAATTGCTTAAGAGTGAATCTTGTAAAATTGTAAATTACTTCGGAGTTAAAGAGACAGTAAAATTGAAGGAATCAAGTTGTATTATATTGTTTCTTATATACTTGTTTTGAGATTAATGTTTGTAATTATATTTTTCTTTCAATTTAACATTATTAACAATGACGTTTGGTAAAATAAAATCACTAATTCTTGTATGAGATAATTTTATTGTGAGACATGCCTCACATATATGGTTAAATAACCCAATAATATAAGTTAGTAGCATACCAACTTTTTATTTTGAGGTCGTCTTATCGAGAGATGGTCTGTCTCTCACAAGAGTAGCTCAGTTATACATGACTTTCATCAATGTTAACCAATAAAGTATATTTATCTGAGTTTTCGTTAGGTTTGTTTTAATGTATAGAATTTTATAATCACAAATTCTTATGAGAGGTGGTCTCTTTGAGAGACTATCTCTAATGTAGGCATTAAGAATGTTGTAAGTAGATATTTAAGATATTGATACGGTAAATATTAAGGTTAATGTAAGTAGATATTAAGAATACGGTAAGTAGACATTAATCTTTAATGGGCTGAGCTTGAGATATTGAATCTTGAACACATATTTTGAAAAATATATTAAAAAGTAAACACAAATATATGAAGGGAACCTCAAAGGGGAAAATTAGTACGCCTAATCAGCATAGTTGGCCCTTGATATATGTAGTTATACACTCAAGCAAAGTTGAGAAGTGTTTGTATCTTAAGGAAGCCTCTAAATTAGCAAAGTCATGTACATGCTAGTACCACTTATTATATCATTATTATATTATTTAATTATTGCAATAATTGGTTTACACATTTGCCAACAGGGAATAAAAAGAATATAATATTAGGATAGTTGAGAAGTCAAATTTATTGATAATGATTGCTTTGGAGACAACTAAGAGAGTATGTATTATAAAAATGTGTTACTTTTTTATAGAAAATGTGTTACTTTTGAACAAAAAAATTTTACTTTAGTTTTAAAAAAAAAGCTGTTACTTTTTAGCATAAAAAGTGTTACTTTCAGAAAAAAAATATTTTTTCAAAAAAATAAAAATATTAAAAAGTAACATGTTTTTTTTCGAAAAGTAACATTTTTAAATTATATATATATATATATATATATATATATATATATATATATATATATATACAATTAGCTTACAACACTATTCATTACTGTTCATTCCCTCACTATTCATTATGGTTCATAAATACTGTTGATGAATAGTGTCTTTCTCCTTCACTATTCATTATAGTGTTTTGCTTTTTCTATCTCCCTATTTTCTGGTCGGCTAATTAAAGCAGCTCATTCTTTCTTTCACTCACCATTTCCATCATTTCTTTTTGTCCCTTTTATTTTCAGGTTACTATTTCCTCCATTTTCTTTTGCCCCATCCCATTTTCAGATTAATCTTTTTATATTTTTTTGACAAATATGTTGTTTAATATTAATGAAATAAATATTCGCATATTTGTCAAATATTTTTTTACTCTTAGGTTTTTTAGCAATAAATACATTTGTTGCAACATGTAAAATAGAAATGAATGACATTATGACATTAGTATATAGTATAGGTGTAGATTGTGGAGTATATATTATCTATGTATCTAATTCTATGTAGTTAGGGATGGTCATGGGGCGGGTCTAGAGCGGGTCCAACTAGACCCGGACCTGGACCCTTTTAATTTTTTGAGATCTAGACCCGGATCCGGACCCAAAGGTTTAAAATTTTCAGGCTCGGATCCATACCCTCCGAATCTGATGGGTCTAGGGTCCTTAGTGGGTCCTTAGTGGGTCTAAAAAAGTCTTTTTGATTTGTCAAATTTGAAACATTTGTAAGTCATTATATTTTTCGTATATTTGTAAGAGAGTTATTATTGTATTTTACAAATAATTAATACTAATTTAACATCTAAACTCGCATACCGTCACCCATATACGCTTAAATTCTATTATAAACACTAGTTCGAGTCCATGAAATAAGGGTAATTGTGTTACTAACAAGTAGCATATATATTATTTATATATATTATGATTATATGAAAAGAAAATAAGTACTAGGGCAGAATTCATACGTAGAAGACAAATAAAAATGGACAATTTAATATTTATAAGGGTCTGAGGGGCGGTCAAGGATCCGAATATTGGACCCAGACCCGGACCCGCCAATTATTTTTTAGATCCAGATCCGACTCGAATTCGATGGGTCTCAAAAAATAAGATCCAGACCCTTAAAAAAGAGGCGGATCTAGGGCGGGTCCAACAGGGTCCTGAACCCGTGACCATCGCATAATGTAGTATGTACTTTATATATAGTATATAGCATAGATGTAAATTGTGGAGTATATATTATCTATGTATCTAATTCTATGTAGTATGTACTTTATCTGTAACATTACAAATATTGTAAATGTTTGGGTTGTGTTCATCCCAACAGCTAAAAAGTTTAACACCGAATAATTTATTTTTGGAAAATTTGTTCAAAATAATCTCAATTATTACCCGTCGGTAAAAAATAATTTCAATTATCAATTATTTTTTAATAATTCCAACTATTCTTATCATTTGTTGTAAACATACCCATGCCCTTGTTACCGGTCGGATTAGGTAACTTTTCCACTTTTTTTCTTTTTCTTTTATTTAACTGTTCAAAAGTAACCCTTCTCCTTCATCTATTAATAAAAAAGAAAGAAAAAAGTGGAAAAGTTACTTGTTGCAGCCGGTTAAAAGGGAGGTGGGTATGTTTTCAACAAATTATGAGAATAGTTGGGATTATTAAAAAATAATTGATAGTTGAGATTATTTTTGGCCAACGGATAATAGTTGGGATTATTTTGAGCAAATTTTCCCTTTTTTTTTTATAACTTATCTAATTATAGTTCATTTCAACTCTATTGCTAGTTAAGCTCAATTTAATTTATGTTTAATCCCAAAATATTATATTCATTCAATTCTTTTACTTATTCAGTTGAGTTTTATTAAATTTATAAGTTGAATTGTTAATAATTTTGAATGCAACATATTAGAGAATAGAGATAGACAAAATGAGTGGGCAGATGTAGGTTTCTCCTCCTTTATATCCTTAATTTTTCCTTAAAAGGTCGTGGAAATTATAAGTGTTACATATTGGTCCTATCTTTGACATGTCAATGATTATTACTCTAGTAAAGCCAAGTTCTCATTCTATAATCAGCCACTGCCAATAAAAACGTAACTCACATTGGTTAAAC